>CM052900.1:9695395-9721470 GCA_028534135.1 Potos flavus
AGTTTACCACGGGTGGGGTTTGGTTTATTTGGCTGAACAGGGTAGGAGGCAGGGAAGAGGGATGGAGTTGAGGCATAGACACCCAGAGGAGAAGGGAAGAGAGAGAGATGGGAGGACAAGATAGGTCTAAACCTCATCCAGGGGCAGGTCCAACCCTGGGAGATGCTTTAACATGCGGAGGGCTTCAGATGGCCCCACCCCAGGGCAGCTAACCTGGACAGGGCAGCAAGAGACCCTGCTCTCAGGGCTGTCACACTGCCCCCAGTGCCTCATGGAGCCCTGACGGGACTCCCCAGCAGCAGAGGAAGAATGTGGCAGATGCCACGGGAAAACCAGCTCGTAAGCACTTGTGAGACATCCAGGGGTCTCCTAGGGATCCCTGGGGAAGGAGGGGACATGGACTTTGCAGTGAGCGTGTGTGTGTGTGTGTGTGTGTGTAAGCTCCAAGTTTAACTGTTAATGAGACCTCAGCTATATCCATGAGCCTGTGAGGCCCAGAGACACTAGGTCACTGTATTGTTTCCATCAAAGGCTTTAGCAAAGGAAAGAAAGAAATGATGAACAGGAGGAAGAAAAGAAGAGGCGAGTCAAGGGAGGGAAGGGTGGGGCTGGGAAGGAGAGGAAGGGAGGAAAGGGCAGGAAGAAACCCTCCTGCTTGTTCACCTTAGTCATGGGCACCAAGCCCCTCCCCATTCCCAAACAACTGCCCTGAGAGATTCAACTTTTCTTCCTTTCTCTCGACCAGAGCAAAAGAAGTGGTAATGAGGTTATTTATTCCCCCTCAAGAAGCACTGTGGTAATAAGTCCCTTAGCTGACTGCTCTCGGGCTAAGCGACCCCACAAATATATGAAATGCCCAAACCCAGCAATCAGTACAGCTAATTGAAATGCCAACTTGAAGTTCACTAGATGAGGACTGCTGGGTCGCAGTCATTACCAGCGATTAAATGTTATGCGAAAAGATCCGTGAAGAGACACAGTTTTAGCAGTATGCTTTAACCCTGCACCCACTGGGAGAAAAAGACAAAGAAAGCCAAACCTTGGACAAGAAAGCTGGACTGGGAAACGCAGAGCTTGTCCTGGGGGCTGAGCAGGGGCACACAGACCCCTCTCTCTCTCTCTCAAGTAAATAAATAAAATCCTTATAAATGAATGAATGAATGAATGAATGAATGAATAAATAAATAAATAAATAAACAAGAAGGGCCTCTGGTCGGGATGGCATACCAGACCCAGGGGTCAGCTCTGGGTGCCAATCATAGCTTCGCTTCTCTTTTTTCTCAGCTGCAAAGCAAAGATAATAATAACCACACCTTGGAATGGCCATGAGGATTCAATTAATAAGTAGTTGAAACGCCGAGATGAATGTCTGGCAAAGAGCTATTATTCAGCTTGTTCCCTGGGCACCAGTGGGTGGGTGATCCAGTCCAGAGGGGCAGGGACTGGCATTCAGCCATGCTCCCCCCGCAGGAGGAGACTGAGCGGAGACTTGCATGGCCGCCCAGGTGCTCAGCAACCCCTGAGTGATCAAATGGTGAATGTCCTCAGACTACACCGTGTTCCATGTCTCTAAGCACAGGGCACTGCTGGCGGCCACCTTCCTGCCCCCCGATTCTCACGGCTCCCCCGCGTGCAGCCCACCAGCCTGCAGTCCCTCCTACCCTGCCACTCTTTGGTTTCCCCCTCTGCTTCCTTTTCCTCATAGCACCCCTGAGATAAAGGCAGTCTCCCAAATTTCTACCCTCTGCCAAGCCCCCTCCTTCTGCCACACTGTCCCATGCGCCTGTGTCAGGCTTGGGCGGAGAGAGGCATGTGAAGGCGCTCACTCCTCTGGGTGAATTAGTAAATGAGTAGCTTATAGCTGATGGAGGACTCCCCGTGGGCCAGGCCTTTTATCTGCCTTACGTTGCTTTTTCTCACTTTACCCCTAAGGAGGTATTAGCATCTCATTTTAGAGATGAGGAAACAGGCTAGTTAGCCCCAAGTCACACAGCTCATAAATTGGCAGGATTCAAACTCAGGTCTCCCAGACTCCAGAGCTCTCACTAGACTGAAGGCCCTTGAGGACAGGATCCATGTTTAAAGCTTCTATCCTGCACCTCGGCAGAACTAGCTGAGCACGCAGTAGGTGCCTGGTGACTGCCGAGTGCCAGGCACACTCCGACCAGGGCACACACTTGCCTGAGGAGCCCCTGGCAGGCAGGGAAGGGGTTAACAGCCCCGGCCTGGAGGGAGCCCAGCTCGGGGCAACCTACTCTAAATAATGAGCTTCTGGTATTTTCTTGCTAATGACATTCTCCTCTCACTGCTTCAGGTTTTACTTGCTGTAGTAATGAATTAATTAGTGAATATGGGTGAGAAGCCCTTTGAAGTTGTAAGAAGCCCGAGTACAAATACTAAGAAAAGGAACCAAATAGACTCCATCAGATAGCCTGTGACTGCCGTTTAGCTCCCGGGGCTGAGCCCCAGCTGTCTGAGGACCCATGCAGACACAACAAAGGACAGGAAGAAGGAACCCCAGGGGTGCAGTGAACACACCTGAACACCAGGGCAGTCTTCAGAGGCTCCCTGTCACCTGGAGTCTGGCAAACACTCTACCTGGTCTGCTCCTTCCCTCGGAATGCCTCTGATTGCCTGGCTGGCTGCATCGGGAAGAATCTGAGGCCACCTAGAGGCTCAGCAGGAAGAGCGCCATGCTACTGGAATCCTAGAAGTTGTACACTGTGGTTTAACTGCTCGGACAAGATCCCTGCATAACCAGCCACCCCAAACCCAGGGACTTACGCCAACCATCACTGACTTTTATAATCTGCAGATCGGCTAATTGATGAGGGGCTCGGCTGGTGTGGTTCAGCCCTGCACCCTCTCATTCCCATGATGGGATCAGCAGTTAGTGCAGGCGTGTTCTCCTCACGGTGATGGCGGAGATGCAAGAGGGCAAACCCACCCGCTCCAGCCGCCATGAGTCTTGGCTGCTAATATACCGTTGGCCAAAACAAGACCTGAGAATGAGAGGGGCCCAGAGACAGGAAAGTGTCCCCAGCGACAATGGGAGGACACCGTAAAGTTACTTAGGAAAGGGGCTGGATACTGCAAGGGCTAGGGCATTAGGAGAATCTACCATGGGAACTGAGGGATACTATGGCGGTGGCAATCCATCCAGGTATTGGACAGCCATGATCAAAGTCCTTACCCTGCTGTTTGTGCAAGGTAGTCGCTAGAGCTCGACAGTGCCTGCCCCCTGTAGGCAGGACACGAGCGCTCTGGTTCACTGGTCCCAAGGAGCCTGCTGCCTTCACTTCTGCTCCCTATCTGGTCCCTGACAGCACTCGAGGCTGAAACCACCATCATAAAGGGCACTTTATCCTTAACATCGCATGTAGCTAACATACACACATGCCATCGTCTAGACAGAGGAGGCCACTACTGAGAAAAAGTATTGCCGATCCAGCTGTCCCATGGGATAAATAGCTAAAAAATAATGGCAGGCAGTGGTTGACCATCGAAGTCTGGCAAAGGACAAACATGGAAACCTCACTCCCTGTAGGGACCGCCATCAAGGCTGCTGTGTCACATTTCTCTCTCCACCCCGTAGGGACATCCCATAGCTTTTCCATCTCTTTTAGACACTAAAAAATTAGCTCAGTGCAGTGGAACACACGTGTCATGTCTAGTTTGGTATTCTCGCCCTCCCCTCCCCCCGCTCAGTGCTCAGCCTATTGGCCAGACAGACTTGGTGGGGAGGAGGAAGTACTTTCCCTACCTCATCTGTCTCCAATCCTAGCTCCTCCAGAGGAGAAGAGGGAAATTATAGAGAAGAGGAGGAAACCCTTCTTCCCAGGCAGGTGCTCACCTATGAGCTCTGAGTGGTTGGCATCCAGATGCTGGCTGTCTCCCAAAGCACACATGTGAGAACCTACAGGGTCTCTCCATCACACAGCTTCCTAGGGTGACACATGCACTCTGGAACCATCTCTTCCAGTCCCTCCATACCCACCTCATCTCTCACCCTGCAACCCACGCCACAGCCCACATAGGCCGGGTACCAGCCACACAATTGTGTCGGACATCTCTGATGCCCCATCTCTCATCCTCTTGACCATCATTTTGCCCTGCCTGTTGCTGAAGCGACAAGCTTTAGAATCTCTCTTCCACTGCCTCAGGCATCCCCTGCTTTCTCCCTGGGGCCCCTCACTGTAGGCATCGTGTGCTGGATCTGCTCAGCCCCTCTGGTGTAGGTACGAACTGCAAGTACAAGGAAGGTAACACCACCTGGAAACTACATGACCAATGGAAGACTAAAATGGTTTTCCATGACTCTAATGACAATCCCAAGGCAGGATCCCCACAGGATCAAGACCCACTTGTCCACAGCAGTAACCACCTCAAGAATGCCCCGTTGGGATTGGCTTTCCCTCCCTCTACATCATTTTTTCCCAGCTACTCCACTCCTGATCACCAGGATTACTTCCCCAAAGAAATGACCTTCCTTGAGTCCTTGTTGTAGGCTCTGCTTTGGGGGGACCCAAGACAGCACAGCAGATCATGCTCAGCGACCTTTCCCTGCAGCGACACTTGGTTTATGTGAAAGTCCCACATCCTTGCCATGCCAAAGGGATGAGGCAGGCTTCCCGCCGACACCCCGGCTCTTGGTCCTGCCATTCCTTTCCAACACTCTTCTCTGCAGAGTCAGCAACTGTGCCTCTACCAGCGAATTCTTCTTGGAGGGAAATTCTCATTCAGACATGAAAGACATAGACAAGAGAGCCAAGAGATGTGGACGGGGCATGGGTGCCCATGTCAGTTACCCCAGCTTTGTAACCCAGAGTTACAAACTATGCAGAGTCCTAGAGCTAGAAGGTGCCTCATTTCCACACTCCACACTTCACATAGCAAAGCCGAAGGGAAGAGGAGGGGAAATGACTTACCCAAGATGACTCATAGGTTAGGGGCAGACACAAGCAGGACCAGAGGCTTCCTGACCCCCAGGCCAGTGCCTTTGCCACATGGCCACCACTCTCAAGGGAAGAGCATCAGGCTACAGTGAAACAAGCAGAAACTATGAGGTTTCATATGCAAATGTTTAGATCCCGGTTCTTCTTACTCGTGGTGTGATCTTGATGAGGTTGTTCAACCTCTTGAGTTTAGTTGCATTACCTGAAAAATGGTTATAATAATGCCTTCCTCATAAGGCTGATGTGCTAAATAAGCATGTGATTGGTAGAAGTTTTTATAATTATTACATAGCCTCTCAAAGCTCTGGGCTTCTTATCTAAGAAATGTTGATAAATAATATTCCATATTCATATTCCTAGACTTTGGGGATGTCATGGTAAGAATATATATGAAATCACTTAAAAAACAAAAAACTTACACATATAAAAGACATTATTAGTACTATTATTGTTATTATTTCAAAACCAAAATCATTCTATCTGCCATCATTCAAATGATCACTCTGTGATTTCTGAGTAAAATCATTGTTGCTTAGGTGTTTCATAGAGGTAGGTGCAGTATAGGTTCCCACATCCCTGGAGTTTCTATAAAGTAAGTCAAAGAAAAAAGATTTGCAGAATTACTGAGGCCCTAAGACTTGAGAATATCTCTTGTTATTCCTTTGCCATGGTCAGAAGGTTGGTACCCCCAAAATGTTCTTAAGTGGTTGACACAGATATTCCAGAATGGAAAGGGAATTATTATCCCAGAATCGGGAAAATAGTGGGTGTTTCTTAAAGAGATTTACCAAACTAAGGCAACTGAAACTAAACCTAAAGACAATGTCACCAGAACCCAGAAAATCATTGACCACAACAGGGTCCTTTCAAGGGGAAAGTTAATAATTATCCTATATTTCCTAAAGTATGATAAATATACCAGTGACCGTGCATAAAACAATATACATACAACAAACTATCAAGACCTGAAGCCAAGCATCCAAACATTTGCTTGTGTGTACATACATGTATATGTCTAGATGTACAGACATAAGCATATGTCTGCATGTATATAGAGGGAAATTAAATGACACATCAGTGCCTTTGCCCGAGGCAGTGGTGATGGACCCGGGAGTCTCATCCAGGCCCTGTGTTTCCAGAGCTCATCCTCTTTCCATTCTGCCTTGTTTGCTGTCTTCAAGACCTTGGCTCTCTGGTTCTACTTAGTGACCCACAGCAAAACCTGAAACCCAAAAGCCCTGTGATTTGTCCTAATAGGCAGCAAGGAAGCACAGGTTGGTTTGAGCGTAGTAGGTTCCTCCGCTGGGCTTGGGGGGAGAAGAAGGCACCCACAAGGCAGGGGATGCAGTGGGTGGTGGCAGCTCCCGTAGGAGAGGGAAGCTGATGGGTCCCAGGAACAGGCACACTTGGGAGCTGGTACCTGAGAAAGGAGCACTGCCTGATCCGATTGAAACTGTTCGTAATGCCTTTGCCCTTGTGGGAAAGCTCTATCCCTATCAACATCACGTGTCTGAGAAAAAGTGACACTGACTGCTCTCCATGGCGACAGTCTACACCATCAAGGGCTCACCCCTCTGGCTGTTGTGACAGGACACCAAGATCACCTCCTGGGGCTTGCTCCTGGGTACAAACAGTGAAGACAGGTCAGTGCTGTTCTCAGGGACACCCAAACCACCAACCCCACCAAAACTCAGGTGAGGTGAGGATTCTTGGCCACCCCTGAAGCCTGATGCTTCCAGCTGGATCTGGAAAGCCAGGCCAATAACGAAGAGCCGCTCCAGCAGGCAGGGGCTGGAAGGAACTTGGGGACATGGGCAGGTCTGAGATAAGGGGTAAGAAACGGTCTTGTGAGTCCCGGTCAAACCCAACATGCTGTTTCTGCCAAGGCCCTCATCCAGTCCCGTCCCAGGTGTAAGCCTGCACCAGTCAGTGTCGGGGGCCCACCCTCAGTCCTCCGTAATCCCCACAACCTGAAATGGTCCAAAGGCCCCCAGCCTCCCTTCCGTGACCCTGAACTGAGGCCAGTGGAATGGGAACCGTTTGGACCAGTACTCAGAGACTTGAAAAGAACTGAACCAGACTATAGCCCAGGTCACGAGGCTGAGAAGGGGGCAAAGAATAGCCAGGACCTCCAAAGAGACCCCCGCAACTAAAAGTTCACACTCGGAGCATCTAAGGAAGGCCAACTTGAGTCTCCCAGAACTTGAAGCAAATGGAACATTTTTTGTAATAAAGTAGTCCCCCCCTTATCCACCAGGCATGGGTTCCAAGACCCCCACCCCATGCCTGAAACTGCAAGTGCTACTGCATTTATATAGACTATTTCTTCCTATACATACATACGTATGATGAAGTCTAGTTTATAAATCAGGCACAGTAAGAGATTAACAACAGTAACTAATAATAAAATAGCACAATTGTAACAATCTACTTTCGTAAAAGTTATGCGAATGTGGTCGCTGTCTTTCAAAATCTTATTGTCCTGTACTCACCCTTACTGAGCCCACATGAGATGGTAATAAATGCCTCCGTGATGAGATGAAGCCGAGGAGGTGATGCAGGCACCGCCACGCACGGTTATCCGGTTATCCGCTTCCGGAAGGGGCTGACCCCATGACTGACATAGGGGAGAACAAGACCTCAGGAAGGGAAACCGCGGATAAGCGGGAGTAAGTACCTGAACACGAGGGACTCATTAGCACCACCTTCTGGCAGAAAGAAAAACTACAAGCAGCAGGATTTGAAAGCAACATTAAGAGAAGTCACAGAGTGAGCATCTCCAACCAGGAGGAGCTTCAGAAGTCATATTCTAGGGGAAATCTTTCATTTAACAAAAAGGGAAACTGAAGCCCTGAGAGGGGAGGAGACTTACACAGGATCAAACAGATTGCTGGTAGCAGGGCTTGAGACTCCAAGCTTATCTTTGAAGGAGTTCCACATAAAGCTACAAAAAGCAACCTTGTTTCTTTAGTTATAAAGAAGTAGGAGAGGGGAACTTCAAGCCCCCATAGTCACTATGCCAAGTAACATGCTCATGTAGATTACTACTGTCCCCACTCTGCAAGGGAGACTGTTCGCTGGCTCAAGGGTCTCAAATCCCCTGTTCAGGCATGTTGGTGCCACAGCTCATGTTCTCTGATCCTAACGCCACGTTGCCTCCTGGCGGACTCAAAACTGAAGCTTGGCAGATTTCTATGGCGGCCGCCTTCCCGTATCCGGTAAGAATGCATTCACTCAATTTATCAGAAAGCCTGATGAGCACCCCTCAACTCACAAACAGGGCTTTCTCTTGCTCACCTATCAAGTAATCTGGAGGTAAGCGGTTGCTGGCATTTATTCAATAACTCAATAATGTCAAGGCGAGCAGCAAGGCTGTTCTCTTGACTTTTTCTCCTGCTTATCACGCCAAGGTTTTGTGAAGCTAATGAATACAAGGCCATAAGAAGGAGGGAAGAAGCACTGCCTGCTGTACATTGCCATTTTATCAGGAAAAGCATCATGCTTCCCAGAGCACCGGGCAGATTGAGACTCAGTGACAGAGACACCCCCTCCATCCTGCAGGATGTGCCAGGCATTACAGAGGTGCTCTTAGCTAGGAAGATGGGGGGCCCTGACACTCTCACAGGGGTTTACCACATCTGCCATACCACGCTGTCCCCTGAAATCTATAAATCGCTTCAGACCTCACCTTGCCTTCAACCCCATCATCCAAGTGGTTATCAAATTCTGCATTTCCTATTCAGAAGTTCCTCTCAAATCAAGTCTCTTGGTCTGTGTCCTCTATTAGGGTATCATTCAAAGTTTCATCGTTCCTCATCTGATAACTTTAATAGTATCAAAAAGTCCCTTTGTCCTCTGGCCGCCACCTACCTCTCTATCCGTATTTGTCTTCGCTGAAACTGCCCCTTATAAGCAACACTAGCATGAACTTAATGCTATTACTGGCTTTGTTCCTTCACACTCACCACTGCTCTGCCTCCTCGACCACAGCCTACCCAACCCCATCCTACCCCACCAAACCCTCAGCAAATGTGCTCTCTTACTCCAGCAAATGTGCTCTCTTCTCATCCTTCAAGATGGCTTACATGACCATTCCTCCAGGAAGCCTTCTTTGATTCCCCGTGTTGGTTATGTGACCCTCTGTGCTCCCAAAATATCTACTCATAAATTCCACTCTCATCTACACACCAAGGGCTCCCAAACCCCAACCCTCAGCCCTGTCCTCTCTGTGGGTCTAGATTTAATGGTATCATGACCTTCCTCTATCAATTGGGAAGACATTCGCTCAGTTTATCAGAAAGCCTGATATACACTCCCGAATTATATGAACAGGGCTCAATCTTGCTCACATATCGAGTAACCTGGAGGTAAGCGGTTGCTGGCACTTGTTCAATGGCTCGATACTGTCAGGGCCAGCAGCAAGGCTGTTCTCCTGACTCTTTGAGGAGGTCCAATAGTAATACTCTTCCCTGCCCAATTGTGAATTAACTGAGAAATAACTTGTAGAAAATCAATACATAATCTTTTTACTGATAGAAACTGACACTGGAGAATGTATATTACAAATCTGAGCAAGTGGGATTCCCAATCGAGGGCCCCAGAATTAGACTTATCCATTCAGCTCCACGAGACTGAAGCAGGCTTCAGGTCCATGCACGCTCTGCCCCTGCTGACCTTGACCTCCCAGCACGCTGTTCTCAAGTTCTGTGTCTCCATCATGCTTCAGCTTCCCACGCATCTTGCTCCATGTTGTGTCCAGAGGGACCACTTTGACTTGCCCCTTCTCTCTGCTCGTTCTCTGTACTGCAATCAGAGTGGTCTTCCTAAAAACCACATCTAATCCTGTGGCTCCACACACACATGAGAATGACCGCCCCCCAATCAGCAGACCCTCTTGGCCCTCGTCTTTTTCTCGGACATATGGTATATCCGAGAAAGCTCTCCAATCTCACTGATCAGTGGCGAGAAATACATGATAGCATGTCAGAGCAATGTTTTGCAAATAGAAAATGCTCTCTGAATGGTTTCATCCCCAGGGACAGTCCCTGGCTTTGGAGGAAGTGGCTGTCTGACCACTTTAGCAAAGACCCGTGTTCTGGAATACACGCAGGGCAATACCTTGTCATCTGCTAAAAGGTTTCAGAGCAAGAAAACATCCCAGGTGAGAGAAATATGGGCAACTTCAAAGTTGCTGGCAGCAGGGAATCCTGACTGCACTGTCTCCCTGGGCACAGTGTCTGGGTGAATCTTATTTTCCCCTGTTGCTCGGGACGGGGCAGAAGGAAGAAATCCCTGCAAGACAGTCTTTTGTCTCTGTTGACAGGCTGCTGGTCCCCCTGTGGGCAGACCTCTGCAATGTCCTCTGTGGCAAAGATCAGGTTCTGGCTCCAGGGCCCCAGCTCCAACACTGATCAGCTGTATTATACGATCCTGAAAAAATCATCCACTTCCCTGAACTTCAGTTTCCCTTTTCATC
The DNA here is from genome assembly GCA_028534135.1 of Potos flavus. Taxonomy (NCBI): domain Eukaryota; kingdom Metazoa; phylum Chordata; class Mammalia; order Carnivora; family Procyonidae; genus Potos; species Potos flavus. Next base: position 9,705,827 of record CM052900.1, read on the forward strand.
ACCAGATCTCTGGAAAGCACCTTTGTTCTCTTCATCTTTCAATCTATGCAGTACAATTTATTTCTTCTCCTTGCTCACTCAGCTCTGACGATGCCAGCCTTTGTGCGGTTTCTAGGACATTTCATGACACACCTCAGGACTCTTATGCTGGCCTTCTTTCACCTGGATAGCAAGGTGGCTCTCTCCCCCGGGCCTTTCCGTCTTTGTTGATCATCCTGCTTATAATTACAGTCCCACCCCAACTCCCCGGTGCTTCCTGCCTCTTCTTCCTGCTGTATTTTTCTCCATAGTAGTTTACCACCTTCTAACACATTATGCCATTTGCTCACTTAAGTTTGCCTGTCTCCAGCCTCCCACTCCATTACAGTGGATGCTTGAGAAGGCGGGGATTTTGCCTGTTTTGTTCACTGTTCAGAACAGGGCCTGGGGCTCAGAACATTGTAGGGGCTCAAAAATATCTGTTGAACAAGTAAATAATTTCGGCGCACTTTTATTGAGCACCTACTGTTTATCAGGCTCTGGGACACAGAAATGAATAAGACAGCTCCTCAAGATGCTAAGTGTCTAGCAGGAGAGACAAATAAAGGAATATATAGCTCATCAAGCAATAAAACAGGGGCAGAAATGGAAGGACGATGGGATTAGAGGTAATTTAGAGGGAGAGCTAGCTCATTCTCTTGGGAGGAGGGAAAAGTCAGAGGATTCCCAAAGGACTGACTCCTATCCTGAGTTTGAAAGGATAGATAGCATTTCCTAGGGTTGGAGGAGCCAGAAGGCTGTTGCAAAGCAAAAGCTTTGTTTCAGAAAACACCAAAGGCAAAACTGTCATTTGCTAAAAATTTTCTATTATGAGCAGAGGTGTCTATCTCCTAGATCACTTAATGGATGCTGCGTAGATAAATAAATAAATAACTCGAACAGAAAGAGACAATCTACAAGTACAAGACATCTTCTACTTGTACCCTACGTGTCCATGGCACTATGGTATGAGACCAAAACCTTCTTCCAGACAAAAGAATCTCCCAACACCCCAAAAAGAAATTTTAGCATTATAGCCTTCTTTGAGGAAGAAATTCTTCCCAGAAGTCTCAGTGAAAATGCATGTTTGCAGAGGAAGCCAGTATCTTGAGCTCCCAAAGCAGACTGTTTCATTAAAGACTTGAATTGAGGAATGCCAGGGTGGCTCAGTCAGTTAAGCATCTGCCTTCAAATCAGGTCACGATCTTGGGGTCCTGGGATTGAGCCCCACACCAGGCTCCATGTTCCATGGGGAGTCTGCTTAAGATTCTCTCTCTCTGCCCCCCCCCCCGCCCCCGGCTCATGCATTCTCTCTCTCAAATAAATAAAATCTTACAAAAAAAAAAAAAAAAAGACTTGACTTGACACCTGGAAATAAGCAGCATGCTGAGAGCACGAGAGGACAGGTGAATTTTCACGGAGACAGCAACGGCAGAGAGCAAGGGTGGCAAACCACAGCTTCCCAGCACCTGCTTTGCGTGGCTAAACGCAAGAAAGCACTTCACATTCTTAGATGGTTGAGAGGGGAGGCGAGGGGAGGAATCCCAAGAAGAATACGATTTCACAACAAGTGAGAATGACATGCAATTCGCATTTCCATTTCCATCAGTAAGGTTTCATTGGAACAGGGCATACTCATTTGTTAAGCTGCAGTCCACAGCTACTCTCATATGCAGTGGCATAGCTGAGTAGTTGCACACAGTAGAAAGGCTCAAACATTTGTTTTCTGGAGACTTAGAAATGCACGACTGTGAGGTTCTCTTTGGCAGATAATACTAGCCCAGAAGCTACCAAAGGTTAAAAGTCAGGGCAGATTAAGCTAATCCCCTACAGGCTCACTACTGGGATATCTGAAAGCATTCGGAACTCAGACCAGATAATTCCTGTGATGGTTAATTTTATATGTCAATTTGGCTAGCTTGTGGTATCCAGGTAGCTAGTCAAACGTCAGTCTAAATGAGGGGAAAGGTATTTTTTAGATAGGATTAACATTTAGGTCAGTAGAGTTTGAGTCAACCACCTCACCCTCTTAATGCGGGTGGGCCTCATCCAATCAGTTGAAGGTCTTAAGAGAAAACAGACTGAGATCCCCTGAGGAAGTGGGAATTCTGCCAGCAGAGCGCCTTCAAACTCAAGCTGCAACATCAACCCATCCCTGGGTCTCCAGCCTGCTGGCCTGGATATTTTATATATCTTATTTTATAATAGGATGTGTGTGTGTCTCTATGTACACACACACAAACACACACACACACACACCCTACAAGTTCTGTTTATCTAGACTAATACAGCTTCCAAGAGGAAATTTTTGAGCAGGAGTTGAAAGGCCACTTTGTCTTCTCATAAGATCTATTGTTCCACTTTAGTGGATGCAGCATTAGAAAATGAGGGAGAAGAGAGGATTTTTCAACAGAAAGGAAGAAAAGGTAAAGGAAGAAAGCAGCCAGGGGCCAAAAGGCACCTGTTTCTGTTCAGCCCCTCCAGGAAACTGACACCGACATGGAGTGAGCAGTGTGAGAGACTCTTCTGGAGGAAATGGTTGCATAAGCTGAAGGTAGAGGGAGTGGGAGTAGGCAGAGAAAGGCTCCAGACCATGATGCTGGTTTGACATGAGTAAAGGGAGAGGGGAGAAGAGAGAAAATTGGATTGAAGAGCCTCGCACTGCAGTGCAGCTCAGAACTTTTCACCCAGCCTAGTGGGGAGCCCCAGTGTGAAGAAGGCCTGGAGAAGGGTCCAGACCTGAGCAGATATAACAGTCCTCGTAGCTCCACTGACCTCGGTTCAGTCTTCCCCTCCAGCACTGCAGTGGATGGCGAGGGCTCTGCGGCCATCAGCTGACTGTGCTGCTCAGGGCAGGTCTCTCCTGAGGGGGTAGTTTATCAGATACCCACCTGGCCACCTCAAGCCTCCACAGGGCTCCCCTACTTGCATGGATGGTTGGGAGGCTAAGCAGGGAATGGACACTGAATCAACACGCTGTTGTTCTTTTTATCCACAAGCCTGCCTGACCAAATACTGAACTATTCATGTACTTTTAGGAAAAGCACACATAACAACATTGTTGCCCCATAATGTTAACTACAGCCGATATGATAATCATGGTGGACAGACGCTGCGGTTGCCCCAACACCTCCTTGGAGAGCCACCTCTCTGTCATCCTCGACACTGTTCTGGTGGCAGTGTCCCCAGGTCCCCTCTGCCTGGCCAAGTAGGACATTTCAGCCTCCAGCTGCACGGCGAGTTGAGAGAGAAGCTCATGATCATCGCCAGGAAAATCAAAGCCCTGTCAGGAAAACCATCAGGAAGTAGATGCTCCTGGTTTCTGGGATCACTGGCTGTCACGACAAAGCAAGCGTGGCAATATCTTGGCCATCATGTGCTGAGAGTCCCCAAGAATGAGGCAACAGAATGGAGTGGAGCTGAGAAAGGCAGAGACCTATGGCCAAGCTAAAACAACATTTTACAGAAGAAGAGGTGAATCCGAGTTTATCACTAACACATTTTCACTGAGGAAAGTTACTAATGTGTATGTTTCCTCTAGAAGGAAATGGAACTGAGAAGGAAGGTTATGCAGCCAAGATTACTCTATCCAGCTAGGCTGTCATTGAAAAGAGAAGGAGAGATAAAAAGCTTCCAGGACAAACAAAAACTAAAAGAATTTGCAAACATCAAACCAGCCCTACAGGAAATATTGAAAGGGGTCTTCTAAGCAAAGAGAGAGCCTAAAAGTAACAGACCAGAAAAGAACAGAGACAATATACAGTAACAGTCACCTTACAAGCAATACAATGGCACTAAATTCATATCTGTCAATAGTTACCCTGAATGTAAGTGGGCTAAATACCCCAATCAAAAGACACCAGGTATCAGAATGGATAAAAAAAAACAAGACCCATCGATATGCTGTCTGCGTGAAACTCATTTTAGACCCAAAGACACCTCCAGATTTAAAGTGAGGGGGTGGAAAACAATTTACCATGCTAATGGATATCAAAAGAAAGCTGGGGTGGCAATCCTTATATCAGATAAATTAGATTTTAAGCCACAGACTATGATAAGAGATGGGGAAGGACACTTTATCATACTTAAAAGGTCTGGCCAACAAGAAGATCTAACAGTTTTAAATATCTATGCCCCTAACATGGGAGTAGCCAATTATATAAACCAATTAAAAACAAAATCAAAGAAACACATGGACAATAATACAATAATAGTAGGGGACTTTAACACCCCCCTCACTGAAATGGACAGATCATCTAAGCAAAAGATCAACAAAGAAATAAAGGCTTTAAATGACACACTGGACCAGATGGACAGCACAGATATATTTAGAACATTCCATCCCAAAGGAACAGAATATACATTCTTCTCTAGTGCACATGGAACATTCTCCAGAATAGATCACATCCTGGGTCACAAATCAGGTTTCAACTGGTACCAAAAGATTGGGGTCATTCCCTGAATATTTTCAGGCCACAATTCTTTGAAACTAGAACTCAAGTGCAAGAGGAAAGTTGGAAAGAACTCAAATACACAGAGGCTAAAGAGCATCCTACTAAAGAATGAATGGGTCAACCAGGAAATTAAAGAAGAATTTAAAAAATTCACGGAAACGAATGAAAATGAAAACACAACTGTTCAAAACCTTTGGAACACAGCAAAGTCGGTCCTGAGAGGAAAGTATATAGCAATACAAGCCTTTCTCAAGAAACAGGAAAGGTCTCAAGTATACAACCTAACCCTACACTTAAAAGACCTGGGGAAAGAACAGCAAAGAAAGCCTAAACCCAGCAGGAGAAGAGAAATAATAAAGATCAGAACAGAAATCAATGAAATAGAAACCAAAAGAACAGTAGAATAAATCAGTGAAATTAGGAGCTGGTTCTTTGAAAGAATTAATCAGATTGATAAACCCCTGGCAACACTTATCAAAAAGAAAAGAGAAAGGACTCAAATTAATAAAATCATGAATTAAAAAGAGGAGATCACAACCAACACCAAAGAAATACAAATAATTATAAGAACATATTATGAACAACTGTACACCAGCAAATTTGACAATCTGGAAAAAATGGATGCATTCCTAGAGACATATAAACTACCAAAACTGAACCAGGAAGAAATAGAAAACCTGAACAGACCCATAACCAGTAAAGAGGTTGAAGCAGTCATCAAAAATCTCCCAAAAAACAAGAGCCCAGGGCCAGATGGCTTCCCAGGGGAATTAATACCTATTCTCCTGAAACTGTTCCAAAAAATAGAAATGGAACGAAAATTTCCAAACTCATTTTATGAGGCCAGCATTACCTTGATCCCAAAATCAGACAAAGACCCCATCAAAAAGGAGAATTACAGATCAATATCCTTGATGAACACAGATGCAAAAATTCTCACCAAAATACTAGTCAATAGGATCCAAAAGTACATTAAAAGGATTATTCACCACAACCAAGTGGGATTTATTCCTGGGCTGCAAGGTTGGTTCTACATCCACAGATCAATCAATGTGATACAATACATTAAGAAAAGAAAGAAGAGGAACCATATGATACTCTCAATAGATGCTGGAAAAGCATTTGACAAAGTACAGCATCCCTTCTTGATCAAAACTCTTCATAGTGTTGGGATAGAGGGTACATTACTCAATATCATCAAAGCCATATATGAAACCCCACAGCAAATATTATCCTCAATGGGGAAAAACTGAGAGCTTTTCCACTAAGGTCAGGAACACAGCAAGGCTGTCCACTATCACCACTGCTATTCAACATAGTACTAGAAGTCCTAGCCTCAGCAATCAGACAACAAAAGAAATAAAAGGCATCCGAATCGGCAAAGAAGAAGCCAAACTCTCACTCTTTGCAGATGATCTGATACTTTATGTGGAAAACCCAAAAGACTCCACTCCAAAACTGCTAGAACTCATAGAAGATTTCAGTAAAGTGGCAGGATATAAAATCAATGAATGGAAATCAGTTGCATTTCTATACACCAACAGCAAGACAGAAGAAAGAGAAATTAAGGAGTCGATGCCATTTACAATTGCACCCAAAACCATAGGATACCTAGGAATAAACCTAACCAAAGAGGTAAAGAATCTGTACTCAGAAACCTATAAAGTACTCATGAAAGAAACTGAGGAAGACACAAAGAAATGGAAAAACGTACCATGCTCATGGATTGGAAGAACAAATATTGTGAAAATGTCTATGCTACCTAAAGCAATCTACACATTTAATGCAATCCCTATCAAAATACCATCAATTTTCTTCAAAGAAATGGAACAAATAATCCTAAAATTTATATGGAACCAGAAAAGACCCCGAATAGCCCGAGGAATGTTGAAAAAGAAAACCAAAGTTGGCGGCATCACAATTCCAGACTTCAAGCTCTATTACAAAGCTGTAATCATCTAGACGGTATGGTACTGGCACAAAAACAGACACATAGATCAATGGAACAGAATAGAGAGCCCAGAAATGGACCCTCAACTCTATGCTCAACTAATCTTTGACAATGCAGGAAAGAATGTCCAATGGAAAAAAGACAGTCTCTTCAACAAATGGTGTTAGGAAAATTGGACTGCCACATGCAGAAGAATGAAACTGGACCACATCCTTACACCACACACAAATAGACTCAAAATGGATGAAAGACTTCAATGTGAGACCGGAATCTATCCAAATCCTTGAGAAGAACACAGGCAGAAACCTCTTCGACCTCAACCACAACAACTTCTTCCTAGAAACATCGCCAAAGGCAAGGGAAACAAGGGCAAAAATGAACTACTGGGTCTTCATCAAGATCAAAAGCTTTTGCACAGCAAAGGAAACAGTCAACAAAACCAAAAGACAACTGACAGAATGGGAGAAGATATTTGCAAATGACATATCAGATAAAGGGCTAGTATCCAAAATCTATAAAGAACTTATCAAACTCAACACACAAAGAATAAATAATCCAATCAAGAAATAGGCAGAAGACATGAACAGACATTTCTGCAAGGAGGACATCCAAATGGCCAATAGACACATGAAAAAGTACTCAACATCACTCACCATCAAGGAAATACAAATCAAAGCCACAATGAGATACAACCTCACGCCAGTCAGAATGGCTAAAATTAACAAGTCAGAAAATGACAGATGTTGGTAAGGATGCAGGGAAAGGGGAACCCTCCTACACTGTTGGTGGGAATGCAAGCTGGTGCAGCCACTCTGGAAACCAATATGGAGGTTCCTCAATAAGTTGAAAATAGAGCTACCCTACGACCCAGCAATCACACTACTGGGTATTTACCCTAAAGATACAAATGTAGTGATCCGAAGGGGCACATGCTCCCAAATATTTATAGCAGCAGTGTCCACAATAGCCAAACTATGGAAAGAACCTAGATGTGCACCAATGAATGAATGGATAAAGAAGATGTGATATATATATACAATGGAATACTATGCAGCCATGAAAAGAAACAAAATCTTGCCATTTGCAATGACGTGGATGGAACTAGAGGGTATTATGCTAAGCGAAATAAATCAATCAGAGAAAGATAATTATCATATGATCCTTCTGATATGAGGAATTTGAGAGGCAGGGCAGGGGGTTGTGGAGGGTAGGGAGGGAAAAAATGAAACAAGATGGGATCAGGAGGGAGAGAAATCATAAGAGACTCTTAATCTCAGGAAACAAACTGAGGGTTGCCGGCGCATGTGGGGTTAGGGATAAGGTGGCTGGGTTATGGACATTGGGGAGGGTATGTGCTATGGTGAGTGCTGTGAAATGTGTAAGCCTGATGATTCACAGACCTGTACACCTGGGACAAATAATACATTATATGTTAATAAAAAAAGAAAAACAAACCTCTCACAAAAACAAAAAAGTTATCAAAGATGACAGGAGTCACATCAAAAGGATTCAGGAACCCAGACCAAGAGGCTCCCATTATTCAAAGATGGGACAATTTGAGCATCAGTAAGAATAGTAACTGCAGCCAAGGAAAACACAGAAAATGTATTTGCAATATCAAAACACATCAGATGTAATAGTAAATATATATCAGGTACTAGCAACGGAGTGAAATACATCATCAAATATATCATAATGGTAACTTTTAAATGACGAATTTTAAGGAAATAAATTTAATTTGTTTAAACTAATAAATAAAAGGGGAAAAAATCCAGCCTTTCTCTTGCCTTTCTTGTATTAACAATCCCTCAGGGACAACCAAATAATTAAGTAGGGAAATTTCTTCTTATGGAGGAAACCCAGCTCATCAATGGAAAAAGGTTATAGAACTAGAATTATTTTAAAAAGGAACACAGAATCACCATTTTGCAGCTTTCCTAGAATAATGGATCTAGTACAAGAGTTGGCAAATTTTTTCTTATAAGGCCAACTAATAAGTATTTTAAGCTTCACGGGTCGTAGAACTTTTGTCACTACTCAATTCTGCTGGTGTAGCTCAAAAGCAGATATAGACAATATATAAAGGAATATTCCTCCTATGTATAGACAATACATTAAGGAATAGACAATACATGAAGAAATAGCAGATATAGACAATACATAAAGGAATTCCAGTAAAACTTTATTTACAAAAACAGGAGCAGTCAGGATTTGGCTCACAGCGGTCACTGTAGTGTGCTGACCCCTGACCTAGAACTGTGATCATCAGCATTTGCTAACATCCATGAAAAGAGAGATGATCATACTGCCGTGTGTTCAAGCACAGTCCAATTCATTGAAGAAAAATAGCAAAAGAAAAGATAGTCAGAAATTATAAAATCTACTTCTTAAAAATCTCAAAGATCAAAGAAGGAAGCAAATGGAAATGAGAAAATATATATAACTACACAATAACAAAAACACTATAAGTCAAACTTGTGAAATTGACTGAATGCACAAACTTGTGGAATTGACAGAATTACAGCTTTAAAGATTGTATTAGAAAGGAAGAACTATTGGAAATTAACGACCTAAGCTTGCAGATATGTAGGGAAAGGGCAACAGAATAAAAACCAAAGACAAGAAAAAAAAAAAAAAAAAAAACCAAAGACAAGAGAAGTTAATAAATTGGAAACGAAAGTATACGATAAAAGAAAATGAAAGTCGAAAGCTGACTATTTGAGAAAAACAATAAAACAGACACAGCAGGAGAACCAGATGAGGTCCACACTTCAAACAGGCCAGGTCGAAAGGAACCAAGAGATTTCACATTAAAAATGCTACGAACGACAGCTTTGAAAGGTTAGAAAGGAAGCTAGTGTTTTGTTAACGACTGATTGAAAATAATTAGGGTTTATTCTGGAGGTTTGTGGCCTTCTACCCAGATACTTGTGATTCTTTGCGTTTTATTCAAAATCCACTGTTTTGTACCTGATTTCTCCCTTGGATTCTCTGCTCCACCAAACGCCCCCTTCCCTGACCCGTAACCTCCACCTCGAACTGTCCTTGAGGAAAAAGAAGCCATCAGGTGACACCCCCTCCCCACTCACTTCCCGAATTCACTAACCTGCCTGGCCTGGACCCATTCTGTCACAAGCCCAAACCCTGGCAACCATGTTTAAATATGGCCCCTCACTAGTATTTCACGTTATTCTTCCCACCAGGTCTTTTCCACACCACCAACATCTTCATTAACACACAGCCAAACTAGTAGCGCAACAGCCTCTTACCCTGGCTCCTTGATTCCTGGTTGTTGTCCCCCCCTCCCCAACTTACCATGGCAACCATGGACAACTTAATTTCACTTGAAAAGAAAGAGGGGCACCTTGGTGGCAGCACAGTCAGTGAAGTGTCTGACTCTAGATTTTGGCTCAGATCTTGATCTCAGAGTCATGAGATCAAGCCCCACATCAGGCTTGATCGGGCTCCAGTGAAGAGTCTGTTTGTCCTTCTCCCTACCCCCCTGCCCCTCCCCCTGCCTCTAAAATAAATAAATAAACAAAATCAAAGGAAGGAAGGAAGGAAAGGGAAGGAAGGAAAGGAGGGGAGGAAGGAAGGAAAGGGAAGGAAGGAAAGGAGGGGAGGAAGGAAGGAAGGAAGAAAGGAAGGAAGGAAGGAAGGAAGGAAGCTAGGAAGAAAGGGAATTAGGGAGGAAGGAAGGAGAAGGAGGGAAAAAGGAAGTGAGGGAGGGAACCTAACCATGCTCTCAAGCTCCAGAGCCATCCACAACTCCCTATTGCCTCTCAGATGAAGACCAATCACTGTTGGCCATTCAAGCCTGTGGCTCCTCACTCACATGCCCTGCTCCCCTCCATGCCTTCTAGGCCTTTCTGTGGACTCAGTCATGGTATCATCTCCTCCTTTGTTCCTTAAGGACTGCTTTCTCAGGATTCCTCCTGCACACCCAACTTCTCCCCCAAACTCCCGCGAACATTCCTTCGGTATAAAGGATTTAGAGGCTTCCCTTATCAAATACTTTATAAAATGAATGATTTCTTCTGCAGTAAGTAATTTCTTTCATCAAATATTTACTGAGCACTTTGACCTAACAACCTACATCAGGGTATTTATACCAGCCCTATTCATGATCACCAAAACCTAGAAACAACCTAATGTCTTCCTACAGAAGAATGGACAAATAAAATGTACTACAGAAGGGAATACTATACAGCAGTGAGAATAATTGAACATCCATAATATAGGAGATCTATAGGACTTCCTCCGTACCGGTCCAGGAAAAGGCAGAATGAAGCTGTAGTGTTAGAGACAGGCCAGCGGTTACCATCGGTGAGGATTAGGGGACAGGGGTTGGTGACTGCAACACTAGGGAGGCTTCTGGGATCACACAGCTCTGCTTCTTGATTCTGGTCACAAGGTATGTTTCCTTTATGAAAATTCACCAAGCTGTACACTTCATTTGCACACTTTCCGTATATGTTAAACTTCAACAGGGCACCTGGGTGGCTCAGTCAGTTAATCGTCTGCCTTTGGCTCAGGTCGTGATCTCAGGGTCCTGGGATCGAGCCCTGCATCAGGCTACCTGTTCAGTGGAGAATCTGCATCTCCCTCTCCCTCTGCCCAACCTCCCTGCTTGCGTACTCTCGCTCTCTCTTACTCTCTCTGTCTCAAATATTTTTAAAAAAAGGATTGAGGAGTTTTTCCACCTGAATTAAAACAATGTTCTGAAATCTGCTTGTGTTTAGAAAGGAGTGAGGAGGGGCACATAGGTGGCTCAGTCAGTCGAGTGTCTGCTTTCAGCTCAGGTCATGATTCCGGGGTCCTGGGATCGAGCCCTGCATCTGGCTATGGGCTCAATGGGGAGTCTGCTTCTTCCTCTGTCCCTCCCCCAACTCGTATGCTCTCTCTCAAATAAATAAATAAATATAAAAAAAAAAAAAAGAAAAGAAACGAATGGGGAATGTGGTTGGACTGTGCTGGATTTGTAGGCTGCGGCTCGGGCTGGCTTCATTTTGACAGCAGTCCCATGAGCTCTGACAGCAAAAACAGATAGTGACCTCAGTCGGCAGACTGCAGGGGGTGCTGCATGATGGTGAACAGGTCCCCAGAGCTGTGGTCAGGATGCAGGGCACTCCTTCCTAATGGTACCTGTCATTCCTCACCTGCAGGTGTGAATGTGAGCCATCAGTCACCGATAAGTCATCAAACATGAGTCATCGATAGAAAAGAAATTCATTACAGAAGGTCCAAAGCCCACCTATCTGTACTAGGAGCCAAGATGGCCCCGTCACCTCTTTGATTCCCTCTTCAAAAATCTCTCTCCAACTCCACCCTTTCTTACCATCTCACTTCTAAAACCTAAGCCCCCCTTACATCTCTACCATACTTGTAAGCTCTCCTCACCTATCTCCCTGATTCTTTCTTGCCCTGCCAGCTATACCAACTTCCCCTCATCCCCTCAAACCCACCAAACTCCTTTCAAACTGGGCAGCTTGCCCTGCCTGGAACATTCCATGTCCCTTCTTCAGCTAGTTAAACCGACTCATGCTTCAGATCTCTATTCTGATGTCACTTCCCAGAGTTCTCACTGACCCCTCCCAATCTAAAGGAAATCCCTGACCCTCCATTTTCTCCCTGAATAACCATCACGATTTCTAAGTATCTTTTGATCTGTGTATTTGCTTGCATATCTATCTCAGTCACTGCTAGACTATAGACTTTCTTCACCACTCTATTCTCAGGACCTAGGAATCCTGCTTCAAATATAGTAAGTCTCAACATTGTTTGGTCAGTTGGATTTTTGGTTGATTGATGGGTCTCTGAAAGGGGAACATTGCCCAGCAAGTTTAAATTGCAAAAAAAGAAAGACCTTTCCTTCATTAGGAAAGAGGTTTGGGAAATAACAGAAGAACCATACTGCCTTTTAGAGCTAAAAGTTATGGGCAGCCATGTGGATCAAGCACGAACCAGACAGACCTCTTCCTGACACACATGACCTGTGTGATCTTCAGAAAGTGACTTAACCTCTTGGAGCCTTAATTCCTTCCTGACGGTTGGGAAAATAATTGGGAAATTGATAGGATTAGATGAAATAAGGAATATGATAGTATTTTACAAAATCTTATTTTTTTAAAGATCTTATTTATTTATGTATTTGAGAGAGAGAGCAAGCACAAGGGCAGGGGAGGGCCAGAGGGAGAGGGAGAAGCAGGCTCCCCACTGAGCAGGGGACCCAACACAGAGCTCAATCCCAGGACCCTGAGATCATGACCTGAGCTGAAGGCAGATGCTTAACCAACTGAGCCACCCAGGCACCCCTTTATAAAATCTTAAAGCACTAGAGAATTCCTGGGGTCTGAGTTAAGGCAGCAATAGGGGAAGCAAAAGAAATGGAAGTGTACAAAGTCTGTTCGGGATGAATTTTGCATACATATATCCATACATCAGCACCGTACTGTGTTGGACAGTGTTGTCCCCAAATTCACATCCACCTGGAACCTGTGAGTGTGATCTTCTTTGGAAATAGGATCTTTGTAGATGTGATCAAAAGTTAAGATGAGGTCATGCTCCACTGGGGATGGAGGCCCTAATCCAATGTTTTGGTGTATTTATAAAAAGAAGGAAATTTGGACAGAGACCCAGAGGAGCAGACCATGGGGAAACAGAGGCAGAGAGTGGAGTGAGGCATCTACAGGCTAAGTAATGCCGAAGACTACCTTTTCTAAATCCTTCAGAGAGATCATGACCTAGCCCACACTTTGATTATGGACTTCCATCTTCCAGAACTGTGAGCGGACGAATTTCTGCTGTTTTAAGCTCCCTGCTGTGGTGCTTTGTTATGACAGCCCTTGGACACTAATACACACACACTTGCAATTTGCCACTTTGCATACCTACTGGTGATACATGCACCACACCCTTGCCCTAGTGAGTGAGCCTTTGTAACCAAGGAAACAGCCCTAGTACTTAGCCTTAAAAAGCTACCAGGAAGATTTCTCAGCCAAAGATAAAAAAACAAAGAGGAATTGTTCCTCTTGAACTGCCTGCTCCTTGGATGATACTTGTCAATCTTAATGCCCCAATTCCCTGCCTGCACATAATGCCAACCAGGAGTGGAGCAGCAACAGCCAGCCTCAGCTTTCTCTGCTGCTCAAGGTCCAACCAACACCTGGCTTACCCTCCTCCTTACTCTGAATCATTGGGGAAACAATCCCATCCCCTGTTCAAACTGATTAGGGAATGACTTCTGTTTGCATCCCTACATAAGCAGACTCTATTCAAATGACTTATAAGTAGAACGGAACCAAATGTCCTGGGTCCAGGTGGCCACACATCACCTTTCCAGCAGGATACCAGACTGTGATTTCCCTTGAATGATGGCATGTTAAGACCAGAGACTAATCTTATGGCCCAGCAATTGCACTACTGGGTATTTACCCCAAAGATACAGATGTAGTGAAAAGAAGGACCATATATACCCCAATGTTCATAGCAGCAATGTCCACAATCGCCAAACTGTGGAAAGAGCCAAGATGCCCTTCAACAGACAAATGGATAAAGAAGATGTGGTCCATATATATACACAATGGTTTATTACTCAGCCATCAGAAAGGATGAATATCCAACCTTTGCATCAACATGGATGGGACTAGACGGGACTATGTTGAGTGAAATAAGTCAAGCAGAGAAAGGCAATTATCATACATTTTCACTTATTTGTGGAACATAAGGAATAGCATGGAGGATATTAGGAGAAGGAAGGGAATAATGAACGAGGGGAAATTGGAGGGGAGATGACATAAGAGACTATGGGCTCCAGGAAACAAGCTGAGGATTTTAGAAGGGAGGGGGTGCAGGGAAGTGTGAGCCTGGTGGTGGGTATTAAGGAGGGCATGGATTGCATGGAGCACTGAGTGTTATACCCAAACAATGAATCATGGAACGCTACAACAAAATCTAATGATGTACTGTATGGTGACTAACGTAACATAAAAAAAAAAAAAAAAGAACAGAGACTAGACAAGAGTGAACATATAGCAGTGATGGAGGGAAACCCCAACTCATCCACTAAGCCCACAGCTGGGTCTGCATCTTCTGAGCTGATGTGTCAGAGAATACCCTTTCCCTACACCTGCTGACCATGAGGAGCCATTCTTTCCCAAACATTTCTGGTCGGCCCTTTGACTCTTACATCTCCCTACTGAGGTGGACTGAGTTTCCTGGTCCATGAACAACAGCCATTGGTCCATATTTCTCAATAAGGGAGTAATTAATCCATCAGAGGGTCTCGTTTCTTCCTCCCTCTCTACCCAGATCAATGGATATCAGTGACCTGAGAAAGTATGTCTGGGGGCGCCTGGGTGGCACAGTCAGTTGAGTGTCTGGCTCTCAGTTTTGGCTCAGGTCATGATCTCAGGGTGGTGAGATCAAGCCCCAAGTTGGGCTCCATGCTTAGCACAGAGTCTCCTTAAGACTTTCTCTCCCTCTCCCTCTGCCCCTCCACCCCATGCTTGTGCTCTCTTTCTCTCAAATAAATAAATCTTAAAAAAAAAAGAAGAAGAAGAAGAAGAGGGAAGGAGCAAGATGGCAGAAGAGTAGGAGACTGAGATATCATCATATCCCAGGAGTTCAGCTAGATAGTTACCAAACCATTCTGAACAGCTACAAACTCAACAGGAGAGAGAAGAGAAGAAGACCAGCAATTCTAGGAACAAAAAAGCAACCACTTTCTGGAAGGTAGGACATGCAGAGAAGTGATTCTGAAGCGACAGGAAGATAGACTGCAGGGGAGGGGCCGGCTCCCGGCAAGCGGTAGAGCAGCAGAGCACAAAGTCGGAACTTTTAGAAATCTGCTCCACTGAGACTCCAGAGGCTAAGCGGAGGGTGCAGCCCTTGCAGGGACAGTGGGGTCTCAGGACCCATGGGGACACAAAAAGACCGGGGGGTGTCTGAGTGTGGCAGAGCCCCCAGGTATCAGAGCGGAGAAGCCAGCTACAGAGACGGAGCCAAGTGTGGGCTCAGGATTACCTTAAACCGCGATCCAAGGCATATTCAGGCCACTGCTCTTCGAGCAGGGACCCCACCAGCAGCAGATCCAGGGAGGCAACTTCCTTTCTCCTCCGGGAGGAGCGGCGTGCGTGGCAGGAATCTGCTGGGTTTGGAGACTCCAAACGGCCGTGCGCCAGAGACAGAAACGCTCGGTCACAGGCCGGGTGAGCTCGGAG
>CM052900.1:9721970-9741436 GCA_028534135.1 Potos flavus
TATGACTTGATTTGGCCAATGAAATGCAAGTAGCAATGATATGTGCCAATCCCAGGAGAACCTCTAAAGCCATCTCACAGTTTTACCCACTTTCTTGCTCTTTTTCCTCTTCCAATGGAATAGCATGTCCCAAATGAGGCAGCTCCTTCTGCCTGGATCCTGGGATAAAGAAGACACATGGATGTCAGCTGACCTGTAATGTAAGCAAGAACTATTCGCTCTGTGTTTGTAAGCTGTTAAGATCTGAGGTTTGAAATTGTAGCCTAACCAAGCAAAAGCTGAGTAATATGAACCCCAATGGGATGGATACAGCCTGCTGTAACCTTATCCTGTTGGTTAAAGATAGTAATCCTCTTTTGTTTAAATAGAGGCTGTTTGGAACTTTACTTTGTGCTTTCTTCAAATCCATAAAGAGGAAAAGTCAATCCCATGCTCTGGAGGTCAGAGAACGGGTCAAAACAGAGAGCAGGACTTGATTCCACAGGAGTCTGGTATAAGTATGCCAAGTCAGGCCTGGCAGGAAGCAGACACCACACTGGGATTCGAAGTGCAGGGGTTTCATTACAGTGAAGGATAGAAAGGGCAGGAAAGGAGAAGCCTGGGAGGGTTTGCAGAGGTGGGTCTGAAAGCTGTAGAGGAGACAGCAAAGGAAGGAGTAGGGAGAAAAAGTCTCAGACTGCAGCTCAGGATGGCCAACCAGGGTGTTGAGGAGTCTTGACACCAGAGCTTCTTGTTAGGGGCAGCCTTCAGTGAGCAGGTACCCCTACCAGACCCAGTCACTGGCTGGGAGCAGCCCAGAGGAAGCAGGACCCCAGCGCTCCTGGGATGGCGGCTGGAGGCTGTCGGTCAGTGATGCTCGCCGCAGCAGGTTCTCTTGAAGGAAATCTGAGCAATGGGTCTCCATGGCCGCCATATTGGGAAGGTTAGAAGAAAAGGCCTGTGTTCTGTGGGGCCCAGATAGATATGGAAAGAGAGGCAGATGGGGGATAAATCGGAAATAAAATCCAAGCATGTGTCTGCCATAGATCTTACTGGACACTTCTGACATAGGTAATAGACTCAGCACCTAGAACATACTTCAATCTCTATAAAACACTTGAAAACTATATCATTCCGTTACCCATACAAGCAAATATGAAGGGACTGCTTCTCCATCAGAGAGGTGAAGCCACTCACTCCTGGTTATACAGCAAGTCCAGGCAGATCCAGAATTCAGACAATGCTCAGTGTCTACACCGTCACTATGGCCTTCCCAGGAGACTTATGCAGATTCTCCAACCAAAACAGCACCAGCTTGACTCCTCCTACCCATGCTTACCCATTTCCTCCCAACATGGAGGATGTGTCCTTATAGAATCCATACAGGGTCACAGGATCTATTTCCACCTCCTCATTTCACATAGAAGGAAGGTCAATGACACTCAGGCAAGGGGAGGGCCATGCCCAGGGCTGCACAATCGAATAAAGATAAGACCCTAGAATTTCCACGTCTATCCAGAATTATGACCGTGAGAAAGCTGACGCCTGGATTTTGAGACCCTTGGGCATCTACCGGGTGTCAATCATCACCTTTGCCCTGGAATATGGATGAGACCAGGCCCTGGAGAACCGGCCCTCTTGCAGCTAACGGCCTCAAAGCCTTCCCAGGTGTGGCTTAGAAGCGCAGCTCCAGGATTCCCTGGTTTGGTTCTAAATCCACAGAAGTAAGAACACAGCCTTTCCCTGCTGTGTGTGAGCTCGTGATGTTTTTTCTTATGTCGGTGAGGTCAATTACCGTCCCGCAGTTTCACCGTAAAGCTTTTCAAGACTCTCCAGTCACTGCTCTTATTAATTACCGTATCAGCTGTTTTACATACCCTAATTATCTCCCCATGGCACAGACAATGGCCTTTCTTAAGATTTTTTTTCTTACTCTTTCTGGTAAAAATAGAAAATATGAATATGTATGTATTCTTAAGCTTTTTCAGAATTTAAACACAACGTGAGTGCCATCTGCTGGTTAAAATGAGAAATATCTACAGTGGTTCCTGCAGTTTCAACTGTGAAAATTCTGCTACTAATAAAACTAACAGTAAAGTAAAAATAATGGTGTATTCCAAAATAATGTTTTAAAATATTATTTAGATACCTAAGGCATTCCTCTGCTAAGTGCCTTTATCCTCATAGCATAATTAATTCTAAAATATTGTCATGAATATCATAGCTAACACTCGATAAGAACTTATTATATATATATATATATATATATATATAAAATCTCACTAAATCTTCATGACGACCATCTTCTTTGTTGGGTTCTGTGGCTCTGCACGTTTGAAAGATTAGGAAATGAAAGCACAGAGGGGGAAGCGACTTGCCCAGGAAGTAGATGGCACAGAGCTAAGTTTGGAGCATCCACGGGCTAGCCTTCTTTTTTTTTTTTTTTTTAAGATTTTATTTATTTATTTGAGAGAGAGAGAGTAAGAGAGAGCATGAGAGGGGAGAAGGTCAGGGGCAGAAGCAGACTCCCTGTGGAGCTGGGAGCCCGATGCAGGACTGGATCCTAGGACTCGGGGATCATGACCTGAGCCGAAAGCAGTCGCTTAACCAATGGAGCCACCCAGGCGCCACCGGCCGGCCTTCTATTCTGCCCGGATGTCCTATAACAAGCTTAGCCAAAACAAACCGAAAAGCCACACTTCCAGTACCTAGAATGAGTCACCGTTCGCAAAGCTCACCCAGGTAAAAAAAAAAAATTCCTTTTTTTTTAAAAACAAAACCTTGTGCAGTCCCTTCAACCTGCTCACCCGAGAAGCTGTGTCATTTTCTTCCTGAAGAAACTCTTGCCAAGGGGTTGAGTCCCAGCCTAATGTCACCCTCGGAGGAGAAACAGGACTTGAACCTGGGGTCTGCTGACTGAATCCCAAGTGAGGCCCACCTCGTGCTGCTGCTGTCCCATCCCTCACAAGTGATAGAGAAGGAAGGGCATTTTTATCAGATTTCATCTCCCCTCCCGAGGGTCCAACAGGACCAGGCCCTGTCTCCGAGGATGGATTTTTCCAAAAAAAAAAAAAAAAAAAAAATGCTTTCTGAAAGTTCCTAGGAGCAGGAGATCCAACAACTGAAGCGGACCTCAGCCAGAAAGTGGGCCCTTCCCGCATATTCGCCCGCAATCCCCCTTATGCCTTCCACAGCTGCACCCTCCTGGCTCCCCAGTGCCCGTTGGGGGTGAGGAAGGGCTCAGACCCCTCAGCCTACAGGCAGGCCACCCACTTATCTCTCTCGCTCTCTCGCCCGCTCTCTCTCGCACTGGCTGATTCAGCAGTTAGCTTTCCCTGACTCCCCCAAACCAACAGGATCCTACGATCATCCATCGTGCCTCCCAAACCACGCTTTGCGCACCTTGCTGGTGACTCACTGACATCCAAGGAGTGAGTGAGGCCAGAGGAATCCCAAGACCACAGCCATTCAGAGCCCTCCAGAGTCAGGGGCAGCTCCCCCTTCACAGAAAGTTACTTTGCCTCCTTAAACTTTACCTTCCTCACCTCTCGCAGGAGGATAATAATCCCAGGCTTGGGAAAGCTCATGGAGAGTTAAAGAGGCATCGCACCTGAATGTGCCTCATCCAATGTTACGCTCTCCATCCGTGCCGGAGGAAGCCCTTCCTGAACAATCCGGCTTTGAGAACGGCAAATGCCTCCCTGAATCGTGAAGCCAGTTGGAAACCACAGAGATGGAAAGACTGTCACGTGCTAGACGAGTGTACATTGTTATCATTTTTAGAAGAAAAGTGGGTGTTCCGCAATGACTCATCAATTCCGCAGTTTACTGAGGGCTTCTGTGCCCCAGGCACCATGCGGGGGGGTGGGGGGGGGGGGATTCAGAACACCGCCCCCCTCCCCCGCCCTGGGCTTAAGGCAGTCACCACTCAGCAGGAGGACGTACTCCTTCCACTTCTCTTAAAATGACAGGACAAAGACTGATGTGTATCAGCAAAAAAGGCCACCTCCTGCCCAGCAGGGGAAGCAACCGGAGCATTAGCAAGGAGAGAGCATTAAAACACCTCTGGGGATATGCCTCGGTGGCTCAGTCGGTTAAGCTGCTGCCTTCGGATCAGGTCATGATCCCAGGGTCCTGGAATCAAGTCCCCAATCGGGCTCCTTGCTCAGTAGGGAGCCTGCTTCTCCCTCTGCCTGCTGCTCCCCCTGCTTGTGCTCTCTCTCTGACAAATAAATAAAGTCTTAAAAAAAAAAAAAAGCACCTCTCGGTTCCTCTGATTCTGTCCCATACATGCTGTCTGTCCTCGAACAAGCTACTTACCTTGTCTGCCATGAGTATCTGCCCAGAAAATAAATTAAAATAAAAATTATATCTAAACAGCAAAGTGCCAAGCAAATATTGCAGTAAAGACCCTGACCATTTTTCTCAGTGTCATTTCCCCCTTTTTCCATAGCTAGGAACATGGCAGCTCAAAAGAAAGACTACACTTCCCAGACTTGCTTGCAGGGAAATGTGGTCACGTGACTAAGTTCTTCCAGGAGGAAGTGAACCAAATGCCATGTGGTCGATTCTGGTAGATTCCAGAAAAGTTCCTTAGAGACAGCTGCCCTACCCACTCTGTCCCCTTCTTCCCACGTACCCTCATGCTGTGTTTAGAATATAGATATGACTATGGAAGCTCTGTCTTGGGCCATGAAGACAGTGGCTAAACTCTAAGGAGAGTGGAGTGGAAAGTTAGAATGGCCACAGACCCAAGGACTTTGTAGAAAGAGTTCTCACATCTGTCCTGAATTGGATTGCCTGTGCTTGCTTACATGAGAGAAAAATCAATATCTATTGAAGCCGCTGTCATGTTGAGTGTTCTATCATTCACAGCTTAAGTGAATTCTAACTGATAGAAATATAGTTGGCTATTATGACTTGCTAGAGTGGCCTTTCTAACAATGGGCATTATATAGTACAATAGAATGGATAAGTAAGAAAGTCAACTCCTGCCACAAATAATACTCAAGGAAATACTGTACAAACTTATGTTAAGGTTATCACAGAACTGAATCTTCCACCAGCTAGATTCCAAGGACCAGGAGTCCAATGGGCATGAGACCAACGTGCATGGAAGGAGCCCTGACGGTCATCAACCATATCATGAATAATTCATGCAAACTATATTCCCAAAACACCTACCGGGGGCCAGGTGCTGGGACTACAGGGGAGCCAAGATGTGGTCCCTGCCCTCAAGGGGCTCATGGTCTGAGAACAACTGAGAGCACCCCTGTGGGGTCTAGGCTATAACAGAGATGTTTGCGGTGTTCTGGAAACATGGGAGTAGAGATATATGGCCTCTCCAGTAGGAGGCTAAAGGGAGAATCAGGGAAGTTTTCATAAAGGAGACTTTTGAGCTTGATCTTAATGGTAGATGAGAGTTATCCAGAAAAAGAAGAGTGGAGAATGTATCCCAGGCAAAGTCCAAAGTGCAGAGGCAAGAAGGTGTGGGTTTAAACACAGCATGGGGATCCAGCAGGACCCACCTGCTGCGAACCACAGAGCAACATCTGGGGGGAATCGTGTCCCCAGGAGAACCCCGCCGGCCTCCAAGACAGAGCGGCAAGCCCGGGTTTCACTTTCCAGGGTGACTCAGAGCATGACGTAGGATGGCTGTGGGCTCCCCAGTGGTTTTTCATGGGGGCAGCTTCTGCATTTGGAGTGCTTGCTGGTGAGTAATGAGACAGACAGCCTTTACAGATAGAAAGTGAGAAAACATCAGAGTGCTCAAAGCAGGAAGAGGGAGATGTGGGTCAAGCAAAAGAGAAGTGAGCATTATTAATTCCATTTTTAGAGACCACACGAGGGCCAGGCTCACTGCCTCCTTGCCTGCCCGCCCCCCCCCCCCGCCCCCAGAATGAAGAATCTCACTCCCACAGCTATGTCATCCCCAAAGGTCAAGTGGAATGTTCACGGCACCTCCCCGATGTTCCTGCCTTTTCTTCTACATCAGAACTGATACATCCCCTTCTGTAGAGTGTTTGGACCCAGCTTCTCTGTCTCTGAGAGCCGTCCCTGCCCTGCCCTGCCCCCCTGGGAGCTGCCTTCCAGAAAACCGGGACACAACTCACGTCTTCTTGGACCTACTCACACACTCAGCCCTGGCCCGGCTGGAATTTGGCTCAGCCCCCATGTAGAAATGGTCTAGGTAATAAGGATGATGTTTGGAAAAACAAAATGTGCCTGCGTCGCGTAAAATCCTCTGTGAGGATTCTCCCAGCAATCCTTGTGGAAAGCACATTTATCCACCCTGCGCGGATGAGAAACTGAGGTTTGATCTAATTGTACCCAGGCTTGTTTGTACCGAGTTGATGTCCCCCCCCCCCCCACCGCTGCTTTCCTGAGAAGGAGGTGTCCATTCCTGAACCCACATGCCTGGCATGTATGAGTAAAGAGACTCGCTGTCACCTCCCAGCCAACACCACCCCGCGCTGGGAGCCACAGAGATACAAAGAAATGGGAAGCACTGCCCTTACCTTCAAGGGCAAGTTCATATAAGAAATGTGTGCTGTGTATTGGGCACTGTGTTGGCTGTCTAGCATGAATCATGTATTTATTTAATCCTTAGAACAACTACAGTGAGGTTGGGGTTCCTGTCCTTATTCGGCAGAGAAGGAAGCCAAGACACAGGGAATCTAAAAGCGATTTGTCAAAGATCTAAGAACTGGTAACTAAAAGACGTGGTCCCCAAACCTGGGTTCTTTGGGCCACACCAGAGATCACGATGGTGTACCGTGTGGGTTCCTGGGCCCAGCTTTGTGGGTGGCATCCAACCAGGTGCTTTGAAAATCATTTCTCTCTGAGACTTTATGGTTGGGACACTGTGAGAACCTGTCCTATGCCAGCTAACCCAGAGTTGGAGAGTCAAGGCCTTCGTGCCCCCAAAAACCCAGTGATACTAGACAACGGGCCAAGATTTGTCACCGGGAGGCCGATGGCACAGCAGGTGGGAGCATGGTCTCCGCAGCCAGATCACTTGGGCTTGAAAGCTGGCTCTGCCGAATATTACCTGTGTCACCTCTAGCAAGTCACATGCCTCCCTGTGCCTCAGTTTCCTCATCTGAAATATCAGGCTCAAAATAGACAAACCCATAAGGTTGTCTGAGGGATCCAATGAGCTAAATGTTCACAGCATTTAGAACCCCCGCTGCCACAGAACAAGCATCCGAAACATTGTTGTCATCGTTACATGATTAATGGCCCAAAGGGACACAGGAAAGAGGAGACTATCTGACACTCTAGTTCCTGAAGGACGAGGTCAAAGAGCAGAGCCCCAAAGGATCTGGGTGGATAAAGTGAGAAGAGATTAAATAACAGTTCTTTAGTTTCGGGGCTGGTTCTTAGGAGACTGTTTGTTATTTCTCAGGAAATGTCACCAAGAGCCAGTCAGGGCCGTCCAGACAGGTCGTGAATCACCCTGCAGGGCTGAATCATGGCCAAAGCGCAGCTTCTGGGCATCTTCAGGTGGGGCTGGGCGGTCCCTTCTCCTTTCAGCCCTGACTCCCTTCCCCGAGAAGTGTGCTGCGCGTGCTTCGGATGGCCGCCAGGGGGAGACAAAGGGGACGTCACCGACCTAACCTGCGAAGGGAATTCTTAACGTCCCTTGGGGATGGGGGCGACGATTTCCCACTGCTTTGCTCTCAGTCATGCCATTTCCGAGACTTAGCATGGCCTCCCTTTAGTCTCTCACTTGTCGACTTCCCAGCCGAACTCCTCGTATTCAAACTAACTTCGGGCCAGACACTTGTGTTAGGTGTTACATGAGATACGAAGAACTAGGAGGCATTGCCCTTACCCTTGAGGGCAAGGGCAGGTAACGAAAGCCTGCTGTGTACCTGCCTAACAGAAATTGTCTCACTTAATCCTTACAACAACCAGATGAGGTAAGTTTTGTATATTCATTGTTCGAGGCTCAGTTCAACAGGGATGATATTCATAGCATGATTACTAAGTGCCAGGCATTGCACTAAGCACTTTATGTAGATTAGCCCATTTAATTCTCGGAATGACCCAGTAAGTAGATACTACTGTTACACCCATTTTACAGAAAAAGAGACTGAGGCTTAATGAATTAAATAACTCCCTTGCCCAAGAACACAGATCTACTAAGGGGGATGGATTTCAGATAGGAAATCATGGAGTCTGATTATAGAACAAAAACCACACGCTGGCCACCCCACCGATCCTTCCAGAAAGCCTTTGACTTGTGGCCACACTCTGCTATCTCTTCTCCAAATTCCGATCCTACTTATCGTCAATCGAGTGAAGAGATGTGTGCTTATTGCTTGTCTCTCACTCCCGGCTACATTCCACTCTCCCGTCCTACCCACACCCTATCACCTTCCAGAGAGTGAGTTCCTTGAAGGCAATTACCCTATCTCAGCTTCTTTCTATGTAGCTTCCATTTATTAAGCACTCCGTGTGTCTACCATTATCAAGGGTACTTTCATTCTTTAAATTTGCGGTCCATTTGTCTTCACAGTAATTCTGAGAAGGAAGTCCTATCACCCACATTGTATAGATGGAAGGGTAAGTCTGGGAATTACAGGACTCCAGACCAAAGAAGATCACCTAGCTAGCAAGCAGAAAAGGCAGGACCCCAGAGCCTCCCAGCCCCCACCCCTTGCTCTAAGCTACTGTCAGCCCTTCCATGTTGCATAGAGCTAGCTGCACCCAAACTGAAAAAAAAAAAAGGTGTCAGAACACGAGCCTGAAGACTTCGGCCCAAGTCCCTGGTCAATGATTAGGACTAGTAGAACCTGAGCGGGTCACCTCACCCCCTGGAGATTCAGGCTAAAAGCGCCATCTGTCAATTCCTGTCCTGGTTCTCAGAGTCAGGCTCTCCCCTCTCCTCAATCCTGCTCCTGCCTCTTGGGATTCCATGTTTGAATGTCACTAGCGTAAGACCTCCTTTAGGACAAGAACCTTGTCATATTCACCATCATGTTCCCAGAGCCCAGCACTAGAGTCCCAAACTTGGCGAACTCAATATATGCTCAGTAAATAAAGGAAGAAATAAACAAGCAAATTAATATGTCTTGTCCCTCGGACACTCTACACTCAGAACCTCACTATGAGCTGGCTTGGCCACTTCCTACCAGTCTTTGCCCTCAATTCCATTATGCAAATTTGAGCAACACAAAAGGACTTTGTGAGCTTTATGAAATGCAGGGGATCTCTCTCTCTCTCTCTCTCTTTCCTTCCCTCCCTCTCTCCCTCCTTCCCAACAATCCACTCTGCCTTCCCTGCCATGGGATTTCCCAATTCCATGGGATTAGGACCTCCCATAGTCACCTCACACTTTGGAAGCCCATAAAGAGAGATAATACTTCATCCATCCCTTGAGTCTAGGGCATTGGTAAGGACCTAAGAGATGGTCCATCTGTCTGGAACGAAGACGCAGGAAGGGCTTAGTCTTTTTTCAAGAAGGTAGTGGTGTCGAGAGTCCTGCAATGGCGTGAAGTCAGAGGAGTTGTGCACAGCGCCGGTGGCATCATCCTGGATGTGCTGTCCAGGGCTGACCTTGGCTGTGGTTGCTGCTGTCCAGTCTCCCTGAATTCGCAGCCCGGTTCTCCAGCTGGTGACCATTCACTGAGTGTCAGACACTCCACATTCACTAGCCCATCTCACGCCGAATATAACCCGAGCTTGGATCTATTGTGGTCCCCGCGAGGACAATGGGTTTAGAGATTTGAGTAACTTGTCAAAATCAACAGCCAATAAGTGGCATCTACTCTCCTCTCCCCTGTAGCCACCAGCCTCTCACCCGACCCTGGGTACACCTAGGAGCTGACACATTTCCTTGACTTAGATGCCCCCTCTTTTTGACTTTAAACTCCAGCACTAAGTGCGGGATATACCAATTAGTGCAGTTACCCAAATACAAGCCCGTTTTCTTGACATGACATCTTCCAGCTGCTCTGTGATGCGCTGACCCTAAACGTCCGGCCCCAGTGGGCTGGTTCAGTGATAGAAAAGGCACAGCTGAAAAACCCCATGCTCCCAGGCCTGACTCCTGGCCCCACCACTTACCGAGTCACTTAACCTCGGTCGGCTGCAGTTTCTTTAACTAGAAAATGAACATATTTATACCCCACAGCAAGCTGTGAAAATTAGGTACCAATCCAGCACAGGCCCAAGCACCGTAGATGCTTCCTGCACAGTAGCTCTCTGCCCCTTCACCTACGGCTCTCCCTGACATTAGGACAAAAGGGTGACAGCCCAGTGGGATAGCCAGACATCAAGGCTTGGTGGTTATAATTGTTGTGTAGGGATGTTGGATGTGGGTGATACATAGGAACACGTCATGATCCATAAGAACACTGTGAGGAATTGGTTAGAAATAGCGATTCCTCGACTCCACCCATAGAGATTCTGATTCAGTAAATCTGGATTTTTTAAGCCGCTTAGAGGGCACACCGACATAGGGGGTCACCAGACCCCCCACTGGGGGACACTGGCCCAGGGTCACCTGATTTCAGCATCAGTGTCCATCAACTCCTCCTACCGTCCCACTATTTTTGGCTTATTTTTTAATTCATCATTTTTATTCCCACCAACACGCTTTCATAACTTTAAGTAAATCTATTTTTAACATGCATTTCATATGAGTACCTTAAACGCAAGTGTATTGAAAGGAAATCTGACAGGCGGTTAACAAGAGCGTGGGCCCCAGAGCCAGAACTGCCTGACCGAAATCCCATCCCTGCCGCTTCCCGGCTGTGTAAGTTTAGACAGTCTATTTAAAGTCCCTGTGTCTCCACACACCGTGTGTCCAAAGCGGGTAATAAGCGTAGTGACATCCCAAGGCCATTGTCGTGATAAACCATTGGACTTCCGGTAAAGCGCTTACCATGGTGCCCGATACATCAGAAGCTCTTATCACATGTAGTTATTTTTAGGATGACTGATTTTTTTTTAATGTATCCTCTCGCTACAAAGAGAAAATACCCACCAACGTACAGGCACAACCGGAAGACGTTCTTGAAAGTTCGTCCGTGGACCATCTAATGTCGTCTGAGGATCCCGTGCCATGTACACTGTCTGCTCAGCAGACCTGACTCTGGAAGGTGCCAAATGGCCCTACCCAGGGGACACCCTGACTGGGGCGTTATTTTGGAGCTGCTTCCGATAGAATTTCGAGTTTTCCAGCTAAGCTGAGAGCTTGCCTAGCGCTAGGAGAAATCTCCTTGGGAATCCACTGTTTGGGTTCATCGGCAAGCAGCCTGAGACACCGTCTGCCCGGGGATTAGGAGCTGATCCCTCCTCTGTGGGAAACAAAGCAGGTTGCCCAAGAGCAGCCTCATTAGCTCACCGTGAGTATCTACAGATCTCAACGTGCCTCAAAACATTCATTAATGCTCAGCACACCACCCTGCCCGCCCAGAATCCCAGCCCCCATGCTGCAGATGGGGAAGCCAATAGAAAGGGCTATTAAGTGGCTGAGCTAGGAAGTGCTTGTTGAGCAAACGAGCAGCGGGGCCAGAAGGAAAGGAATGACTCTAGAAGGAGGGCAGTGCCTCCCCACAGCCTGGGTGTTGGCCCTGGACGGAGATGCCACGAGGGTGCAGGAGGTTTCCCTTTGCTGTCCACCTGGTGGGAACAGGACAGGGTTTCTGGAGAGCAGGACAAGAGCCAGCCTTGCTGTGGGTGTAGCATAAAGTGCTACTGGATTAATGGGCGGAGGGGTTTTCTGGGAGTTAATTTCCCCTTCCCGTCCAGTTCCCCACCAGAAGGGAAAGATAAAGTCAGCAGGGTCCAGAGAATAGGGCAGACTTGGCTGAGAGAGTTGTGACCCAGACTGTCAAAGGTTGTGACCTTTAAGGACGCCCAGAGCACGGTAGGCATCAGGTCCAGGGAACACAATGAAGAGTGGGATAGCTCAGGAGCTCCGGACGACATTCAAAACTTAACTCCAGGAAGACGTATAAAGAACCTTCAAAATGCTCGTTTCAGAAATTTGTCCAAAGCAAGTAATAAGACAGTTACAGAAAGATTTCTATAAAATTGTATGAAGATATCTGTAAGTGACATTGTTTGCAACAGTATAATTTATATTAACAAAAATCAGAAATCATCTAAATATTTAAAATTGGGAATCGTTTCAAAAAAGTTATGGCATATCTACACTACACAGTCATTGAAAATATATTAAAGGATATTTAGTTATATGAAGAAAAGATCATCGTATATAAATGAAACTTCAGAATACAAAATAATAAACACGGTCACAAAGGTATAAGAGGAAACAGAGGTCTACGCTTAAGAAAAAATTAGAAAGACATACCACAAAAGTATGTGGATAATTGGAGTGGTGAAATTACATGTGATTTGAATTTTGTAAATATGTTTTTGTATATATGTGTTTACTAAAATTTCAACCATAAGTCTGTATTAGTGTAAGTTCAAAATGTTAAGTTTTCACTTTTACTGTGAATATTGTTGGGGCTCTAGTTAGAGACTCGCTCTACTTGGATGGCTGTGGGGTTCTAAAGCAGATCCACAGACTTAAAGAAGTAGATGGTATCTGTTGCTAGATGGATACTTCATGGGATCCTAATAGGCAAGGTGCTCTCAGCCCTCTACATTTATGAAAGACATCCCAGGGCATGAGGGCGAGCCCCGAATCAGGAGTCAAGAGATCCAGCTGGTTGTCCCAGATGAGCTGCTTACCCACTCCATGAACTTGAACAAAGCACTTCATCTCAGATTCTTCATTTAAAATGGGAACGGCAGGGCATGGCTTGACAATCCCATAGTAGCACGGTTTGTAAAAAAACATGCTTAAGTGGGAGTTGCCATCTCAATGGAGATGTCCTATATAGCATCCGAGACCTTGAGCCAATGAACAACCTCAGAGCCCACCCTTGGTAAGGTCTGCCCATCCACGTACACCTACTCCTTCTGTGGGCCACCCACTGGGAACAAGTGTTCGTGGTTGCAACCTTCGAGACACATTCAGCTCCTGGAAAACCTTCTGGATCATCCAAGAAATACTAAATCAGGAACGGAATCATTGGAGATACATAAGCATCTATGTTCCCCAGGGTGACTCTCAGTAAGAGAGTATTAGCTGAAATATCCCATCCATTGCAGACCCAACTGGATTAACACGAGAGAGCCACTGGTGGCAGGTGGTGGAGCATATTGGTTACTTCGAAGACATTGCCATATTCAACTACTAACACACATTGGTGCAGAACCAGGAGCTTCGTCTTCCTGTGAAAAGCTCTTGTGTAACTCTCAACTGCCTGGTGAATATTCTTTGTGTCTTCACAATTATTCCGCACTATACATAGATATTGTCAAAGCCTAAAGAATACCCAGAAGTTTCCCTGTCCACTTTTGTCCCTAGGGAGTCATGCTTCTGAAACATCTTCAGTAATTAATTTACTGACAACACACCCCCACCACCCCCACCACTGGGCATGCACGTAGCTATGCCGGAACATGGACAATTACTTTTGATTGGTCTTTCTGCTTTGTATAATTGTCTTTCTCACAAACGCCTATGTGTGAGTGGCTTACACGAGCTCAACAGAAGCATCCAACCGTAAAACCACCCTTGGATAAAAAGTCAAGACCTCAGGCCCATGATATTGGAAAACATGGCTTAACTGATCTAACCTCAGTTTTCCCGTTTATAAAAGGAGGAGGTTGGACTTCCTTAACCTGCCTTACATTTCTTCAAATACAAACTCTATACATGGTCACTGAGCAGGATAAAACAAATCTTCAGTGCTGGGAGTAAGAGAAAAGGAGTGTCAACCCGGTGCAGGGACCACGCCTGGTGCCTCATATGTATGACAACAAACAATGTTCCCAACAGCCCCCCTTGACAGCATTCCCATTTTACAGGTAAGGACAGCCAGGCTAAGAGCAGTAATGCCCAAAGTTACTGCTGGGAAGGAGCAGAACTGAAATAGGAACTTGAGCAAGGCAAGTACATCACACTGACCCCATTAAAGACTGGAGGTCAAGGGCACGATCCCAATCCCTTATTCCGTGGTGTGGACAGTAGCTACTTCTCTGCCTGTAGGCACACCATTCAAAAAGAGAGGCTGCTCTCTTTACCTGTCGAAGGAGTTTTGTAAGGTCCCTAAGCTTGGAAATGACAATAATAGGACACCAAGAAAAAGATACCAGTCGCGCAGGTCACATGCCCTTTGCTCCCTCTCAAATGTAGTGCTTAATATTTCCCTCACTGCTTCTAGCCCTCTCACTAAAGGCAGGGTACTCGATGCCCGTGTGGTCCTGAGCCCCAGCAACACCCGACTCTGGGCCACCCCAGGGTGGGGGATAGGGCTTGCCTGTAGCTTCCAGAGGAAGACAGAGAGGAATTATTGGGCATGCTCCAGCAGAGGCACAGGGAGGGGGGAGGGAAGGTCGAAGGATGGAGGAGATAGATGGCATAATGATTTAGTCACTTTCCTGAAGCACAAATTGTAGGCCCATGAGAAATCCAATCACGATTTTCTTTGATCTCACTTGGAAAACAAAGAGATGCTTTTGCCTGGATCTACTGCTGGAAATATACATATGAAGCAGGATTCCTGAACAGAAGGGCCTTAAGCCAGGGCTCCCTGTCTGGTGTTCATTGGCCCCTGGTGCGGGGCCACAGCCCATCTTCAGGAAATGGTGCTACAGACTTGATATTTCTCTGGCTACAGGGCAATGACCATGATCTCTCATCTCATCTGGGGTCCCCAGGAAGGAAAAATGTGTCGCACCCATCCCACCACATTGCCGTGGCTCCACTCATTTGAGAATTTTCCCAAGGATCTCCATTAAAGGGAGAAACACCTTTTTTCCATCCTTGCCCATCATTTGAGCAAAAAAGGGAACCAAGAGCCCTCCAAAATTCTCCTGACTCAAGTGTTGCTTTTACACTGGGACTCAATCAGTGGTCCCAAATTTCACTGAAGAATTGGGACAATTACCTGTCACTCTGTCTCTGATTTAGAGGTTTATTTTCCTGATGTTTTGATGATCTTTTTTGGAGGTCGTCTGGTTGTGTTATGGGGGGTTGTATTTGTGGTCTAAAATTTCTCTGTCCACCTCTGAGCTCCCTGTTTAAACCTGTGCACACACTTAGTCTCTGCGGAGCCCAGGGAGACAGGGACACCCCCAGGCTAAGGCTGGGAGGCTGTACTTTGGTTCCTGATTCTTCACACCTTTTCTAAGAGCATGCTTTCTTCTGAATGGGGCATGCCCACCACAGTGTCAAACACTTTATGAGCATGGAAGGGGTAAGTGTGACCTTTAAAATTCTAAGGAAAGAAAGGCTGAGTCCCTACTTGTTCATTATTGTTGTAGTTGCGTAAGATAGAATGTCTCTAAGTGACTGTATCTGAGAAAAGCCTCCAGAAACTTCAACCAGGATCAATACCTCCAATGAATTCAGATCCTCTTGGTGTTTACAGTGCCCCGAGTTGGCATAATTTCCATGTACAGAGGTGGTCTCCTAAATCCCCAAAAGGGACTTTGGGCTTGTGGTCTTGCATTACCGCTTCAGTAGAAGGAGCTCCTGGCCATCTTAATAGATCAAATCCGTATCATCTGAGGTCAGTGACGAAGATTCTTCACGAAGATTCTCCTTTTCTCCTTTTTGCCAACTTTGAAGGACCTGGCTTCAAATTTATTAAAGGATTTGGAGACTTTTCAGCTGAATCCCAGACCATGTGCTCTTTCCCGATTGTCTCCCCATTCCACCCACTCCCCAGCCTCCTAAATAGTTCTGTAGGTGGAGAGAGTATTGGGGGATAAGTGATTATTAGAGCTTAAAGGACACTCCTTCGGTCTCTAGCTCTGATTACTGGCCCACTCGCAGCTATTTTCAAATTGCTCTTCGACCTCTTCCCTCCTCCCCTATGATTCTGTAGTTCAGATCTCATGTCACATATTCATAGGTGATGCTTTTCTCCCATCTTGTCATATGAAGCCTGGAGTTTGAATTCTAACTCTATCGGTCAAGATCCTCAGCGTGTCTCCCTTCTCTGTGAAATACAGAAACCTAAAAAAGCAGGGAATCTCTCCCTTCGCCCAAGCCACTGATAAAACTGTTGAACAACATCAAATAGGGATTACGCTCTTCAAGTCCTCTCCCAAGGCTCACGTTAGTTTGCTAATGAGCTCTTTTAGGGTACATGGTTATTCAGGCAACTTAGAATCCATGTAACTGTTTTATCATCCAGCACCCATGACCCTAGCTTGTCTGAAAAAGACCCACGCTTATCCACAGAAGAACCCGTTGAAGGCCATACTGAAATCCAGACACTCTGCTCATGAGGACATTATGGGACAACTCATCTAATTACCATATTCCAAAAAACAGCCCTTCGCCTAAAGTGGTTACCATATTGGCCAGGATGCAACAGACTCTGTTATGTTAGCAAATAAGTAGGAAATCTCCACGGCTTAGCCTATACTTTATTCCTCACACATGTGAATCCAGTATAGGTCAGACAGTTCTCCTCCATCTTGTTATTTTGCCATCCGAAACGGTGGCCTCTGAGGGTGCCATAGCTGAACAGGGGCCATTGGAGCCATGCCTGCTCCTGCCCCTGCTCTCCATCCTTTAACAGGAGTCATGTAGCTCTAAACTGACTTCAAGGACACCTGTGAAATGTTGGGGAGAAATGACTATTTGGGAGCACAAGCCACTCCTGCCATAGCTGGGTAAGTTTCTACATCTGATCCCATGATCATGTTTTCCCTCTTGTGTGCTTGGAAACCTGATCATCGGCTCAGGATTTCTAGAACCCTCCACACAGACGTCTTTGGACAGATTTCATTAGTATCAACCACTAGAGTCATAAATACCAGTACAATAACCTAGATGTTCCGAAATATTGCTTAAGAAGTCCCTTTCATGTAGCTGGAAAAAAAAATCTAATCCTCTGGCCACTGCTGGTTAAGAACTCCCCGTTCCGAACAGCGTGCTTGACTAAGTCTGATTAATGAATTTCTGAAGTTATTTTTGTTGATCCTCCCACCCTTGACGCCATAATTTGCCTGCGGCAACATGCGTGTAGATTAATGAGGCTTTCAGCAGCCAGTGGAAAAGTGTTCATTAGCTTAATTATCCACACCTTCAAATTGAGGGCAACTCAGGGCTGTCAGGACACAGCAGAGCATCTGTGCTAGGGAAGGGCATCCGCTCAGTGCTGCCCAACCAGGACAATCTTCCTTGCAGAGGCAAGGAGAGGAACAGAGGAAATAAGTGAATGCACAGGCGACAAAATGACAAGATTCAGTGTGATTACCCAATGGCATGCTGAATGTGCATGCATTCATTCATTAAGCACCTAGTATGAGGAAATCTGAATAAGGAGGCACCTCTTATGCTTCTAGCCTGCTTTCTCCTCATGCAGAGGACAAACCCCCAACTCGAGGACCAATCTCTCCTAAGTCAATGGGAATGGAATGTATGGACCTTCGTCAAGAAGGTCAAATGCTAAAGCACCAAGTCTATCTTATCCAAGACCTGGGTAATTTTATTGGTCAGCTGCGGTCAGCTCCCACCGTGGACATAGGACTTAGGACGCAGAGCCTTCCCAGTATGCCCAGGCACCATGCTTTGCCTCCAACATCTCCTACTTAGCACCCCCAAGGAGCTAGTCCTACTTCTGCACCCAAGCCCAAAGGGGAAGTTTCTCCTGCTTCTTCCCGCTGCCTCTCTCCTGCGGAGATCTCGGTCTATTGCTTCTCCCAGTCCCTCCATTGCTATGCTCCGTCAACTAGGACCCATTTTTTTGCCTATCATCCCAGATATGGGGTTTCACCTTGGCCATCTCCCCTCAGTGGCTTACAGAGTTCTCTGCTGGATGCTATGCAGGACAGGACAGAGATGGTCCCATGGGGGAGTTCCTGGCTCTTAGGAAGTAAGACTCATACATGGAGCCAATCATTAGAGGGGAGAGAGCTTTGGCATCTTGTAACTCAGTCTCTCTCAAACTTGCTTGGTCCTAAGAGTGACCTTAAGATACAACTTCCAAGGTTCTACCCATGAAGATTCTAATTCAGAAAATCTGAGGTGAGACCCATTTTCCTAAGCACCCAGGAGACCCTTATCATGAGACGAGTTTGCAAAACACTAGTAAATGATTATATGACAGGAGTAGTGACTATTGATTAAACGTTCAGAAGCCAATCAAGGTACTAAGAAATTTACATATATTGACTCATGTAATTACCGTGACAAACTTTTCCAGACAGGTGCTGATTTCCCATTCTACTAACAAGAACACCCAGATCCAGATACATTGACTAATTGCTCAAAATCACACATTTAATAAGTAGCAGAGTTAGGATTCAAAACTTCATCTCCTTGGTTCCTGACCCACATCAACTAAAATAATAACCTGTATCTAAAGGCTAAATGCCAGTATAGACCAGCAATCTCTGAGCTTCTTTTGACAGAGCACACTATCAACAATGAAATTTCAAGCATGGACCTTCAGTGTATGTGTATATATTTTTAATTTATATATACATACTATTTTTCTATTATCAGTATTATAAAATATACATAAAAATGACTATTTAAAAGGTTGAAATAAAAATGAATTAAACAATTTTTAGTCATTTTTATTATATTTTTTGCTTTCAAAAAATTACCAATATAATAAAAATGCTTTTAGTGAGATCGATGTAATTTTGAATAGGTTTTTCTAAGTTTTTTCAACCTTGGATTAATCTGTATGATGTAGTGATTAACAGTTTGGTCCTAAATTCAGTTTGTTCTGACACTTGCTTTTAGTGCCTATCGTCGCTAGAAAAGATGTCTCACAAAGATGCATAAATTCAAATCAAAGAAATGCAGCATTGTTACCTTACTCGGTCATAATGCTCATTTTTCAATTCTATCTACCAGTTATGAAAAGATTCTTGGTGAAATTTGTCTAGTATATTTCCAAGCTCACTGATAACAATCCATTTTCCCCACAATTTTTTGGAATTTAAAAAAAAAAACTCATTCAACATCAATAATATTTGAAAACTTAGAACAGGCTAGGATACTCTGGCTCAGTCTTTCCAGGAATAGAGATCTGTTATCCACATCATTTTTAACAGTGTTAACACTGGAAATGTTTCAGACCATCAGTGCTCAAACATATCTTCTGGGGAAAGGTGTCATTTTTTCCTTTGTGCTCAAGAGTAATATGCATCCAGGAAAATGTACCTATCACAAGGGTACAGATCAGTGTGGTTGTGTGTAACTGAGCACACCCACTTGAAGACACAGAATAAGAAACAGAACATTATCTGCAGCCACATTATCAAAAGCCCCTTTGTGCCCTTTCTAGTTATTTCCATCCTCCCAAAGGTAACCATTACCCTAGCTTTCAGATTCATTTGGCCTGTTTGGTTTTTTAAAAACTTCATATAAGTGGAATCCTACAGAAGACACCTTTTTGCGTGTCTGGCTCATTTTGCTCAAAATT
>CM052900.1:9741936-9890354 GCA_028534135.1 Potos flavus
TAACTTTTTCTGGTACATCTTTCCTTTAAGAGCTCACAAGAAAGGGTCCTTCGATGTACTTCATTATTGAAATGAACACTCTAGAAACAGCATATGCTGAAATGTGTTGGAAATATCTGTACTTTCCACCAATTGCATAGCAAATCTCTCACACTTGAATTATTTGTTTAATGTTCCTTCAACTTTTCAGCCACAGACGCTGTGCATCTTCCAACAATATTTAATGACCAAGGAGCCCCTTTGTATGTGTCCCTAGGTCGTGTTCAAATATTTCCTTAGCCATTTTTACAGTAGCAAGAGGAGCAAGCATTTGACCAATGGATTACGACTTCTCACTTTCACTCTTAAGTAACAAATTCGAAATTATCAAATTTCACCAAAATGTGTAAAGGGCTGGATTGAGTATATCATGACTTTAACCAGTTGGAAAAAAATCCTTAATGTCTTGCTAATTGCAATGGCTTCACACCCTCATCAGTGTCGTCAAGACACAAGGAGAGACTCATCATTAACCGCAGTAGATGAAAGACCATATTTCTAAGAGTCTTCTTAATAATTTTTTGAGTCTTTTGACCAATTCTGTGATGGATGTGACTGGCCTGCCATTATTTTTATCCAGGCATTCGCTGAAGAACACTGAGCTAGGACTTGCAGAAGTAGCAGCGTAGCCATTCTCCTGCCGTCCCCTTGGGTTTGCCTCATTACTATGATCTTCAGCTTGCAATGCCTTCATGGAATCACTTAAATCACTTGCCCATTTTGTGAGGATTAGTTAAATTGAAATGAGGTATCATGAGCTGTAAATTCATTGAACGGGCACATGGACACAAATCAGCTAACTGCTTATAAGAGCCATACAAATTTCCATTTCGGGAAGATTCTCCTCGCACTGAAGGGTTCCTTTGAATTAAGAGTGCTTCTCTGCACTTCCCCGAGACAGTGTCCAATGTCAGAGCTCTAAGGGCTTCTGGAAAGCATCTTGCCAGCCTCTTCATCCGACAGGTGGGGAGTTGGAGGCACCCAGAGGAAGAAGGGAGGCCAGGTAGCCTGATGAGTCGGTATACAGGCCCTGGTAATAGGGAACGTAGGTTCGAATCTCAGCTTCTGCCACTTCCTCTCTGTGTACCCTCGGGCAAACGATTTTACCTCTCTAAGCCTGCTTCATCAACTATATACCTAACCACGGTGAAGGTTACTGTATGTAAATTATATCTCCAAAAACCTGGTTTTAAAAGGCAGAGAGGGAGGGAGGGAAGAAGGCAGGCAAGCAAGCCTCAATGCTGAGACCTGAAATTAAATAGAGATTCTCAAATGAGCCTAGAGGCTTCCAGGGAATAATATTTTCTCTTAATTATGTCTGTGGTCTGGCATGCTTAGCATGGTGCCCGGCACGTAGTAGACACCTAAAATTATTACTGATCGTAGTGGATCGAGCTGTAGCCCCAAAAGATATGTCCATATCCAAATCCCCAGAACCTATGACTATGATCTTATTGGGAAATGGGTCTTTGCACATGTAAGTGAAGGATCTTGAGTGGAGAACATCCTGGATTATCCAGGTGGACCCTAAATCCAATGATGAGCGTCCTTGAAAGAGACAAAAGAGAAGATTAGGAACACAGAGGTCATGTGAAGGTCATGAGAAGGAGAAGGTCAGAAGCAGAGATTGGAGTAAAACAGCCACAAGCCAAGGAATGCCAAGAACTACCAGAGCCACCGGAAGTTCAGAAAGAGGCAAGGAGGGATTCTCCTCTACAGTCTTTGGAGTGAGTATGACTCTGCCGACACTTTGATTTTGAACTTCTGGTCTCCAGAACTGTAAGTAAATGCATTTCTATTATTTTAAGCCACCAAACGTGTGGTAATATTTTACCTCAGAAACTAATATATTGATCCTCTTGGCTTCACATGATCAAGCAGCTTGTTATTATCTAATCCAGTGATTTCCAAACTTCAGTTCTGCAGAGCTGTCCATGGCCCTCATGGTACACTAATAAGTATGGTACCTATTTTGTATTTGGAGATACTTTTAAATTTCTTATAAATAAAATATTCTGCAGCTTAAAAAAAAATTTAAAAATTTGATCAGCCAACCCTAAATCTTGTCCAACTCTACATGTCAATGCTGAAGATCAGAGAAATTGCATAACTTGTCCAAGTTCTCTTGGAAGTAAGAGGCAGAGCCACAGTCAGCTCTACCATCTTCCTCCCGATGCAGGGCTCTGCCTGGACACCCAAAGAGCCACAATAAACCACTATCCTTGGAAAAGAAAGAAGAAAACATTAACGGCACTCCCATTATATTCAAAGACAATGCAATATGCCCTTGATTATCAGCACTGTCACTCAACACTCAACTAGAAGTTCCAAACACTGTGATAGGTAGTGATAAAGGAAGAAAATGGAAGAGAAATAATTCAGATAATGGGGGAGGGGGATCCTGACTGGGTATAGGAGATTTAAGGAAAACATCCGTGCTATACACACCCATACAGGGAGAACATTCTTCCTCCGGGGTCAGAGCCGTTAGCACAGTCTGTGTCACCTTAGAGTCAAACTAAAGCGAATTCCACCTGCTACCCTATCACTTATATCTGTGCGACCCTGAGCAAAATTAACTTCTCTGAGTCCCAGCATCCTGAGTAAATGGGAATAATCCCTACCTTGCGGGGCGGTTGTAGGACTTAAATGAGATGACATAGCCTAGCAATTCTGACCTAGACTCTGTAGCTAGGCTAGTAAACTCTCGCCTCGATGATATTAGCTGTAGACTTTGGCCAATTACCTCTCTGTGCCTGAGTGTCCTTACCTATAAAATGAGGATCACACTACTTGCCTCCAAGGGTCAGTATGAAGGTTAGAATAAGCTAATAGTTATAAAGTATTTATTTATCTTTTATTTATTTATTTTTTTTTTTTTTAAGATTTTATTTATTTGACAGAGGGAGAAAGATCACAAGTAGGCAGAGAGGCAGGCAGAGAGAGAGAGGGAAGCAGGCTCCCTGCTGAGCAGAGCCCGATGCGGGGCTCCATCCTAGGACCCTGAGATCATGACCTGAGCCGAAGGCAGAGGCTTTAACCCACTGAGCCACTCAGGTGCGCCCCCTCCTTTTTTTTAAGATTTTATTTATTTGACAGAAGGAGAGAGATCACAAGTAAGCAGAGAAGCTAGTGCCTGGCAGGTTAGTGCTGCAGGAGCATTTGTTAAATTAAAAATCAATATGAAAATGTACCTAAAGGAGGGGTGACGGGGAGGTGGGGGAGCTACAGAGGAAGTGGGAGGTCCAGCGTCTGTCCTGGCCCAGTGAGGACATAGCTGGATTCCCTGGCTGCCTTCCAAACTGGTATGTTCATGGGGGACCAAGCACAGCACCCGCGCCTGACACAGAGGGCCAACAGTGAATAGGAGCAGCTATTATTATCAAGCCTGGGGTGGGCAAAGCCAGGGCGTGCTCCATGACGCAAGGAAGGGTCCTCCTCCTGTTTCCCACCTTGGCTGCTCCGGAGAAAGGGGCCTCTTTGGGAGCCGGGTAGAGAGTCTTCTGTCCTGGGCTGTTGAAGGACCCAGTCCAGCGCGATGGGAGAAGGACACACCCTCTGGGAAGACCCGGCAGTCTGGTCGGAGAGTGGGAGCAGAGGTCCCAGAATTCTGCGAGGCTGTCTAGCCCCCACCCAGAGTCTGGCACTGTCTGCCCAGCAGCCCTCCCAAGAGGCCAAACACCCCTCGACCTGCCACGCCCCCTTTTTTGGGCGCTCCGATGGGAGTTTAAAGGGAAAGATTTCACTTCCAAAGGAGGGACTGTGAGGGTTTGACCAGAGGCTCCTCTCTCCAGGCTCTCTGTTTCCCTTTCCAGGGGTGAGTCACGCTGCTGGAAAATGACAAACTCGGCTAATTAAGATAATAGGAAGGACACGGGTGACTCAGCTGACATGACACCCACTCGGCAGGGCTCAGCAGCCCCACAGGGGCAGGAGGCTGCTTTCGGAAAAGGAGGACGGTTGTGAATAAGGGATCCACTCAAGACATTTTTTCTCCTCCTGGGTGCAGACAGCGCTCCCCACGGTGTTTTTTTTCCACCAAAAGCCCTGAGTCTGGCAGGCGTTGGCATTACTCACGGGGGCCAGGGAGGAATGCATGTGTGCAAACCTTCCTTTGACAGTTGTGGGAAACAGCAGTGCCCTCCCCAGTCACAGGGGCCAGCTCTGCCCGGAGGACCGATCTATGCCTCACTTTCTCTCCCAAAGCCTCCACCGAAATGAATTTGGGCACTGAGGTATTTGTGTGTACATTAACAGGATGCCTGGCATTTATTTTAAAACTTCCCTTCCCCACTCTAAAATTGTTGGCAGGTGATAGGTGAAAGGAGATTGGCTAAATGTCGGCAATCTTTAACCTGGGGGGAAGGACGAGGGGAGGTCAGCGAAACCGTTCTCTCTACTTTTGTGTCTATTCCGCAATTTCCATGATCAGAATCCTTCGTTGTTGTCACTTAGGAGATTTGGTCCAGCCCCTCTCTCTAGCCTTTACTCTCCTAGAGCAAGCAGAGCTTGCTGGGAAAATTCGAACACCTCCCTTTCCTACCATGTCCTCTGATCAAGGAAAGCATTGTCCCCAGTGCTCTCGGAGCCTTTTCTGGCTCTGCTTCCCTGGGAGCGGATGATCCCCCGCGCATTCCAACCTCTCACCACCCCCCAAGCACGTCAGGGCTGTATTTTTGTAGCAAGCTTTCACCAAAGGCAGAGGACAGTGGTTAAAGCAAGGATTCTGGAACCCCCATGCCTGGTTTTGAATCCTGGGTCAACCACACACTAACTATGGGACTTTGAACAACTCATTTAATGTCTCTAGGCATCAATCTGCTGATCTGGAAAAATGGGGATAATAATATCCACCTCACAGAGTTATTATAAGAATTCAAGGAGTTTATATTCATAAAACACTTAAAACAGTATTTGCCATATGGTGTTACAGAAATCACGTTACATAAAGAAAAGGAAAGTTCAGAATCCGCCTTATTTTCTATGTCAGACTGCCCGACTTTGTCTCCAAAGTGCCAGATAGCAGGGGCGCCTGGGTGGCTCAGTCAGTTAGGCATCTGCCTTCAGCTCAGGTCATGACCCCAGGGTCCGGGGATCAAGCCCCACGTCGGGCTCCCTGCTGAGCAGGGAGTCTGCTTCTCCCTCTCCCTCAGCCTCTCCCCCTGCTTGTGCTGTTTCTATCTCTCTCTCTTTCAAATAAATAAATAAAATCTTTAAAAAATAAAAAAACCAAAGTGCCAGACAGTAAATGTTTTTGGCTTCCATGGTCATATGGCTTTGCCATGTTCAGACTGAGGGAACGTGAAGCTGATACCCTCCTCCCTCTCTCCCTGTCCTCACAGCAGCCGTCACCAAGGCTTCATGTCCCAGACAGTGGTCCCACGAAATGAAAGAGAACTCACAGCCTGGCCTAGCCTGACACCGGGTAACCAGCCCCGGGGGGCCGTGAGAGGACCCCTGCTGCTCTCTCCAGAGTCCACTCCGAGCTATGCAAACTGCCCTAGGTTTGTTTCTTTCCATTGTCAGACACCATTCCATATCCCTCTACCAAGCTGACTGCAGAACGCCTTCCAATCTATGCATCGCCTTCTCTAAGCCCACACGCGAAACCGACCGTGACTCCCGGACCCACATGTGGAACTGACCATGACTCCTGGGTGGAATGGACTTTTAGCAGAACACAGAACAGGACCACCACCTGCAGGAACGTGCCCTGGGGTCACATCAGGTGTGCCTGGGGAGAGGGAGGTCAGATCATACTGGGTTTTGTTTTTTTTTTTCAGTGTTCCAAGATTCATTGTTCATGCACCACACCCAGTGCCCCATGCAATACGTGCCCTCCTCAATACCCACCACCAGGCTCACCCAATTCCCCTCCCCTCCAAAACCCTCAGTTTGTTTCTCAGGGTCCACAGCCTCTCATGGTTCGTCTCCCCCTCCGATTTCCCCCAATTCACCCTTCCTTTCCTTCTCCCAATGTCCTCCATGTTTTTCCTTATGCCCCACTGGTAAGTGAAACTATATGATAATTGACTCTCTCTGCTTGACTTATTTCACTCAGCATAATCTCTTCCAGTCCCATTCATGTTGATGCAAAAGTTGGGTATTCATCCTTCTGATGGAGGCATAATATTCCATTGTATATATGGACCATATCTTCTTTATCCATTCATCTGTTCATACCAGCAATGGCCACAATCGTCAAACTGTGGAAAGAGCCAAGATGCCCTTCAACAGATCATACTGTTGATACAGATGGCATTTCTTGTGACTTGAAACCCTGGAGTGTACGTCACCATGCTTGTGCTGAGCCCCCCTTCTTGCGCAGTTTCTGATCATTGGCTTTTCATGGAGACCAAGAAGCCCTATGACATTTCCTCCTTAGGCTGCCATGCCCCCTTGACGCTGTCACCCAGCCGAGGAGAACAGGACAACCCAGGGCGGGGGCGGTCGGAACAGCATTGCAAATATCCACAGTTCTGTGTCTCTTGCAAGATCACAGTCCCACGTTCTTGGAGGGATTCTGAGAAATGACAGTTCAGGGGGAGCTGTGGTTATGGGGACTGTTCTTTCCAAGCTGAAAATCAGGATACAGATTTTTTTTTAAATGTTACGCTGCTTCCGTGTGGGACATGCTGGGGGATACTCTCGGAGGCTGATACTGAGGAACTAGGGGAATACTGGCAGTCCTTTGAATCGGAAGGAAAGTACTCCTGGCCCCCGGGCTTCCCAAGGCAATCTGGAAAGCTCGGTTTTAACAGATCCTGACGTCCAGGGCCTCAGAGAAGGAAGGGCTCTTAACTATCACCGTAAGGGCTGTAGGCTGAGTCAAGGACCCCACCTGCTGGGTGCTATCCGGGTAGGGAGCAAAGACATTGGACTTGGGGGCCAAGCAGGACTGCATTCAAATCATGGTTCGACCTTTAGTTACCATGTGAACCTCAGGCGTGTCCCTAAACTTCATTTGAATTCCACTGGAATGGTGGCGCCTACTTTGAAGACTTGGGGTGAGGATTACATGGTGAAGCTCTATAAACTCCAGGCTCTTAGGAGGTATTGGAGCTAGGAGTGCCACTGCTCACTCTTTCTTCTCCTTCGCGATGCCAAGTACTTTTCCCACGAGGTGCTGGGTACTTTTGCTAGGACTAGGTACTTCTCCCACAAGGTACCAGGTACTTTTGGTAGGTACCAGGTACTTCTCCCACTAGGTCCTTATTCCTACTAGATAATAGATAGAAGAAACTGTAGAGACAAAAAATATTCACTTTATTTAAATGTTCTGCAACAATCTTTAGAATGAGAGACTGCCTCAGAACAGTGGTTCATATCACATATTAGAATACAGATGTCCAATCGTATCCCTATTTTGGATATGGGAAGCTTTTTTAAAAAATCCCAATGCCTCGGCCCACCTCCGGGGATTCTGGTCCAAGCGATCGGAGTGACTGTGATCTGCAGGGGGCTTGGGCACACAGCTCCAGCCCCTCTTACCACCCACCGAAGGGACCCCACCCACACAGCACGCCCAGATCAGAGTGTTGATGTCCATGGGGCTCTCCCACAAGCACCCAGAGTTAGAATTCCGACCTTGAAGGCCAAGCACCATGGTCACCTGCCATGTGACTTTCCACCCTTTTCTTTTTCTTTCTTTCTTTCTTTCTTTCTTTCTTTCTTTCTTTCTTTCTTTCTTTCTTTTTTTTGGATTTTTTTTAAGATTTTATTTATTTATTTGATAGAGGAGATAGTGAGAGAGGGAACATGAGCAGGGGTAGTGGGAGAAGGAGAAGCAGACTTCCCACTGAGCAGGGAGCCCAATGTGGGACTCGATCCCAGGACCCTGGGATCATGACCTAAGCTGAAGGCAGACACTTAATGACTGAGCTACCCAGGCGCCCTCCACCCTTTTCTGGAGAAAAATATGGATTTGACCAAGTCTACCTAGGAGAACACAGCACCTCAAGTCTGGGGCTCCTCCTTTCCCAAGAGATAATTTATAGATATTACAATAAAGAGAAGGGAATGAAAGACGAGGTGTGGTTCAAAGTCTCTATATCTTGTTGTAAATCATGAGATTTTTTTCCCCGTGCCTGCTACTCCGTAATAAACCCATTAGAGATTAGAGGAAACCTGGCTCCCGGGCCCCCCGGTGTGAAAGAAGAAATAACAATTGAATGCCCTTGTTGTCAAAGTATAAGCATCTCAAGTGTAAAAGAGAAAGGCAGGTCACCTTGACCCTAGACAAATAGTGACCAAGTTATGCCCTAGGTTCTTGACCATGAAGGAGCTTCCTCGTCTCCCCTCCTAAGATGGGGGAGGGGTGGGAGTAGGGAGGTAGGGAGGGGGTGGTCTTCACTGTCCAGAATGGTCCAGAAAGAAGTCTCTGCAGCAGAGAACAGAGAATGCAATACAGGTGATGCCTGATTGTATCCCAATATTTCCTTGAGTAGAAAATGGAAGGGGTCTTGTTGAAAAATCCATTTGCTGATATATGTCTCTTGGAATTCTAAACCTTTCACACCTGGCCTAGCTAGTTTTTTAAATCCATTAAGAGACTGGCACAAAAAGGGAAAACACCTCTGTTCTTCGGCCAAAAATTTTCTCCGAACACCTGCAGGGAGAGAGAGGGCAGTTTAATGGATAAAAAAGTAAAAGTGTAACGAACCAGGTCAGAATCAAGGTGGGTCCAGAAGAAAACAAGCAACACGGAGGCTTAGAATGTTGACCCTGCTCAATAAACAAATGTGACCCAATGAACACCAGCCCTTCCCAGTATCCCCAGTACGATCACATTTCTGCCCTTCCCATGGAAACATGAGTAGAGACAGAAAAGATGTGTCCCTAGCACTTCCACAGAGGACAAAGACATATGTTCCTCCAATTTTACACATCTGTATGCCAAGGCAAGAAAGTACGGGGGGAGCATCTGTGGAATATTC
Organism: Potos flavus; assembly: GCA_028534135.1. Taxonomy (NCBI): domain Eukaryota; kingdom Metazoa; phylum Chordata; class Mammalia; order Carnivora; family Procyonidae; genus Potos; species Potos flavus. The sequence continues at coordinate 9,750,912 of CM052900.1, forward strand.
CAGAAATCACACCAGCCCCATAAAGCCAAGGGCAATCTCATTATTACTCTTCATGCAACCAACATTTACGTGCCCAGATGCACAATAGGTATTCCAAGAACCAAAAGGAAGTACAAAAAGGGATTGACTTCCACCAGTGCTGTAAAAATTCCTTCAGACTTCATGGTGACCCTCTGCCATGAAACAAGGCTGTCCTCTCTGTCAAACAGCCCTCTGCAGGCTTCAAACCACCTGAGTCTCAGCCCCAGCCCTGCCCATCCCCGCTCTACTCCTAGCCTGGGCTGTGACTTGAGGAAGTCACCCAAGTTCTCTGCACCCCAGTTCCTCACCCACTAACATGATGGCAGTCACTCTACCTGCCTCGCAGGGTTGCTGGAAGAATCAAGTGCAGATAAAAGGAGCACAGCGACCTGCGAGGCTACGCACGCAGACAGGGTCTATATAGAATGGCATGGGAGGTGAGGAGGTGGGGATGTGCCCAAAAGACAGTGATGATGATGAAGGGGAAGGAGGAGGAGGCTGCTGCTGCTGATGGTGATGACTAGGATGACCACAGCCATGACAATGACCCTTATAATCTCATACTACGGATTCTGTACACAGACTGAGCAGTGACCAGGTCGGAAAGGAAAAGATTGGTTGGCAGATCACTGTTTCTCCTCTCCCTACAAGCACACCTTGGTTTAGGGCATAACCCTAGACAAGGAGACTCATACTACTGAGTTTGTTTTTGTAGCTCATTTGCAGGATTTTCTTTTTGTTTACTTTAAGGATGAGTACTCCTTGGAAGTTGTCAAAAAATGCTTGGATAGGAACGGGTGGCAGTGACTACGACTGACACCCAAGTCTCCACGTGATGATGCCAATATCCTGTCTCTCCGCCTGCGTGCGCCCCAAGCCGGCACATATGGGATCTCCTATGTGCACCCAGTACTTCCTCTGGACCCATGGGAAAAGGGCCGCACGCCTCCTGCTGTGATGCTCTCCCACGATGTTGCAACAATCTTTCTGAACCAGAGACCAGAGGAGGGAGGAAGGCAACTAATGTTTATTGAGTGCTAACTAGGTACTTTACTTAATCCTCACAATTATCCTATGCAATAAAAATCATTACCCCATTTTATAGATGAAACAACTCCAGGTCTCAAAGATAAAGTGATTTGTCCAAGATCACATTGCTAATAGACAGTAGAACTGGAGCTTGGGAGAGACCTGGCTCACAGTGGGAAATGCAGAGGTAAATAAATATTCTGGAGTCAACACCCCTTTAAGGAGTTTGTGGTCCAGTGAGGGGACAAACAGGTGCAACTAACATAAAATACAAGGTAGAATGTGAAAAATGGCAACATACATGTCATGGACTCAAGGTGCCAAAGGAAGGAATGATTCTGAGCCCAGGACCCAGGAAATCTTCGAAGAACAATGGCATTTAGAGGGGACCGTGAGAGATGGCTAGGACCGTAGCAGGAGGAGAATGGGGAAGGGGAAGGGGAGGGCATCAGGAAGAAAGACAAGGCCTGGTGAAAGCCCAGGAGTCTGAGAGCACCTGACAGGTTGCCGAGTCAGGAGGGCGGTGACCATATCACCTCCCTGCCCTTGTTCCTTTCCTTCCAGAGTAAGGTCTAGGCTTCTGGACAAGGCTCATCAGAACCTTCAGGAACTGGGCTTCCTGCCGAGCCATGAATCGCCTTGGTGGTGTCAGTCTCCCGAACTCTCCACACCCTCTTTCACGTCTAAGTCATTCTTGATGAGACATATTTCCACTCCCAGTGGCCACCCTTAATCACCCTTGAGTGCTAGGCATGGTACCCTCACCCAGGCGGAATTAGGCTCCCCTCGAACAAGTTCTTGTAGACCCTCCACCTCCCATATTATGATGCCTATCAAGCTGCACGGCACTCACCAGTGTGTGCGTGTCTATATCCGCCATGAGGCTGTGAGCTCCGTGAGAACAAGGGCCTTACTGGGTTCCCCAGAGAGGACCGCAGCCCAGCGTGCAGGACGCGATCAGCAAAGAAAGTGGAATGGCGAACTGAATAAGTGAACCAACCAGGGAAGAAATGAGAAATGAAACAAGAAAGGAAACTGAGGGCCGGGTTTTGAGTTGGGGGTGTAGGCAGGACTCAGAGGGCAGAGCGCACGACCAGGCTATATTGCCGAAGTAGCCAAGAGCTGCCCTTGGGGGTTCGCAGCGCTCTCGGGGGTGCCAGAGGTGACTGTGGGGACAAGTCAGGGGAGGGTGAGAAATTGCCATGTGCACATAGGAACTCTTAAGAAATAAGACACAAATAAGTAGAAGCATTGGCAAGGACACCCCTGGGAAACTGCCTATTATATGAGTCAGTCTCTGAGAAATTTCTGCAGAGGGCCTGGCAGAACGTTTGCCAGCCGGATCTATCACTGAAAACCTCAGAGGGCTTCTGGGAGCGTGTGGATGATGGGCTGTGGGAATCTTGGGTCATAAAACTTTCGCCCAGCTGCTCGAGTGCCTGGCTGGGCAATTAAGGAGGATTCTTTCGAGCAGATCAAAAGGCTCTGATGAGGAGATCTCAGGAAGCTTCCTGCCCTCCCTGCGAGGAAAGCAGGAGTCAGGTCTCATTATCCTCATTTTACAGATGAGAAAAGTAGGTTCCCTGGTGACTAAGTCCCTTGCCTGAAGTCAAACAGGCAGCAAAGGGTGGGACCCAAAACAAGCGTCTCGGTCACCCTATTCCCAGGACACGGTTGCTGCATTCTGCGGAAGATGGATGGCTTCTGGGAAGTCTCACACTTGAGCACTGGAGGGTGGCATGGGCCACGGGGGCCAGGGCAACTCAGCACATGCAGATACTTGCCGGCACACATGGTCACTTGGCGTCCGTCACACGCAACATCAGATGTTTGACAGTCTTCTCACACTAGCATTTTCTAAAACCCGGGATCCCGATCTGACAAGGACAACCCAGTTAGTCCACGGCCCACCGAGACACAGACATCTCAGAGGACACACACGATCGTAGCAGCCGTCTTAGAGAACTTCTCCCCAAGTTCCTAGAGTCAAACCTGGCTTCTAGTCCCAGTTCGGCCCCTGCCGTTCTCAGGACCTGAGCAAGTTCCTTAACCTAAGTCACATCCCCACACCTATGAATTGGAGATTGCAGAAGACCTAACTGGATGGTTGGGAGGATTCGGTGAGGTCAGGCATATAAAGAACATAGATAGCCCAGAGCCCATTATATCACTCAATCTAACAGAATTGATCATAGGAATGACTTGAGTTCAGAAAGTAATTCGTTCTCTATCTGTTCATTATCTGGATTATTAAGGACATAAGTCCAAATATTAGAATTTGGCCAAAGCCCTACCTTCTGGACCAAGGAAGTTCATTTTTACTCTTCGTGATCTCAACTACCTGCCATGTTTTAAGTGAGAGGTGACTTAGAACTCTTCATGCAAAGGATACTTGCTACAGTGAGAATATTCTAAGACTCGCGGAGGTGGGTCCAGTTTGTCATGGCTTCCGAAAATTGTCTCTGGGGTCCTGCCTTGTACCTCCCTGGTCTTGCCATTGCTACTTAGTCATTAGTGGACTCAGCGTCCAAGCAATTAAAGGAAACCCACAAAGAGAAGCCCAAGGCTGGTACGCTGACATAAGGAGGCATGTGCTTCTGTGGTCCCCGGCTCCAACGGCGTCTTTGTTTGAGTCAGTTTTATAGCGTCCTGTGACCTAGAAGACTATCTCTCTAAATGAGCCCTGGTTGTTCAGCGTGTTTGAGAAAGCATATCCCATTATTGGTTGTTATTCCCTTCGGATATTATGGTTACACTTCATACACACCAACATCCTGCCCTCACCCCACTCGCCCATCCCACGGACCCCAGCACTGTGGTGACAGTTCCCATACTCCAAACCCTTATTTCTCTTGATCTGAGCTCTTTCTCCGCCACGGGAGGGCACTTGGCCCTCTCTCAGGGCAGGCCAGGGAGGTAGAGCTTCCCGGAGTAACGCTCAACTAATACAGGGCAAGAATTAGTAAACAAATACCCGCGACTGTCTCACCCCACAGTGGGGCAATTCTGAGATAAGCCAATACTGCCCCTTAAAGAGTCCCCAGCACAACTGAGTCGAGGGTGCCCACAGCGGCAACAGACTCCCTCATGCACCTTCACTGGCTTCCTCCCTTCCCTGGCTCACTCCCTCACCCCTAATGGAGCTTCCTCAGGTCACCTCCAAATTAACTGCTGTCATCCAAATCCCTGCTTGGAGTCCGCTTTGGGGGAACCCAAACCAAGACAAATTCTTCCATGAAAAATAGCTTTTACACTAAAGTAACACAAATTATTTGACTATTATTACCACATCAGGTAGCTGTGAGCACTGACATATGATACAGAGCATGTCTGAGAATAAAAGCCCTGATTACAACATGGTGCCCGATCTCCACAGACCCCTCCAATACGAGCTCCTCTAATATCAGTGAGGTTAGGGCTCACTCTCTAGTCAGGTTAGGTCCCGCCATGGATGTGATCCCATGAGCCTGTGGCCAGCTGGTGCTGAGCACTCACCAGTAAACTAATCAGACTTCCCACGGCTGCCCCTTGACTCACTCAACATCAACTTCCCACCATTTTCTTTCATCCTTCTCCATCCGGATGGATCCGCAAACTCAAAAGGAAAAAATAAATACACTCTCTAGTCCTTTTCCTGCCCAATCATCAGAAAGTCTTCACTCAGCCAGTGCAAGACATCTTCTCAATGACCCTTGATTAGCCACTTTCTCCTAGTTGTATACGGCACCCCCATCAGAAAGGCGCCCTTCACTCCACTCCGCAGGCGCCACTCACAGGTCTCTCTTTTCTGCCAAGACTTATTAAATTTGGCCTTGAAGCCTTGGTCCTTCTGAAGATTTCATAAATATTTGGAACCTCATGACAATTTGAGACAAAATTAAATCGTTAAATTTGCCATGCCCCGAAATGTTTTTTCGATTTTCGCATGTGTCTTAAACTTCTCTCTTGTATGTTCCCGGTCAAGCCTTTAAATGACTCCAGCGATCTGAGAGACCCAGAGCCAGCGGACTCGGTTAAACCTCTCCTAGATGGCTGACCCGGAAAAACTGGGAGGTACTAAATGGTGCTGTTTTAAGCCACTCAGTGTCGGGGTAACTTGTTGCACAGCAATAGATAACTACTTCACCCTCGAACAATGCTTTGTGCCCCACCCTTAGAAAATATGATCCCAAGAGAAGAGTGTTAGGCATTGTTCCAGTGGGAGATGAGGAACAATGGTGGAAAGTAGAGGCAACTTGAGTGAGTGGCTTGGAAGAGCCCCGATATGCCTCTTTACACCTGCCTTGGAGCTTAGATAAGAACCTGTGAGGGAGAAGCGTAACAGAAGAAAACAAAACAAAACAAAAAAATAGAATTGTTTCCTAAAAATCCCAGTGAGTTACGGAGAGGCGGAGTGGCCCTGCCTGGGCACAGGTGAGCAGATAAGATGCAAACAGAGATGGGCATTCTCCTTGGGTCAGCAAGGAACCCAGTGATGCTGGCGAGAGGCAGTAGCCCCACCGAAGATACCCGTCAGTGCAGGGCAAGGACCCCCAAAGCTTGGCTGTGAACATCAGAGCAGAAAGCTACAGCCAAGAAGGAAAGGAAACGGAAGACTGGAGCCAGAAGAAAGGAGTTCATATGTACACAGGATCCAGCCCCTGGGACTTCCAGAAATAACCAAGGTAAGGTCCTCGGCAGGGAATCCTAGACAGTGGGGTAAGAGACACAAGGTGAGCATAAGGTAAATATAAATAGCTATTGATGATTTACAACACAGAGGGTGTGATGGCTATGGAGACCCTTTTCCTCCCCAAAGGCTGGCGTCCCCAGGCTCTCAAGAATAGAAAATATTTTTTCTTTCTGATGAAATTATAAATCCCAGAGTGCAGGGATCCACTTGCCTTCTTGTGTGATGTATGCTAGACGCTCGGTGAAGGATACAGATCAAGAGAAAGACACAGAGGTCTTTCCTGATTAATGATTTTAATATAAATAAGTTTCTGCTTCACCCCCTGGGCCTTGTCCCTTGGCTAGAGGCTGCTTTTTTTTTTTTTTCCAGGGTCTGCCAAGGATAGAAGTCTGTACGTTCAGTGCCACACAGTGCAAAAATATCAGCCAGCCACCTTCCTCCTCATCACACTGCAACCAGACTCCAGCTCAAATTGTCAAAACGTACAACTCAAAGCCTTCCCAGGATGAACCCACTCCTCCACTTCTGGGGGGAACGATCAACCCAGAAAATGTGGGATAAAGGGGAGCATTAATGCCTACATTTCCAAAATAGTAAATGATACTGTTTTAAACCATTAGGTGTTGGGGTAATTTGTTACACAGTAATAGATAACAAATGCGCCCTCGATGGAAGGTTTGTGCATCACACTCAGAAAATGCCATCCTAAAGGAGCAGCATTAAGATACCACTCCAATGGGGTAGGTGGGATAATGACGAAAAGTAGGACAATTTGTGTTTGGGGGAGTGGGTTAGATGAGACACCAAAGGCTTGGATTTTAGTTTCAGCTGTCCCAGGACCTACCAGCTGTTTTACTCAGTGAGATCATTTCCTCTTCTGTAAAATGGAATTAATGATACATGCCTTTCTTACATCACACTGTTATTACAAGACTAAAATTATAGAACCCGGGTAAAAAGCTTTGTAATATGTGAGGTTATATACCAAGTAAGGGCTTATAATCATCAACATTATCATTATCGTCTTTATTGCTGGCTGTTATAAGGTAAAATCAACACAAGTTTGAGTTTTCAGTCAAAGTCCAACCAAGGAAAACAGAAACCACTCTACATACTTGGAACAAGAGGAAATTAATGTGGGGAATGGGTTACACAGTGACACAGGGCTGAAAACCCACCAGGAAACAAGGAGGCGACCCGGAAGTTAATAACAGCAGGAAGTCACTCCTGCCCCTTAGCTGGAGGGACAGAGGAGGAGGCAGGGTCATCGGAAACCAAGTCCTGAGGTCACCCTCTAACCCTGGTGGGATCCAGAGTCAAGGAAGAAATGCAATCTCCAAAGGCAGAGGGGAGGAGAAATACCCTGCTTTCTGCTTCCCTGATTCCCCTCAATAACGGTCCGTTGCCCCCTGGACCAAGTCAGAAACCAGCTGACACATGGAGTGACAAATGGCTCTGGATTTAACAAGCCCTGGGCCAGAGAAACCTTCTATTCAGCGAGAAATGCAAATATATGCTAGAAATGGGAGTAACATAATGAAGAGACTCAAGGTCCCAAAGACTCAGATCCCAAAAGAGCATGGGAATGCTTCTGGTCCAAGCCCTCATTCTACAGGCAAATCCCCAAAGAAGAAATGATGTGACTTGACCAAGAACATGACTCTGCTGGCATGGGACAGCCGAGAACCCAATCATCTGAATTCATAGCTCTTTTCGCAACACGAAACTTTACAATGACAAACAGCGGAGGCCCTTCAGCTGGGCGAAGGGATGTGTTCCCATAGTTGATTTCTAAGACAGTTGTGTGGACCATAGAATTCATTTTGCCACAGAAACTAGGTTATCTTGGCTGATTATGTTCCCAGACTGGCCATGTTTAGCCCACGACATGGGAAAGAAAGGAACCCTCCTACTCCGAATGAATGAGAAATCCAGAAGCTGATTAGCATCTTTCTCCCCCTAGGGCAGAACAGAAAAAGAAAAAAAAATCCTTTTGTTTTCATACTATAAGCTAAAGTAAAATGTGCACAAAAAGCAGACAAACCGCTCTTAGATGGTGAGGGCGCTAGGGATCAGGGGAGAGGGGAGAGAGCTGTTTTCTATGAAATGGGCATTCCATTCTCAGGGGCTGCGGTGAGCTCATTCCCTTCCGGTTGGGCAGAGATTTCCTCAGTTGTCAGGTTGCCCACACTTGATCTTCTGGTTTTCACATGCCACCTGCAGCTGGTGAGCTCCAATTCCGGGAACCAATCACCCAAAAGAGAGGAACTACCCATCCAGACGAAAAGTAGAGCAAGGGCAACATTCCTGGGAACTTAAAATGCAATGCAACTTGCTAGCTAATGGAGAAATGGAAACTGAAATACATTTTCTGCTCTGCTAGTTGAAACGCAGAGATGTATTTCCTCAAACCTGGATACTACCTCCCAATTGAAGAGGACAGGAAATCAAAGTCTGTACACATTCACATGCCAGTGCCCTTTACTGTGAAGCTTCCCCTCTCTGCAGAGGCGGAAGTGATTGTTCCCCATCCCTCACCCCTTGCCCCGGCCCCTTGTTCCCATCTCACTAGGTCAGGGCCACCATATATGGCCACACAGACAGTGCACTGCACAACTCAAAAGGTGCCATTTTCTACCAGTTGCAGTGTGAATGGTGCCCCCTGCAGTTGTGCAGTGCTACTATTGGAACAGAGCTTGCCAATTGCCTTGTATTGAGGCTGACACCTACAAAGCCATGAGCTCTTATTAAGTGACAATTGCTTTTGTGTCCCGGGCACCTACAACAGTGCCTGGTACAGAGTAGAACCTTAATATAAACTCCCAGGGATTTAAGAAGCAATGAATTCAAGAAGAGAGTCAGCACCACTCTTAGACAAAAAAAAATAATTATTTGAAATGGGAACAAAATCCTAATTAGAGTATGGATACTCCTTGAACTAACCTTAGATACGTTAAAGAATAAATAGAACATAGTGGTTAAGATCACTCGCTCCGGGGTCAGAAGGATCTGGGTTTGAATTCCAGATCCACAACTTACTAAACCATGCCAGGCACGTTCCCAAACCTCCCTAAGCCTTAATTCCCTCTCCTGTGAGGATCAGTTGAGATCATGCCTTAGCATAGTGCCTGATACACAGTAACGGTCAATACATCTTGGCTGTAGTGATGAGGTAAGTTTTAATGGCGATTAATCCGTACAACAATAATTCCAGAAGGCAAATTTCAGCCATTCATATTTATAACCCACAAAAGAAAATATGCCCAGGTCATGGTAGGTGCTAAATTAATGCCTATTGAATGGGGAGGGGGAGAGAAGGAAGGAATGGGTGGGGAGAGGGTACGGAACTGGGAATCAGAAGAGATACAGCTTTTCACCTGCCATCACTGACATTGTGACTTTGAGTAAGTTCCTTTCTCAGTCTCAGTGTGTTCCTTTTTAATAATGGCATGAGATAGAGTCTCAGGTCCCTTCATCAAGATCCCCCCCTCCCACAGAGTTCCGCTCCTGCTCCTGATCATTTCTGCAGTGTTCCCTTATATCCTGCAGGTGGTGCTGCTGAGTTAAGAAGGAAACCTGTTTTTCGGCAACCTGGTTCCCAGCTGCCAAGTTTCTGTATTAACAGCAGACTGGGAATTAGGGAAATCACTTACTTGTTGCTGAAAATGCCTGAAGCAGTAAACGAGTCATTCCATTTCCTTTCTTGCACTTGGCCTCTCCTGGTGCCATGAAAGCACCGTGGGTGTGGGGAGGCAGCTGGTCCTGGATTCCAAGTGTAGTTCCACTACATCCGGCCGGTGACCTTGGACAAAGGCATTTGCCTTCTCAGAGCCCCTTGTGTAGTCTGCAAAATGATGATAAGAATACTATCACCCCTGGAACATTGGGGAAATTAATTAAATAGCGTTAGTCAATTAAAGAGCACTGTGCCTGGCCCATAGTAGGTATTCCAAAAAGTGCTAGTTCCTTTTCCTTGCCCACCTTTCATTCACTAGGGACCATGGTCAGTGCTTGAGAAGAAATGAACAGGGTGCAGTGATAGAGTGATGAGGAGGCAGCTTTCCGAAGGGGCTGCCGGAGGAGAGGACCCACCATCTGAGACAGGAAGGATGAGAGAGAAGGTGTCCTGGGCAAAAGAACCAGCAGGTGCAAAGGCACTGCCCATCTCATCCAGCTTCTCCTCCCCTGTCCCTTACACACTGACCCTCAGTCCAAGGCACACTCTAGAACAGCAATCACCTGCCCGGTTGTGTGTTTTATGTACCTGGTCATGTCTCTTTGAGAACCAGGGGTGTATTTCATTCAACTCTGTCTCCCCAGAGCCTGGAACAACAAATGCCTTGATGAACGTATGAACCAATGGAAGGGCCACCTTGGTCTTCGTTCCAAGTCTGAAAATTAGCTGCCACCATTAGCTGCCCAAACCATTAGCTGCCACCCCTCTTTGCATAGCTTGCACTTGGTACATGGTGGGCGCCCAATAAATGCTTACTTTGTTGAACTCGAATTGCATTTTCATTTCGTGAGCACCTGCTGTGTGCCAGGCACTACAGTGAGCGCCGGAGGCAGAAAGATGCACGGAGGGCCCCTTCTAGAAGGATAAAAGAACAGGGGCACATGCTACGTCCACATCTCATGACTATGTGCTCTTCCACGAACACTTCACAAAACCCTGCAAGGTGGGGGCTATGATGGTACCATTTCACAGATGGGGAAACTAAGGCCCTGGCAGGGAGACTTGCACAGGGTGGCAGAGCCAGGCAGAAAGCCAGGTGTCTGGCGCCGAAGCCCAAGCCAGTCGCCGCTTTGTTGGGTAAATATAATTTAGACGTGTGTTCAGTTTGGGAGAACCAAGGAGTGGGGTTGACAGTGGGGCAAGAGTTCCCAGGGGACAGTAGGCAGGAACTGGACCTTGAAGGATGGGAGGAGTTTTCCAGATAGGATCACAGTGGCAGGGGTGAAGGCGCAGGAGAGAGGGAGAAGGAATGTTCTAGACAGAGGGAAGAGATACAGCAGCCTAAAGAAAGGATGGCAATGAGGAAGGGACCCAGAGGCGGTCTGGGAAACACAGGCTGCTCCTCCTCTCCGGAAAGTCAAGAGCTGGGTCTAGAGCAGACCAGCTGGAAAAAAGAGACACAGGACCGGAGACTCTAGAAAAACATTTTCTAGAGATAAGTTTAACGAATAGGAACTTTCGGCCCTCTTTAGAAGCTGATCTGTGTGACTTGCCTGCCTTTAGCCTGGGCAGTCGACATACCAAGGCCCCAAACGCTTACTCACCATTCGCTAAACCCCTGCCAACCACCGGACACCGCACCTGCACCACTATTCTCGAACTAGGGGACACAGTGGAACTACCGAGTTTCGAACCTCTCTGGGCTTAAATCTCAACTCCAGGACTCATCTATCACCTTGCACAAGGTATTCCTCTGTGCTCAGTTTCCTCCTCTGTCCAATGAGAATACTGATCACAGCTCCCCCGTGAGACCATCATCGTAAACGAGTTCATGCCCGCAAAGGGCTGAGGACACAGCCCGGCGAAGAGTAAGCACTGAGTCAGTGCTGGAGTGCACGTGTGGCCTACACCTGAGTACGCACTCCGCATGCGACACCTCCGAAGCGCCAGGCACGGGGCTGAAGCAGAGGTTTAGTAATGAGTAAGACCAAGCCCAGCACTCCAGTGGGTCAGAGTCTAGAGAGAGCAAGGCTTACCGAAGAAGTGATTACAGCAGAGGGAACTAAATGCAACATTAATAATAATGAAGAGGGGCTATGTCTGTGTGGGATTTGTGGGTGCTGGGTACCAGGTAAGGCTAGCATATACTCTATCCCCCCCTCCCCCAGAGCTTTAGGGAGACACCCTAGGTTTTAGGTTCTACTTAAGAAACTAAGGTCCCTCAGCAAGGGACGCTGCTGGCGTCTTGATTCAAACCAGAGGCCGCACTTGTAACGTGGTGTGCAGAGCCCTGCTGGCGGAGCAAGGAGGAACAAGCTCGTCCCTGGGGGGGGTGAGTGGGGAGGACGTGCAGAGGACACATTTACAGGCTCTGTTGTTTAAAGGATGCTGAGAAAGAGAAGGGTTTCCGGGCAAGCGAGGGGGCACGGGATGCAAGGTCTAGCGGTTGGAATGGTGCGGTCATGTACAGAGCACCGTGAAAAGTTGTCTTGCCAGAAGCAGAGGGCAAGTGTGGGAGCTCCGGCCGGAAAGAGGCCTTGAACGCCGAGCACAGTGTTCAGACTTGTTGCTGGGAAAGCTGGAATCGCTAAAGTTTCTAATCAGGGGGCTGCTGAGCAAAAGGAAGCAGCCCTCCCCCCTCCACTCCTCTGTACCGCCCACCCTGGGCCCCCAGGAATCTGGGCCAAGGCAGGATCCGCAGGCTTCTAATTAACGCACCCTGTCAAGGAGCCTGTCCAGCTTCCATATGGTGCATAAATAATTTACAGCGACGGAGCGTGTTTATGTGGGCTGGCAGCCAGCCGCCTCGCTCCTTCAGCCTCGGTGCTTCCTTTCACTCGGCTGGCCAGCAAGCTCCCCCAGGACCCACGGGGAGGAGTTGGAGGGCCAGGAACACCCAAAGACTCCCTCCGGCATGGCCTGCCCCTGGGGAGGCAGAGATTTCACAGTCTGCGGAGTCCCCAGCCCAGCCCTGGTTCCCAGGGAAATCATGTCCGGGTCTAAATCATGTCCGTGAAGGCCTGACAAGGCCTTGAGTGTTCTCAACACATGTCTCAGAAACAGGCCAGAAAGGTCTGATGTGGCCGAGGGCACAGGGCCGCGGGCAGGCCCCAGCCATGCGAGGCAGGGTGGCGGGGGCATGGTGCGCCGGGCTGCCCCCGGAGGCCGCGGGAGTCCCGGCCCAGTTCCATCACCAGCGGCTTCAGCAAGGGCAGTCACTGCGCCCTTTTCCTCTCCCTGCCCACGAAGCGGTTCTCAGAGCACCCTTATGCCTGCATACCATCTCTCCCTCCATGGCAAAAATTACATCAGTCTACCAAACGCTGTCATCACGGATGTGACTGCGATTCACAAGAAAAAAATACTTTTGTCTCCTGTCCCTGTTCCAGGCACAGATCTCTTGGAATTTCCTAAGAAAGGGGTTGACGGAGGTGTCTTTTGTTATGTTAAATGGGATCATTAGATCTACTTTCGTATCTGAACCAAGTTGGTAAGATGTCGTGAATTCGAGTGCGTATGGAAGCTCCTTCAGGATGAATAGAAAAACGCCTTTTGCTCAAATCTCGGCAGAAGAGGAAATGGTTAAATTGGATAAGGATCGCCATCAGATAGGATTCGTAAGCGAGCTTCCAGAGTTTACCGATCTAGGCTTGGATTTTACTAAACTCTTGCTGCAACACTGAGTTATCTTGTTAAATATAATAACTTGTAATATTGAGCAGTGGAAATACTTGGCAGGAGCTCACTTTTGCTCAGAAGCAAGCGTGCACACAAACACACACACACACACACGCACCCCATTCTCATTTTCATGGTGATTATGTTCTATAAAGTTGCCACGAACACTGAATTAGTAAATGCCGTATCATCGCTCCTAGGGGAAATGAAACGTTAGGGTCTGGGAGCCTCTGGCCTCATTTTCATCAACCCATCAACACATAACCTTGTTGTGTGTGTTTCTGTTTAAGGGCCCCTTATTCAATATGTATTGTTGGTTCCTTAGCCCTGTATCTCCTGCTCTGAATGCTGCTTATCTCACACGCCTGTTTTCTCCAGAAGGCACCTCACAGCCCCTGTGCTCCCGAACACGGACTGCGCTCAGGCATCTGGCTTGGGAGCCATCCTAAACGACGAAATCACAGGGGGAAATAAAAAGGCACCAAGATGCTCAAAACGTAGTACTGACAGGCTGTGCAAAGGACCCTGGTTTCCAGGACAAGAGCCGAAACACGAAGTCTGAGCAGCATCCCACTTGGAACGTGTCAGCTGGGTCCGATTTCGTCATGGCTCTGCCCGGGTCCTTGAATGGCCGAAAGGACCACGAGTATTGATTGGGGGGTTCCAAGCCAATATTAGCCAGTAGGCAAGTGTACAAATACAGAATCCACAAATATCGAGGTTCACCTGTGTGCACGTGTGCGTATATATGTATATATTGCACGTACATATAATATGGTGTGTAATATATATATGTGTATAGTACATGACTGTATCACACTTGACTGGGGTCCCCAGGGATGCCGGCCACCAGAGCTCCCTCCCCTGGCTTCCCCAGGGCCCTGCACGGAGCCGGGAACAGCTACAGCCGTGCTTGGCCGCTCTGGGACGGCAGAACTGGAATATCTCTCCGAGCAGCACTGACCCTGCATCTCCTGGAGCGAGCCCTGAGCCAGAGCTTTCTCTGTGGACTCTTGCAAACAGGCTCTGCTGCCCTCTGCCCAGAAGTCATGCCCTCACAGGACCTCCTGGTTAGTGACAACTTAGGCCCAAAGGCGCACCCAGTCCCCTTGTCCGACCTCCACGCGGGCCTGGGGATCCTGTGTGGCAATGCAATTCCCTGTATCGCCTGTTTCCTCACCTAGACTGCTGGACCCAAAAGGCAGAAACCCTGCCTTGGGCATCTTTATTATATTCCTCGCCCCTGGCACAGCTCTCCATGGCCAGGAGCCATGGAGTTTCTTGAATCGCGGATGCCAGAAACGGCGGGGACATTCACGATCAGCCAGACCCAGGACACGCAGAGTCTGACCAAGCAGAAGCGGCAGCCTCACCTGGGAGTTTGTTAGAAATGCAGATTCCCAGCCCCCTCCCCAACCTTCAGAAATGGAATTTCTGGGATGGGGGCCCAGGAATCTGTATTGTAACAAGTTTTCTAGAATATTCTATGCCTACTAAATTTTAGAAACTCTGAGTCTCTTCTGCTCCCCCATCCCCGTGGAGACTTGGTGAAGGAACCTATTTCCCCAAAGGCACACATTTGGTTAAAGGCATCCCACGGGGAGGAGGCCAACAGGTGCCCTCGCCAAAGGCAGCCCTTCCCGGAGCTTCTCCTCAAGCCAAGCATGGCTCTCATTTCGGTTCTCGTTCAGGGGGCCTCTCTTCTCTGCTCTTCTCTTATTTCCTCTTCCTCCTCCTTTATCTCTCTGTCTCTCTCTCCCTCCCTCCCCACTTCCCTGACCTTCTCTTCTCTCTCTCATTGTGGGGGGGAGACTAGCTTATATTCTCTGGGCCCCTGTTCACCTTGCATGTCACACAGAACTAACCCTATGTCCCCCGGCCAGCTCAGGTCAACCCAAAGAACACATTCCTTGCAAGGGGATGTTTTCGTGATGGTTGGACAACGGCACGGGGAAATTAAATCAGTCCCCTCCGAGGGCAGGAGTTATCTTGAAACTCTTCCTCCACCCAGTTGTCATCCCTGTCCCCCCCCACCTCCCCCTCCCAACCTCGCCACCCGCTCCTTCAGCTGTGACAACAGCGTTTGTTTTTCTCTGCAGTGGGCTCTGGGTTATACATACAGGCAACTAGGTGAACGTTCTGGGAGGCCCGTTAGGGTTTCTCAGAATGAGTCATTTTTTCAAAAATAACAAAACCTCTCGACATCACTTGATTTCAGCATTCTCGCCAGGCTCTTGTAACCTCTTTTGCAATTGCATTCCAAGCACGCCTGACTTCTTTCTCAGGCCTGATGGCAAGCAGCCCCCCTTCCCCCCCCCCGCCCCACAGGACTTTGCTGATAGACAAAAAACCCAAGCTCAAGATCAGCAGGTCCTGCTCCAAAGCACACTGAGGTTGCAGAAGATGGAGGAAAATGTCTGGAGGCTCTGGAGGGCAGCAGGTGACGGGGGCATGGGGTGGGAGAGGCTGCCCCGGCTTCTGACCTGCTGTGACTCGCTGGAATTTGACCAACCACCCACTACAGTGCCTTCACCGTCCTAATTAGAATGGACTAAGAACCCCAAGAGAGAGGACTGCCTTTTTTTTTTAACATGTCACAGTTATACAAAGCACACTTCACCTCCATCGCCTCGTGTACAGCTGAGGACAACCGAAGCTCCCAGAGGCTTGGAGAAACTGAAAGTCTTGCCCCGGTTCTCCCCATGATGATGGTCTCTGCTTCTGGGGCCAGGCACCGTAGCAGCGGTTGCTCGAGGGTAGACTTTTGATTCATCAGTGCCAATAGGAAGGGTAGTATTCTCCCTATTTTCTAGATGGAGAAACTGAGGCTCGGAAAAGTTAACTAACTTGCTCAAGATCACAGTGAAGACAGTGAAGGTCAGCGCTGGACTTGAACCCTAGCGTGTATGTCTTCAATGCTGATGTCTTTCAATGAATCCTAGGCAAATACTGCTCTCAAAGCCCTGTGCTCCTTTCTCTGCTGGAACTTAGCATTACTGATTTTTTTTTTTTCTTTTTTTCTTCTTTGGAGAGAGAGAGCACATGTGAGCAGGGATGGGGGAAGAGGGGCAGAGAGAGCGAAAGAATCTTAAGCAGGCTCCAAATGCAGGACAGAGCCCAACGCAGGCCTCGATCTCACGACCCTGAGATCATGACCTGAGTCAAAATCAAAACGCGGATGCTTCACCGGCTGAGCCACCCAGACGCCCCTTGGCCTCATGGATTTTAATTGACACTTGAAGTATCTTTGTATTGTGAGCCCTTTAAAGCAAGGAGGGCGGCTTGCTCCCTTCTGCGCCCTAGCACACAGCCCCCCAGGTGATGTACACACACAACCACTGCTGGGTGAAGGTGAAGGCAGGGGTGAACTCCACCTCTGGCCCTCAGACTGCAAACCTGGACATGTCCCCTCTATACACACCCCCACTCCCGTTCCAGAGCCACCAGAGCTGTGGTCCCCAAGGAACCCCAGATCTAAACCTGACTGCTGTACTTCCCGGTGGTGGTGAAGACACCTCACCCTTCTCGGGTCCAGCTTTCTCATTTGTACAAACACGCTGCTGGGCAGGAGAGAGGCAGAGGGCCCCCTGGGCTCTCACAGATGAAGGTTCTGAAAGTATGTTGAGTTTTCTCAAGAAGACAGGGTCTAGCCCATTGGTTGGTTGAATAATATTTTTTTGGGAAAAAAAAAAAAGGTGGAGCCAAACTCCACGGAGTTTGTAACATCGGCGCAGTGATACTCTTCCCAGTTACTTTTGTCGCTGTTAGGTCCTTGCACGAAGGAGAAGTGGAAACTCAGAAGTCTTAATGCTCTGAGACTAAAATCCTGTGTGAATGAGATATTTCATGCCCACCCAGTATCACTAGTGGTTTTTGCTTCCGCTTTGAGATGCATGCTAGATGTCACTTTCCTCCCGCCCCCACCCCCTTCCTGCCACCTCCGTGCCCAGGCTGAGCTGAGCTGGATGACCCTTCGCCATGTTTAGCTGCAGGCACACGTCACTTTTGCAGCGAAACTGCCGCTGCTTATGTACATATCTGCCAGGAGACGGTGCGCCCAGGTTTGTGTGTCTATTCCTGGCTCCCCTCTGTTGTGTGTCTATTCCTGATGGCTCTTCGGATCTCCGATGCTTACCCAGATGCCACCCAGACCTGCCCCTCAAGAGACGTTGGAGGATGGCACAACATCAGCAATTCCATACTCCTGCAGGATCCTCGGGGCACATCCAAATGCTTCCTCCCCATGATATACCTGAGAACTCAGCAGTGTTTCTCTCCTTATGCCCATTTTTTAAAAAAGATTTTATTCATTTATTTGACAGAGAGAGAGAGCACAAGCAGGGGGAGTGGGAGACAGAGAAGCAGGCTTCCCACTGAGCAGGGAGCCTGAGGTGGGATTCGATCCCAGGACTCTGGGATCATGACCTGAGCTGAAGGCAGATGCTTAATGACTGAGCCACCCAGTCCAATCAACTATAGCACCCCACCTCTCTGAGGTTACCTCCCTCGTTCAAAAGCTCCCACAGGTCACCTCTATGTCAAGCACTGTGCTGAATGCTGTGGCAGATGCCAACCAAATATATTGGGCCGAGGGTCCATGGACCCACTTTGGTCCCCAGTCCTACCGTTTCCTGCCTGAGAACCTTGGGGAAGTCAGTCTGTCCCTGAGCCTTGGCTTCTTCATCTGCAAAATGGCCCCGAGGCTCACATGGCATCCGAGTCGGTTGCCCCATGAACGTAGACTCCGCAGGATTCGACGTCCACCCACGCTCCCAACGCGCTGATGGCCTCTGCTCTCTCGGGGCTCTCCACGGGCCGATGCGGAAACTGCTAGAAGGGCCTGAGATCACTTTTGTGAGGCTGTCCCCTTTTTAACCTTAATCACTGTGCTTTTAAACTTCCAGTAGCTTGCCTTGTCTCACAAGGGAGTCGGGTTTGCCCATATGACCTCGTTTCGGCTCAAGACATTGAGTTAAGGATGAAAAGGGGATGACGGGTTGACTTCATCCCGAATATCCAGAAAGCCAGGTGACAGATGAGAAAGAGGCGGCCGACGTGGTGCGTGCGTCCAGAGCTCCGGAGCCTGACAAGCAGAGAGCCGGGCAGAGCCCCCAGCGAGGAGGCGGAGCGCAGAGAAAGCGCCGGGCGGGGAGGACAGCCACCCTCTCTAGGCACCTGCCGCTTGCTCTCCCCACCGCTGGCCGCTGCCTCTCGGGAGGTGACGACAGGTGCCTCAGCAGAACGAAGTATTCTACCAGGTAGCGCTGTGCGTGCGTGCTGGAAGCCTCCCCGATTCCCCGCAGGCCTCGAAGGGGACGAGGAGACAACGATGTCGCAGGAAGAAGCTTCCAGGGGCGGTTTTTGTCTCCTGCATCCCGTACCTTCGGCTCGATCTGAAAGCAGCAGCCTGCTGGCAGGGGCTGCTTCTGCCGGAGCCTCTGTTGCAATGTCGGAGCTCTCCCTTCTCTCTAAAGACAGCAATAATAGTCCTGTAACAGGTGCACTGCGCACCCGTGCCTTCCGCTGCATCGCTTCACTGCCTTGTAAATCTCCTGTCTTGGGGAAAAAGAAGGCCAGGCAGGGACCACTAGCTCCCCTGTTGCTGGAGGTCGCCAAGCACGCAGGAAGAGGCACCCGGATTGGAACCTAAGGGTTGTCACTCAGACTCTGGCCCTCCTTCTAAAGGCCTCTCCTTCTAGAAACATCCAGTCACCTGAGCCCTTTAAGTGAGGGGAGGGCTTGCAATGCCCCTTGCCTTGCAGACTCCCCTGGTCAGCCAAAAAGCTCTGGCAGGCCTGAGGCCTCATTGCAAGACAGCGTCGCCCCAGGGCTTCAGAACAGCAGGGCTCAGCCAGCGGCACCCTTGCGAATTCTTGGACTGGCCCTCTGGGCCTCACCAGCACACCGAGATCTCTTGTCTTCCCCCTATGGCTGGGTCAAGGGAGGCAGGTTCCCCTGGGGCACCCACTGCCTTTCCCTTTCTCTCAGTTCTGGAGCCCTGAAACTGAGGCCAAGTTCAGAAGTCCTTGGGACCAGAGTGGAAGGCACCTGACGCAAAGCAAGAGTCCAGGGTTCACCGTTAACTGAGGAGCTCTGTAAAATGCGCATGCCCGCCGTGCTTTCCTTCACATCACAGGGTCGAAATAGGCTGGGCAGCGTATTTGGGACAAGCTTTCTCATACTTGCTTCACCACAGAACCCAGAGCCAAAGAAGGCGCTTCATTTTCCAAAGAGGGAGGAGGAGTCCCAGAGAGGATAAGTGCTAGGCAGGAGTGTCAGCGCGGGTTTCAAAGGAAACTGGGACCCTGTGACTCTGGCCCAGGACCAGGGACTCTCCACTCCGAGCCTCAGTTCCCACCCTAGGACAATGTCACTTTTTTTTAAAGATTTTTTTTATTTATTTGTCAGAGAGAGAGGCAGAGAGCACAAGCAGGGCGAGTGGGAGGCAGAGGGAGAGGGAGAGTCAGACTCCCCGCTGAGCAGGGAACCCCATGCAGGACTCGATCCCAGGACCCCGGGATCATGACCTGAGCCGAAGGCAGCGGATTAACCAACTGAGCCACCCAGGCGTCCCAGTAATGTCACGTTCAGGTCCCTTCTAGCTGACAATCTACTCTACAAGGTATAAATCCAGCCTTGGTCCCCTAGAGCGATGCAGAGTCTCACATGGAGGAGGCAATGACCCTAAAAGAACAATTCTTCGGAGTCCTTCTCTAACAGAACAGAGACCAAGCTTTCATAGTCCTATCCAAAGCCTTGAGAGTCCTCGTTATCAAAACAGGCATAGAAGACAGAGGAATAAAAAGGACAATGAGGGAAGGCAAGACAAGGGCAAGTGTGGTGCCTCTCCATGCTCATTCCCATACTCCTTCTGCTGACTTCTGTCACAGGGGTTCGGAAGAAGCTGACTCTACCTCTCGCTCCAGGAGTGGCACCTTGGCTAAGCCCATCCTTGAGGTCCATCTATCTGCAGTGATTGGTCCAAGAGGCATCTTTGAGCTCCTGGATCAAACACTGCCTGAAGCATACATTCTAGACTTTTTATTTACATAAGCCAATAAATTCTCTTCATTAAATAGAAGTCAGCTCAAACTAGACTTCACTAGTTTCAACCAAAAGATTCCTGACTCTGCTCTCCTCTAGTTCTGAAACATGATATAATGGTTTAGCTGTTTATGGTAATAAGCTCCTTCATAGGCCATGCCTCAGCTCCTATATTAGCCAGGTGAGTGTTACTTACCTCATTAAAATCAGGTTGCCTCAGAAAGTAGTGAGCTTCCCATCTCTGGAAGCATTCAAGCAGAGACATTTTGAGTAAAGAATACTAACAGGTGCCAAGTCTGTGCTAAGCACTCTACAGGCCGGATCTCATTTATTTCTCACCACAACGCGTGTGAGATACTCTGTGTATTATCCTGGTGGTCCAGTGTCCTGTCTGTGGAGTCCTCGATTTATCTTCTGCTTCAACTCCACTCTCCCGTCAAGTGTCTTCGTCAGACAATCCCAGCAGCCTCACAGCCAGTCTATCCCTCCGATCCATCCCGTACCTCCTAACCATCATGCTCAGCCCAGCCCCAGAGGGACCTGTGCAAAATGCAAACCAGCAATGTCTCTTGCTGCCCTGCAAACACCCTCAGTGGCTCCCCGGTGCCCCCCAAATAAGCTGTCAGCCTTCATGTAATATACTGACGTGGCTCCAGTAAGTCCTTACATGGAAATTGTCCTGCCTACACCAGAGAGACTATCGCCTCTTCTTCCTCACCAGCTCATGGCACCATGGGAAGTCACCTGACTGAAGGACAGCCAGTTGATGGCCGGAAGGGGGCCTACCAAGTGACCATGACATTGTGGACGGAATGTTTGTGTCCCCCCAGAATTCGATACTGAAATCCTCACCCCCACTGGGATGGCATCTGGAGGTGGGGTCTTGGCTCTCTTGCCCTCTCTGCCATGGGAGAATATAGCTATGAGCCAGAAAGCACTTCACCAGATGCCAAATCTACTGCTACCTTGATCCTAGACTTCCCAGCCTCTGAACTGAGAAATGCGTGCTTGCTGTTGAAGCCACGTAGTCTGGGGTGTATTTGTTACAGCAGCTCGAACTGACGAAGACACCTGGCAGGAGTGCTTGGCCAGTGGAGGTGAAGGTGAGCTTGCAGATCCATCAAACCCTCCTGGCGGGGGCGGGGGTGGGGAATTCATGCTTCTCAAATACTCTGGGCACTCCCCCTCCTCTCCCAATCTCCCTGGCAATTAGGCGGGGCCATCTGGCTACTTCTCATCGATGGATTATGAAGATAAGTGTCAAGAATATTAGGAACCAGTGGGTCTCCTCTCTTCTCTTGCCGTGAGAGACTTTGGAGGCCACACGTTCCAGGGGACACTTTGTGTAACTGTGTAAGCCACCAGGGTTTCAGGGTCTGTTTGTTATCACAGCAGAGCCTAATCGATCCTAGCCAATACGTGCTCAAGAATCTGAACTGAAGACACACATGGAGACTTGGACACAAGAGGGTTACGTGTTAATGTCAAAGCTCTAGGCTGGCAACCAATGAGTTTGCTACTGTGCAGAAGATGAGATGATTCGGTTACAAAAAGAAGCTTCGGTCCTGAACAATTATATGTTGTCAAAGTACCTTCCAACCGGGGCACCTGGGTGGCTTAGTCAGTTTAGCATCTGCCTTTGGCTCAGGTCATGATCCCCAAGTCCTGGGATCAAGTCCCACATCAGGCTCCCTGCTCAGCAGGGAATCTGCTTTTCCTTCTGTCTCTCTCCCTACTCTTGCTCTCTCTAATTCTCTCTCTCTCAATAAATAAAAATAATCTAAATATATATCTTCCAACCTCCATGAGGCCTGGCTCTCCCAAGGATCTCGTTCATTCTGTGATGCTGGTTATGGTATATGACTGGTTCCCCAAGAAGCTTGGCCCTAACTCTGGAAGCTCTTTTATTCCCACATGTATCCTCACAATTGCCCCATTAGTTGAAGTTACCCAAATGCCTCTGCAACCCGAAGAGGCTGCCAACACACCAGACCTTTAAGATCTGGCCCCTGCTGAGTCCCCGAGGCCCCAGTCCCCAGCACCAGCCATTTTTGCCGAAGTCACCCAGCCCTCTCATGCCTCTAGGCTTCATAGTTCTTGATTTAGCCTGGACCACTCTTCCCGCTGCCTCCTCTGCTTATTTAAAGGCTGTTTTTCCTTCAAACCCCCTTTCAAAACACTCCTTTCATGAGGCTGCCAAGGTTTCTCCATAGTACTCAAACACCAAGTTGTTCCGTTTCGTTTTGTTTTTACCTCTAAGACAGGGATAGTAATAATTCTTACTTTACAGGGTGGCTGAGAGAACCAAAGGAAACAATGGGAGAGAAAACCCTTAGAAAAATGTGACAGACTGTGTCGACATAAATTTGTACTGTGACTGTTCTCCCCTGCAGGGGCATGTTTCATTCTGGCTGACCTTGTGGTTTGCTGTGTGCCTTCCTCCTTTCCTCGCTTCTATTGGGATGGTTTTGGTTGTGTAAAGAAATTCTGCCTACCTCAAGCATCCTCCCTATAAGAAAAAATGCAAAGGAAATAGATGGGGTAGCAGTTAAGAGGTGCGTCTGGTTACAAGTAGTGGAACCCCCAACAGACCTATCTGAAGCATAAAGGATTCTGAGCAAGAAGCCTGAAGGGAAGTTGCTGCCTGATATTACTAAACAGGGCTGATATCTATACAGCACTTGTAGCCTTTTCCTCATGCTTACAAGGTTTCTGCCACAGCCCCAGCCATCGTGTCCACATCCCAATAGGAAGAAGGAAAAAGGGGAGAGATGTTGCCGGCCGATGGACTCTTGCAGCTCATTGGCTAAGTCACATGGCCACCCCTAACCGCAAGGAAGTCTGGGTGGGTGAGCTTTAAGCCTTCCACTTCCTAGAACAGAGAAAGCACAGCTGGGAGAGACTAGGGACGTGTGTTGAGTGAACCAACCTAGAGTACCTACCACAAGGAAGCCCTCGGAAAGAAGGAAAAGCTGAAGAGCCAGATGGCAGGAATCACTCAGCTCTTGCCACGTTTAGTTCTTGTGTCACGATTTACTTTCCCAGTGTCCAGTTAACCAGTTTGAGACAAATGGCCACCCCTTTGGCCGGTTGAGTGCAGGAGACTTGACAGGAAAGACCCCAATGTGGCAAGCAAGGAGGGAAGGGGAGACCCCAAAAAGAAAGTGCTCGGCTGGGCAGATGAAAAACAGTCCTCTTATGTTTCCCCTATCAGGGTGTGAGCTCCCCAGAGACAGTCCTCTGACTGTCTCATCTGTGAACCCGCCAAGTGATACACTCACCAAATCCGCCATGACTGGGGTGATTTCACTCAGCCCGCCGCGCCAGCTTGTTTTCGCCTCTCTGTTTTGGTTTGTGTCGTTGCTACCTTCGTCTTCATAGAGAGCACGGTTTTGAAGCCGGACAGACCAGGGATGGAATTACAGGTCCTCGAACCCTCTCTCTGTGGTTTGGCCTAAGACACCGTCCATCTCTATGCCTCAGTGTTCCCATCTGCAAAATAGAAAGAATTAAACCAATCTCACGAGGTTGCTAGCGGAATTAAACAAGGTGGTATGTTAAAGGCCTCAGCACAGTGCCGGGTACAAAGTAGACACTCCAGCATCAACGGCCCATTAGCATTTTCATGTAGGAATTATAAGCAATAAGAGTGCAATGAATAGTTCCCTATATCCAATTCCCCAAAAATTCCTGTTTGGATTCCTACCGACTACAGGTTTGATATTTGAGGAGAGAGCAAAGTTCTAATCTTTCTAGTTCATCCTAAAAATAGTTAGCTCTTCTCTGTACATTCTGTCAGTTCAGCAATTCCCATCTAGGGAACTGGGAGATTGTGAAAGGCAATCTTTCTAAACAGGGGTCAAATGTTTTTCTTTAGCCCAGAGTAACTCACAGAAGATACACAGGAAGAGAAAGCTGGCCCAGGAGTGCAGGGGTCTTCCCACTCGGGCTGGGATCTGGGGTCCGGAGCCTCAAGGATGAAAGGCAAATGGTACGTGAGTCATCCTAGGAAAAGGGGTATTTTTCTCCTATTTCTTCATTCAACCATTCAAGTTGTCTGATTTACTGAAAGCTGCCAGCTCAGACACTGGGAAATGCAGCAGAGACAGATGTAATTAGGTGTGCCCGCCCCTAGATATCTCATGACAAAGCTATTTATTGAAATCCTCAAGCATTCAATAATAATAATATATAATAAATACTACTATTTTTATTGAGCATTTATTAGGTGCCATCCACAGTTCTAAAGCTTTACACACATCATTTATTTTTCATCTTTGCCTTATCCTCACGAGGTAATTACTTCATGCCCATTCTGCTGATCCAAACAGAGGGGTATACCAAGAATGAAATAACTATCTGGAAAGCTTTCCAATGTTCCTCCCCACCCCTCAGTGTTGGGGGGGATCCAACAGTTAAGGGATCAGCAGTTGTCATAGAAACATCAAATGAACTTGAATCTAGTGCCACTTTGCTGCTGGCAAGCTAATGACATCCCTGGACAAGTTCTTCTCCATGCTCAGGCTCCTCTCTCCCTGAGATGTTCTTTCCTACCAATCTCTCTGTGTAGCTACAACCCATTCATCTTTCAAAGTCCAGCTCATCAAGAGAACTTTCCAGAATCCCCCCCACCACACACATACCACCTAGCTCAGATCTCTCAAACCTCGGTGTTTGTCCGTCTCTGTTGACCTCTGAGTTCTGCCAAAAGTTATGATGGGCTCTGTATTTGGCTTATTTGTCTCTGTTTAATGAGTTTTCCTCCAAAGCAGAGACCATGCTTGTCAACTCTCTATCTCCAGAGTCTGGCATTCACGCACAGATTAAAGGGGTACTAAACCCATAGTGCTTGGCTCATCGCAAGCCTTGGTAGGTGCTCGGCAACCACAGACAGAATGGACTTGAATGTGGAAGTTGACAAAATGGCGGTGCAAGGTGAAACCCTTGCATCCCAGAGTGGAAGCATGCTGAAGAGATGTCAGGCAGTGCTTCGAGCAAGAATGGCCAAAAGTTAGATAACCAGACCTTCTAAGATTTAACAATTAGATCTCCCTTGAACATAACCAGCTCTGTCCTCTCAAGCAAGCTGCTGGATCTCCCAGTTGTCATCCAGAGTAGATGAAAAACAGAAGTCCTATTATTATCTTGTGCAACTTTTGGGGAAAACCACAGCTTCAACTCCTATGGCTTCCACACCCTCTTCTGTCATTCTCTCCCCATTCAACGTTTTCCTCCCATCCACAGGGAAAAAGAAATATGTCTCACTTTCAAACCTATTTCATAAAAATCCAGATTTACCAAGAGTATAAATCAATTATGAGTAATGATTTACCTTTACCTGAAATCATTAATTTTCAGAGACTCAATACATAAGTTTGTTTTGCCCTGAACGCATGTCAGGTACACTACGGAGTCAGCAAAGGCATTGGTGGAGTGAGAATAGATTATTTGGGGAGAACTCGAATGGGGAAGGGCTAGTGAGAATCTGGAACCTGACTCCTCCCCCCAAAAAACCACCTGCAGTGCCTCTAGAGTTGATTTTCACAAAATATGTGCCTTGAGCTGATCTGCCAGAAGTAAAGAGTCCCGACGATTAAAAGAGTTTAACAAGTGTACCTACTCTGTCCTGCCTTTAAAGATCCTGATCATCATTTGGTTATTCAAGACTGTGAGGAATCCAAAAGTAAAGTAGCTTGTTTCATTTTTATGTAACCTTATTATTATAGAATTTCTAAATATAGGCTATAGCATTCCTTTCCAGAGGAGGTAATCTTGAGAAAGACAATAAAGTGAAGTGGGTAAGAGTGTCTGGTGTCTGCGGCCAGACAGCCTGGGTCTGGATCCCAGCAATGCCCCTCACTCTCTGTGTGACATAAGCACGCTACTCTACCCATGCTCTGTGCTTTCATTTCCTCATCTGGAAAATGTGGATGATAAGAGGACCTACCTTACTGGACAGGGTGGATGTGAGAACTAAAAGGACTAAAATATATACAATTCTTAGAATGGATCCTGTATATAGTAAGTGCTCAATAAATATCAATTATTTAGAATGGAAGGCTCATATATTGTCCAACAGCATGAAGACACAGTTGTTACACATCTCAGAACATTCTTCCCACTTAGCCCCTATATTTCTGGGGAACAGGAAAATATAACCTAACTATACTAAGAAAAACCAGCTAAGAAAAGATGGGGTATAAGGAAGACATGACTAGGTCTTGGTAGTGATCCATGAGGAACCCCCAAACAGTGGAGGAGAGAGTGGAGGTGGTCCAAGGCTCTTGGTTACTCGCACGGCCTGTGGAGGGCGACCCATGAGGGTAAAGCCCAGTCATATCCCATACACGCTATGTGATCGGAGGCAAGAAACGTCACCTCTCTGTGCCTGGGAATAAAAATGGCACCAAAATTTCAGAATTCTCGTGAGGATTAAATGAATAATTACGTGAACAGTGTCAGGCTTCTAGCAAGTAAAGTTTAGCCCTGATTATTCTAGTCCCACAATGGTGATGTCCATGTTTTTGCTTTTTGTTTAGTTTTGTTCTTTCTTGGAAACACACAACCTCACAGACTCTGAGAGTTAAAAAAGGGTCCAGAGCAAAATCTTTATTTTGCTGACAAAGAAACAAGGCCCAGAAAAAAACAGTCCTTTTCCTCAGGGCACGTGGCAAGTGGGAGGTAAAGGGAAAGAGCAAACTTCCTTCCATGAGACACAGAAAAAAAAAGAAAAAAAGAAATGGGTCACCTTTCCCGGCTGCACAGGCTCCGGGGAAGGAAGTCCCTAGAGAGAGGCGCGAGCATGGCCGGAAGTGGGCACGCATTCCCATTCCCAGAGAGCAGGGAAAACAGTCCCAAATCAAACAGTGTTCCGTTGGGCCCGCGGCCACATGAAGCATGGTTGATTTTGGTCCCGGCGGTGCAAGAATGCCAGCCCTGAGCAATGGAAAGAATAATCACAATTCCCTCGTGCGCCCTGCAGTGTTGGCCCTGAAGAACGTTTAGTCAACGTCTCACCTGATCTCATCCTCCTGTCAAATTCCTGTGGTAGGTGTTGCTCTCCTTATTTTTAAAGACTTTCAAAGGGTGTCTGGGTGGCTCAGTCAGTTAAGGGTCTACCTTAAGCTCAGGTCATGATCTCTGGGTCCTGGGATCGAGTCCCGTGTCAGGCTCCCTGCTCAGCGGAGAGTCTGTCTCTCCCTCTACCCCTCCCCCTGCTTGTGCTCTCTCTCTCTCGTGCTCTCTCTCTCTCTCTCAAATAAATAAATAAAATCTTAAAAAAAAAAAAAAAAAGACTTTCGGAGAAGATAATGACAAGCTAGGAAGTAGCTCAGTGAGGACCCAAAGTCAGTGATGCCCAACTCCAACCCCTGCTTCAGTGCGCCACCCACCCGCACGTGCCGGAGCCCCTAACTCTAATACCCAGATCTGACACAGACTTTACATTCTTACAGGCTGCAGAATAATTCTGTGACGTCCCTACGACTCATGTGTCAGTCTCGCCCCCTCTGAGGTACCTCCTCTGACCGGCCTGTCCCCTGCGCCCTCCCCGCTCCTCTGGACACACCCTGATGGACACCTGTCAATCACCGGCTGGTTTCATCATTCCAATTCCAGTTGAGCTGGCAGGCCCCGTGCACCTACTGTGTGCGAGGCTCTACATTGGACAACTTCTATGCTCCGTCTCACTTCATTCTTACAACCACGTGAAGGTACAGGGACTGTGGTCCCCCTTTTGCCAAGGACAGAACAGAGGCTCGAAGGCCTGACATGAGGTGCCATATTTGTTTTCTCCTGTGGCCCTTGGACACTACCACAAACTCAGCAGCCTACCCGTCACAAGTTTATTATGTTACCGTTTTGTAGATCGAAATCTGACCCGGGTCTCATAGGGCTAAATTCAAGGTGTCAGCAGAGCCTCAAACCTTCCTGCTGGCTCTAGGGGAGAATCCATTTCCTTGCCTTTTCCAGCTGCTCTGGGCCTTCCCATTTCTTGGCTCGTGGCCCCTGCCTCCGTTTCCAAAGCTGCCACGGTGGGTTGAGCCCCTCCTCACATTGCATCTCTCTGATGCAATCATCTTCTCTCTGATGCATCTCATCTTCTTCTTCTCTTTTGACACCACTCCCTCCAACCATAGGCAGGAAGAGTTTTTCACTTTTAAGAACTCCTGTGGTGGGGCGCCTGGGTGGCATTCACCTGGGTGGGTTAAAGCCTCTGCCTTCGGCTCAGGTCATGATCTCAGGGTCCTGGAATCGAGCCCCGCATCGGGCTCTCTGCTCAGCAGGGAGCCTGCTTCCCCCTTTCTCTCTGCCTGCCTCTCTGTCTACTTGTGATCTCTCTCTCTCTGTCAAATAAATAAATAAAATCTTTAAAAAAAAAAAAACCTCCTATGGTTAGATTGGGCCCATCAAGATAATCCAGGATAATGTCCTCATCCCAAATTTCACAGCCTTCATCGTGTCTATGGAGTCCTTTTTGACGGGGACCACATCGCTAACAAGCGCAGGGGCCCCGGCCCCGCCCCACGCCAGCTCATTTCCATCATTCTCTCTCTGCTCTATTCCTCCCTCCCTGTGACACCGATTCAGCAAAGGTTACTCATGCAATTGAACGAATTCAATTAAATGATTAATTAACTACTCCGTGTCTGACCAAGCCAGGCTATTCCACAGAATAATAAACAGAGAGCACAGATTTTGAAGCTATGAAATGTTGGATTCAAGTTCCAGTTCTGCCATGAGGACATGATTTCGGGAAAATTACATAACCTTTCTCAACCTCCATTTCTTCGTCTGTAATATACAGATGAGAACAGTAATCCCGTAGGGTCATCCTGGGGATTTAAAGGAGAGAGTGCACAGTGCCTGATAGCCAGGAAATGTGGAACAAGTAGGGTCTGTCATTGCAGAGGCGACTCGTACCCCTGATGGCCACGCCAGGAATGGAGCACAGGGAAGGGGGATTGTCCCTCCGGGTGTCAGCAGCCAACAAGAAAGAATTATGAAGGGTGGTGGTCAAGGAGAGCAGGAGCCTGGGCTCTCACTGGTTGGAGGACGTAGGCGCCTGGAATCTCACTGGACGAAGAGAATAGGGTTCAGGGGTCACCTCAGCCCCAGGGGAGCCTGCAGTGTAGACCTGAGGCATATTCTACGTTAGGCTCTGGATTTGAGGCTGTTCCTGTTCCATAGGCCTGAATGTTTAGGATCAGGTGGGCAGGTTCTGGCCTTGGTTAAGTACCTACTTGGTTAAGTTTCCGCATCCCTGAAATGGGGATGACAGTGGCCTCGTTCGTGTTCTATGAGGATGGCGTACGTGAGCGATATAAATCCTTGAGACAGCCCTCAGAGGTAGATGGTGTGATCCCCATTTTAGGGATGAGGAAACTGAGCCTCAGACAAAAGCGTGACTTCCGTTAGCTGGCACAGCTGGTGGGGTCCCACCGATGCTGTGGACCCAGGATTACAGCGAGCAACATCCC
The DNA here is from genome assembly GCA_028534135.1 of Potos flavus. Classification (NCBI taxonomy): domain Eukaryota; kingdom Metazoa; phylum Chordata; class Mammalia; order Carnivora; family Procyonidae; genus Potos; species Potos flavus. Next base: position 9,780,511 of record CM052900.1, read on the forward strand.
ATGGGGTCGTTGGGAAAATTCCGTAAGCCCTCCTGTGCTTCCCATGTGGGGGTGGGGGTGGCGGTGGGCTGGGCTTGATGGTCAATGCCATGGTCCCTTTCAACAGCCAGAGTGATCCTTAAATCTTTGTCACCCCTCCATTCCTCCAAAGGCTTCCCATTTCACTCAGAGGAAATCCAAAGCCACCCCCAAGCCTCTCAATGTTCTACAAGACCAGCTCAGCTGCCTCCCTGGCCTCCTTTCCTGGGATCCACCCACGTGCTCCTGCCTCAGGGCCTTTGCCCTTGCTGTCCCCTCTGCCCAGTGCACCCTCCCCTATACATCGGCAGGGACCCCCTCCTCACGTCCTCCCAGTCTCTGCTCCGGGGTCACTTTCTCGGTGACACCCTCCACGACCACCCTTCCCTTTTTACCTCCTCATCCTATCTGATTGCTCCCCTAAACAAGCACGCTGACCTGACTACTCAGAATGATGCATCACTTTGTTTCCTGTCTCTTTCCCCTAGAATATGAGCCTTCCCTGCTGGAGCCTCATCGCTGAGAACAGGGCCGGGCACACAGTAGGTGCTCTATGCATATTTGTTATCATGCGAGAATGACCCCTTGGGCTCCTCTGGCATCCCAGGCAGAGGGGCGGAGAAGGCAGAAGGCAGCAAGCTGAGCAAAGTGGGGAGAGAGAGGACGGGGAGGCAGAGCCATTCTGAAGGAGGAACTGCCAGGGCTGCTGACAACTGCCGGTGGGGGCCCCTAGCAGGCACAGCTGGGGGCAGATGCTCCTCTTCCCCCTTCTCCTCCCCAAAGTGCAAGAGCACCCCGGAACCACCGAGAGCGGAGCCCTGCCCCGGAGCAGGCAAGAGAACTGAAAGCCAAACCTAGAGTCTTCAGCATTGAAGCAAACCCCCGAGTCTCTAGTTTGCTGACTAGCTGCTTTATTTAGGACCAAGAGATAGAACCAAGGAGGGGACTGGGGGTTCATCCCAAGAAAAGGCAACTCAGGCCTACCTGAGTATCGGTGATAACAATAGTAGGGGTTTCCGCCCTGACGGATTTACAGAATTTATCCCAGATCGTGCAAATGAAGAGCGTTGCTCAAAGGGACCACTAACAGATGGGGGCTAGGGGCCAAGGCTCCCCACCATCGCACCCCCTGAGGAGCAGGGGGAGGAGACCCAGGAAAGGGGGTGGGAAGGCATCATGGAGGAGCACAGCCAAAGACGGAGCCTCTCCTTCCGCCCCCTGGTCTCCTGCAGGACCCTCCGCGGCCGAGCTCCATCGGAAGATCGGCCAAGGGAGCAGGGGACGCAATGGGCAGGGCCAGCCCTCAGGACACAGAGCCGGGCAGGACGCGCCCTGTGAACCGTGGGAAGAGCCAGCACCAGGCGGAGAGCAGGACACAGACAAGACCCTCTGTCCCTATTTGGTGACTGTTGCCAGGCGTCCCCAGCCCAACTCCCAGCGTTCTCTGCAAACTGCTCCGTCCTCAGTGCTCAGCACAAGCACCAAAGGCACCAAAAAGCCTTCACACACACAGGCACGCACTCCCATACAACCCTCACACACCCACAACGCATACACAACTGTCACACACACATACTCGCACACACACACACATACACCACATACGCTCAACCTCGCTCCCACTTATGACACACACACACCCACTTATGATACACACAAATGTTCACACACATGCCTGCTCACACTCTCACACAATCACACTCAACACATCCACAACTCTCACACTTGCATTTGCACACACGCACAGACACCCACGTCCATATTCATTCTCACACACTAGACACATCCACACCTCCACAAACAGACCCACACACTTACACACAACTGAGAGTGAGTCCATAACCTCTTTTCACTATCTTTCCAGAACATCCCATGCGTAATCTTGCTCTTGTCTACCTCCCCCCAGACCATGAGCCACCTGAGGCAGGAGCGGCGTCTTCTTACTGGCACGTGTTTATGCAGACTGAGCGTGGAAGGGCACTGATGGGAGAGCAGGAGAGGCCGCTCCTCCTGAGGTCCTACCACACATGCGCGTATCTACGTCCCTTTCGTTCATGGATCATTTACTCCCATGAAGTGAGGTCAGTGTCCCTATCTTTCAGATATGAAAACAGGGGCTCCAAAAGTTTAATAGCTTTTCCCAAGGTAACTCAAGTCGTGAGGGGCGGCGCTTGACGCAAACGTCCACGCCTCCCAGCACGGTGTTCGTGTGTCTGAGCCCAGCACAGCGCCTGCCAGGTGGAGAGATTCGCGAAGAGTGGCCAAAGGGAACTTTCCCTGCAGTGTCCGTGGGGATGGAAGGTCAGGAGCCTGGCTCTGAACTTCATCTGTCTCCAATCCAGAATCGCTAGATGTAAACTGGAATTGCCCTGGAGGACCTGAGACAAGCCTGTGGGAGGGCTGGGGGATGGAACGCAGGCCTCCTGATGTCGGGGGTCGCCCGGACTCCAGGCTCGCTGCGGGAGCGCCGGCCTCCCTCCTTCCCCCTGCACGTTGACCATGGAGGACCCCGCCAGTGCCCACCCGGGTCCGCACAAGCTAATCGGCTGGAAGTTTCCCTTCTGTGCCTGCACTTTGGAGGGGTCTTGGTAACAGGCTCGGAATGCTGGATTGGTGGAAACCAACCAACTCCAAATTCAGAAAATGAACCCAGAAAGAACACTGCCTTGATGGTGCAACTCCTGTTTGCCTACCATTTGACTTCTAGCAGGAAGTATTTTTAAAGGGTATTTTTCTCCCTTGCTGGCCAGTTCCTCATTGAGAAATTCTCTTTTGTGACACTTGGACATCTCAGCTCCCAAAGTGATGATGGGACTTTTTTTTTTTTTAATTTCCACTTCTAGGTTTGGATTCACTTCTTCATTCATCTGGAAGAGCAGAAAGGATTTCCAAATGCTTACAGAATGTCTCCTCTGAGCACCAAAGACAGGCTTCGTCCCCAGACCCTGACTGTCACCTCTTGGAACCACGTGGCACAAGATGGGATGTCCCCACCTCTTCTTCCTCTCCCCGACCCCTACTCACGCGCCCTGCACGGTTTATCAGCACCCTCCATGTCCCACCATACGTTATGAAGCAACATGATAAAATCTCCTGTTAGGTTTGGTAAGCAATAGAGTGTAACCCGATGGTGAAACCGTAATGGGCTTCAGAGCTGAAGGGGAACATGTTGATTCTGGAAACTTCCTTACTCCCTGCCCTTCTTGGAGACCAAGAAAACAGAAACCATCACCCTTTATGGCGGTCCCTCGGCAGGGTCCCTCCGATCCTTTCTGCGGCATATTTGCCCATCACCCATCTTCCAGGTCCCTCTGGACCTCCATCCTTTCGATGACGATGGGATGTGAGCTCCTGCTTACTCTGCTAGCCTCGCCTGATTCTCCTTCACTCAGACTCCGTGCTGGGCAGGACCAAACCCCTGCCATGCCTTCCACAGGCTACTCTATCATTGCCTCGTGGTTTTTTCTTTCCCCGGGATGGATTTCCCCCTCGGGTTTTATCCGGCAAGATTCTCCTTACACTGGACTCACCCCGAACATCATTTCCCAAGCCCCAAGCTACATGGCAACCCCTTGGAGCCCCAAGCCTCCCTCTGCTTCAACATTCACCACCTCGTGTTGAGAGCATCTGCCCTATGGTCTGCCTCTTACCTCTGAGTTCTGGGAAGACAGAGAAACCACGTCTGGCTTCATCCTGATTCCTGGAGCCGCCCAGCACAGGGACTGGCATGTCGTGGGTGCACAGAGGAGCACTTGGTAGAATCTGGCCCAGCACCCTTCGTTCATGCTTATCCTCTACATAGGCATGTGGATTGGCCCGACCTGGGCCCAGAGAAACAGGAACTTAGAAATAAGTGCAAAGTGACCAAATTCCCTAGCCCACCATGTGTGGGGCGAGAAACAGAGCCAGCAGCCCAGAGCGGGGGCCCCAGGAAGCTGTCGGTGGTGGGAGTCCCCAGGGCAAGATGATTCCAGTAGGGAAGCAGGTGGCCCCCGGGCTAGAGGGTCCACAGGTGGTTCCAGACCATCCCTTCCACCAGAAAAAACCAGGAGCAACTTTCCTTCAGCTGAAACCCCTCACTCTGGTTAAAAAAAAAAAGCCCTAGGCTAGTACTTCTAAGCTATCTATTTCTACAGCTTTCTTTATGACCATAAAGGTTCTGCTCTGCCAGAACCTGTGTCCATCATCTAATGAATTTCATATTAACTCTCTGAGATTGGTATCATTTTCCCCAGTTTATGAATGAGGAAACTTAAGTAGAGAAATTAAGTTGCCCAAGATCACACATCTCAGAAAGTAGAACTAGAATCCAAACCCAACCCTGGCTGGCCCCAGGGCCCTCTCTTTTACCCAAAAAGTTAAACTGCCTACTTGAATAAGAGAAAATTCTCCAAACAGGAACCAAGAGACCTGTCATGTGACTTTGGCCTGGTCATTAATCACTCTGGCTCTTGATTTCCTCATCATTTCCCTACAAGTTACCCTTAGCTCAAGACACATTTAACATCACTTCCCCTATAGAGCCTCACCTGACCCTTCCACGTCCTAGTCAAGGACAGCTAAGCAATCCTTCCTTTGTGCTCCCACCAGCCTCTCTGTCCCAACACCTATGCCTCGGTCAGCTATCGCTGTGTAACAAACCACTCCCAAACTCAATGGCTTCAAACCAGTGGTCAGAAAACATTTTTTCAATGGCCCAGATAACAAATATTTTGAGCCCTTCAGAGTATATGGTCTCTGTCGCAACCACTCAGCTCTGCCCTTATAGCTCTAAGAAACTCTAAACGGTACGTAAATAAATGGGCTCAACTGTATTCTAATAAGACTTTATTTATAAAAACTGGTAGCTGACTGGTCCACAAGCCATAACTTGCCGTAATCCATGGCGTTGAGCTATAAGCATTTATCATTGCTCATGAGTCTAGGAGTTGGCTAAACCAACCCACTCATCTGGGCCAGGCTCAGCTGATCTTGCCTGAGCTCATTCAGGCCTCTGTGTTCAACTGTCCAGGCGCCTGGGGGTCAGCTGGTTTAAGGTGCTCATTTGCATACCTGGTAGTTGGCCTGCGCTCAGCAAAGGCGGTAGAGATGACTGGGCCACGAGTCTCTTGTCATCAAGGAGGCTATCCTGGGTTTGTTCTCTTCGAAACTCTGCAAAATCCCTAAAGATGGTGGAAGCGCACGAGGTCAGTTGAGGCCTACGCTCAAAATTGACACACACTACTTCTACCGCATTGTATTTGATAGAGCATTTCACGAGAGCAGCCCAAGTCCAAGGGGTAAGAAAATAGCTTCAGCCTCTTAATAGGAGAAGCTGGGAACTCACATCACAGACTATAGCATGAACCAAGGAATTGTGACCAGTCATTCCACCACAGTCAGGTGCCCCTGTGTTTGTGTGTTACATGTATGCCTCCCTCTCTTTAGACTATAAGCCCCTTAAAGATGGGTTCCCATATCTTATTCATTTTTGTGTCTCCAGTGCCTATCACAGGGCCTGGAACAAGTTTGTTTCACCATAAAGAGATCTCGAATCCACCCATCTCCATCATCGGCACCTCCACTCTGGGTCAAGGTATTGTCAGCGCTCACCCGGCCCACTGCCGTTGTCTCCTGACTTCCCGGGGGCGAGGGGGAGATGGTTAACATTTACTAGGCATTGGCAAAAAGTTTACATCCGTTGAAGCCAGAAAACGAGGCAAAGGCAGAAGAACACCAAGCACACGGACGGAGAGTTGGAGGCTTCTACCAACTAATATTGGGAAATAGGGCAGAAGGGGAAGTTTGGGGATGCTGGTGCTCTGGTCATAACTCTGCTCCATGTTGGTCCTGGTGCAGCTCCTATCAAGACAGCTGGGGTCAACCACGGCAGGAAGGTCCAAGAACTTACGCAGAGAACCCACATGGCCAGCCAGGAGCAACCTGGCTTTAGCATTGGCATCGACACCCAGCTCTGCTTCTTTACTTTACAAATTGCTTAACCTTTCCATGCCTTATTTCATCATCCGCAAAATGGAAATAAAAACAAATAACTCCTTCTCATCATCAATATAAAACTCAAAATGGAAGAGTTTATGTAAAGGATGTTGCAATGAGAGCTGCCACTCATGGTGTGCTGGGACACATTTTACATGCTGTAGCCCCTCTACTCCCCGCCACGACCCCACGAGGCAGGCCCTGCTATCAGCCCCAGTTTACGGATGAGGAAGCAGGGGCTCAGAAATGTTTAATAACTTGCCCAAGGTCGCACAGCTAGTAGGACGTGGATCTGGGATTTGAATTCACCCTCTTTTGTTCCAGAGTCTGTGCTTGTTATCACTCAACACGCTCAACAAACTCCAGGTGACATTATTATTAAAGCCCTCAGCAGTCCCCAAGGTCAGGCACACCTTCCTCTTCCCTTCCTGTCTACATGTGCCTGGCCGAATGGCAAAAGAGAGGCCCGTGTCCTGCGCTTGCCTCTGCCACTTCCTCACCCCCTGACCTTGAGCAAGCAAGGTCACCTTTCTGAAACTCAGTGGTAACCCTTTCCATAAAATGGGTCTAATAATTTGTGCCACCCCAGCAGATCATCACAGGGATTAAAACCAACGTAACGAACCACACATTGCGAGTTACCCAGCAATGTCTAAAACAAACAGGTGATGGCACAAAGCATTTCCAGCTGAAAGAACATGGACACTGAAGGCTCCAGTGCTCACTGAGGGGCTAGCTCCCACGGAGGGGACCACCCCTGCCCAGAGGCCACCTCGTTGATGCAATGATCGACTCCCATTGAAAACTCAAGAGGCTGCCCTCTGCTCTCAGAGGAGGCCCAGACACTACTTTCCTCTTTGCTTCACTGGCTTCAGATTGGTTTTTAGTTTAAAAAAAAAAAAATTGGCAAGGGATGTTGTCCCAAAAACTTTAAGTGGTTTGGTTTTCTTTCTTTCTTTTTCCTGATTTTTTTTTTTTTTTTTTTTTTTTTTTTTTTTTATTGCATGCAACTTCAAACAATGGCGTCATTTACAGGCTCCAGGCGGCCTCCTGCCATGGGTCCCATGCTGAGCTCTGCTGTCTAAATCATTGGCTGCGGCCACTCTGACCCTGAAACCGCAGCTCTCCTCTGAGGTTGGGTCACGTGGCGTCTGAGGGCTCAGTAGCCTTGGAGTGACAGTGTGGACTAGCCAGAACTCTGATTTTCTACTTTAAACTCATCTGTTGTTATTAAATGGCCAGTGGTACATTTTTCTCTTTCTTCCCAATGAGTCTCCAAGATTCTCCATGTTAAGCTCCATGGGTCTAACCCTCCCACTCTTGATTCCTTATTCTGGGAGATGTTATAAAAAAGGTTGGCCAAAGTCTGCTGCTCTTAGATGTGTATAGTGTACATAACATGGGTTTTCTACCCTCTTGGATTCCTGGAATTAGGACACTTTATGTTAACACAGTATTTCGGAAAGGAGATACATTCAACCCTAGAAGTCATTTACACTAGAGTATGAACTGGCCTTTTTAACAGATCTCAAAGCAGTTGCTAGATGGAGAAGGTAGAAAGGATGAGACTTCTGGGAGTTACAAGTAAGATGGAATACAGTCAGATGCTGAAAATGAACTTCACCTCTGTCATGAATTTGCCTTGTGCTGGGACCATGCCAACGCTTTACTCTGAAAGGAGGTTAACATCAAAGAGACCTCCATATTGTGTATGAGATTTATCTTTATTTACGTTATCTAACAAATTTTATATAAGACATCTGTGTGTTAGGAGCTATGTCTTTACAAATGTAAACTCATTTAATCCTCACAACGACCACATTAGGTAAGTATTATTATTATCCCAGAGGACAGATGAGGAAACTGAAGTACAGAAAAATTGAGTACTTTGCAAGACATCACATAGCTTCTGAAGGGTAGCACTGGAATTCAAACCCTGACAGTTTGGCCCCAAAGTCCATGCCATTAACATCTAAGTTGTAAAAGCACAGGGACACAAAGCCATTGGTGTAATTTTATTTTATTTTTTGGACAAGTAAGTGAGTAAACTCCTGTGATGAGTAAGTCATTTCAACATTCAGTTTGAAAGGCATCATCAAGACTGTAGAACCAGTAATCAGAGAGTGGCTTATGAAATTGATGATGACATTGACTAATTCATCTTTTTGACTCATTCAACGGGTATTAGCAAGCAGCCTTTCTGCCTTTGGCCAGACACTGAGTAGACGATCATTAGTGAAACGGTCATGGCCCTGCCTGCTCTGAGTTTACCATTTGGACAGCACTCAGGCCTCAGCTAATAATTGCAATATGGATGGCAGGTGGCAGGTGTGGGCCAGCTCCCTCAAGGAGTCCCGGGATGCAGAGGGGAAGGTTTAGAGAAATGACATCGATGCTGAGCCCTCACGAATGAGCAGGAGTCAGCCAGATGAGGAGGCAGGGGCAGAGGGAACGAAGCAGAGAGAGCACATACAAAGTCCCAGTAATAATGGCAAGCAGGATGGTTGGGAAAACAGAAAGGTGAGTGAGGCTGGTGGGCAGGGGTGTGAGGAGAGGGTGGGGGCTGAAGGCGGACAGACAGCACGACGGGATTCCACCGGGCGATGCGGCCCCCAGTGCAACATTGAGGCTTATCCTGAAGTCATAGGGGAGAAGACCAAGGGAGACACGAGGGGTCTTTAAGGCAGGGAGGACCCGGTAGAGGTGTGCGCGGGAGAGGACCTGCAGGCAGGCTTCCAATGACAGTCGGGAGCAAAAGACCTCTAGATCTGTGGGATGATTACAAAAGACTGCGCCTGATCACAAGTTAAATATAACAGTTTACCTCAGGCATCCCGCTTCTCCTTGAAACAGTACAGACTTGGCAGAGAAAACACGCCCATAAAAGAAATAATTTCCAGCGAAGAGAGAAACCAAACTAAAAAGTCTCTACAATTACAGACTAGAAGATATGTGTTTCTGGGTAACTTTCATTTCCCTGAACCCCATTAGGACAGGACGAAAGGGAAGACCCGCGGGGCCACGTGGGGGAACCTGAGTGATGCCGGGGGCTTGCCCTGCCCCCACCAGGGCGGCCGAAAACTCCATCACTCCTCTCGGATCCAGGGAGGCCTGGGCCTGCCTCCCATACACAAGCCAGTTCTCCCCTTAATCCGATGATGTCCATTCACCTTCTCTTTGCCACTCACCGTGTCCTTCCAGGCCCACCCTGGTGGCCTCCATCAGTCACGGGGCCACTCCTCCTGCTGGGGTTGCCTGTGCTCTTGAGTCCTGTCCACAGACCCAGCCTGCTTCCTAGCCCGCTCTCTGCTGCACCGTGGGGCACCTGGTATTGGAAGCCCTGGGATGCAGCCGCCAAGCTGAGCAAACATGCAGTTTTACATCCCCGGGAACCTGTAGGCATGGCCGCTCCATTTCCCCAACAAGCTTATTTTGAATGCCTGCCAAGTGTGGGGCACTGGAAACACAGGGATGGATGAGACCCGTTCCTGCCCGTGGAGGGAGCCTAGGCTCATGGAGGAGGGGAGGGCTCTTCCGTGGAGCTCTCTCCCTTTGGAAGAAAGCCCGACACCCAGGCACTGGCATGAGTAGAACATCACCGGGTGATGGTCGGGAGAAGGCATTCCAGGAAGAGGGTGCCTCCAAGGTACCATCGGAGCCTGCTCTGCCGGGAGGCCAGATCTCCCCCAGTAGTGCAAAGAGCCCTGGCGCTCTGCTCCATCTTGAGCTGAGAGAGAGGAACAGCAACAGTAAGAATATAGTAACTGACTATGTTCTAGACCAGCTCTGTCCAATCGAATTTTCTGTGGTGAGGGAAACATTGCATATCTGTGCTGTCTAGTATACCAGCCACTAGCCCCATGTGGCAAGTGTGCACTTGAAAGATGGCTAGTGCAACTGATGAACTGATTTTTTTAAATTTTAGTTCATTTAAATAGCCACATGTGACTAGGGGCTGCTGTATTAGACAGCACAGTACAAGATATTGTGCTAAGCACTTTATGGGTAATAAATTAATTCTACTGTTGGTGGGAATGCAAGCTGGGGCAGCCACTCTGGAAAACAGTGTGGAGGTTCCTCAAAAACTTGAAAATAGAGCTAGCCTATGACCCAGCAATTGCACTACTGGGTATTTACCCCACAGATACAAATGTAGTGATCTGAAGGGGCATGTGCACCCCAATGTTTATAGCAGTAATGTCCACAATAGCCAAACTATGGAAAAAGCCCAGATGTCCATCAGCAGATGAATGGATAAAGAAGAGGTGATGCATATATACAATGGAATATTACGCAGCCATCAAAAAAATGAAATCTTGACATTTGCAATGACATGAAATAAGTCAATCAGAGAAAGACAATTATCATATGATTTCACTCATAAGTGGAATTTAAGAAACAAAACAGAGGATCATAGGGGAAGAAAGGAAAAAAATAAAACAAGATGAAACCAGAGAGGGAGAGAAACCATAAGAAACTAAATCATAGGAAACAAAGTGAGGGTTGCTGGAGGGGAGGGTGGTAGAGGGATGGGGTAAATGGGTGATGGACATTAAGGAGGGCATGAACACTGGGTATTATATAAGGCTGGTGAAGCAGTACCTCTGAAACCAATAGTACATTATATGTTAATTGAATTTAAATTTTAAAAGTTATAAAAATTAATTAATTCTAGCAATGAACAATGAGATAAGTGTGATTATCATCTCCCTTCTATAGACGTAGAAACTGATGCCCAGAGAGGTTAGATAATTTGCCCAAGTCACTCAGTAAGTGTAGAGCCAAGATTCAAATCCCAGAGACTAAGCCTGGAAAGAAAAAATAGTTCCCTCATTGTGCATTCATTCATTCATTCGTTCATTCCAAAAACACATAGTTGTGCCCACTGTGAGTCATGCACAGTGCTCTGTGGTGGGGATATACACATAAATGGGATGGGGCCCTTGGCCAGGGGGAGCAGACAATCTAAAGAGGAAAAGAGACAAGCTAAAGGAAACCTTCACACCAAGAGACACCTACCATGTCCAAGGTCAGCTCACAATGCTAGGGAGCCTCAGCTCGGACTAAGAACCCAGCATAGGGATGTTGGGGGTGAAGGGCTCTTGAAGATTGAGTAGGACTTCTGTATTCACAAACAGAAGCCCTGGCCAGGCCCCCTCACTCCTTTCTGAGCACCCCCTCCCCAGGATGAGGACTACCTGAGAGGAAAGAGGTGGGCAGATCTAGGGAGGGGGGATAAGGTCACCCCTGTCTTATGAAGCTCATGGGACACTCAGCAACTTGAAACCTCCTGTGACATGCCCTCAGCTGTCCAAATTGCCCTTTGGTAAACCATTCAGACTCTCTCTTCCAGAACTTTCCATCCAAGATTTGCATCTTCCAGAGCCTAACCTAGCACTCAAGAAAGAGGCCTGCAAAAAAGATGTGCAGCTTTAGCGTCAGCCAGACCCCGTTCAAGTCCCAGCACCACCACACAGTGGCCTGGTGACCCTAGGCAAGCTTTTTGTAGCTTTCTGAGCCTCAGTTTCCTTATCTGAAAAGCTGGGATAATAATATTTATTTTCCAGGTTTATTATGAGGATTAAATGTGTGTGAAGCCCCTGATATTTTCTAAGCTTTTAATAGATGGCTACTACTATTATGAAAATAATTATCGATTAAAGCTAAAAGCAGACCACGTCCCCTTGCTCCCCAGTCCTTCCCACCAGGACACTGAGGCAAAGGAGGAAAGGCAGAGTGGGAAAGTAGCTGAGTGTGTAGAGACCTGGGGTCCCATCTGAACTTGATCACTCTCTTGTGTAAAATTGGATGAGTTCTATCCCCACTCAGTTTCCTCGTCTGTAAAATGGGACTACTAGCCTAGACTTGGCGCTCTTACGAGCAAATCGAGCAAATGCTTCCTGGAACAGGGCAGGGATAAAACAGAGATGAGCTACGGGAAGCTAGTGTAGGAGCTCCTACCACTCAGTCCCTGCGGACAGTTGCCAGGTGAGGATGCCAACTCACTGTTTCCAGATATTCTGATTTTCATCAGAAGCTGGACATCTGGATTTTTAAAGAATCTTGAATTATTTAAAAAAAAAAAAGTAACTATTTGCAGCTTTTAATCTTCTAAAACACCATCAAGTTAAACAAAGCCGGTCTTCAAGCCCAGGCTAATCCAATGGCCGCCATTTCGGCACCTACAGGCCAGATAACCTCTCAGGGTCTCTTGGCCCCGAAGGGCAGCGATTCGGCCCCCCACTCCCACCCCAGGTCCGCTGCCCTCTTTGCCTGTTTCTGAGAAAACACATCTTTCAGGTCCCCTTTTCAGTTCCTTCCCCCACATGCGTCACAAACCTACGAGGCCTCAGAGGGTGTCCCGCTGAGGCCCAGGACTCCCTAGAACCCTACAGAAATGCGTCCTAGCAAGTTCTCCTTGCATTTCCAGAAGCCTCTGCCCCTCTCAGTTCCCAGTTCCAGTTGGTGACGACTGATTCCTACACTGACCTCACTCCCCACTTCACCAAATGGAAAGGGCTGATGAAATCATTATTTCAGCCCCAACGCAGTGGAGCAGGTGTGAAAACCAAGGCTGAGCTGACAGCCAGAGTGTATTAAGAGCCATCAACATGCCAGGCACTCTTGAAAGCATGGGGTAGGTGTTCACCTACTTCATCTTTGTGGCGAACCTATAAGGAGTGTGCTATTATCATCATTTTGCAGGTGAGAACAGAGGTTCCAAGAGGATGGGTATCCTGCACAGGGTTGGCCAGCTAGGAGGTGGCACTGCCGAGACCCAGCAGGATCTGGCTCCAGAAGCCCATGCTTGTAAGTTGTGTCCCTTCTGATGCTGAAATGCATGGTCAGCCTCCTCTTAACCCTTCACAGGCTCCCCAGCCCAATCAGGAGGAAGTCCAGCCTCCAGGGTTGGGTCTGTCGGATCCGATCCAGCTCTGCTCCTGGACATCATGCCTCCCTCCCTTTATGGAATCATATGTGCCTCTGCGCCTTTGTACATTCTGATCTCTCTGCCCAAGATGCTCTTCCCTCCACCCCCTGATTGGTGAGGTCCATGACTGACCCTTCAAGGCATCCTCCCTGTGAAGTCATCCTGGGCTTCCTGCACCTGCGTGATATGTATATTTCATCATTGAAGGGCTCCCACTAGACAAGCATCACGCCATCTTTTTGTCTCCTCCATGGGACTAGAAACTCACTGAGGGCGGGTCTAGGGCTCACTCATCCAGCCCTGACAACACAGCAGGCTCAATGCATGCTGTCCAGGGAGACCTACTCTGAGCCCCTCCCCTTGTCCTGCCTGCATTCCTTACATGTTGGGGTTTGCTCGACCCCAGAGGGACCCAGATACCATGACTGGGGGACATTGTCATTCTGTCCACCAGTGCCATCACAACAAAGGACTACAGACTGGGTGGCTTAAGCCACAGAAATCTACTTTCTCACAATTCTAGAGGCTAGAAGTCCAAGATCAAGGTGTTGGCAGATGAATTTCCTCTGAGGCTTTTCTCCTTGGCTTTAGGTAGCCATCTTCTTCTGGTATCTCCATGGTTTTCCTTCTGTGTGCATCTGTGTCCTAGACTCCTCTTCATATAAGGACACTAGTCAGGTTGGATTAGGACCCATCCCAATAACCTCATTTCACCTTAATGACCTCTTTAAAGGCCCTATCTCCAAACACAGTCACATTCTGAAGTTAAGACCTCAACATCTAGATTGGGGTGTTGGGGGAAGACACAATTCAGGCCATAACAGACCTCAATTTCCCTCCTTCTTCCTGCCTTCCAAAGTAACCCATATGCAACCAGAACCATTAACAATCAGTCTGGGAGAGCCCCTCATGGGTTTCCAACCCAAACTTTGCAAATGGGGAAACTGAGCCCCATAGAGGGGAAGTAGCTTGCCACCAAAATCACCCGACAAATTACATCAAAGCTTCTGATGATTGGCCCAGGAGTCTTCCTGAGATCCCCACATCCATTTGTAAACACAATTTTGAGAACCTCTCTCACCTGCAGAGCAGAAGGTAAGTTGATGGGAGTCAGGAGCAGATTTCCTGCCAGTCACTCCCTTCCCTGGTCCTGCTCAGTGAAGGCCAGGCCTCTGACGTTGTTTCTGGCCATCTGTGAGGTATCCACAAGATGCCCTGGTCACCCAGCTTGACCTCAGAGCTCCCCGAAAGCCAATTTGATTAAAGTATCAAGTGTTTGATTTTCTCCTTCCAGTTCAGAGAGTCTCCATTTAAAGGGCCCTCTTGCCACCCCACAAGCTTCCCAGGACCTGAGAGCCACCGCCATCGCCCTGGGGGCCTGAGGAACAGCCCCTGACCCCCTTGTCCTATAGCCACTTGAAGCCTGCACCACCCAGGCCAGGGCTGTTCTCATCTGTCTAGTCCAGTCCCATACAGAGCCACCCTCAATGCGTCTACACCGAGAGTCCTTCCACGGCTCCACGTGCCCCAAACTGCTTGGGTTCAAATATTTTCTCTAGCACTTTCTAGCTACGTGATTGCAGAAAAGTGAAATAGCCTCTCTGCGGGGGATAAGAGCAAGACCTCCCTTACGGAATCACGTGTATTAAATTAGTTCGTATGTGTACAGCACGTGGAGTAGTGCCTCAAACACATTCATCCCCATGTAAGTGTTTCTTAAATACGTATGTACGTGCCCCTCATTCCACCCAACACACCCAACACAACAACAAGCTTCCCTAAGAACCTACAACGCAGAAAGCACAGTTCCTGTCAGGAAAGGGCTTATGGACGCAGGTGTACTTGATGAGGGCCTTGAAGGGCAGGGAGAAATTCGTGGGGTGTGGGGTGGGGCTGGAGTAATGCAAGTAAAGGGAAGATCATGAGTACGGTTAGCAGGCTTAAGAGCCCGTGGTGTTGGGCAAACACTGGGTGTGGTTCTGAACTAAGGCTCCGAACAGAAGGAGGAGGTTGTGGGACCTGAGGCTGAAAGGACAAGAGACCAGATCTTGGAAAAGTGGGATGCTGGGGTGACAGGCTTTGGGCCTGTGGAGCACCAGGAATGCACCATGTACGTGCCCCTTGCTGGGCCTTGCTTCTCCTGGTCCTGTCCCTGCTCACGCTGCCACGTTTCATCTCTGTTCCAGCTCAGCACTAGGCCCGGGATACAAAACTGCATAGGATGTATGTAGTCTCTGCTCTAGAAACAAACACAAAGTCAAGAGGGGGGCAGCTAATTAGCCAATTCGAGAGTGGCCTAAAGGAAGAATGAGACCTTGGATGTGGAGCAGCTCCAGCTGAACGTGGGAGGTCAGGGAGGGCTTTCCAGAAGACGGGACACAGGAGCACTGTGGCGAAGGGCACCTGAGCCTTTGCAATAGGGTAAGGTTAGAAATGTTCCAGTCTGTGAGAAGGCACCAGAGCGTGAAATGCAGCCTGGCATGGCTGGAACAAAGGGCACATGGGGCCAAGAGGCAAGGGACAGGGCTTTGGGGGAGGAAGGGACCAGAGCCGGTGGGGCCTTGTGGGACAGAACAAGGAATCGAATCGTACATCATCCAGGAGCCAATGGGCTCTAGAGGTGGACTTTGGGAGAGGGAGGGCATAAACAGAGCTACATTTTAGAGCAAACCCTGTTGGTTCCCCAGCGTCGGAGCCTGAGACAAGAGAGTGAGTGGGGGTGGTTTATGGGTGAGGTGACCCCCGGAAGCAGCAGCGACAGAGTGAGGAGAGGGAGTTGGGGGTGGGGGTAAGACTAGAAGGGGTGTGTTACTGAGCTGGTTACCTCTGGGAAGAGCAGAACTCAGTCCTTCTGGGGACCTTCTGAGAAACCATTAATGACCTTCATATTGTCACCAATTTTCAGTCCCCACTGCTTGAAGGTTACATTGGGAGGCATTGACTCTCTCTCCACCCATTGCTCTTCCAGGCACAGAGGCTGACTGGCCTTCCCCTGACTGTGGTTTTGAACAAGCCTTGCAGGTTTGAAGTAGGACAGTCACAGCATGCATGGAACTGTCCTCGCTGCCGTGCTGAAATCAGGTGGTCTAAGGGAGGCGTGTGGGGCACAGAAACATCTGCAGCTATCCTCCTGGGTTTAAGATGCATCTGTGAGAATTACATTCTGTTGCAAATAACAGAAAAACAAAAAAATAACAGGATCTGAATCAAGTTAGATATTTAATTCATTCTTGCATTGAAGACGTCCAGAAATAGTGGCTTATGGCTGGGCATTCTTCCAGCCATGGAAGGCCATTCTCCAAATGGCCCAGTGTATCTGTTAGAGCTCCAACCATCAGAACCATGTTCCAGGCAACAACACAGAGCCAGGAGGAAGAGGAATGCAACCTCTCCCTTTTAAGGAAACTTTCTAGCACCTTCCACATGACACTTTCACTTACATCTGCTTGACCAGAACTTCGGCACATAGTTGTTCCTAGCTGCAAGAGAAGCCGTAAAATGTTGTCTTTTAGATCATTGGCCATGGACCTAACTAAAAGTGGGCATTCTTTAGTTAAGAAGCGAGAGAGAATGGACCGTAAGAGGCAGCTAGCAGCTGGTTAAATTCAGAAGCAGTTGTCATAATCCAGGGATAGATGAGAAGGCTCCAAGCAAAGGGAGAGGTGGGAGGTGGATAGAGAGGGACTGCGTGTGTCAAATGTCTGGGTGTGGATTTGGCAGGACTTGGTGAGGGATATAGAGGGGAAAGGAAGGACAGGAGTCAGGAATGAATCCCAGGCCCTGACTTGGATGACGAGGTGAGTGGAGATGCCATCATGCAGGAAGAAAATATGGGAAGATAAACAGTTTGGGAAAAGGGCCTGAGGTCCTCTGTGGTCATGCTGAGTCTGTGATGCCAGAACGACATCTAGAGATGTCCGGTAAGTAGACTGTTGGGTGACCAGGTGGCCAGGTGGCCAGGTGGCCAGGACAGAAGTCTTGGCTTGAGACAGAAATTTAGGAACATTAGCCATTGGAGCAGAGGAGTCCTCAGGGTGAGAACACAGAGAAAGGGGGAAGGAGCACATACAGCACGGCAGGCTGACATCCGAGTGTAAGGAGCATGGGAAGTTGGCCTTTGTGAACTGCATTGGAGGGCAGGAGGAGAGTCAGGGGTATTTATGCCCCTGGTTGGCTGTCCTGCCTCCATGGAATGGCCCTCTTATAGCTATACTCTCTGGGTTCTGATAACCACTTGGCCTTCCCGTGAGGCCTAGACTGAGTAATGTCTCCTTGATATTATTCATGCTAGAGCACTGCACCATTTCCTGATACATTCTCCTAATCCTTTCATACTTTTATAAAGAATGCCTTCATTATACTCTCCTTAATTACATAGATAGACAGATGATGGAGAGATAGATGATAGATGATAGATAGATACATAGATACATAGATAGATAGATGATAGATAGATAGATAGATAATAAATGGATGGGTAGATAGATGGAAAGATGGATGGATCGATGGATTAGATGGATGGGTGAGTGAATGGATGGATGAGTGGGTTGGATGGATGGATGGATGGATGGATGGATGGATGGATGGACAGACGATGGACAGATGATGGATGGTAGGTAGATAGGTTTCGAGGGAAGATGAGATCACAAGAGGAACTGGGAAGCGACAGTAGGGGAGGTTGGAGGAGAACCACAAGTCAAAGGAGAAGTGAGCTCAGTGTCAAATGTGACCTGCACATTAGTTAAAAGAAGGGCTATGAGACATCCATTGGATTTGCCACAAGAAGGTCACTGATGACCTCGGTGAGAGCAGTTCCATGTTGTGGGAGAAGCCAGATTGCAATGGGTGGAGCTGGAGAAATGAGTGGGAGATGAGGAAGTAGAGGCAAGTGCTTTCTCCCACATCTCCCCCTGAAAGCCTGGCTCAAATGTCACCTCCTCCACAGACTTTCTCTGAACCTCTGCTCTTCTTCTGTGCTCCCTGAGCATCCAGTTGGCCATCTGCCACAAATCATGGGTGAGCTCCCAGGGTCAGAGTCCATGACTCTGACAAACACAATGTCATGGAAAGAGCACTGGACTTAGAGTCTAAAAACACAGACTCATAGCCTAAAAAACCATCCAGCCTATCTCCTCCAAGTTCCCAAGAAAGAAACACATCTTGTCTGGCTTGGTCAAGAACAGGTTCTGAGGCCGTCCAGTGCTCACCGCCCCACACTATGGAAGGCTGCCCCTCCAGTTGCCATCCAGTTGTGTGGCCTCCTACCAGGTCAGTATCCAGTAAAAGGCCATAGCCTGTCCTGCCACTGCCCTCATCTGCTTCCTTAGCCATAAGAAAATGTAGGAGCATCCAATGGTCATGGACATCCCTCTTTCCCACCATCTCCAGGACTGGTCAAGGCCAAAGGCAATCTCTGTTGCTAAATAATAGCCGAGTAGTTCCTGGGGGTTCCCTAAGGAGCCCGGCTGCTCCCACCCCCATTAGGCTGGGCTGTCCCTGCCCAGACCTGTCACTCCTGGGTGAGTCAGCTCAGCCTTGCCTGACCACCAAGGCCAAGGCACCAACCAGGGCTCCATCACTAGCAGGAAGAATTACCTCGAGGCAGCCACGAAGCTGAGCTTTATGGGCTACGTTCTGTGTAGAGGGCGCTGTTCTAGCATGGTACTTTCATCGCCTGGGCCCTACGACAGCTCAGTGAGATGTGTGCTAGTCCTCTCACTTCTGAACAAGGGACCCAGAAAAGATCAATCCCTGAAATAACTGGGCATCTTCAGGTCCAAGTCTCTCTTCTTGGCAAAATTATGAAAGAACGAGCATGGAAGGAGAAGGCAATGAATGCTTTTCCCGGGCACCTTGTATGTGCCAAGAGTGTTGTCCTGTTGGATCCCGGCAGGGGCGCATGTTCCCCATGAGCACACTGAGATTGGAGAGGGTAAGTGTTGCCCAGCGGGTCGCCCAGGCTGATTTACACCCAGGCCACTGCTTCTGCTCAACCTGCTTGAATTTTCTCAACTCTGCAGGTAATGTTATCCCCATGACACTGATGAGAAAGCTACGACTCGGGAGAGTCAGAACAACTGGCTGGAGGTGGTTGTGTCCTTTGTGGGATCTGAGGGCTGGGCGGAGGGCGGCAGAGGAGGGAGGGGAGGTCGGGGAGCTAGGATCCAAAGCGAGGTTTCCGACTTTGCAGCCTGTTGACGGCACGCAGGGAAGACGGGATTGGGGAACAGGGTTTTCTCTGCCCCTCAGCTGTGCCATGGCCTCTGTGGCTTTTACCTGCCCCCCCACCCCCGCTCTGCCACAGCTTTTGTCCCTTCAGCATAGCTTCCCCTCTCTCCTGCACTGCCCACCCCGCCAGCCTCCGTACCCAGCTGTGACATCTGGAAATGTCCGAGGTGGGAGTTTCGGCCACTGCGAGGAGGCAGTTCCCAGTCTCATCCTCGGACCTCCTTGCTCTCGGTGGAGAAACGCAAGAGGCAGGAAGATGGGCATGAAGGTACCGCCTGCTGCACTCCTTCCCAGCTCCCTTCACCCAGCAAGGCTGCCGCTCCGAGCCTCGGTGAGGCTTGCGGTGGGCAAAGGATGGGTTGGTTTCTTGGAAAAGTGATTCATTCACTTTTCACAGAAAAGAAACAGAGTTTCTTGTTTTCTGGACTCAAATCAAGGTCACCTTTGTGTACCTTTGCCCTTTGAGTCTCCGGGGTGTTATCCAGTCTGGAAATCTCCGCCCTTGAGACTTCGAACCTGTCCACTCTCCTGCTCGATAGCACTGACCATCCCAGACCAAGCCAGGATCCTCCGGTCCTGTTTGCAGAGATGCTTTCCGTCCCCACTCAGGGTCCCGAGGAGCAGCCCCACCTCCCACCTGTAATGACAGGAAGTCCGCACCTTGACCGTTTTCACCAAACACCTCCCCACTTTCCCAACACTGAGAGTGGCCTATTCCCAGGAAAGGGGGGGGGGGTGACTGCCTCACCCCAGGAGACATCCGGGACCGATTCCAGAGAGTATCTACATAAACCCAAACGCTTCAGGGCAGCCATTCGAGAAGTAAAGCGTAGTGGGGGAAAGCGAACACACAGATATCAGAGGAGGACAGATATGGATTCCGATTCTGACACTAGCGAGGTGTTTGAGACCTTGGGGACCCTCCCCCTCTGAGCCCATGTTCTCATCTGTACCACGGTGTTGGTTATCACGAGTGTTGAATGTCGGTGCAGGGGCTCCTCTCAGGGCTGTGTGAAAACTGAAGCAAACAGCACAGAAGAAAATGCCTGGCGCTCTGTCAAAAGCTCCATCACCCGCTTTCTGCGGCCCCGTCCCTACGTGATCCTGTAGCTTCCCACGAGCCCCACACCCGGACTCCGCGTCCCCAATGCCCCATGACTCCTACCTTGAACTGTGGGGCTACGTCTTTCCAGACTTCCATTGTTGGTC
This sequence comes from Potos flavus, assembly GCA_028534135.1. Taxonomy (NCBI): domain Eukaryota; kingdom Metazoa; phylum Chordata; class Mammalia; order Carnivora; family Procyonidae; genus Potos; species Potos flavus. The sequence goes on from CM052900.1 coordinate 9,800,873, forward strand.
TCTTCATCTGTCATCCCTGGGATAAATGGCTTTTGCCTCTACATCAAATTCTTTTTTGGGATCATAAGCCTTAGAGATGGAATTTCTCATGGTCGTCTCATGTTTCAAGAGCTGAGAGCCAGGGCCCTTTCTACCGCACTGACCCTTGTCCTCTACAGGGTCGGGTCACCACCTCTCCGGGCTAGAAGGTATCAGGCTCCTGTTCAGAAAGAAGGTTCGGCTGCACCCCGTCTGCACAACGGTCCTTTAGGGGGTCTCTCAGATGCTAGCTGGAGCTATAAATGGTTACACACTTTTATCTCCACCTCTAATTCATAAATTTGGCAAATTTCAACAAAGACCACACAACACCTAGTGACCCCGTTGACCGATGATGGTCATGGAGTCTATAGGGTTCTTCTCCCCACCAGATCTGGTCCTCCCATGTAAAAACAGGGGGGAGACTAGCTGAAGAAATCAGCCCTTCGGAGTCCACCCCAAAGAAAGCAGCAAGATAAAGTTGAGAGAAGATGACTAGCTTACTGGGGTCCTAGAGCTAGTGTGAGGTAAAGGCAGAGTGAACTTCCCCTCTGCATTCCCTCTGCCCCCACAGGCAACCCGCTGTGGCCCCATCCTGTCTCCGAGATTTTATTGTCCCTTCACTGGACCCGGGACACCAGAAAAGTCAAAGAGTTTTATATCATTTTACATTCTTATCTTATGTTCCATTTGACAAACCTCGAGACCCTCAACATCAGAAGAAGCAAAGAAGCTTTTTCAAAAGGCGGAAGCCTTGGCCCCACCCCAGACCCACAGGCCAAGAATTTCCCAGGGGGCTTCCAAGCATGTCTATTCCTGAGAAGGGCGGTTCTGATGTGGAGCCAGGGCCGGGAACCACCACATCTAAAATTAATCATAGGAAATGAATAACGAGCACCTACTAGGTGCCAAGGAGTGTCGCCGTGGCTAACTCTGCCACAACCCGCCCAAGTGGGCTTTCTCAACTCCACTTTCTGTAAGGAAGGGAAAGCTACAAGACATCAAGGGGCTTCCCGAGACACACAGTTGGTGAGAGGCAGAACCGGGGTTTGGATCTCGGTCTTTCTGATCTCAAAGCCCACGCTTGCCTGCACACTTGATGCGCAGTCCTACTGTGTGAGAGCCTTGTGCTAACAGACCCCAGGCCTAAGGGATGAGTCAGGCTCATGCCTGGTCTAGGAGCCCACACCCGAATGGGGGTGGCTGATACATAAACAGTTAACTTACACACAAAGCTGCCTGAGAAGGATAAACAGAGGTTCCAAGGGCTAGGAGAGCCCAGCGGTGGTGTGGTGGGGACGCTGCGGGAGAAACCAAGGAAAGCTTCTTGGAAGAGGTGACGTTTGAGCTAGGTGTTGAATGATACCGTAGATATGGCCATCTATCACACAATGTGCCAAGCTCTTCACCTGATCCAGAATCAAGAAAGAGAAACAGGACACAGTCCTTGCCCTCACGATGCTCGGAGTCCAGCGCCCTGCCTTCTCTGAATCTCCCATTTTTCTCTGCAAGCCTTCCCTCCTCCCCTCCCTCCCTCTTCCCCTGGCCCCATCGCTCTGCTTCCTTTGGTGCCTCAGCTCCCCTTGGCCCTGCACAGTGAGCCCGGCTTTCTGGGTCATCCGGGAAATGGGGTACTCCAGGCCCAGAGCCAGGGAGGAGAGAGGCACGTGAGCCCTGCCCAGGCCAGGGGGAGAAGGAGGTGAGCTTCAGAACCATAGAGTGAGTCACGGTACACAGACACCTAAGCAATGGGGATAATAAGACACATTTCCCTGGGAAGTTGGGGAGAGAGATGAGATAGGAAGAGAAAGTGCTTTGAGCCTCTCGGAAGAAAAAACCCATAAACAGATCCAGGCTATTATTACCATGGTCATTACCTGCCTCAATTAAAGGGGTACACATCTAACTCCACGAGGAGTCATTAACCCGTTCTGCAACCCACACATGATTGCATTTTTAATATAATTTCATTTTTATTATTAACAGATAAGACTGTGAAATATCCTGCGAGTCATTCTGACATGTTAATACTCCCCTTTGGCCTGGGTGGGGTGTCCTCCCTCCCACGGGGCTAGAAAAGGGTCCAGCCCAGGGGAAAGAGGCTGAAGCTCCCTTGACACTCCAGCTCCCCAGCCCCAGATCCTCCTCCAAGAAGTCTGGAACCCTTTCTTCGTCCCTGAGCCCATCATCTGAATTGCCCTTCCTCTTGGCCCTCTGTACCTTTCCTGGCTTCACACATCTACCCACACCGGCCCGACCTACCCTGCCGTGGTGGGCAAGGAGGATTAGTGAACTGCTGGGTGCCAGGCCGTGGGGGACCAAGTTAGACACAGTCCTGGCCTTCAAGCAGGTAAGCTCACCAGGCCGGTTCATTCATTCACCCAGCTAGCTCTGACCACTGGGCTCCGTGCCCAGTGCTCAGACCGGCATGTGATTGATACATGTCTCGGCCCAAGGAAACACATCTGGGAGGGGAGACAGACCCCCCCCCGCCCCCACAAACAGCCACAGAAATACCTACCAGTGTGTGCTCTAATAAAGCAATGCTCCCCAAGTGCTGGGGAGACTCAACAGAATAATTAAGTCTGCCTTCAAGTAGGACTAGCAGGAGCATGCCTAGAAGGTTCTCCAGAGGGAACAAGACACGTGCTAGGCCTCAGGGTGCTTAAGGAGGGAAGGGCATCGCAGGCTGAGGGAACAGCGCCAGCGAGACAGACATTGGAGTTCTGGGGCGGGGTGGGAGAGTCCGCTGGGGCTGGGGAGGTGGGCATTTGGGAGAAAGGATAGAAATGACGTTGATGTGGACTGGGGGTGACAGGCCTGGTCTGCCATGACTGTACCAACAGGCAGTGTTTCCAGAACCAACCAGGAGCCAGGCCAGGGCAAGGCACTTCCCCAGGGGCAGCTTTGTAAACCCTCGCGGCCGCCCTGCCTCGGCGACACTGTGATCACCCTCTCTCTACTGCCCAGCTCCCTAGGCTGCCCAGCTAGGGGGAGGAAAAACAGGCTCAGAGGCACCTTAGCGTTTAATGCCAAACAAGGAAGGGGAATTTAGTCAGAGGGAAGGGAGCCGCAGGCTCTTTGGGGAAAAGTGATAGGGTAACTAGGGGACACAGGGTACCTGGGGGCATCGACCACTTGATGAGGGCAATGGAGGAAGAAGGTACAATAGGTGCCCCCCAACCCCCCTCCCTGCACACCGCGGCCACAAGCACCCCAGCGCAGCACAGAGCGCAATCACAAAGGGCCAAGCTGGAAACGACCTTCCAGAACATCTTCTGCTGGGGTAGGACGTTCCCCTCCTGAATCACTTGCCAATCTGCCCCACTGTCAGGCTTCCTGCACCCCCAAGCAAGTCAATAGCCTCTCTTGCCTAGACGGCTTCAGATGAAGTGCAAAATCCCTCCTAGGGCCCGGAAGGTTCTGCGTGACCTCTTCCTGGCCTGCTCCTCACCTGCCCGCCCCTGTCTCCTTCACTCACTGCCCCCTCGGCCCCCCTCCCCACCTTGACTTCCTATACTCTGGCCACGCAGGACCTACTCAAGTGTCTCACCAGCGCCTGGCTCTTTCTGTTCCTGGAACTTCATGCTTGCAATAGTTCTTGCCATTCCTCCCACCCTCCCCTCTCCCCCAGGCTGACCCCCTGCCCTCACCTTTAGAGTTCAGCCCTCGCTGACCCTCGTCCCGCCCCCTGCCTGCCCCACACCGCCCCGACCCTCTGGTCTTTTCCAGCCGATACTCTTCTTGCTTGTGTTCCACATAACCTCATAAAGCAGACTTGTTCGCCGCTCTGCTCCCCAAGGCTGAAACAGCGCCGGCCCAGAGCAGGGCTCGAGAACTAAGTTTTTGGGTGAATGAGTGAGTAAACAAGAGAAAGAATGTGCAAGCCCCACATTGTACGTTCCTTGGCTTGTGCGGCTCCTCTGGCCTGGACCATCTCCTCTTTTCTTGCTGGCAGCACCCCCCCCCCTTAGTCCCACTGGCTTCCAGAAGGCCTCCCTGGCATCTGAAATACAAGACACGAGAGGAGAGTCCTCTTAGTGTCCACGGTAGCACGTGTCTGGACATCGTGATGCTTTAGTAAATCCACCGCAGCTCGTGATTCTGCTCTGCTCTGAGTAAACCTTGCCTCCCCTGCTCAAGACAGCTCACCAAGTCCTGACGCTGCCGTCCACAAAAATGGGCCCCAGAGAAGGGAGATGAGGGGTTCACAGGCCTGAAAGTGAGCTCAGCCCCCAGAAGGGATGACTCACCGCCAAGGCTTTTGAACGTGACATAGCATCCTATCCATGCAGCCTCGCCTCCTTTCCTTTCCTGCGCTGATCAAACACTCCCTCCAGTAAGGGTGTGAGTTCGGCAGCACAGGAGACAGAAAAGAAACTGAAGCTCTGATCCCTGGGCACTAAGAGCTTATAATCCAGTTGCAACATAAGACCGATCACAAGCAATCATAGAAGGCTATCAGCTAAGTGCCCGAGAGAACCCCGCTGCGGAACTCCGTGTCTTTATCAGGGAATAATCCCCAAATCCGGCCCCACGCCCATGAGCACCTGGGCGCTCAGTTCCCTTTCTCACAGGGTGGTGTTCACTTCCACAGCGCCATCCCCACTGGATCTCCTATTTGCACTGCCCATTTGATCTCCTCTGGTGGAGAGAGGGAGAGACAAAGAGAGAGAGAGACAGCGAGCGCGCCCCAGACACACTGCATGTTGCCAAAACCGTCCCCGGGCTGTCTGCAGACAGTGCTGCCTCCCGTGCCTCGGAACTGTTTATGAGGGCTTGCACCCAAAGGCCTGCCTCCAGCGAGTTCACCCAGTTGGGCAATGAGGCCAAACGGCCATTAAGAGGGTAAATGCGAGCCCCCAGAGTCCGAAGGTTGCAATGAGTACTTGGAGTTTATAAGCACACTTTCGAGATCCTTTGATGGTGAAGGCAAAGGTGTTTTAGCTATGTATGCAGAAAGAGATCCCTGAAACCATAGGACTACAGATGAGTTGGGGAAGGTGACTCTTGGCACTCTTCGGGGACTGACACTAGGGAGTTGCCAAAGTTTCTCAGATTCTACAACCCCCACCTTGAGCTGCCTGGATGATGAAATATTCTGAAGAGTTTGAGTTGCTTACACCGGTGAGCTGAGCTAAAACCCAGCACCCCAGCCTACGTCCTGGGTGAGGGGTGGGACCCGCTGTGCCCCCACCAACGCTCTACAGACCAGAGGGCAGCTCCCCTCCCTCAATGCCTCCAGCATCAGGAGGAGTTCCTTCACTTATTACTTAGCAAATGAAATGCCAGGTGGAAGCACAGTGTTGAAACAAAGTTCGATGCATCCCCACCCTGAGGCGTGATGAAACACTTGGAAGAGGCCTTCCCAGGCACTTGGCTCATGCCCGAGAGAGCAAGGGAGGTGGGTGCTGGGGCTGAGGACACCCAGGCCCACGTTTGCACTTGAACTTGAGCATGCCATGCCTAGTGGCAGAGAGGCAGAGGATGGGGCGGAAGGGGACTTCGGTGCAGCTGTGTGGGGGAAAGCCCAATTTGGCAAATAGTCAGCCTTTGGTGGACTTAGAGAGTCATTGCTTTCTAGTTGAGTATTGCAACCCGAGTCTGGGAGTCCTGACCATTCCCTAGGAAAAATCCGGAGGAAAAGTCTGGTCACAGAATGGGGAGGGAGTGGAGAAAAAGGTGAGGAGGCAGGGGGGAAGGATGGGAAGCAAATAGAATGAAGCCCTTGCGATTATATCTGTAGTATTTCTGATCTGAAATATTCAGAGATTATAGCAGTTTGGAAAAGTTTCCCAGTGAATGTGTGTGTGAATGTATGTGCAAGTATATATGTATCTGGTGTGTGTGCTAGAATGGTGTGTGTGTGCACACCTGTGGGTATGTTTGTGCAAGTGTGTGTTTGTGTATGAGTGCAAGTGAATGTGTGAGAATGTATGCGTTTGTGGTGTGTGCGTGTTTGCGTGTGAGAATGATGCAAGTGTGTGCGTGTGTGTATGTGCAAGCGTGTGATATTTGTGTGTCTGTCTGTGCAGCATCTCAGATTGAAAACAGCTCTGAAATAAAGCCTCCGTAAAAGAGGACTCTTATCCTGATCCTCTGAGAGCCAGCTGGGTGGCCTTGAGCAAGGCACATCACCGCGCTGGGGCTATTCTCTCCCTTGTTCTAACTCCCAAAGCAATGCCTGGTACATAGTAATCACTCAATAAGTATTGATTAAATGAGCAATTGCTACTTAAGGACAATGCTGCCCATTTCTTTGGGTTGAAGAAATGACAAGATGAGAAAACACATGCATAACCACTCTCTTAGTCTCTTCGTGCCTCACACGTAATAGCAGCCCAATAATTGTTAGCCCTACCCCTCCCCGAATTCAGTTTTTATCCCCTTGGTTGAAGGAGGTTGATGAAGGAAATGAGGCATAAGGTCACATGTCTCCTACAACCGGCTTCCTTGGGCTGAATACCAATGACCATATTCCTTTTTACTTTTAAATTTTAATTCCTGTATTGTTAACATACAGTGTTACATTAGTTGCAGATGTACAATATAGTGATTCAGCAATTCTATACATTACTCAGTGTTATCATGGTAAGTGTACTCTTTTTTTTAAGACTTTATTTATTTATTTATTTATTTGAGAGCCAGTGAGCACAAGAATGCGCATGAGCAAGGAGAGGGCCAGAGGGAGAGGGAAAAGCAGACTCCTGACTGGGCAGGGAGCCCGATGCGAAACTGGACTCCATCCTGGGACTCCAGGATCATGACCTGAGCCGAAGGTAGCCGCTTAATCAACTGAGCCCCCCAGGCGCCCCATAAGTGTACTCTTAATGCCCTTCACCTATTTCCCCCTTGTCCCTCACCCACCTCCCCTCTGGTATCCATCTGTTCGTTCTCTGTAGTTAAGAGTCTCTTTTTTGGTTTGTCTCTTTTTTTTCTTTGTTTTGTTTCTTTAATTTCATATATAAGTAAAATTATACAGTATTTGTCTTTCTCTGACTGACTTATTTCATTTAGCATTATATATATATATATATATATATATATATATATATATATATATATATATACCTGCCACATTTTCCTTATCCATTCATCGGTCGATGGACCCTTGGGCAGCTTCCACACTTTGGTTATTGTAAATAATGCTGCTATAAACATAGGGGTGCTTGGATCCCTTCGAATTTGTGTTTTTGTAGTCCTTGGCTAAATACCCGGTAGGGCAATTGCCAGATTCTAGGGGCTTCTGTTTTTAGCTTTTTGAAAAACCTCCATACTGATTTCCAGAGCGCTTACACCAGTTCGCATTCCCACCAACGGAGCAAGACGGTTCCTTTTCCCCACATCCTGGCCAACACTTGTTGCTTCTTGTGTTGTGGATTTTAGCCATTCTGACGGGTGTGAGGTGAGATCTCATCGTAGTTTAGTTTTCTATTTCCCTGTTGGTGAGTGATGATGAGCATCTTTTCATGTGTCTGTTGACCATCTGTGTGTCTTCTTTGGAGAAACGTCTGTTCATGTCTTCTGCCCATTTTTAAATTGGATTATTTGTTTTTTGAGTGTTGAGTTGTATAAGTTCTTCATATAGTTTGGATACTAACCCTTTATCGGATATGTCATTTGGAAATATCTTCTCCCATGCAGTAGGTTGCCTTTTAGTTTTGTTGATTATTTCCTTTGCTGCGCAAAAGCTTTTTATATTGATGTAGTCCCAATAGTTTATTTTTGCTTTTGTTTCCCTTGCCTCGGGGGACCTATCTGAAAAATGTTGCTACAGCTGATGTCAGAGAAATTACTACCTGTGCTCTCTTCTAGGATTTTTATGGTTTCAGGCCACTGACCATATTCTTGAGCCAATTTCCAGGGGCTTCTGAGTTCCCATTATGTTACATGTTAGCTAGGCCTCTTCTCCCTGCTCTCAGTCAAAGATTGACAGCAATTCATTTGCAAGAATTAAATGCAAGACTGAATTTTAATGACTCAGAAATATGAGGCCAACTTTGCTTTCAGTGACCTTTAAGGAAAGGAAGCCTAGTAAGTGACCTGGTACCTTCCATCTGGTGGTGTACTTGTCGGTCACGATCTTGGAAGATAGGATTAATTATATTCATTATGCATTTAAAGGGACAAATCTTGGAGAGATCAAGTGACTGGCCCAAGGTCACCCTATTCACTCCAGGATCCCAGAGCTGCCTCCCAGCCCAATAAGTGATATTCAGAAGCTTCTGGAAGGTAAGATCTCCTCATTCAGGCAAACAGAAATGAGGTCTCTTAAGTTCTGAACCCATAAACATCTCAAAATCTCTGACTAGTCAGCCCTGGTTGAGTATTGGCAGATAGAGCCAGGGCCATGTGGCAATCAGAAAACTAGTCAGGTGGGACTGGAACAGTGCCTCTGAGGTATTTCACAAACACGGGGAACAAACACATTGGTGTCGCAATCCTGGCCACCCGGAGCTGCCGCGTTGGCTGTTTTTTGAACAGGGACTGTGGATAAGGAGTTTGAGGGCTTGAGGGCTGAGGGCGCTAGGACTCCTAGGTGGGTGGCCATCTTGGAGACTGCATCAGCCCTCAGAAGGCAGCTTTCCAGTCCCCAAAACCCTGACGCTCATAGCCAGATGGAACTGCTCCTTCCAAAGTGCCCAGAGCTACTCCAGACCCCTTAGCGAGGCGCCCAAGGCCTTCCGTGGTCCAGAAGTGACCTGCATCTTCTCCAGCGACTCCGACCGGCATGAGGACCCAGACTCACCAGCCTTCTGACTGGGTCCCAGACATACCTTTTCCTCCACTGCCTCCATGCCCAGGAAACAGACTATCCCCTGCCCTCAAAAGAACTATTCATCTTGTAATCCTTAAAAACAAAAGTTAACTAAGACCAAATCTCTTCTTAGCGTTTCACAGCGCCCTCTGGGATAATTAATATAACCGGTATGAACTGCTCCATAAACTCGGAGCACAAATACAGTCACATTCCACTTGTTTTTCCAATTAATCTCCCAGGCACACATCTACATGAAAAGTCCAGCATCTCCCTCTGGAGGTTTCCTCCCTTTCCAACAAATTGTCCCAAAGCCCTGGGGACAGGCCAAGTAAAAACAAAAATGAGCCTCGCACATACCAGGCATAGAGGAACTGGAGTCTGTTCCGTCTAGAACCGCCAGGGATTCTCGCTGCCACGGACTCCTGCTACCACACAGTGTCACTGTTGAAACTCACGCCTACGCAATTTCTTGGATACATGCAAAGGCGGAAAGCAAACCCCTGACCGGCAGCCAGGGGCCCCATGTAGAGCTCTTCAAGTATGATTTTTCTCATTTTCTCATACTCAGTTATTTCCCAGGGCACACAGCAGGAACCCACAAGCAGGACTGATTCTACTTCCTGCCCCAAAAAAATCCCTTTCCCCCGGCCCACGAGCACTGCAGGGAACTCTTTTAAATTTCCAGAATGGCAAACACCTGTTCGTATCCTTCTCCCACGAGCATGAGGGCTCCTTGCTGTGCACCTGCCCTTCTCGGGGAAGCTGGCCGCGGTGCCTTTCTTCTCCTGCCTGCACCCCGATGTGACAGGCAACCTCTTCATGACAGAAGAGAACAAAAGCCCAAGTTAAATCTCCAGCGGGACACCTCCTGTTAGCACCCTCGTGACTGTCCAGTGAATCTCAGGCCACAGCCAGAGGATAGTAATTATACTTGGGAGGGGCCTACGGTCCTCCAGGCACTTTGACACATATGATCCTGTTTAATCCCACAACACAGGGCAAAGCAGTGAGAGCAGCATTTCCCAGAGGAGGAAAATGAGGGAGAGTGCAGAGGGGCCTAAAGCTAGACCCTAAGGGGCTTGCACACTCTCTCCCTGCCTGGAGAGACCAGAGCAGACCAGTGGAGCCTAAGGGTTGATTCCAGCAAGAAGCTCATCCCTGAACTTACCATGAAGGAGAAGACTCACTTCTCAATTATTCTCATGCAACATTAGAGGAGAAATGTGATATCGAAAAACTAGAGAAAGGCTGAGAAGAAAGCCCAGGGGGAGAAAATGCTAACTTCCATCTGGAGAAGCTCAGGAAGGCTTCCTGGAGGAGTGAGCACTTTAGCTGGGCCTTGAAGCGATAACAATAATCCATTACCAGCTCTTGACCACTTGCTTTGCGGCAGATAAGGTAAGCCCTTCTCCTATATATTGCCTCATTTAATTCTTCCACACATGATCTTAGCCAAAAGGCCGAGAAGCGATTCATTTAATTCTTCCAATAAAACTGTGAGGCAGGTACTGTTATTTACTCTATGCGAGTAAGGACGCTGCGATCCAATAAGACAAACCTGTAATGGTCAAAGCAGGGGTTGAATCCCAGATTTATCTGGGACTTATCTACCAGGTCAGGGGTGAGGCTGGGACAGGGAAGGAGAAAGGTGTGCCTCCTCCAGGAGAAGGACTCCCCTGCAGCGGGCTTCCCAAAGGGAGACCGGAAGTGAGCACAGGCAGGGAGACATGACTCGTCTTCTCCGGTTTCAGAGGCAGAGTCTCCCTGCCCACTAGGAAACAGCAGCAGGGTGAACAGCAAACTGTAACAAATGAAACAAGACACTGGCTGCTTGCACAACAGCTAGAGAGAAATTGGGGGTGTTTTCTCCAAACTTCCCCAAGTGTGAGCATGGTAAGAGGGGGAATGGATTGAAGGGCTCATGTCCCACTAATCAGGGCTTAACACTTACTGTGGGCACGGCATATACGAGGCTTTCATAAGCATTATCTCATTGTAATTTTCGCATTAACACTAATAATCGTAGATAATCTCCACTGATTGTGAATCATGTGCCAGGCATTTTTCTAGATGCTTCTATATGCTTAAACTCATTGTATCCTCACGGCAACCTTATACAATAAGTAGTATTATTATCCCCGTTTTACAGAAGAGGAAACTGAGACATAGGACAATTAAGGATTTATCTGAAGATAATACGGGTGATAAATCGAAGAACCTGGATTTAAACTCGGGTAGTCTGGCTCAAGAACTCATGTTCTTTACCACTCTCTATTCTGCCTTATCCACATCAAATAAATGCAGAGGTGGAGGTCCAGCAAGATTATACGAATCATCCAGTCATTTTGGTGGCAACACCAACATTTGAACCCAACATCCACACTCTTAACCACGTGGCAAGAGGAGCCCTCCTCCCGCCCTGACGTGTGGCATGATGCTCAGACATCACTTCTCTCTACACCTCTGTTTCATCACCTGGAAAGGGGGAAGAAAAAAATTGATATTTTCCAAGAGCCTGGTCAGCTCAGACCTCCCAAGAGAGGTGGGAGGTTTGAACATCCTAGGGGGTCACCAGAGTAGGAGACCAGCAACTCCCAGACAGGAAAACCACAGCCTAACTCTCAACAGCTGTGCATTTGCACGCAGATAATTTGGAGTTCCTGTCACCAGTCCTGATCCATCCCTGAGGTAGATGTCCAATATGCCTGCCAACAGTTTCTCCCATCTCTGTTCATACACTCTGCTCCTCACAGCAGGAGGTGGAGTCTATCTTCTCTACCCTTGAATCTGGTCTGGCCTCATGATTGACTTTGCCCAACCTGTGGTAGCAATGATGTCCTGTGACAACCGAGCGTGGCCTTAAGAGAGTGCAGAGCTCCAGCTCCAGTTTCTTAGAAGCCAGCTGCTAGACCGCAGATGATGGTAAACCACATGGAGAAGAGAGGTCCAGATGAGAAACCATCTTGGATGTCCCAGCCCTGTGCCAAACTCCTAGCCAAGTGCAGCTACTTGATTATCCCTGGCTATTTCACATGGAACAGAAAACGGCCCAACTTTGGGGAGAAATAATAAATCCTTGTTGTTTTAAACCACTATGCTTTGAAGTAGTTTCTTACATGGCGGTCCCCATTTCCTCCACCTTATCTTTTGTTCACCACGAACGATTACTCCATAACTCACAGGTGTCAATGTCTATTGGCGTATGGCATGTAAGCATGCTCATGCCTTCGTGATTAGGGATGACTAACTCCCTGAGGCAAAGGGCAGTAATGTGGCTTCCTTCATTCAGTGAGCATTTGAATGAAGGAGCATCTGGAACACCCTTGGGTCTCAAGACTCAGAGATAAGTAAGACACAGTCTGGGCCTTCAGAAACTCATGTTTTTGGAAGAGCTGGGACCCTTTCAACACAATACAGAGGAATGGCATCAATTCGCTCACTCATGCAATACCTACTGAGTGCCCACTACACACATGCGGGACTGTGCTACCCATCTGTGCTAGTGAACCAAGCCCTCGCCCTGCTTACATTTTAAGGGTATTTCATTCCAATAATCACAAAGGTACAAGGGAAACTCTGTGGGAACACAAAGGAGCTAAATGCTGGGCTGGGCTGGGTAACAAGTTTTATCCCCATTTTACAGATAATGATTCTGAGATCCAGGAGAGCTCAGCCTTACTCCACCACTCTGTGCGACCTTGAGCCAATTACTTAACATTTCTGTCCTTCAATTTCCTCATCTATAAAATGAGTTTAATAATTGCACCTACATCATAGGCTACTATAAAGATTAAATGAGTTAATATTTGTAAAGCGTGTAAAATAATTCATGACACTTCTTTAAACAATACATTAATCATCATTAAATGAATTTTAGAATCAAAGCAAAAGAGATATGACTTGCCCAAGTTCCACAGAACTGGGTAGATGTCAGCTGGGACTGAGCCCTGATCTGGTGCTCCTTCCACACCCCTCTATTCTGCTTCTCAAATGAATCTGTGCTTCCGTTTTCAGTGAGAGATTTAAATCATCTGTGTACTCCCTTCAAACCTACGTATTACAGGAAGACCCTTGCACATTCCCTTGTCAAAGGATTCAGCAGAAGGGACTCCAAGGTTCAAACCTCAGGCTCCAGTGGAATGTGCTCAGGGTGGAGGTTGTTGACATGACTCAAGGCGGAGGGTAATTTACAAATATATGTTTCCCAAATCATGCTCACGGCCCAGTTACGTTGAGTGGGCCTTGAAGGGTTAACATGAACCATCCTGCACGTAGGGACAGCCGAGGACTGTGACTTGTCCACAGATATTCCCACCTTCCATTGTCTGGCCACCCTCGGGGCTGCCTCCATGACCCTCATCTGATGAAACTTGACCATGCAAGGCAAAGAATGCCCAGGCTCTGTGCAGCGGGCCTCGTCCTTCCAGGGCAGTGGAAAGCAAGGGCGATAGGAAGACTATGGTCTCATTTGCAGTCTGGCTTCCCTCCATGTACCAACAATGACACAACACCCTCCTCCAACGAGCATTTTCCAATCTCCACTGAGATCTGTTGGATGAGGAGCCAATTTCCATCACAGCCATGCACAGGCAGCTGTGGGTGGGGGTGTGCATGTAATTCTCTTCCACCCCAAGATCTGGGAAGACAGAGCTCATCTCCTCACCAGCCAGAAGCCCCAGCCAAGTATAATAGGCTGCTGCTAGGGGCCGTGAGGAACCAAGTGGGAAATGGCCCAACAGTCGGGACCGTGAAAGCCACAGTTGTCAGAGAAGCATGCTCATCTGCCCGCTGATGGAATTGTCCCAAAAGGAAAGATTTAACTTGTTTTAGGAACTAGTCAGAGCCTGGCTTGGGCACGCTGCCTGTGAATTACGAGAACCATCTCTGGAAAATGTGGACTAGAGCTATTGCCAAGCAGATCACAGCCCGGGAGCCCGAGATTCAGTGGCCCTTGGTGTGCGGCCAGCCCCCAATTCCTCAGAACCCCTCTGACCACTACCAGTGCCAGACAGGCTGACCCGTGTTTCTCAGTCCCTCGGCATGTGCGGAGTCCCTGTGCCTGGCAGGAGCTGCGCCAAGAGGAGCAATGACACGGCCTCTGCCCCCAAGGACTTCTCTGCCCAGAGCCCGTGGAGAATTACAATACAGTATGACAAATGCCACAACAGCAGAGTTCCGGGAGCCGGGAGGGAGGATGACTGTTCTATCTGGACAATCCCAGGAGGATTCAGAAGAGGCGAACTGTGAGCCAGGCCTTCAAGGGTGAGCTCTGCTTCGCTAGGGTTTGTGAGGCGCCTGCTGGGTACCAGGCTGAAGGCCAAAGCTGGCCGGGGACAGGGACCCGGATGTAGGGGGGTTCCAGCCGAGCTCTGTCCCCACTCTCCCCACCCGGCCAGCCTTTCAAACACCAGCTTGAAAATCTCTCCCTGGCAGGAATCATTTTCCGGTTTCCACCCACCCCTAACTCACCGTCTCCTCTGGACGCGTGAACTGAGTTCAGCCTTCTCGTTGGCCAAGCAGAAGTCATTTAGAGAGGCCCAAGGGTAGCTCAGGGGAGGTACGAGCCCTAGGAGAGCCCCCAGCTGGTACTAGGCTCCAAGAAGAGAAGCAGTGCTCCTGTCCTTGGTTGGGTGTCCCCATATTGGTGCCCCAGTATTTAGAAGTTCATAGAAAATTAGAGATAGAATTAGGGAGGAAGAGAAAACGTATCCTCCCTAAGAATGCCAGTTGAAAGGGTCTTGGGTGGCTTTAAGTGTGAGCAGGTGTTTGAACCCAGGGAAGCTGCGAGCCCGTTGAGAAGAGAGGTTTGTGTTTTCTGAGTGTGGGTAGCCATACGTCTCCTCCCCGACGCTCAGACTTACCTTCCTAGCAGGGACATTTATAGGCAGAATGTACTTGTTACAGTCTGAATGTTGTGTCTCCTCAAATCCGCATGTTGAAATCCTAACATCCAAAGTGGATCATTTGGGAGGTAGGCCTCGGGGAAGTGCTTAGGTCATGAGGACGGAGCCCTGGTGAACGGAATCAGTGCCTTATAAGAGGGGCCCAGAGCAACCCCTAGTCCCTTCCACCATGTGAGGACACAGCAAGAGACACCGTCCGTGAACCAGGAAGTGGTCCCTCAATAACCACCTCGCTGAATCCGCTGGCACCGTGACGTCGAGCTTCCCGGCCTCCAGAACTGTAAGAAATGAATGTCTGTTCTTTATAAGCTTCCCGGTCTGTGGTATTTTGTTATAGCAGCCTGAACAGACTGAGACAACATTCAAAGAAGCCATTCTGAACGGAAAGGCAGACCTCGACAGAGCTGAATCTCTCCTGGCCAGTCTCGATGGCTCCCCCTCGCCGGGTGTGGGGAGACTCTTCAGGGATTGGATCAGGAGGCTTAGACACGCTCTCCATCTGTAGAAGGCAGAAAGGCAGAACAGAAAGAAGGCAAGGGGGAGCGGTGCAGGAAAAATGGAAGACTGGAAGAAAGGAAATTAAGAAGGAAGGGTGGGTATTTTTCAAACACCTACTACGTGCAGGGCACCAAACTACCCACATTACGCGCATTATTAACTACTGTTGTATTTAATTGCTGCTCCAAACCACCCTGTGAGAAAGGTTTCATTGACTCCACTTTATAGATAAGAAACTGAAACTCAGAAAATTAAGTAACTTGCTGAAGGTCAAAGCCCTAGTAAACAGGGATTCGGTCCAAATCTGAAGACTCCGAAGCCAGTGCTTTTTCTAGACGGCCTGGATAAAAATAACTGCCATTTATTAAGAACCCACTACTTGCCAAGTCCCAGGAAGGCTCTTTACAAACACAGTGTCACATGGAGATTCTCACCGAGCAGATTCTCGCGGCAGAGCAGCCCCTGCTCAGGTGCTTGTGCCGCCCAGGAGGCAAGAGCCAACGTGACCGCGCCATCCAGCATCCGAAGCAGAGCAAAGCTGAGCACGGCCGGGAGCACTCTTAATAATTGTGATGAGAAGCAAGTACATATGACACTGTCTCCTGTGTCACCCTGGCTGTAGCCCACCTTCCCACCACCCACCCAGCCCCCTGAGCAAATGTGTTCGACGAGGTGGAATCCCAACTCTACTGTATGATCCTCGAGTCTTCTTCTGCCTCCCCAACAAAGGGTCACTCAGCCACTGCAGGGTTTCACGGACACTGATCACACTGTCCACGAGGGAACGTAAAAGAAATCAGAGCAATGCATTTTGACTATTCGGGGGTTTTTTTTGTGACACCACTGCTGTCCCATTCGAAGAATTAGCCTGTGCCTTGTGAACATGTCTTTCTTGCTTTCTTGCAGCTTAAAAATACTCTTTCTTTGGATGACAGAAAAGCTATAACAAATTGAAGTTTGATTTTTAATGAATTCAGCGGACAAAATTAAAAGGTGACAACTTTATGTCAGTTTGCTTGGCTTTTTTTTTCTTTTTACCATTCTTAAGTGTACAGGTCAGTGGTACTCAAATACATTCACACTGTTCTGCAAGCATCGCCATGATGAATGTCCAGAACTTTCCCATCGTCCCAAGCTGAAACTCTGTCCCCATTAAACAATAACTCCCCCTCCCCCCAGCCCCTGGTAACCACCATTCGACATTCTGTCACTAATAATTTATCTACCGTAGATACTGCTAGAAGTGGAATCAGACAGTATGGGTTCTTTTGTATTGATTCATTTCTCTTGACGTAATTTCCTCAAGTTTCATTCATATTGCAGCGTGTGTCAGAATTTCCCATCTTTTCAAGGCTGAATAATATTCCACTATCTATATATGCCACATTTTGTTTACCCATTCATCCATCAATGGTGCTTGGTTGAATTTTACACATCACCATAATCCAAAACCTTGGCATGACTGATCCCATGTGTACACATACTTAAGTGATGGGGCACTCACTTGCCACCTTACCCAGGACTCCGTTTTGTGGTTTCTACTGAAGCCTGGATGACAAGGGAAGAGCAGATTTAACTGAGGAGGAATGTGGTGACAGGATGGAGAATGACTTATAAGCCTGGGCAGTCCTCATTACACGTCAAGATTTGATCCCCCTCTCTGGGGCTCTAGAACCTCATTGTTCAACTTACCCAGGAATGACCAGACCCTAGAAAAAGGACTCCATCCACCTATATACATGGCCACCATCTTTGTTCATTCCCTCATTTGCTGAGATGTACCCTGAACTTAGATACTCGGACTAAAAACTCTGGAGTTACCTCCAACTTCTCCCTATATCTCCTTCCCCATATCCAAGCACCAGCGAATCTTGTCATCAGCCACTTCAAACTAGAACTCAACCCAAGCTCCTCTCACTGCACCACCACCTCACCAGCCCAAGCCATCACATCTTGTGCCAAGACTACGGCAATAGTGTCCTAAATGATCTCCCAGTGTGAGATTTATCTTCTCAACCATCCTTTCTCCTCCCCGTAACCAGAATGTCCTTCTAAAATGTACATGTGGTCATGTGAGTTTCCTAGAATATGGCAGAAACCTACCCAGGTTAACACAATAAAAGTAATGGATGAGGTTTTTTAAAGCATATTCCAGAAATAAATCCACAACTATATGGTCAATTAATCTTCCAAAAAGCAGGAAAAATATCCAATGGGGAAAAGATAGCCTCTTCAACAAATGGTGTTGGGAAAACTGGACAGCAACGTGCAAAAGAAAGAAACTGGACCACCTTCTTACACCATACACAAAAATAAGTTCAAAATGGTTTAAAGACCTAAAGGTGAGACCTGAAACCATAAAAGTTCTAGGAGAAAATACAGGCAGTAACTTCTTTGACATTGGCTGAAGCAACTCTTTCCTAGATATGTTTCTTGAGGCAAGGGAAACACAAGCAAAAATAAACTATTGGGACTACATCCATATAAAAAGCTTTTGCACAGCAAAAGAAATAATCAACAAAACTAAAAGGCAACCTACTGCATGGGAGAAGATATTTCCAAATGACATATCCGATAAAGGGTTAGTATCCAAATTATATAAAGAACTTATACAACTCAACACTCAAAAAACAAATAATCCAATTTAAAAATGGGCAGAAGACATGAACAGACATTTCTCCAAAGAAGATACGCAGATGGCCAACAGACACACGAAAAGATGCTCATCATCACTCACCAACAGGGAAATGAAAAACTAAACTATGATGAGATCTCACCTCACACCCGTCAGAATGGCTAAAATCCACAACACAAGAAACAACAAGTGTTGGCCAGGATGTGGGGAAAAGAACCGTCTTGCTCCGTTGGTGGGAGTGCAAACTGGTGCAAGCGCTCTGGAAATCAGTATGGAGGTTTTTCAAAAAGCTAAAAATAGAAGCCCCTAGAATCTGGAAATTGCCCTACCGGGTATTTAGCCAAGGACTACAAAAACACAAATTCAAAGGGATCCAAGCACCCCTATGTTTATAGCAGCATTATTTACAATAACTAAAGTATGGAAGCTGCCCAAGGGTCCATCGACCGATGAATAGATAAGGAAAATATGGTGTGTGTGTGTGTGTGTGTGTGTGTGTGTGTGTATTACTCAGCTATAAAAAGGAATGAAATCTTGCCATTTTCAGTGACAAGAATGGAGCTAGAGAGCATAATGCTAAGGAAGTCAGTCAGAGAAAGACAAGTACCATATGATTTCACTCATATGTGAAATTTAAGAAACAAAACAAATGAGCAAAGGGAAAAAGAGAGAGAGAAATCAAGAAACAGACTTAATTTAGAGAAAACTGATGGTCACCAGAGGGTAGGAGGATTGGGGGATGGGTTAAACATATCTATATATATTCCTTAACAAATAGTTGAGCTCAGGCCGTTTCTGGCCCAGGACAGAAACAAGAAGGCTTGAATCCATAGGAGTGAGCAAACAGTGGACGTGACGTGTGCCCAAGGTATGCATGGTACCCAGGCAGAAAGGAGGTCTTAATGGATCTTGTGTTTGGTGGGAGGTGGGGGGAAATATGGTGGGGAACAGAAGACAAGGCCTGGGGCCCTAGCAAGGTGGGATTCCCATTAAAAAAAGTATCCTCAAAAAAAAAAAGTATCCTCAAAAATGGCAACTTCAATTGGATGAATGAAGAACAAAGACTCACTCCACAGAACGAAACTTGCTGGTCTAGGCTTTGGCTCTGAATGAAGCCGACACAAAGAAAAAGAAAAAACTATTCCCTAGACAATTCCTAACCACAAGCCCAAACTCACAGTGTTTGGGGTCATTATTTATATCTCCTATGTGGCCCAAAACAACCCAAATAGACCCAGAACCTAGCAAAAATACCACAAATATTCCCTGGAGGCATACACTTTAAAGTTAAGCCTCAAAGAATTACCACAATATTGTTCCAGGGAGCATAAGCTCACAATCGAGAATCATAAACACACAAACAAACAAATCCTCCTAAGTGAGAGGAAGCAGGATCAACAAATTGTGGCATCAACCTCATCAACACTGCAGATGTTGGAATTAACAGATACAACATGTAAATCAATCATGCTTGATGCAGGTAATGACATAACAGAAAGAACTGAACACACAATAAAGGAATAAGAAACCAAGTAGGCATATTTGAAAAAGAACCAAATAGAACTTCTAGAAATGAGAAGGTATAATAATTAAAATTAGACACCCAACAGACTGTTTAAACAAAATATTAACATGCCTGAAGGGAAAATTAGTGAAAACAAATCTAAAAAAATTATCCACGCTGCATTACCAAGAGAAATAAACAAACAAACATGGTGGATAGAATGAGGGGGTCTAACACATGTCTAATTTCATGGCCAGAAGAAGAATCGAGAGAGAGTAAGGAAGCAGTTGAATTTGAACACATCGACCCCCTGCTCAAAATCTTCAAAAGATGCCCTGATTTGGAGGGAAATTACAAACATTATATTATACTTTTGTTTATATTGTATTATTTCTCCCTCAGCCCAATATATAGACAGAGGCCTTGCCCTGAATAGATAGTGAATATTTTTTGAAAGAATGAACGAGTGAATGAATGAAACATATACATGCCTACTGTGTGGTCAGTGCTGCTGGGGATAGAGATAGGTGAGACAGAAACTCTGGGTTGCCTGCCATTATCTACCCTTCTTCCTCCCTTAATAACACAATCCTGATTTTGTAGGGAAAGCAGTGGGTCCAGTTGAAAACCTCTATTACCCAGGCACGCTTTTAGACAGAGGCGATCATTTGACTACATTCTGGCCTCTGTGGTATAGGCATTTTTTGTTGTCTCTTGCTTCCAGGAAACCCCTAAAGAGGATGAGTGGACTCAGCTGGGGACCTTATATTTCTTTCTCCCTTCTCTTTCTTGCTATCCGGACTGTGGACTTAAGGGCTGGAGTCGCCATGGCCATTTTACAACCATAAGTCAACCTTGAGGATGGGAGCCATGAGCTAAGGATGGTAAAAACAGACAGAGAAAAGGAAACTAGGACATCAATGATGTCACACACCTGTCATTCCAGGCCTATCTTCTTACCCCAGTGACTTTTTTCAGTCACTGCCTGTTGAAGGTTCTTCTCAACCGATACCACAAGTACGATTGAGTCGTGACTTCAGGAATGTCCAACCAACAATGGGATTCAGACACACTCGGTGACCCCCAGGGCCACAGTCTGACCAGGGTCAAGTGTTTTGCCCAGCAGGGACTTGGGCAGAAGGAGAGCACTGGTATCTCCCCAAGGAAGGATTGGGTCATCGGCTTGGCTTTCACACTCCCAAATTGTTGGGTTGGGCAAGGACTGGCAGTGTGAGGGGTCAAACCACAGCAATTTCTGCTCCTTCCGGAGTGACCCAGTGGGGGAAATGTCAGAGAGGCCCAGGAGGGGTCACCGGCCCATCAGCAAGCATGATCTCAGCGCCACGTCTGTGCCAGCACCGTGCCAGGTGCCGCGTGGGGAGGCACTGCGAGGAGAAGATGGGATGCCTAACCTCAGAGAGCTTACACTCACAAACCACCTTGGTGTCCTGGCCTCACGTTTCCATGTGGGGGGACCTTATCCGGGGTAACACTTTCTGCCTGATTTCTGCTCTGGGCTCCCTCCTCCTGAGAGATGGAGCCACTAATCTGATCCATGAGTTTGAGGGAAGAAACAGATTAGCACTTCTGGGTTCTCTCTCTTTAGGATCTGCCTTAAGACCTGCCAGTAGGATCACGTCCATGTGGGAGAACCTGGAGATGCCCAGAGAATCCACTGATGGGGCGGTCAAGTCTGTCAAACTCTGGAAACCGGCATACGAAGTTCATTCATTGTGATCACATACGTGGGCCACACCCTTCAAGTCAACTTTTATCCATAGAAAAATCAATATTTTTACCTCCATCTCAAATCTTTTTACCTCCATCAGGCCTTTTGGTTCTGAGTTCAGAGATCAGGAAGTGAAAGAATGAGTCATTTGGGGCCCCTTAGGATAATTCGTGCTGACAGCTGTTATGAACGACCCCCAAATCTCACCATCTTACCACCACAAAAGTTGTATTTCTCATTTCACAAAGTGCAATGATGGTGTTTCTGGTCAAGAGACTGCCGTACGAGGGGGACTTGGGGAACCAGCTTGCTTCCATATTGTGTTGCCACGATTGTGTGTCTTCCAAGTCAACCTGGAATCTTCCAGGCCCGAGAGATGAGGAAAGCCTGGAAGATCATGCCGCAGGATGTTTTCTAGTGTCAACAGCCCAGCCTGGAAATGTCATAGATCACGTCCAATTCCACTCCAGGAGGCAAAGTAAGTCATCTGGAACCTCTTAGATGTGAGAGAAGCTGGGAAGAGTGGCTTGTTTGCATGTCAGAGAAGAGAGGGGAACTGGATGTTGGCGAACTTTAGCATTCTCCACCACACCCCAACGTGCTCCAAGCCCTTCATCACGAAGATGACGATTTTTGGAATCAAAGTGTGGAACTAAGTTGCCGAAAGCACACAGCCATTTAGCAACAGAGCTAGGACGGAAACTGGGGACACTAAACGGAGAGAGAGAGAGAGAGAGAGAGAGAGAGAGAGAGAGAGAGAGAGAGTGTGTGTGTGTGTGTGTGTGTGTGTGTGTGTGTGTGGAGGGGGAGTGAGACTGAGGGCATGAGCCCAGGTGAGACATCTGCCCTGCCTCAGGGAGTAGTGAGTTCCCTGTCATGGGGAGGAGGCAAACAGAGGCCGATCACTTGGTGGAGATATGAAGAGTCATTTTTCATCAGACGACTACCGCAGTTCCCACACTTTTTACTCTCAAGAGACCCTTTCATAATTTTTCCCTTTGGACTTCATGTTTTGAAAGATTTCGTCTAACAAACAAACTGCACTTATTGAGTAATAACAAATACATTTCCCCACTTCTTCTTCATCAAGGTTGTGTGTGTGTGTGTGTGTGTGTGTGTGTTTGTGTGTGTTATCTACAATCAAACATGCTCGCTTTGGCCACCATGACTATCCTGTTTTTGGTCTGCTAATCATATTTCAGAAATACCTAGGATGTAATCAACAGCCAATCTAAGCATTGGACACCCTGAATTAATGATTTAATCCCAACCAAAGCGAAGAAACTAAGAGTTTAGTTACCCTTGTCATGGGATGAATTAACAACTTAAAAAGAGATTATTTGCAAGTGCCTCCGGGCCCATGGTACCATTTAGGACCTGGGTAACTCAACTTGCTTCTTCACTCCAACCCCTTCATTGCCCCAAACAGAAAATGTTGGGGAGCCTTTTGTCCTCCCACTGAGTAGGAACATTCTCAAGGACAGGGACTCCCTCTCTGTATCCCCATTACCTAGTTGGGTGCCAAGTAGTTGCTCAATAGTTAGCCACAAAAAATAAAATCTGAATGATGACAATGAACTCCATTTTTAGCTTTAAGGTAAGGCTGGTAGATTGGAAGAGAACTTGAAGCCTCTGAACTTAGCAGTTGCCACGATCCAAAAGGCAAAGTCAAAGGTCAAATACCTGGGTGGGGGTCTACCACTCCGAGCAAGAAGTCCTCACTGTCTATCCCTCTAGGATGGAGTTCCTGGAGAACAGAATTCCACCAATCTTTTGTATAGACAGAGCCCCTTCCGGCACCTTCTGTGTCGTAGCTCCTTCTAGACCACGGGGCCTCTCTCCGGTACCAGCTTCCTTCTCCATCCACCACTTTCTGCCCGTGCCCCCTCCCTCTTGCCAGTGTTAACACTCCCAACTGCCTTGCTCATATCCAGGCCTGTCCCAAATTCTCAGGACTGCCCTGCGTACAGAATAATTAATTATGGGCATGCTTGAAATCACACAGTCACTGGAGAGCCCATGACATTCCTAAACTAGAGCTTAAAAAGAGCTTTCTGGCAACATGTCCCTGAATGCGTGTGATGGATTCGGCCTCTGAGTTTGTTTCCTATACCCCACCTTGCTCCACCACCCAGATGCTGAACAGGGAATGGCGTGAGCTCATGGTCTCTCCTCGGCACATCTTCAGGCCTGGCGCTCCTGTTCCTGGTAGTCGTGAGTGGTCCCCAGCCCCCGCGCCCACCCCCAGTTGGCTCCCCAGGGCCACTGCGTACAGAGCACCTCCCACAGGCAGGAAGAAGAGGGCAGCAGGCCCTGGCAGATGTCCTCACCCCTCGCCCCGTTCCTGTCCTTCAAAAGACTCGTCCCTGTCTATGTAAACATATTTGCGTGTGTGAATAGTTGTTTATTTCCTGTAAGCAGGGATCCCGTGTGTTGTCCCTGCTGCAGCCCCAGCGCCCAGCACAACACCTGGGGCCCAGGAAGCGGTCCATACAAGCAACAGGTGAAGGCACAAATGAATGATTACATCGACTCTGCTCGGTTCACTGGAGGATCATTTCGATCCCTTTCCTCTCCTCTCCTTTCTTTGCTCCAAGGAAGCTGTGATGCCCTGGAATAAGGATTCCACTGGATGTGAGGAGACCCAGGTTTTATGGGCCAGCCGGACCTCCGTTGTAGGACCTTGGGAAGGTCACCAGACTTCAGCAGGCCAGACCTTCCTCGGCCGTGTACCAGCAAAGGGGGTGAAGGAGTAGTTTGCAAACTGGTCTTCCCGGAACCCCAGGTTCTGTGACAACCCCTCAAGGGCCGCTGCCCAGAGAGGGAAGGGCAAGGAGGTGGGACCCTAGGGCCCAGCCTTCTCTCTTACCCAGCAGCTCTGCTTTGAGCTGGGGAATCTTTGCCCTGGAGCCAGCAATCGTGCTAGCATTGGAACGCGGGTAGTCTTGCCGGGCCCCCAAGCTCTTAATCACAGTGCTCACAGAATGAAGGCAAAAATCCGAAATGGTACCAGGCGTCTCAAATCATACTTGGAACCCAGCAGGTGTTTAAAATAAAAATACCTGTAGGTTGAATGCATCGAGTTAGGAATGAATGATTCAGTGTGAAAGTACAGGAGACTTTGTGAAGGAGGTGATATTTCAATTCAAGTAAGTCTGGGGTGGCTCAGTGGCTCAGTGGGTTAAGCCTCTTCCTTCAGTTCAGGTCATGATCCTGGGGTCGTGGGATCGAGTCCCGTATCAGGCTCCCTGCTCAGCAGGGAGCCTGCTGCTCCCTCTGCTTGTGCTCATTCTCTCTCTCTCTGATAAATAAATAAAATCTTTTTAAAAATAAAAATAAAGAAAAATAATAATAAAGTCAGTCTGGGAGGATGGGTAGGGGCTTCTCCGGATAGGAAGTTGGAGCCACCTTTCTGGGCAGAGGCCATAGCAAAGGCAGGACGCTGGAAGTTTCTGGAAAGTCAAAGGGGAAGTTCTGATTGCCTGGAGAAGAGGACTCTCATCTCCCAGATAGTAACTCCTAGTCATCCCTGTGTCTTTATTCCATAACCTGAAGATCCTAAACCCCAGTGTCCAAGAGCAGCATTGCCAAGAGGCGAGGAGGAAATACCCACCCCTTTAGTTTTTTGCAGCAGGGCCTTGCTCCCACCACGTGCCACAGACACCCAAAAAGGGGTTCAGACACCAGGCAGCTGAAAGGCCCTACCTGTGTCCTCTGCAAAGGCAAAACGGAAAATTCAGAAATGGAGCTCAGTGTCAGGCCTCTGCGAGATTCCTTTTTACAGTCATTGTTTCTATTACCTTTGTATGCAGTTATTTTTTTAATTTTTTTTAACTATTCCGTTTCTAGGAATCCGCCCTACAGATAAACTCAAACATGAAAGCAAATAGACACACAAGAACATTCACTGTAGCACATGTTGTAATAGTGAAAATCAACAAACAAAAGTTAAAAACAAACGGAAGTCCTGCTTATAAGCGTCAATTAAACTCAATATGGTACAATTTCTACAGTGAAATATTTTGGGGCTACTTTAAAAGAGTAGCCCAGGTTCGTTGATATGGAAAGACCATGCACAACAAACTAAGTGTGAAAAATCAAGATGCCGAACAATGTTATAGTATGCTACCATTTGTGGTGTTTTTGAGACTGTTGATGTAGATATAGATTATATACGTGGAAAATTGGAGTAGTGATATGTAAAAACTGGAAGGTGATTACCTCTGGGAAGTAGAATTGAGGGTCTAAAGGGGAAAAAATTATTTTTTCCTTGGTGTATCCTTTGCTTTTATATTGTTACCATGCGCATTATTTCCATAGTGAAAATTAATGTGCAGGCCTATTCGCTTGTAAGTTAGCTCTATTAATGAATTTTAATAGAACATGTGCCAGATAGACAAAGTCTACTGATAAATTCATTAACATTGAATAAGGGTTTATTATGCCCCAAACAAGTGCTAGGTCCTGGGATTATGTATATTCACAAAAGGAAATTAAGATAGAGATCCTGCCTTCTCGTAGCTCATCGTCAAGAAGGGGAGCCAGTCAAATAAATTTATAACAGGAAAAATAAAATCAGTGTCGTGAGTGAGAAAAGCCCTGAAAACTATGGGACCGTGGACTAGGATACCTGACATAGATGGTATGTTAAGGAAGGCTTTCTGGGGGATACGTTATCTGCAGAGAGTTTTGAGAGATGAATAGAATAGAATTACAAGAAAGAAGGGAGGGGAAGAGCTTTTCGGGCACAAAAAAAACCAAAACACATCCAGCACACTGGACAATATGGAAAGATGGGTAGGTAGTTGGTTTTGTTTTTTTTTAAGATTTATTTATTCATTTTAGAGGGGAGGGAGGGGCAGAGGGAGAGAGAGACTCTCAAGCAGACTCCCTGCTGAGCGTGGAGCCCACTGCAGGGCTCGATCCCACCACCCTGAGATCACGACCTGAGCCGAAATCAAGACTTGGTCGCTCAACTGACTGAGCCACCTAGGCACCCCAGAATGGGTGGGTAGTTTTAATCACAGCAAACACATACTTTGAATACTTAAGATTTTAAAATGCTCTTGTAATGGAATAGTATGCAGCCACGAAAAAGAAAAGGTAGCTGTGTTGGAACCAAGAGTCAGTTGGGCAGTGGTTAGGAATGTGGGCTTTGGAGCCAGATATTAGATCTGGTCCAGATCCCGGCTCCAGCACTTGCAGGCTGTGTCATGTTCCTTAACTTCTCTCTGCCTAACTCCCTCCCCAGGAAAAGAAAATAATGAAATATGTTCCTCACTGGATCCTAGAGAGCAGTAGAATGAAATGATGTACACAGTATCCTTACCTCCGTGCCTGCCACAAAGTAAGCATTGTATGCAGTAAGTGACACTTACACTTCCAAATTGCCTTTTATCTTTATGATATGATCTCATTTCAGCAGGGATTTTGCTGTTGTGTTCACTCGTATGTGCCCTTCAGTATATAGGTGGCATCCAATAAATGGCCGTTGAATGAATTCATTTCTGTTAAAAAAAAAACACAAAACAAAACTGTGTGTGGCATTTGCTAGCATATAAATAGAAAAAAGAAACTCAGAGGATGTTTCCCAAACTATTAATACAGCCACCCAACCGCCAGACATGGCAGTGAAGCTGTCTGAGACCAGACAGCCCCCGCCGACCGCAGACACGTGAGCCAGCTCCCACGGCCAAGATCATCCAAGCTCAGCCTAGACCAGAGAAACACCTGGCAGAATCATGACCTAAACAGAGAGCTCTTATTTCAGGCCACTAAGTTCCGGGTGGTCTGTGGTCTTGTCTCCCAACAACAGGTAACTGATACAAATTATTTTAGTCACATGGTTTCTAAACAAAGCGACCAACAGTGTGTGATTTTTCAAATGGAAAAAAAAAAAAGTAAACATCCTGCCGCAAAAGACCCTTCGTTTTAAATGAAACTGTATCAGATTGAGGGCTGCCTTTTGAGAAGGACAAGAGATACCAGAATATGGTAGTATTGTATATATTATGTAATGATATATAATATTCTTATCTATAATATTTTTACATATTATGTAATATTATCATGCATTAAGGGCTCTAACTTTCTGGTCTTAGGACAGCCGAAGCTCACCCTGGCATAATATATTGTCTGACTCCTTTCGAAATGATACAACATGTAGTAAAGTGATTAATTAAATTTCCTGAAACCTTTATATAGCTTCACGATGAAGTCATTTCTTAAAAATCACCCTGAACCTTTCTCTTTGGACATTCCTCAAGCACGAACAGGCAGAGTCAACCCACTAGCAAGAACGCACCTCTCCCCGCTGCGTTTCACCTTCACGCACAGCCCCTCATTTGTTCCTCGCGGCATTCCTGAAGACAGGTGTGATTGTGCCAACCGAACAGCTTGAGAGAGCGAGGCCCAGAGAGGTTAAGTGAGCTGCCCGAGGCCGCCCAGCAAACAGCCGGCCGTGCTGGGCTTCAGGACCAGGTCTTCTGCCTCCAGATCTCTCGTTTTGATCACTTCACCACCCCTGCTCTGAGACACCTTGATGTCGTTGGGAAAGTGAGACGGCTTTACCCCGAGCATCCAATAATTGAACGATGACAGTCGCAGAGTGTTGGCTGAATGCCAGATGACTCTGAGCGCTTTATGTACACGAATTCATTTGATCCTCACAGGCCTAGAGGTAGGTACTCTGATTGTCCAGATTTTACTAATGAAGGAACTAAGGTATATAGACATTAAGTGACGTGACCGAGATCACACGGCAGGTAAGTGACAGAGTCAGGATTCGAACCCTGGACACAGAGCTCTGAAATCGATACTCCTAAACCAGTAAGCTACGCTGCACCGGGACCCGCCGTCCCGGTTTGCCTGGGACCAAAGTGTTTGCACGGGTGCTGGACTTTCAGTGCTAAAGCAAGACAGTTCCAGGCAAACCAGGACAGAGGAACACCATCTCTCCAACGAAGATTGCAAACCAGCCGGTCCCAGACGACCTCGCACCCATTCGGTTCGGACCACACAGTATTTTGCAGTAAAACTGAGCCAACATTGAAAAACCAGAAGGCATCACACGAACGGCTGTCCTGGAGGGAGACGGGGCCCCACGCGGGCCCTGTTGTCCTGGCCACAGCCCTCCTCACCCTCTGCGCCCCACCCCCATCCGCACGTGGTGTCACGTGCACGGACCAGACACGGCCTACGTCTGTTTGAGTGTGGGGCCTGGCTTCACGGCATCACCCTGATGTGCTAGGTCAGAGCTGCCGCACCTCCAAATCACCAGGGGAGCTGCGCGGGTGCCCACAACACACCTCAGCCTAAGAGAATCAGAACTTCTGGGAGTGGGGGCCTCAGACGGCAGAGTTCTTTAAAACTCCCAGGATTCCACCGTGCAGCCCAGTTTGCACACATCTCAGAATTCAACGTGCCCATGAACCATCAGGAGGCCTTGTTAAAATGAAGGTTCCAATTCAGCAGGTCAGGGTAGGGTCCGAGAGTCTGCATTTCTATCAAGGTCCAGGGAGATGTGGATGGTGCATTTCCAAGGACCACACACGGAGAGGCAAGGGACCGAAAAACAACACCTCCTTAGCACATGTTCTTCCCAACTGAGCAGGCTGGCCTCCACAGCTCCTGTCTCCTCAGAGACTCACCAACGCTTTCAGCAGCAAGGACCAGAGAGGGGCAGTGAGCAGCTCAAGGTCACACAGCGCTGCACGAACGCCCAGATCTCTGTTGTTTCCCGCCACATTCTGCCTCTCCCCTCCCCACCAAGGTGACTTCACCCACACATCCCAATCGTAGCGCCTCCTAGTCGGCTTTGGGAGGAGAAGCTGGGGTGCAATTCCCCACGGAGACGTCAGCTCTGGCCGAATCTGCTTCTGGACGCATGTGGGCATGCCCCCGAGGGGCAAGGGGGTCTGAGGCAGGTCAAGCAGCCAGCATGCATGCCACTGAGAGAGCAGAGGCTGAGGAAAGGAGGGGAACCCATTGAGCAGCTGGAGCCCAGGGGCACAGGACCGCCTCCTTCCCCGGCCCAGATGAGGACACCCCATGGCGCTTGAGTCAGAGGGCCTGTGAGCTCAGCCCCCTGGCCGCTGGGCTGGGAGGGTGAGTCAGAGGGTGTGTAGTGGAGCGAACTTCTTCCTGGCCAAATATGGGGCTCTGCTTTGCTTTGTCTTGCCATTCATGCTGCCAGAGGCCAAAGGCTGGGTCTGCTTGGCATGACAGCAAGGTTCCTGATGAGGAGGGGAAACTGTTCCACGCTCCACCGACCCCTCACCTCCCCCCTGTCCAGCGGGTGGTGCTTGGCTTTGTTCTCTCCGAGTACCTCGTCACCCCCGGCGCTGCACATCTGCTCGCCCCACATCATTATGCGAAACATAAAATAGAGAAGTAGTAACACGTTTGGCAACAGTGGTTTTTTGTCTTAACAAGGTCCCCTTGTCATGTACCCAGAGGACTGCAGGCCGAGGGGAGGTGGGGAGGAAAGAGACCACGGCTTGCTTTTCCTTATATCCCCCTCGGACCACATACAAAGCCTGGGACAGGGAGAGCATGAGCAACTATTGGTGAAATAAATTATCGTGCGCATTTTGTGTATGTGTGTGTCATTCTCTGCCCGCTAGACCTTAATTCCTTGAGGAAATAATAACTTACACAGATCACCCTATGTGCTAGGCACTGTTCTAAAAATCTCCTATGAGCTCATTAAATATGAGTAGTAACTCATTTAATGCTCACAGCAATTCCGTGAGCAAAGTACTATGATCATCCTCATTTTACAAGTGAGGAGCCTGAGGCCCAGAGAGGTTAAGAAACTCATCCGAGATCGTACAGCCCTAAAGTTGTAGAATCAGGATTCTAACCCCCACAGTGTGGCCTCAAATTCTGTCCTCTGAATGGGATTTAATTCATTTCTGTATGTCTGATGCCCAGCCCAGAGCCTGCCACAGGATAGGCAATAATAACTGTGTGTTGACTGAATGAATGGAATAATTAATTGATTAAGTACTCTGTGTGTGTGTGTGTGTGTGTGTGTGTGTGTGTGTGTGTGTCCCACCAGACACCGAATTTCTCAAGAAAGTACTGGGTGTGGGTCTTGCCAAGACCTTCCAATGTATTTAATAAATGGCTTAAGGGAGAAAGCATCGAAGAATGGATGTTTCTAAATGCCCACTCATTCGGTATGTGATCCAGAGTACCCAGGCAGCTGACTGAGATCTTTAGGGTTACTCAGATGTCCAGGAGGAGACAGGAATGGCCGAGAGTCCAGGCCAGCTTCACAGCCATGTGACCTGGACACAGGATCCCGTGCTCAGAAAGTTCCCCCAACTTGGTTCAATGTTCTAGAGTCCCCATCTTGAAATTCTTAATTTTTGAACAAAGGGGCTTCCTGTTTTTAGTTTACACAGGGCCCCACAAATCACGTAGCCCGTCCTGCCAAGAGTGAATAAAGCCCACAAAGATGCCTACAGGACAGGGAGGCAGAGGAAGGTGTTTCCAAGGAGCAGTATGTCCCTGGCCTCCCGGACCGAAGGTTTGGTGGTAGTGAGCATTGGCGGCGCAGGCCAGGCTCAGCAGCCCCAGCCCTGGCGTGCCTCCTGAAGGACCACTGAACCTCATCTCCCCTCCTAAGAGCTGCCCCAGAGACACTCCGGGTCCCCAGACTCCAACAGCTTCCAACGTGCAGGCCGGCTTCTCCAGCCTTGACCCATTTCAATCACTGGGCTGCTAGTGCCCAGTGTGGTCGCACGCTGAGCCCCGGACGAAGCCCTTGTCTTCATTTGCTGCTGACAGCCACCACCCTGTGGGATGGGTTGGGTTTTTTTTATTTTTGTTTTTGTTTTTTTGACCCCATTTTAAACATCCAAGTTAATAAGACACAAGATCAAGTGCAAATAAATAATTCCAAGCCCCTTGTTCCTAACCAATGGCCCTTACTTCCTCCTCACTGTTTGGAGCAGGCTGTCTTTCTCTCTGCCTGGAAAGCTGTCTCCCCTCTCCCCAAATCCTGTCTCCCCTCCCTAACCGCCCCACCCCACATTTTCGCTCCTCCAGGTGTGTAGCTGGGAAGGGATAGAACCAAGATTCCAACCCAGGCAGTCTGCCTCAGATTACTATTCTTGAACATATTTGATATATTTGCTCTCCTTGTTTGGGCCCGGTTTGGATGTCTCAACTCACAGGAACAGGGGCCTGGAAGGAACTCTAGCCTCGGCTTCTTCATCTGTAAAATGGAAGCAATAAATAGACACCACATCACATTCGTGTCTGACTTAAACAGAATGCAAGAGGTCAAAGTGCTTTTTAACAATCCACAGGCCCAAGCATTTGCCTCTATTAATTACCAGTACTGAAACGCAGGCTTGTTAAACATGGTGCAGAGGAAACAAAGATGATTAGCTTCCTCCCCCTACACTCCAGTCTAATCCAAGGCCAGCCACCTTGGCCAATCACCAGTCAGGAAAGAACTGAACAAGATGCATCCCTGTGAATCACTAGGGTTTCTTCAGCATGTCCTAATATGTTGATTCTGCCACTTCTTAGCTGTGTGGCCTTGGGTAAATCACTTTACCTCTCTGAGCATTGGGTTTCTCTTCTGCAAAATGGGGTCGATGACGATAGTTGCATGCGATGTGGTTGTAGGGTGCCTACCACAGTACTCAGGAAGTGGTGGTTGGCATTATTCTTAGAAAAATTCTCTTACATACAAGATGCCCTCTAAAGCACCAAGCCACCTGGTCAACATCTCGTGCTTTGTGATGGTTAATTTTATGCGTCAAGTTGACCGGGCTAAGGGACGCCCAAGAGCTGGTAAAACATCATGGCGGGGATGTCTGCAATGGTATTTCCCAGAGTAGCCTTTGAACAGATAGCCTGAGTAAGGAAGGTGGTCCTCACCAGGACAGGTGGGTGAGGACTGTTGAGGACTCAGAACAAAAAGGCAAAGGAAGGACAATTTTGCTCTCTCTGCTTGTGCTGGGACATTTGTCTTCTTCTGCCTTAGATACCGATGCTCCTGGTTCTCAAGCCTTCAGACTCAGACTATGATATACACCCCTAACTCCTCTGGCTCTCAGACCTCTCAGAACTATACCACCAGCTTGCTCGTGACCCAGTTCACAGATGGTTGATTGTGCGGCTTCTCAGCCTTCACATCATGTGAGCCAATCCCCTTATAACAAATTTTTTCTCTCTCTCTATATATATATATATATATCCTAATGGTTCTGTTTTTCTGGAGAACCCTGACTGACACACTCAGAGAACTTATTTTCTGGGAGCTGTCTTCCCACTGAAGATGTACCACATGGGGGGGGGGGGCACTCTACTGATAAGTCCTAAATAAGCCAACCTTCTAAATCCCTCAGCCTGTCCGGAGCTAGATGAACCTGCCACATTCCCCAAGGCTCTTCCAGTGTCTTCCTCTCCCTTCCCTTCCCTTCCCATCAGGGTGGCTGGGCTGCTCTGGGTGTAACCAGGGGCCTTTTGACGCCACTCCTGCCCTCACCAATCCTTCACCCCTAAAACCAAGTTAAAACTTTCTGTTCCAGTTTTTAATCTTTGCAAAGAGGGGGAATATTCTGGGCATAACGAGGGGCTGGGTTGCAGGATGTGGTGGAGAGTCCATTTAGAGTTGGATGTTCCCTGTTCTTCACCCTTCTATCTCTCCCAATCATGTTTTTCAGAGGAAGGGAAAATGGCGCCCATCAGAAGCCCACATACCAGCTCTACACCTACTAACTCTGTGAGCTTCAGCAGGAGGCGCAATGTCTGTAAAGCACAGCTGCCTGGGAACAGTCAGAGTGCCTTATCTGGTGCGGCTGCAGTGGGGGCTGAGTGAGATAATCCAGGCCAAGAATCTAGTACAGTTCCTGGCACATAGTAAATGCTCAATAAATGGAACTATTTCGTTGTTGCTCTTGTTACACGAAATCAGTTCTGAATTGTGAAATGTGCATCACAGTTTTCTTTGATCCACGACAGTACTAACCTCGCCTTTCATCATCATAGCAAAACCATGAGCATATCGATACCAGTCAACTCCTGGTGACATCTCACTAGGCCTCAGTGCTGTCCTGCTCGTCCTCCACTGAGCTTTTTTCAGTTCCTATCAATACTCTGTGTCTCTTGGCAAAAGTTTTAAAAAATAAAAAATGTACTCTCTAGGGGCACCTGTGTGGCTTAGTCGGTTAAGCCTCTGCCTTGGGCTCAGGTCATGATCAAGTCCTGGGATCAAGTCCTGCATTGGGCTCCCTGCTCAGAGGGATATCTGCTTCTCCCTCTCCCTCTGCCCATCCCCTCTGCTTGTGTGCACTCTCTCTCTCTCCCAAATAAATAAAATCTTTTTAAAAAATTTACTCTCTATAGACTTCTGCTATTTTACGGGTGATAAATTACAGCTTGCTCCCTGATGCCTGTAATTATTTGAAGGCCTATGTAACCACTCTTCACGAAACTTACTAAGAGCTTCCAGGGCAAGTCAAATGCTATGGCCCATCATGGTGGTGTCGAATGACAGCATATTTCATCCCCACAGACATGGCATCCGGGGACATCTGGGACCCATACAAGAGCAGGAGGCAGTGCTATCTTAGGTAGAGATCCAGCACACGATTCGAAATTCATAACCTAAGAAACAGCTGCCCCTGTATCAACCCAAATGTGCCTTCAAAGTACAGAAAGTTCAGGGCGAATTACAAAGTGTAAAGAATCTGGAAAACAGATTTTTGAAAGCGGGAGTTCAATAGCATTCTATTCCTGAGACTCATTGTGCAGCCAGGAACATTTAGCAGTGGGAAAAGGAAATTTCTATTTCTATTAGGGAAAAAAACTGAAAACTCTCAGAAAACATGAAAGAAATAATATGGCAATTATAGTTAGTAACGACTTATACATCGTGAAAACACTGGGGAGAAAAGTATTACTAGCTCAGCCAAAATAAGTTGCAGGACAGAAAAAGGGTTTTACGTTGTTTTTAATTAATAGTTTAAAACAGGGGTCAATAAATTATGGCTCATAGGTCACATCTAGCCCCGCACCTATTTTTGTAAATAAAGCTTTATTGTCACACCGCCACGCTCACTCATTTACTTATTATCTCTGGTTGCCCTTACGCTACAATGACAAGTGAGTACTTGGGACAGAAAAATAAAATATTTACTCTCTGGCAATTTACAGAAAAACTTTGCCAACCCCAAGTGTGAAACATGAAGCTATGTTATCTGGAAAGCAAAGTCGTATTTAGGAGTATATTTAAAATCAGAGCAAAGCGTGAAAGAAAAGAAGAACTTCATTTGTTCATTCCACAAATATTTAATTAGGACCTACTGTCCATCTTGCTGTGCAAACGATCAAAAGCAAAACGCACACACAGACAAAAGTCCTCGTCCTCACAAAACTAACCTGGACTGAGGGATTTAGTAGTTAATCACCATAAACATGCACATCATTTTTTAATGAAATCTTTAAAAGAACAATGAAGAATGAAATGTTTCAGGGCCTTAAGAATGAGATCAGGGTTTCCCTGGCTTAGTCAATAATATGGGATGAACCCACTGACAGTGTAACGTAAGAAGACTTGTGAACTTGGGCAAAAGAGCTCCGAGAAACTTCAAGGCCAGTGTCAACAAAGGAAGGCTGTTAGGCTCATCAAGATTGAAGGGAAAACTGGAACCAATTTGCCCCTGGTTGCAAAAAAGGATTTGCAGGATGGAGTTGCTCTGAATAAAATTCTTGGCTGGGCCTCTCGTAGTCTTGCTAACAGGAGCAGAAACTGGAAGAGATTCTCAGCAACACGGATGAAAAGATAGCTAGGCATTCCACCCACACACGGTGACACCGAAGTCTGAGATTCAATAGTAGTAAATTCTAATATGTGAGTGAAGAAGTAAAAGAACTCTGAGAAGTTCTCAATACTATCAAATCGTGCATCTGAGAAAAAGCTATTTTTCAAAGCATCCTCTGCACAATGCAGATGAAGCAGGCAGCAAGGTGCATGATTTCTGGAAAATGACGTCGGGCTACCCAGTATGGTATGTACTGTTCATTCAGGTTTAACATCCTTTCAGGGATTATAGGAATTAGGAGATTGTACTCGATGATTCTTAAAAGATCAAGTGTCTGATAAATTGGGCAGGGTGCTGGGATTAATTCCCAACTTGCAGTTTATCTTCTGTTTGACATGTATCACATAGGAAGTATTTCAGGAATTCTTTCAAAGGACTGCAAAATGAAATTATCATTATAGACACTTATTTTTTTTCTTTCTTCATTATTTATCATCTGAGTAAAGCAATAAACATTTCAAAACTATTTAGGACAGCGTAGAATCATGCCAAAAATAATCAGGGAAGTTTTCATAGTTAAGAAATCCTCCTTTCAAATGAGTAGCCAAAAAGCCCTAGAAGAAAAAAAAAATCTTAGGTATTTAGATGGTCTTTTTTATTTTTTTCTTCACTTTCAGAAAATAATATAAGAGTGATGTTTATTACTAAGGATGGGACACTTACTAAATTTAAATCTACATTTTCAAAACAGAAGCATAAAAAGAATTTTTTTTGAGATTGTGCGGACGTCCATACACGGATATGAACATATATGGAACAAACCATTACATGAAACAGACAAAAATGTTCAAGAACAGAGATAAACATAGGAGGTACACAGGGTCCCCTCACTTCATTTGCCTAGGAATGATGCAAAGTTTCAGTTCCCTTACAACCGCATCAATATCGCCAATCTGGGTTATTCTGCACGATCTTCACGAGAGCACTCTGATGTCTCAAGCCGCCGCCTTCTGCTTCGATTCCTCCAAGTGCTGGAGCGAGCAGGAATGCTTCTTTGTAGCCCACAGCATCTCAAACCGTACTGGGGAATGCACTAGCCCTAGACGGTTATTAAGAATGACTTAGTAACCAAACCGATGGACCTCGAAAGAAGGAAGAAACTGCTGGAAGGAACCAGCGGTGTTTGGAGAAGACGGCCATGAAGGATGAGAGGCTGTGTTTTACTGATGCAATTTCACCCGTCGGAATTACCCAGTTGGGCTGACCCATTGCCATGGCTGACATCCAAATCCGAATTCTGAGTTCGAAGGCACGCTCCCCCGGTAACCACTGGACACTACCTGGAGAGGATGATAACATTACAGAAATAGTCATGTTGTTTTTATTAGCATATTCCTGCATATTCAAAGATCTTTGAAAACCCCATTTGAAAGCCCCATGCTCTGAAACCTCCCACAAAGCGCCTCGCTTGTTTAGTGACGGTCCCTTGTATGGAAATCTGCCGAAAACAGGATTGAGGAATCTGGGTCTTCTGCAAACATCCCATCGGGCTCCACCTTGGCTAAGATTATTTCAAAACCCCATTTTATGGATGATGAAATTGAAGTATGGAAAGGCTAAGTCACTGCATTTCTGCTTTCCCAAGTCAGCCTAAGGGGATGGCCTCAGTAGGTCCCTTTGTTCACTCCATGAAGCAATTTATGCAAGGGATTGTTTATTTGCACCAAGGCGATCAGCTCTGAGTGGGCCCACGTATGACTCGTGTTTACGGGAACCCAGGGAAACATCGGGCCAGAGGGAGCTACTTCCAGCTTCCCTCCAACATGACCCCTGCCTGTCTCCCCGCTCACCCCACTCTTCTCCCACCTCCTGTCCAGCCACCGTGGGCTCCTCCCAGCTCCTGTGCTCCCTATCACCAGCAGCTCTTTCTGGCTCCTTCCACTGCCTCAAACATTCCCGCTACCTCCCCTGGGCCTGAGTGCCCATCCCTCATCCTTCATGCCTCCAGGAGTCTCATCTCTCCCAGGAAGTGCTCCCTGACCCCCCCACCAACCATACTGCAGACCCCTCTTTGGTGCTCTTGGGGCCTCCCCTGTGGCCCCTACTCATCTTGCAAAGAATAAACTACTGATTGGTTGTGTGAACCAGTGGTGGTATCGTATAGTGGTTAAGGGCCTCTGGAGCCAGTTGCCTAGGTTCAAATCCTGGCTCGGCCTCTTACTGGCTCTGTGACCTGGAACAAGTCACTTATTCTCTCCGTGCCCCTGTCTTTCTCTCCCTAAGACAAGAATAAGAATGGAACCAACCTGCTGTGAAGATTCCAAGAGTTAATATGTCCAAGGCCCTGAAAACAATGCCTGACACAGAGCAAGGGTTTGCCGCATATCAGTACAGTCATCCATTGTTTTCTTTTCCACTCCTTCATCAGACTCGGTCCTTGATCACAGAGACGGTGGCTTCATTTTCTCTTACCACAGCAACTGGCACATAGTAGGGACGCAGGAAATATTTGCAGAAGGAATGAATGAGCAGTAGAGGCCACTGCCTCTATGGAACCCTCTGCCTACACTTGACCTTCTGCAGGCTCACCTTGGTTTGCTTAGACTTGGGGCCCAAGCGGCTGAGCTGATTTGCTCAGGGGAGATAGAGACGAGGTAGAGGAGCTTTGCCTTTGCTCTTCCCAACTCTGAGCTCTCCCTCCAAACACAACTGCTCATCCCACTGCAGTTGCGCAATCCCAGGCAACTCAGCTTTGCAATGACTACTCCTTGTCTGCCTGGGGTGTCGACTGTTTTCCTGCAGTAGGACTTCCCCCGTTAGAAGGTCCCAGGGGCACAGACCCAGCCAACAGCCTCCCTGGCTGCACTCTGAGTAGCTCAGCCTCCTCTTGCCATCGCCCTGGCTGTGCCCCAAAGCCTGGAGCTGGCTGTTCCTGCTCTCCACCTGCTCTGGGCCTGCTCTGCCTTCATGGCCACGCTCAAAGCGACCCCCACCCCCAGAGCTTTTCCAGACTACTCCCAAATGGAAATCATTTCTCACCACTCTGAACTCCCAAAGTCCTCTACCTACCCTTGTTTCTTCACCTCTGGGAGTCTCAGTTTCATTATCTGTAAGAGAGATAACAATGCCTACTTCAAAGGGAGGTTGTGAAGATCAGGTTGCTCAAGCAAATGTTTCATATCATAAGCATTTGCTTATTTACTACTTTGGAAGTTCCATAAAGTCCTTAAAGTCCTTTCTTAAAGGGCCCCTCTGTTTCATTACTCTACGCCCCTCATTCTTAGCACAGCACTTGACTCGGATTAGGCATTCAATAAGTATTTGCTCAGTGGATTACTCAACGAAAAACCAATCAAGAAATATACAGATTATAACAAGGTAGCACTATCCTACAGCTGTAACACAGAAAGGAATCATTCTTGTGGGATTTTCTTATTTTTTTCTTTTTTCTTTTGTCCTCCTTTCTCTTTCTCTTTTTAAATTGTTTTCAGATTAGAAATGGTCAAAAAAATCAACCATCCCTTTCCTGGGAAGTGAGTTCACAGAGCATGGTGTATTCAAACTGTCGTTAATTAGCCAGAGAGCTTGGACTTGGGAGTAAAAACACACTCACATGTGCTCACACCCTGGGAATGATTTTCAGAAAAGAATGGGTGCTTGTCATTCTCCCCCACGTGTAATGGGATCAGCGGCTCCAATCAGCCACCTCATTCATCCTCTTACCCCATCCCGGGCCCTCCCTTCCCTGCCATCCACATGCCACCACCTGTACCCAGTGTCACCAAACGAAAGTGATCATCACCTATCCTTCTTGGCAAACAAAATTCCCTCTCCCCACAGAACTTTCTGGAAACCAAAGGGGAAAGCCTGGAGAATTTCATTCTAGAGGGTGGGAAGCAAGTTCACTGCCCGATTTCTCATAAGCCCTGGGCACATGGAAACAGGTCCTGCCCTGTCCCAATGAGGTTCAGAGAGGCTTGTCACTTTCACTGGGTACAAGTCCCCACCCTTCTTTCCCTTGCCCATGCCCTGAGCCCTGGAGGGAAAGCCCAGATTCCCTACAAGGTGATGCCGGCCAGAAATTGCCCCATCCTCCTTATCAGACCTATTTGCCTGCCCGACCCAGACCTGTCTCTGGTGCAGTCGTGGGAGAGACTCAGCCCAGGCAAATCCAACCCGCTCAGGGGAAGCAAGCTGACTTGCCTGAAAGCTTGATGGTGAGCCAAGACCAAGCCACCCAAGAAAACCCAGAGCAGGTCATGTGGCAGCAGGACACTAAGGGGAGAACTTGGGAGGCCTAGGCTCCCCCCAGGCAATGCCCCAGTCCACAGGGAGAGTCTACACAGCCGGCTCCAGGCAGGAACCTCAGCAGGTTTCTCCTCCTCCCCCCCAACTCTCTGCCCACAGCACTGGCTACATGCGCACGGCTCAGACCACAGGGACTGGCAGGTGGATAGGCCCAGTGCCGCAGTCTATCTGTCTGGGATGCGGCTGATCACAAGGTGGGCCAGTACCTTATGCATCTATAAGAAAGAAAAAAATGTTACCTACCAAATGATGACACAGTGGATCTTCACTGCTTACGAGGTATATTTTATTCTCATTGAAAGCTTTTTTAGATTGATTTAGAATGGGTTTTACCGTATATCCATCCCTCTCACACATGCATGAAAAGAAAAATGTCAGCGAGTACATTGCTGTAGGTAATCGGTTCAGAGGAGTCCAAGTCTGTGGTTTTACTCACATCATTGTCCCCTGTGCCATGAGGATCACAGGGATGGTCACAGGAAGGATGCGGCCCTTCTTCGGCCCCCTCCCCCCACTCCTGTCTGCTGGGAGGTCCTCCAGCCTGCTGACATCACTCTTCGACATTTGAAGTGCATCATGAGTGCCTCCATCACAAAAGCGACTGATAAATGCATCCTGTCCCCGGAGGTGCTAGAAAGAAAGAGAATGTGCCTTTACATTGATAAAACGGCAAGTAGTGGCAGCTACTACAAACATCCCAGCAACTGTGCTAAGCAGGTACTTTCTCTGCGTTATCTTCCATCTTCTCTCCAAGTAAATAGTAACACGAGCTAACCTTACGTACCATCTCCTAGGTGCCAGACCCTGTTTGAGCGCCTTATGTATATCCATTCATGTAATCGTGCCAGCAGCCCTAGGAGGTAAATACTGTTATTATTTCTATTTTGAAGAAGACGATGGTGAGAATAAGTCACTTTCACAAGATTACACGGCTTGGGAGTGGTAAAACTGGGATCTGAAGTCTGAAGTCCGGTTTTAGAGTCTTCACTTAACCACCCCACTAGATGTGGTTCTATTAATGTGCCCATTATACAGATAAGAGAATTGAGGCACGGAAGAGATAAATACCTTGCCCAAGGATACACAGTGCAAGGGCCAAGATTCAAGCCCACACCATGTGACTCTCAAGCCCATATGGAAGAAAAAAGGGCAAATGTTAAACCCGGATATTTCAATTTCATCTTGTAACTTCAGAATCCCATGTGGTGTCAGTCTCATAAAATTTAGCTTGTTGTCCTTTCTCTCAAAGAAATGGGAACACAATTTCCTTGCAGTGATCTGAAGGAGGCCTCATTCATCCATTTGTTTGTTCATGGAATCACTCTTCCCAAAATGTCCCTTATGGCCAAGACCCTGAACTAAAGGCTCCATAGAGCTTACACTGTAGGGATACCAGATTTTGTCCAAGTGATTGCAAGCATGGCCGAGAGGGGAGAGTGCCTTGGACAACTGGAACTCTTCTGCCACTGAGGAGGATGGTCCAGGAAGCAGAGATACAGAAATTGAGGGAAAGATGGCGACGAAGCCATTTTCTGGGACGTGGTGGTGAATTTATTCAAAATTAATATATTTGCCTTCTCATTATATACCTCCCTCTAGCTCCCTAAACCTCCAGTAAAGTTTGCTGCACGTACAAAGGCCTCGTGTGATGACTTTTAGTGGGATTTGGGAAAGAAGGTTGAGTTTCCCACCTGCGTGAGTGTGGGGGATGGGGAAAACATGGGAAGAAGAACCAAATATAATTGGGGGGGGCAGAGAAGCCTGATTCAAACACTCAAACTTTGCTCACGCACCATCCCTTGCTTGTCACCCTTCTGAGCTCCAAGAAGGCAGACACCTTGTCTGTCTTGTTCCTTGTGGTAAACCCTGAGCCTTGAAGGATACAGACACATAACAGGCGCTTGGTAAATAATATTTGATTGAACGACTAGACAAAAGACCTCAGTAGCCCTTCAGAACATCTCCCAGGTGTTTCCCCCCGAACATTCTCTGGTGTACCCTCAGGGCCCCGGCACATACTAAGTGTCAGTGAAGGATTGCTGACAGGTAAAATCCTTTCTCTGTAGCTTAGATTATCTCTTTACATTGTCTTCAGAGAAATTACTGGATCACAGAGAGTAGAGACAAGTAAGACCTTGGATCCGTAGGACCAAATCCTCTTCAGAAGGAGTGCACAGTTCATTCTGGTCAGAGTATTGTAGCAGAGCACCTAGAACAATTTCTAATCCTCTTGCCAGTCCCTCCTCCACTTTTCCTTCACAAAGAGATAAGGCAGCTAAGACCCATCTCACCTTGATCTCCCCCTTGATCACAGCGCCTTGCTTTAGACCGAACAGCTTGCATCCACTTCTAATCCCCCTCAAGGTCATCCTCTCCTAGCAGCTAGAGCAAAATCTGAACATACGTGTTTCTCTTATTTAAAATTCTTCAATGGCTATTTTTTTCCCTCCCAGACCTCTCCTATCACAAGGCCGGGAGGTGTGGTAAGTGTCCTCCTGACTTCTTCATTGACTCTTCCAGTCCATTCTTCCACCCCACCCCCTAATCAATTCCCCCGCAACACACCCAGCTCTAAATATTGCTCAAATCTGTCTCACTCCAAAACCCGCTGGCTGTTCACCAACGTGAATGAACATTCTGTACCCCCATAAATTAAATCATATGAGTGATTTATTGGACCTTTTTTTTATTAGACTACCATGGGGCACAGGGATTCCAGAATTCAGATGCCATGGGTATTTCTCTAGTATGTACCATGGTGCCAGGTGTTGACATATTGTGGCACTTAATCCTTACCACATCCCTTCAAGGCTGATAAAGACACAGAAGTTGAAAGGATTGAAATATAGAGAAGAAATGGCCCCCATGGGAATGAATGAGAAGGGCTTCTGACCCAAGTCTCCAGACTCCTAGGCCTGTGTGTTCAGTAAGTGTTCATTGAACACCTGTGCAGAATGAGTATTGAACCAAAGATTCAAGATAAAAGCCAGCTTACTGGATCTCCCTTTGACCTCCCAGCAGTGACGCTGCGAGGTTCTTCCAGGTGTCTAATCTAAATTTCTTTTGCTACAACTCAAACCCATTCCCACCCCCCTGCCTCACCCCTATCCCCAGATAAATACAAAAACAACAGTTGCTGATAAGATCGCAAGCTTCTCCTCCAATTGTGGCTTCTGTCTTTAGTTGCCACACAGGCCTGAGATAAGCCTCACAGAACAGGCTTCATATCTCCCTGGACATTACCATCCCGCTGCCAGTCACTCCTCAGCACCACCACCTGCACTCCCCCCACCGAGTCAGGAAGACCGATAGCTTCTGGGGAGCCTTCCCTGAGGGGAAAGGAGGAAAGACTGCTGAAAGTGGCAGCTTCTCTCACTGATCACTTCTCAGGAGGTGGCAAGAGTCAACTCTCTGTGGGAAGATGGCTGCATCACCTGAGAGGCTCTCCATCTTGAGTAACAGTGAGGGCAGGCTGCCATTCTTGCCCTTGCCCTCTGCAGCTCCCTGGCAGCTCCCAAAAGATGGATACCACAGAGGATTCTTCTCCCATGGCTTATCAAAGAGGACAAGGACAGCAATAGCCTTTCTATGGAACTCACAGATGAGTTTAGAAATGCCTAATAAATGTTTGATGAGTAAATGATTGGAAAAAATGAATGAATGTGAGTTAATAAGTAAATGAATTAGCATAGCATTAAAGTGGTCCATGAAGGGAACAAGAGGATAGCAGAATGAATCAGAACGCATAAATGAATGAGTGAATAAAAGAATAAACTTCCACAGAATGGGAGAAGATATTAGCAAATGACACTACAGACAAAGGGCTGATATCCAAGATCTACAAAGAACTTCTCAAACTCAACACCCAAAAAACAGATAATCATGTCAAAAAATGGGCAGAAAACAGGAACAGACACTTCTTCAATGAAGACATACAAATGGCTGGCAGACACATGAAAAAATGTTCATCATCATTAGCCATCAAGGAAATTCAAATCAAAACCACATTGAGATACCACCTTACACCAGTTAGAATGGCCAAAATCAACAAGACGGTAAACAACAAATGTTGGAGAGAAAGGGGAACCCTCTTACACTGTTGGTGGGAATGCAAGTTGGTGCAGCCACTTTGGAAAACAGTGTGGAGATTCCTCCAAAAATTAAAAATAGACCCAGCAATTGGACTACTGGGTATTTACCCCAAAGATACAGATGTAGTAAAAAGAAGGGCCACATGCACCCCAATGTTCATAGCGGCAATGGCCACAATCACCAAACTGTGGAAAGAGCTAAGAAGCCCTTCAACAGATGAATGGATAAAGAAGATGTGGTCCACATATACAATGGAATATTACTCAGCCATCAGAAAGGATGAATACCCAACTTTTGCATCGACATGGATGGGACTGGAGGATATTATGCTGAGTGAAATAAGTCAAGCAGAGAAAGTCAATTATCATATGGTTTTACTTACTTGTGGAACATAAGGAATAACATGGAGGACATTAGGAGAAGGAAAGGAAAAGTAAATTGGGGGAAATCGGAGGGGGAGACGAACCATAAGAGACTATGGACGCTGAGAAACAAACTGAGAGTTTTAGAGGGGAGCGGGGGTAAGGGGATGGGTGAGCCTGGTGGTGGGTATTAAGGACGGCACGTATTGCATGGAGCACTGGGTGTTGTACATAAACAATGAATCTTGAAACGCTGCAAAAAAATTATCTTGAATTTACAGAATGATGGAGTAATTTCTTTTAATCTATAAATTCAAATTACAGATAAAAAAAGAATAAACTTCTAAGCACTTGAATGAATCTGAGGGAAAAGAGTAGCAAAATGACTACATAAGTGAGCATATGAAAAATGAAGGCATACGTGTGAGTCAGTTGAATGAATACATGGCTAATGGATGGATGATGGATGGATCAGTGGGTGATAATGGATAGTCACAGTTTCTTAGAAGAAGATGAGGGGGCTGAATGATGGGCTCTATGAGGCCAATGACAGGTCTGTTTTAGTCCTCACACTATCCCCAACCATATACTGTGTCTTACACATAGAATTCTAAGTATTTGTCAAATAAATAAGCAGATGGAAAATTAGATATTCTCCTTCTTGCAGTACATGGTACTAAAATTTGCCTTTGATGGAGACCTTCAAATTTCAAGATTCTTCATGTGAAAAGAGCTCTGATTCTTGAATTGGATGGGCCTGATCTTAAATCCAACTCTGACATTTCCTAAGCTGTGTGATTCATTAAAAGGCACTTAACCTCTTGGAACTTCAGCTTTCTCTTCTATAGTGGAGGCAATCATGCCTCCATTCTCCATTCTTTAGTGGAGATCAAAGAATATGTGTATCTTGCACATGGAAAACACTTGATGAATGAACATTTCCTTTCTTTCTCTCCCAAGCACGTCTTCTTCCCTCTGTCCATCCAAACCCACCAGGTCCAGTGCCCCTTGAAGTTCTCCCCACTCAAGAGGCCCCCTTCCCTAGCAGTTGCCCGACGACCCACCTAAGCTGCACCCAGACTCCTGGCCCACACAAATGGTGAGATAATAAATGTTTGTTGTTTTAAAATACTAAGTTTTGGGGTAATTTGTTATGCAGCAAGAGTTAACTAATACATCTCTGTTTTACACATGGGGAAGGGGAGTGAAAACTCAGCCTCCCTGTAGCTTACATTCTCGGTGAATGGTGGTTTAAATAAGAAACAGGATATAGCATGACATCCCAGGCCTATTTCGCTAAACCTATGCTCAACAGGGTAGGGCCC
The DNA here is from genome assembly GCA_028534135.1 of Potos flavus. Classification (NCBI taxonomy): domain Eukaryota; kingdom Metazoa; phylum Chordata; class Mammalia; order Carnivora; family Procyonidae; genus Potos; species Potos flavus. The sequence goes on from CM052900.1 coordinate 9,845,795, forward strand.
TTCTCACTACCTGTGAGATCATACATAGATTTTTCGTCTCTGTCCCTGGTTCCTAGCACAGAGCTCCCAAAGCATTTGGAGTTTCTTGTGTGATGAGGTGATGGGAGCCTTTTTGTTCTAATGAGGTGATTCTTGGTGGGCTCCTATATAGCTTCCAGGTGGGGACTAGGCACCAGAAAGAGCCAATCTTGATTAAAAGCTTAGAACTTTCAACTCCACCTTCCAACCCTGGGGGAAAGGAAAGGGGCTAGAGATTGAGTTAATCACCAATGGTCAATGATTTCATCAATTGTGCCTATCTCATGAAACATCCATAAAAACCCCTACACAACAGGGTGCAGAGAGCATCTGAGTTGTGAACACATTCATGTGCCCGGAGGGTGACACAGCCCAACTCCACAAGGACAGAAGCTCTTGGGCCCAGGACCTTTCCAGACCTCGCTCTATGTACCTCTTCACCTGGTTGTTCATGCCTATCCTTTATCGTAAACCAACAAGAGTAAGTAAAATACTTCCTGGCCATTCTATAAAATATTTGTGAGCCATTCTAGTAAATTATCAAACTTGAAAAGGAGAAGATGTGGGGAGCCCGCTGACTTTGGAACCAAGTCAGACGGCAATGTGGGTAACCCAGGGACCCAATACTTGTGACCAGCCTCTAAAGGAAAGGCAATTTTATGAGACTGAGCCCTGAAACCCGTGGAGTCTGGCACCAACTCCAGGTAGTTAGTGTCAGAATTGAACAGAATTGAGGACACCAGATTGCCGTCTGGGGAGTTGGAGAACTGGTTTGTGGGAGAAAAAAAAGCCCACACGGTTGGAATCAGAAGTGTTGTAGGTATAAACAGCTTACTACTCTGACAGATCCCTGGGCTGGGGGATACACTACCTCAAAGGCATAAGAAAAAATATTGCCTAAAGTTGGCAAACTCCCAAGCCCATGAGGAAGGTGGGGAATAAAGGAGGCTGACAACCAGATCTGACTTTTGGAAAACTTCCCCATGAGACATCTCCAGAACCTGTGGGCTTGAGGCCTCCCACAGCCATCGGGGTCAGAGGAGGCCACCGCATCCCCCTCAGAGCATCTTCCCAAGATGAGGAGAAAGAAGCGGGCCAACCCCAGAGCTGGAATCTATTCTCCCTTTTACTTGAACTCCACTTAAGACTTTTACACGAAGTCCCTCATTTGATTCTCCCAAAAAGAGTTGGTATTCTTAGCCTACTTGAGAGATGAGGGTGTTCTTAGCCCCACTTGGCTTTCTGAAGCTCACAGAGGCCATGCTGGTTACTCAAGAGCATGCAATCAGAGGCAGTGCCAGAACTAGAAAGCGAGTCTCCTGACCCACAGCGGCCCAATGCTCTCATAACACCAGCTATGCTTCCAAGAGCCAAAGAACAGAGGGACTGCCATTGAAAGAGAGAACCCCTGGGAAAGGAAATAAGTGAAGATTAATAGTGCAACTGGAGACACTTGGTATGCCTTTTGAGCAGCGATATCTTGAAGCCGTAAGATCGTGTTGTGCTACTCAAACCATGGAACCTAACACATGCCCTCTTGCCCTGTGCTTACCACTGTGCCTGACCCTGTGGAAATCGGTCAGATTCGGGGTCCATTTCCTTCCCCCTGAACCTAGGGACTCTTAAGTATCATGGAATCTCAGTGTAAAAGAGAAATGCAACCAGGAGCAGGGGGAGAGGGATGCCGTGGTATTGTATCTTATTATGGAGTTACTGTACAATGCAGAGTTTCAGCTGGGGTGATGAGAAAGTTCTAGAGATGGACAGTGGTAACTGTTGTACAATAATATGAATGTACTTGATGCCACTGAGCTGTACACTTTAAAATGGTTAAAATAGTCCATTTGAGGGGTGTCTGGGTGGCTCAGTAGGTAAAGCATCTGACTCGTGATTTCGGCTCTGGTCATGATCTCAGGGTTGTGAGATTGAGCCTCGCATTGGCCCCGTACTGGGTGTGGAGCCTGCTTAAAATTCTCCCTCTCCCTCTGCCCCTCCCCTCACTACTTACATGTGTTCTCTCTCTAAAAAAGAAAAAAAGTAAATTTTACTTGTGTATATTTTACCACAATCAAGAGAGAGAGAAAGAAGAGGGTACCCCACCCCCGAAAAAAGTAAACAACTGAAAAAACACACTCATCTCTTGGTTGAATGGGAGGATGGAAAAAAGGATACCATGCCTTCTGTAGAATGAGGATTCTAGGAATCCTTCTGAGACCCAGAGACCCCAAATGACACTAAGTCTTTGTCCCAACATGATTGGCCCAGGTGCTGCCATTTGGGTCCTACCTAAGGGACCTCTGTGCTCTGCAGTAAAAGAAAGACAAGCAAACAAACAGCTTCACAAAGTAGACACTGGGCCAGAATTTCCAAGATGGTGGCCGTAGGAGTGTCAGAGCCGTGGGGACTCTTAAAGGTCCTCTGGTCCAGCTCCCTCCTTTTATACATGGAGGAATTGAGTCCCAAAGAGGAGAAGCACAAGCCCACACAGCTGGTCAATCGCAGCAGAGTCAGAAACCATGCAAGTTTCTGCCTAGTGGACATGAGTTCAGATTCAGCTCTATCACTGGAGTACATACGACTGTGGACTGACCTCACCCCTTCCATCTTCATCTTGCTGGTCAGTAAAAGGAGAGCAAGGAGAGCAAGGACGTCACTCTCGCTCTTCACATCTTTGGTGAGGTCAATGAGATCCTCTACTTGAGGGGGCCTAGTCCATGGTGGGTGCCCACTCCCCATCCTATTCCTTTTGTCCGGACTGTTGGCCACTGCTCCCCCTGCAACCTCCCTCTGCTCTCATTGCCAACAGAGTGCAAAGGTGGGAGGCGGGTTGGATTGCCAACAGAGTGCGAAGGTGGGATCTGGGTGTCCCCACACAGTAGGGACTGAGTCACGGGCAGAGTAAGTCCTCAGAAAGCCAGAATGCCCACTTCTGCCAGGACCGGGGCTCCAAAGGCAGCTTCCGGGGGGAGGGTACCTCATTTCCCACCTCTACATTCCCTCCCTCCCAGTCTCCTCCCCTCCTGATGCTCCCCAGGCCAGTGGGCTGGGACTTCTGTGCTTCCAGGAGGGAACATTGGCTGGGTCACGGAACGCCATTCATTCAACCCTCACCCTAACTGGGTCAGGGAGGGTAATGACACCCCCACTGCAACTGAGAAAATTGAGACCCAGAGATCGAGAAGCCTGTCTGACCTCACATGGCTAGGAAGTAGTCGAGCGACAATGTCTGCCTGGAGTCCAGAGGAAGCTGGGACAGAGCGGCCACTACATCCGGCTCTCCTCCTGGGCCAAACGACCTTGGGCCCGTGACTTCAACGCTGAAACTCGATTTCCTCACAGGTAAAAGTGAGGAACTCTCCTGTGAAAGCACCTGGCGCCTGGTCGACCTGCTCAGGAAATGACCATTTCTCTTCCCTCCCCTGCGGGGTCACCCCAACACTTCCCCACCTCCCAGCCAGCAGCCCAGCTCCTGCCCCTGTTTGTCGACACCACATCCGGCCCGTGTTGTCACCCTGCATTACACCACCACACCTCACCAGTGACATAACCCCCTCTGTCGCCCTCCCCGCCCACCCCAGGCTGGCGTAACCCCGGCTTTGCTGACACATCCTTGCTGAAATTCAAAACCAGAGACCGTCTGTTGGTTTGCTGGTTCGTTGCAAGGCAAAGCCAAATCCAGCCCCTTTTTTCTCTTTGTTCTCTCTCTCTCGCCTGGCCTCAGAGCCCTGAGGAGGCTGCTGGGAGCCAGGAGTTGGGAGGGGACACTGACAGGCAGCAGAGCCAGGCCCAGCCCCTAAGTTCCTGAGGCAAGATGGCAGGAGCCACGGGCGCAGTAATGCGGCGCTGTGAAGCAATGGGCCTGCCTGATGAAACTCCTTTCTCAGAGATGAGAGCCAGAGACAGAGAGGGAGAGCTCAGGCCCCAGTTCCCAGAAATGTGTCTCTGCTCTCTCACCCATTCAAAAAGAGTTTGGGGGCACCGACTGTGTGCGAGGGTTCTACTAGCTGGAGGCGCTGCGAGGAGTGAGGCCAGAGCAGAGGTTCCCGCCCCAGAGCGGACACGGTGGTGGATCGCGAGAGCGCTTCAGACGGTGAGAAGTGCCTCGAGGGAAACAGATGGGCTGATATGACAGCAACTGAGTCCCGGGAGTGGGTGCTGATTGAGTGGAGTGATTCAGGCAGGCTTCTCTGAGGAGGTGGCGATGCGTTGAGACCCAGAAGATGAGGAGGAGCCGGCCATGCGAGGAGCTGGGGTGGAGTGTTCAGGACAGTGACTCAGAAACGCAGAGGCTGGAAGCCGGGAAAAGGCTGGCTCGCTCCAAGGCCAGAAAGGGACGGAGCGGCGGGAGCGTGTGGGATGAGGGGAAGGGTAAGATCTGAGAGGTCTCCAGACAGCAGATCACGAGAGAGGAGCCTCCTGGACCACAGCAGCAGCGAGGACTGTATTCAAAGAGAGATTTGAAGCAGCCTGGAGGACTCCTCCCTTCCTGGGGCCCCAAAAGCCTGGGGGACGAGAGTGACCAACACGACTCCCACACACAGGCACACTCAGCAGCGGAATGCAAGGATCTGTTGAGTCCCATGCCCTTCCCTGCTGCAGACTGGGGGACAGCCCCGGGATGGGAAGGGGTATGCCCACAATCACACCGCGTGGCCAGAGCAGAACTAGACCCCGGGACGCTGGAAGTGAAAGCGGAGCCCACAGTTTTCACAGTTAGTGTTGTGATTTCCTTTCGCTTTTCCCAGCAAACCCATTCTCGTTCCGAGAAGAAAGGGAACATGGTCTCCTCGGGTCCCACGGTCAGAGGAGCCGGGGAGCCAGGCTCCAAATCCAGGTTCTCCTGATGCCAATGCCCACACCCTTTCCAGGGAGCCATTTGGAGTTAGGTTCCTCCTGATGGCTGCTGGAACCTTGTTTGGGAAATGCCTCAGGGCCCAAGCAGGTAAAACCAATGAGCCAGGTGCCCTCACGCATTCGTCGCTGACATGAACGCATTTTTCTTAGAATAGATCAAGGAAACCATTTATAAATAGTTATCCCTGGGCATCCACTTTCCATGATGATTTTCTTCGTAAATGACCCACTAGATCTTTCTCCTTGCAAGACTGCAGAATGCACACTTCCAGGGCACCAAGCTAACCAGGAGGGTTTGTTAAAACCCAGGCTGCTGGATCTTAGACCCAGAGTTCTGAGCCAGCAGGTCTGGAGTGGGGCCCGAGATTTTGCACGGCTAACAAGTTCCCAGGTGATGCTGATGCTGCTGGCTTGGGGACCCCACTTTGACAACCACTGCTGTACCACTACACGGTGGTCCCTGCCCAGCTCTCCTTAGGACCAAGGTTCTCATTCACCCAGGGATCGTGCCTCCACATGAACTGCTCTTAATGGAGGGGACCTGCCTTACCTAGAGCGATCTCCCCTTCGTGCAAACAGCCTACTGGTCAGTGGAGACGTTCCAAGGGCTCAGTTAGGGACAACTCTGCAGGACAACTCGGCTCCAGAGCTTCCCATGGGACGGGCCCGAAGGCCTCGACCGTGATCACGTCAGAGTTCAACTTCTCCTCCTGCTAAATCCCACATCCGTAATTCCCCCACAGGTGTGCCCAAAAATACTTCCCATTAGACACCTTGAGTTCAAATGTCTGTCCCAGAATCTATTTCCCAGAGGGTCTGACTTTAGGGAGTTGGGACCAGAAGTGGGGTGCTCTAAGGAAGCCAGTTAATGGGATTTTGGAGCCGGATCATGCAGTAGCTAGCTGGCTGACAGTGAGTACCCCAGCACTCGGGGTGGGGGGTCACACAGCCCCCTGAGTGTAAACACGAAGCGTCTACTGGTGGCAAACTGGATTGGGTTATCTGTGGAAGGGAATGAATTAGTGGGTGCACTAGCTCGGGCTCGTGAGAGGTTTAGATGAGGTACCAATCATAATGGCAATAAAATTGGATGGCTCTCCCTGAATGCCATCTTAATGCACTAAAGGGAAAGATAATGAAAATCACCCCTAGAAGACAAAGTGTCAAAGTCAGAGGGCCTCTTTGGCGCCATCTGAAGAGCTCTCATCTTGTACAGTCAGAAGATAGGAAAGGCTGAGAATCAGGCCCAGGTCTTCACTGGAAGGGTAAGAGATCACCATAAAATACTCAGCCCTGGCAATTCTGTTATGCCAAGTTCGGAGCTTTAATTAATTAGAAAGCAGCAGGGCCTTGTGACTTAGAATAGGGACACAAGCATGGATGTGCTCAAGAACCTTTAAGCCCCAGAACATCCAGAACTCTCTAAGCCCGTGGAAGAGGTCTGGGACTCCTAGTAAATACTAGTGCTCCCACCTAGCTCAAAGATGATGCCCCCCATGCCTGGGGGGCTCAGTGAGTGAAGCATCTGCCTATGGCTCGGATCCTGGGATCGAGCCCCTGCTCCCTCTCCCTCTGCCAGTCCCCCTACTTGTGTTCTCTTGCTCTCTCTCTCAAACAAATTAAAAAAAAAAAAAATAGATGATGCCCCCAGTAGACCCACCCCCCTACACACAAACATATCAACCCCCAACTGCCAAATTTTTAACTAAGGCCAAGTTGTTATTATTCAACCAGAAAACACTGGGTCTGCCAGGCTTCCCAGATAGGAATGAGAATGATGGCATCTCAAAGTAAGAGATGCCAGATGGCCCTTACCCATCAGAAGCAAGGTGAGTGCAAATGTGATAAGCAGCAAAGTCACTGAGGCAGCTATGGGGCCTGAGCCGCAGCCAACCATGGAGGTGTAAATAAAACAGGATATCCCTAATGGCAGGCTAGAAGAGCAGCCAGCAAGGGAATGGCTCAATCTATACAATCAGAATAAATCAAAGATCGGGATCTCTGGCCAAGTTTCCAGTTGATACAGGATACCCAAAATACTGTCTCGGCCCCTGTTCGAATGCGAACATCTGGGAGTCAGGTAACAGTTGGGAGTCCTGGCTCGGACCTAGCTCACAGTAGGTCTACACACTCACCCACCACTCACTCAGTGCCCAAACTACGAGTGAAATGGACATACCTGACAAAGTTGGCAAAACTTCCAGATTTTTTCCTGGGCCTGTGAGGTAAGAGCTCTCATAGTGGGGAAGGGCGAGTAGAAATTTCTGAAACTGCCTCCACCCAGCCCCCACCAGCTGAGACAGTAAATCGAAATCCATATTGCATCACGACAGAGAGAAATGCCAGCCCGGCAGATCTAAAAGATACAGGGATAGTCATTCCCACCATGTCTTCATTTAAGAGGCCAGTCTGGCCACGAGAAATGACTAGAAGGACCGAGAGGCTGATGCAGATGTCCACATGACCAAGCAGCAGCTCTAACTTGCAACTGCTGGACTATACGTAATGTCTACTGAGCAGGTTAACGCAGCCCAGGAAGGAGCGTGGCCACTGAGGTGATGAGCGTGTTTCCCCACATCTCCCTCAGCAGGAAGGACCCGACGTAGCCCGCATCCAGGTAGAATGGACAACACTAGTACACTCACAGTCTTCCCCCAGGGCTGCACTGACTCTTCTCTTTCCTGTCATAATCCAGTCTGAGGAGACCCGGACATTCTTCTGGATGCTCCACAGAAGGTTACATTGGGTTGACTAGATTAATGACTTCCTGTGAACCCGTAGGTAATGAGTGAGACATGGCGATTACCTTGAAGGTCTTGATAAGACCCAAGCACTCCAGGGGATGGGGACAGACCTCATGAAGATTCAGGGTCCCGCCACAGCAGTTGTAATGGGTTCTGGGAAAGGCCAGGACATCCCTGGAAAGTAAAGGGCAAATCGTTGCATCATGCGCCTCATACCATGACGATGGAGACACAACACCTGGAAATTAACGTATCCCACGTATGAGACTACTGCTCCAAGCCGATTCCTAAGTAACACAAGGCTGCCAGCTTTGAATGGCGCCCAGAGGAGAAAAGTGTTATGTAACAGTTCCCAGCTATGCACCAATGGCCGGAGCACTTGAGCCTTAAGCCTGGCAGATTCTATGGGACTAGAGGCAAATCTGAGGGGGAAAGACGCTGTGTGGAGTTTTTGGCAAGCCTTAGTAGGAGACTCACAACATATATTCCTGCAGCGGATCTGCATGGGTAGAAGGGAGATGGGAACCCTGAAGGCGCCAGGGAACACATTTTGGGAACCACTGAGTAAGGTGCTCTCAAGACCCACTCCAACTCAGACTTTCTACAGGTCCTTCCTTCGCTGGGTTTGCTCAAGCCCAGGTCGATACAGGTCTTATTTGTTTGGGGGCCAATTCTGCCTGCGTGCCCAGCCAGCAGCTGCCCAGGAAAAGGCTCCCTACCGCTTTCATCCGAGAAGTTCTGGCTCAGGATGGGCTACGTGAGAGCGCCAGCCAGGGAAACGGCCAGCGTGTTTCTAGTCAGAATAAGAGCTGCGGATCTTGCCCGCGACTCTGCCTTTGCGTTAAGTGCAGGAGCCTAACTTGGGTTTGCTTTGCAAAACCTAGTGTTTTGCCTTTTTGCACAGGGCCGTGGTATGTGTAAAACCCAGACGGCAGTTTGGTTGCCTTGCCCTGAACCCTGCCTCCTCTGGATGTGCAGGGTGGGGGAGGAAATGGAGGGAGAGACTCTGACCCAGGGGATGCTGGAGGGAGAGCTTGTCCCAAGGCGGCTGCCGTTGACAACAGCGGCCAGTGCCCCTCCCCCACCAACAGAACCCAGCGGAAGGAGAATGACTGGTCTAAGCCCATCATGGCAACCCCTTCCCCTCTCTGGGCCTCAGTTTCCCCATTATAAAATGAGGGGGCTGGACACCCTGCCTGTCCTGATGTTCTCTGACCCACAGCTTAAAAATGCCGGGAAAGGGCCGTCTCTCCTCTCCTCCCCGTCTGTGGCTCCGGGTTACATTCGCCTGCCTGAAGTTGATCTTGGACATGCGTCGATGTGTTTGTACTTCAAGAATGGAAATAAATGAAAAAAGGCACCGTGAAATAATGAGAGGCCTGACAGATTGAGCAACCTCCCCGCTGGGGCAGGTGTGGGGATGGGGGCCCAGACCGCGAGCAGCCCAGGGACGCATAGCCTTCCTACCTCACAGTGTGGTGTTGCACGCAGAGGGCTGGCTGTCTGTGCAGAGCACACTCTGCTGAGAGAGCCCTTCAGGCTCAGCCCGGTACCTTCTACAGTGGCCTCGCTGGGAGACCTTTGGGGCAGCTCCCTTGTCACAGCCTGGCGGTGGGGGGGGGGGGGGGGGGCGTGGCCTGGGACGTTAACTCACTGGGGTGGGGAAAGAGGACAGGAAGCGTTGTCAAAGGGACTTCGCTGCCATTCCTGAGAGGGAACTTGTCACAGTTCCAAGAGTAATTCCTGGCACACAGTAGGTGCTCAATAAAACGTTATTCGTTACTGGTATGTTTGAGGCAATAGAGCGCAAGAGTAGTGGCTTTCAAGTATTTTTGATCAAGAAATGCATTTTGCATTATGACACAAAATACACACACACACACACACACACAGGTATCCAGGGGGTATGTGTGCATCTGCAACAAAATATTTTCAGAAATTCATCCTTAACGCATACTACAAACAATATACCCATGTTTTCTCTTCTATTTCCTTTTTAAATGCTAATCATGAGCCACCAGATTGATTTCATGACCCACTAATACTTAACAATCTCCAGTTTGAAAAATACTGGCATAGGAACCAACCTGTGTTTGAATTCATCAGCTGCTACTTCCAAGTGGAGTACCACTGAGCATGTTTCTCAGCCTCTGATTCCCAGCCGGTAACCCGGAGATTTCAATGCCCGCTCCTGGAGAAGGTGACTTGAGGGGTATATATCCGTAAAGCCACAGCAGCATACCGTGCCTTCGGGAGCACCCAGCGAATGTCAGGTGTCACTCTGATGTCACATGAGGAACTAACATTCTCGGTTGGGGGAGTGAGGATCCCCTGTCTAACCCTCCGACACCTTAGTCCTCCCACCCGCAACCTGAAAGCCGCAGGGAACTCACGACCTCACAAAGGCAGCTGGGTCAGATGCTGAGCCACACGCTTTCGCAGAGACAGCCCCACATGGGACACCAACCCTGCCCTGGAGAAGCTTAGATCCCAGAGATGAGTCATAAACCCCATTATCACACAGAGGGCTGGCATCTTACGCAGCGTAAAGGCAACAGGCCTGGAGTTCAAGGTAAGAGTTGTCTCTTCCAAAGGAGGCGATCGGAGTGCCAGAGTCTGTGTCCACCTCGCTCAACAAGGGAACTTCAGATCTCAGGGCAGCTCTTGGCATATAAGAAGTACCTTATAAATATTTATGTATGAAATCAGCGAATGCATCAAAAGAAAGGATATTCAGGGGAGGATCCAAATGCACAGAGAAGGACAGAGGGAGGACTGGCAAGGCAGAGAATTCCATGAGGAGTCACCGAGAAAAACTGAAGAAGGAAAACAGGAGTTTAGGTGTGGGAACTTATTTCCCAGCCCCGGGTCGCTGGCATACGATCCTGGGAAAAATCCCTTCCCCTAGCCTCTCGAATGAAGAGTATTGGGCAAGATACTCTCTAAAATCATTTCCAAGTCTATAAGCTCTTTGCTCTAGAAGCCCTTTTCCTTCCCCCTCTCTCCCTTCCAACTACCCCAGGGCAGCCCACTGCGTGTTGCTGCTGTCATCTTCCTGGATGTTTGGCCCATAAACACAGGCCACAAAGAACTGGCTGGGTACAAGGTGTTCTAGTTACCACTGCTATGAAATAAATTACCCAACACTTAGTAGTATAAAACAATCACCATTTTATGTTGCTCGTGATTCTGCGGGTTGGGAATTCAGAAAGGGCTCAACTGGGCAGTCTTTGAGGAGAACTCTCATGAGATTGGAGTCTGTGCCGATTTGGACTCATCTGAAGGCTCGTTGGGGGGGACCCCTGAGGTTATTGAGCCACACCCAGTCCCAGCACCACGTGGCTGGCAGTGGAAGCTGGTTTTTGGCGAGGCGCTCAGATGTGCCTCTCCAGCATGGTGGTGTCAAGCAGGGTAGATGGACTCGTTCCGTGCCAGGCAGCTTCCTCTGGAGCGAGCGACCCCAGACGACCAGGCAGAACCTCCATAGGCTTCTATGACCTAGTTTACGGAAGTCAGGCGGCAAAACCTCTACTGCATTTTATGGCTTACAGGAGAGTCACTAAAGCCAGCTCAGATTTACAGGGAGGGGACATAGACCTCACCTCTCAATGGCAGATGTGTCAATGAATTTGCAGACAGGCCTTAAAATTGCCACACAAGATGCCGGTCTGGCGTAGAGCACTGATGTAGTCATGTGTGGCCTTGGCCTTCCTTGTTCACCCCACCTCTATGGCCTCAGTGCCCTTTTTACTATCCTGGGGTGTGCACGTGTATCCTGATGCCCCTACTTTACCAGATCTTTCCCTATTAGCTCCCCTCTTCTCGATCAGACCTTGCTTATTGTTATGGACTGAATGTTTCTCCCTTCCCAAAATTCGTATGTTCCAGTCCTAATCCCCAATGTGATGGTATCAGTATGCAGGGCCTTTGGCAGGTGATCAGGTTTAGATGAGTTCATGAAGGTGGGACCCCCATGATGGGATTGGGGTTCTTATAAGAAAAGTTAGAGAGACCAGAGCTCTTTCTCTCTCCAGCATGCGAGGACACAGCAAGAAGACAGCCGTCTACAAGAGAGCTCTCACTGGATACCAAATCCGCCAGCACCTTGAACCTGGACTTTGAGCCTCCAGAACTGTGAGAAATGAATGTCTGCTCTTTAAGCCACTGCCGTCTGTGGCATTTTGTTCTAGAAGCCCAGTCAGGCTAGACACCTGCCCCACGTCCTAGTTGCCCCAAATCCCAGCGTATGTATGATTCCAAGAGATCCTCATTAAAAAAATAACTGGACACCTGATCCCTGTTGAACAAGCTCATCTCTAGAAGGCCTCTGAGTGACCCAAAGAAGGCAATTTCAGACACTGTGGCAGGTAAGAAAAAGAGATGAGACTATATTTCGAATGATGATGAGCCGAGCCCAGTGAGACAGCACTGTCTTTATCAGCAAACCTGTGGATTAGCATTTATTGTATCTCCACCTGTTACCTCATATTAGACTAGTAATCTAGTTGGTTACTAGTTGGTTAAGCCAAGTCAAAAGAAATTGGTTAGGCTTGAACCTAATAAAATAGCAGAGCACTTAAGGGATTGGGATGGGGAGGAAGATCAATAAAAGGATGAGACGTAATGTGTGGAATGGAATGAACTGGAAGAAAATGTGCTCAGCATGCTCCCTGCTCAGACCTTCACCATTTTTCTTTTTCTGGAATGTTCTACCCCCACCTAAACTGACAGCAGTTCCTTCACTTCATTCAGGTCTCTGCTCAAATGTCACCTTCTCTGACCACCCATCCCTCTCACACCCCTTTCCCTGATTTATTTTTCTAATCTCCGTTTGTAAACATTCTCTCTATATTGGCTTATTTCTATCTTCCTCTTCCAATTCCATGAGTGCAGGTCTTTGCCTGCTCCCTGCTGTTGCCTGCCCTTCCTAGATCAATATCTGATATACAGCAGGCGTTCAATAAATACTATTTGAATGATTTAATCACTCAACGAATCAGTCCTGTCAGAACGTATACAATAGAATGGATCACGGCAGAACACAGTGGAGGGGAGTAGAACATAAAAGGGAGAAATGGAATGGAGTGAGCCAGGGTAGAGTGGCGTGGGGAGGGGCAGGTAGCTCAGGATGAAAGAGAGCAGAACAAAACTAAATTCAGAACAGCGGGATGGAGTGGAGCCATGGCTTTGCAATCCTCAATGCACACTGGCACCATCTGGGGAGCTTGTAAATCACACGATGCCTGGATCTACCCATTCAGATTCAATTAGTCTGGGGTGCGGCCCAAGTGCCATTATTTCTTACGGCTCTCCATGTGATCCAAATCCGCAGCCAAGGGTGAGAACCACTCTATTAGGACATTCTGGTTCCAGAAATTAGGTTAACCTCAAGCCCAGCTGTAAGGCTCAGGCACAGAAGAGCTACCAGCTAGAACCTCGAACCCTACCAACGGCAAGTCGGTCAGGGAACGTGTTCGCCAAGCAGCAGCAGCCACAGAAAATCTCTCGAATTTTCAGCTATTGCCCAATAGAGCATGTTGTTCCGACAAAAGTATCAGTGGAAACTCTCATGTCAACCAGAGCAGCTTGATTCTTCTGAGGGGCCCGGAGGTCTGCGAAGTATCTCCGGGGGTCTTCTCTGCATGGTATGGATTGGGCAATCTGCAAAGGCATTCCTTCTTTGCAGGAAGCTAAACGAGGTCAGCCCTAGCACTCCAGTCCCCTCCAAAGCAGACTCTCCCCCTTAGCTTCCTCCAACTGCCCAGCTAATTGCAGAGTCTCCTGCTTTGGACCAAACCAAGCAGAACTATAAAGGAGGCCCAAATCCTGACTTCCACCATCTTCCTGACTTCAGAGTTTTGTTTTGTTTTTTTCCTGACTTCAGAGTTTTAAAAAATTTTTATTCAATTTATTTAAACTAAAAAAGAAACACAAAAAAGGTTTACCTATTTCTCCCACCTCCCACCCCTCTGCCTCTTGCAACCACGAATCAATTTTCTGTATCTATAAGCTTGGGTTTTGTGGGGGTTTTGTTTTTTGTTTTTTAAAGATTCCACATTTAAAAGAGAACACACAATATTTGTCTCTCTGTGTCTGACTCATTTCACTTAGCATAATGCCCTCAAGCTTCATCTATGCTGTAGTAAATGGCAAGACTCTCTTCTTTCTTTGGCTGAATAATCTTGCATTATATAATTTCTTTTCTATTCATCCATCGATGGACACTTCGGTTGTTCCCATTTCCTGGATCGTGTAAATAATGCGGCAATGAACATGGGAGTGCAGACGTCTTTTCAAATGAGAGTGTTCATTTCCTTCATATAAATGCCTAGAAGTGGAATTGCTGGATCATATGGTAGTTCTATTTTTGGTTCTTTGAGGAACCTCCATACTGTTTTCCATAGTGGCTGCGTCAATTTACATTCCCACCAACAGTGCACAAGGGTTCCCTTTTCCACACCCTTGCGAACACTTGTTATTTTTGATACTAGCCGTCCTAACAGGTGCGAGGTGATATCTCATTGTGGTTTTGATTTGCATTTCCCTGATGATGAGTGATATTGAGCATCTTTTCATGTGTCTGTTGGCCATCTGTGTATCTTTGGAAAAACGTCTATTCGGATACTCTGCCTATTTTTTAATCATATTATTTGGGGTGGGGTTTTTTGGTTTTGGGCTTTTTTAATTTTTTGGTGTGTTTGGGAGGTTTTTTTGTGGGGTTTTTTGGTCTTTTTTGCTATTGAGTTGTATGAATCCTTTACATATTTTGGATATTAGCCCCTTACCAGATACATGATTTGCAAATATTTTTCCCCATTGCATAAGTTACCTTTACATTTTGTTGATGGACTGCTTTGCTGTGCGGGAGCTTTTTAGTTTGATGTAATCCCACTTGTTTATTTTTGCTTTAATTGCTTTTGTTTTTGGTATCAGATTCAAAAAATCATCACCAAGATTGCTGTCAGTGACCACCTATGTTTTCTTCTAGGAGTTTTATGGTTTCAGATCTCATATTCAAGTTTTTGATCCATTTTTTAAAAGATTTCATTTATTTGGGGGGGAGAAAGCATGAGTGGGGGAGGAGGGAGCAGGGGAAAAGGGAGAAGCAGACTCCTCACTGAGCAGGGAGCCTGATGCCAAGCTAGATCCCAGGACCATGGGATCATGACCTGAGCCGAAGGCAGACACTTAACTGACTGAGCCACCCAGGCGCCCCTGATCCATGTTGAGTTAATTTTTTCTTTATGGTGTAAGATGATGGTCCAGTTTCATTCTTTTGCATGGGACTGTCCAGTTTTCCTAACACCGTGTATGGAAGAGACTCTCCTTTCCATGTTGTATATTCTAGGCTCCCTTGTTGTAAATTAATTGACCATATATGTGTGGGTTTATTCTGGGATCTCCGATCGCTGTCCTTGATCTATGTGTCTGTTTTTGTGCCAGTACCATGCTGTTTTCATTATTATGGCTTGGTAGTGTGGTTTGAAATCAGGGAGCATGATGCCTCCAGCTTCGTTCTTCTTTCTCAAGATTGCTTTCCTTCTTTGGGGTCTTTTGCAGTTTCATACGCATTTTAGGATTGTTTGTTTCTGACTTCAGATTTTCCTCTCTCCAGTGCCAATTCCGGCCCCAGCTTTTATCCAAATCCACTCCAGCTCTCCAGGAAAAAAATAGTAACGATGATTATGAGGACAACTATTCCTTCTCGAGCCCTGGCTGTCATTAATCTATGCATGATAATTTGCAATGATACTCAGTTTATATAACAATAGCCAGCACTGACCGAGAGCTCATTAGGTACCAGGCATCCTTCTTTCAATTTTATATATATTAGCTTATTTACCCACTCTATAAGGTAGGTGCTATTATATCACCCCCATTTAAAGATGAGGCAGCTGGGGCACAGAATAGTTGAGTAACCAGCCTAAAGACACACAGCTAAAGAGTAGCAGAGTGCTGGGGCACCTGGGTGGCTCAGTGGGTTAAAGCCTCTGCCTTCGGCTCAGGTCATGATCTCAGGGTCCTGGGATCCAGCCCCGCATCGGGCTCTCTGCTCAGCAGGGAGCCTGCTTCTCTCTCTCTCTGCCTGCCTCTCTGCCTACTTGTGATCTCTCTCTCTTTGTCGAATAAATAAATAAAATCTTAAAAAAAAAAAAAGCAGAGTGAGGATTTAAACCTCTGGCTACAGAATCTGGGTTCTTAGTGTGTATACCCTGCTGCCTCATGCAATCCCTGCCTGTTCTTAATAACAGTCTCGCCGGGCAGATATTATTTCCTGAGTTTACAACCGAGGACGCTGAGGTTCCGCTATGTCCCAGCATTTGCTCCACGGGGCCATATTGGATTTCCACCTCGAACCCAGAATTGTCTAATTCCAAAGTTGGGGGGCTCCCAACCGCCACTCGGCTCTGCCCTTCAGCTCACACACCTCTGAGCTTGGGGAACAAATGAAACCTCCCTGTCTCCCTCAAAAGCAGTGGTCCGGGCCTTCTCCTCCTGGTCAGGAATCTCTCACCCAGGGCCACCCAGTCAAGGGCCACCCAGGTCTCAGGGGACTCCCAGATTCAGAGCCCGTGTGTGGCCATGAAGCAGCTACACCAGGTCACCCTTCCTCAGACCTTCCTCAGTCTTCGAGGCCCTGGCCAGGGCACGGGACTCTGTTCCGTGATGGAGGGTCACTAGGCTCCAGGTGGTGGGCTCGAGTGGGTAAGGGAGGCCCTTTGTCGCTGAGGAAGCCAAAGACCGGAGTCCCCGCAGCCCCCGCGCCCAGGCTCTGCAGGCCGCGCCCCAATACTCTGGAAATGTGTAATTCGCACCCTCATCCTCCTCCCACGGACCCGGGGTTCGGCTGCTGCTGATTCATTTTCAGAAGCTCCTCTTTCCACAGCAGCATGAGGAAGGACCGTCCCCCGCCAGAGCCATGTGTGTTTGCTATGATTCATCACATCGTCTGCAAGCGCCTCAGAAATAGGCCTTACACAATCCTGGAGCCGCTGGGAGCCTCGCGGCGCAGGGGCTTCCCCTCTTAGTCACCCTCTGGGCCTCGGTCCACTTCCACGCAGCCACGGGAACGCGGAGGGACAGGCACATGCCCAAAAGAGGAACTTGGGAAATTAGCAGGCGGGGTGAAGGCCGCCCCCCGTTGTTGGCAACTGCTCTGAGGCAAGATCGCAGCTGTGCGGCTCCCCGTAGAAGTGAAATGTGCACCGTAAACAAAATCTCCCTGGGCCCACGGTGCCCGCTGCCCTGTGCCCTCTGGCCCCGGGGTTCCGGGCGTAGGAAGAAGGGGCTCGGCGCGTCCGGCCAGCTCGCTCTGCGGATTTGGAGGTTTGGTGGTGAGGCAGGCTGCTGGGCCAAAGCTGGTCCAAGCTTAGGAAAAACAGCGGCATAGACAGAGTGTCGGAGATGTGCCCATCGGGAGCTCCTGCCACTCATCCCCAAGACCCAGCCCAGCTGCCCACAGTCACCTGGCCGCCAGGGAGGGAGGGTGTGATAAACATGGGTACTTGGGCCTCATCTCCAGAGATTCTGACTCAACTGGCTGGGGTGGGCCTGGGCATTGGTGGGTTTTAAAAGCAGATATTCTAGAGTTGGGAACTACTTGCCAAGCCCTCACTCGGCATTTGAGAAGAGGAGGCCCAGAGAGCAAAAGGGACTAGCCAAGGTCACATAGCAGCTAATGGCCAAGATTGGATTTGAACGTGACCTTGGCCTACAAAGTCCTGCATAAGCCGACCTCCCTGCTTCCTCCTCACCTCTCTACGTTCTGTGACTTTGCCTCTTCTCTGTTCTCTCTCCCACGTCAGGGCCTTTGCACTGCCCATCGCCCCTGCCTTTACCCCGAAATCCTTCATGATTCTGAGTCAGCAGCTCCCGTGCCCCTCCACCTCCTCCTCTCACTGGATCAGGTTTGGCTATTGCCAGAAATCTCCCCGCCCCTGGAAGATGAACAGTTTGCCGTGCTCCAAGAGATACAACTGATCAGGCATCAGCTTCTGAAGGTCAGTCCAGAAGAGAATACCAAGGCTATGAGTGACTCAACTATTTGTGTCCTCCGAAAAACAGAGCCTAAGACAAGGATTAGGGTTCACACAGATTATTTAGGAGGACCCCAAGAAGCAGGAACAAGAAGGGGACACTTAAGTCAGAGAAGAAGGAAAAGTCAATACAATTGTGTGGTCTTGAAATTGCCCTTCGAGGCCCCAGGAGCTAGATTCTTCCGGGACCTCTGACTCCCGGGCTATTCTTGAACAAGGCTGAATGGGCTCTCACAACTGGGCCTGAGGCAGAAAATCAGAGTGGCGTGTCTGGTGCCCGAGGTGGGAAGCTGTGAGCGCGCATCAGAACTTACCCAGAAGCCTCCGCCCCCCATCAGTGCAGCCCAGGGCACCAAAGCATCCCCTACGGTGACATCTCCAGCCACAGTCTCTTCTGGGAACAGCTTTGAAAGTAGTTCAAGTGTGTTTATTTGAAAGAAAAAGGTGGTCACGCCTCCCTTGCAGTTCTGACCATCAAAGAGTCAGAATTATCTACTGCAACAATTTCTCAGCAACTTCCTAAACTAAGAGCTGGACGAGGGCCCTCCACCGGCCTGCCGCAGCCCAGAGCGCTCCTGGGTCCCCTTCCCTTGCTCTCCAGCACCTGTCAATCACTCTAAAGATCGGCCAGGTACCAGGTCTTCCCAGGCTGAGCCCCAGGATCTCTCTCCATCAGGGCCCTTCTTCCCACAAGAGGTCCTCACCAGGCCCTAGTGGCTCAGGCCCGGTGACTATGATGCTAGCCTGACCTGGCCCTTTCCCCCAGACTCCTCGAGGTGCAGATGGGGACACTGGGCTGAGGCGACTCGCCCAAGACCCTTAGCAAGTTAGAAGCGTCTGGTCCTACAGCCTTTGGTGCATAGGACTGGCCACATAATTTGCAGGGCCCGGGGCAAAATGAAAATGCAGGGCCCCTTGTTCAAAAATTAGTGAGAATTTCCAGATAGTAACAGCAGAGCCAATGAAACCAAGGACAGAGTCCGTCTGGATGCAGGCCCTGTATGGTAGCCCAGGTGGCACACTCATGCACACTGTACAGGCCACACCCCTCCCAGAGAAATTCCAAAGGGGCAGGGTGGGCGGCTTTCAAAACAACAGCTTTCCAGCCAGAGGAGCCTGGGTTGGAATCTCAACTTTGCCTCTCACCTGTTGTGCAATTGATATGAATTGCTTACGCCCCTGGGCCTCAGTTGCCTCATCGGTAGAATGGGAACGAGATGGCAAACTGCACGTAGAGTACAGGCAACATGAAAGGCATTGAACAAATATGAGTCCTTTGCCCTCCTCGCCACCTCCCTCCCTATCCATTTCTTCCCTTTCAGGCCACAAGAACCAGGGGACACACACACACACACTACCACCACCACCACCACCACCACCACCACCTTGTCCATGGTCTGAGTGTCAAAATAACAGTGGGAAAAGGTTGGGGGATGGTATTCCAGCACTGCGGGGGGCGGGGCTGCTGTTCAGGGAGGGAGGGGGTTCTGGACTCCCCCTCCTTATTAGTCTCCACTCCAGCCTAGGCCCGGCTCTGCCAGGCTGGGGCCACCAAGTCCGGCTCTAAGGAAAGGCCAGAGGTTCCCGTGGATGCCCCAATTCTTTCTCACCCTTCTTTTCTCAGGAGGAAAGGAGAACAAACAGAGAGAAAGGCTGCATCAGGCCTCCAATGACTCATCGTGACCCTGTGGGCAGGTCACAAATGATGACCCTGGCCTCAGCTTTCCCATCTCTAAAATGGAGCTAATGACACCTGCCTCTGGCCTCAGTGACAGGATGTTTAAAGAACATTCATTAAGGCTGGTGTGCCGCTGTCATTGTGCCTTAGCTAATAATACACTGGCCTGGTGAGGCACCAGGAGGCCTTGGGAGCTTTGGGAAAACACACTCTCATCCATCTTCAAAGCATCCCTGAGAAGTAGGTGGGAGGCCAGTCTCAGGTTATGGGGAGGAGGGAAAGAGCGGCAAGCCCAAGTGGCCAGCACCTGTGGGGGAGGGGGAATGGGATGAACCCCTGCACACCTCAGATGGGGAAGGTGACAGTCTCCCCTCAGCTGAGAATAAGGTGAGGGCCCCCCCCCCCCGAGCTTCCTCCTGAAGGGGGACTAACAAGGCCCACTTCTCAGAGTCATGGCAAGGACGAAACGGAGCCACATGAGGGCCACTGCTTGCACCTAGTAGGTGCTCAAGAAACGTGCGTTCTGGAATAAGGACTCCGAGGAGTGGGACTCGCCCAATTACCTGTCCACCTTTGCTGCCTTCAGGGACGGTGGTTTGTTGAATCGTCTCCTCTTGGGAAAATTACATTTACATCTTCATGAGGCCACAGGCCACACGTCTGTGGACTCAGATACGCGTGGTGAGTGGTGACGGGTGACCAGTTTCCCAGCGGCGTCCTGAGGACACCGGGACCTGCCCTCCCTGCAGGGCGAGATGTGAGGCGGAGGGGGACCAGCTAGAGCCTGGCTGGCGGCACCGAGGTTTATCAAGCGCCTATTGTTCCCTTGAGTGACTCACCCGAGGTCCCGCCGTCACCGAGAGGCAGAGTCAGGATCCCAACCCGGGGCCTGGGGTCCCTCAGTTCAGTACAACCAGTGGCGCCTGAAGTGCCGCCCAGATGGCAGCCCGTGAGAGACCATCTTGCCCAATCTCTCAGCCTGAGGCTGAAGAAACCGGTGCTCGGAGACGTCGGGGAAACAGTCTGAGCCGCTGGAACCCAGTCGGGGACTGTGCCTCAGGCCTTCCCTTCCGCCTCGCCTGGCTTGGGGCGGCTCGGGCACGTGGATCGCAGGGACAGGCTGGCCCTGACTCAGGGACCAGGAGTCCCCGCGAGGGCGCAGCAGGGGCAGGGGCGGCCTGTCCGGTCACAGCCAGAGCTGCTCCCCTCAGGCACGGACCCAGCTCTGCATTCGTTGTGCCCCAGGCCTTGGGGGCGCAGACCAGAACGACACAGGCCCGTGCCCTAGAGCCGGGTGGGCGACTTGTTCCCCGCAGCTGGGGACACAGACGCTCGGGGAGGCCACCTGTCCGAGGCCACACTGTGCTTAGTGGCAGAGCTGGGGCGAGAACTCAGAGCAGACCCAGAGTCTTCCCTCTCCAGGGGCTGCCATTGGCCAAAGGAGGAGGGACTCTGGCAATGAAGACGGGGAGAACGGTGACTGTGTCATTTAGTGTCCAAACCAGGACAGTTTTGAGAGTGAAAGGGGATGCTATTACAATAACGATTACACCGGGAAAGCAGGCCTACAGCAGACTGGCCCAGGGAAAGGAGGACGTGTGGCCACAGGACCCACAAGCCTGGGCCGGGCCAGCCACGGTGAGCGCAGCTTTCGGCGTCACTGAATCCCCACATCGACCCTGAAAAGTGGATGCTGGTTTTCCATCTCCACTGGACAGGTTCAGAAACTAAGGCTTGGGGAGTGAATAAAGATCCCAGAGCTGGCAGGCAGCTGCGAAAGAGGGATGAGATTTGGGGCCCGAGGGAAGAAACCAAAAGCAGGGCCATGGTCACTTGGTCTGGCCACCTGAGGGAAGACTTATGGCTGCTGAGTCCATTACAAATGGCCAGGACCCATGGCAAGCTGGTTATTAAATATGTCTAACATCCACTCCCCACCCGCCGAGAACGGACCCTGTGGGTGGCGGGTGAGCGGGGTGCTCTGTGGGGTGGGAGCTGGGGCAGGGGAGGGCTCTTGTGTGGGCAGGAAGGCCCCCCATTCCTGGAGTATGGGGGAGCTAGAAGGAGCCACGTCCTGTGGCCTGGCCTCCCTGGGGTGGCGGCCTCTGTGAGAGGGAAGTCCTCTGCTTCCTTCCTTTTTCTCCTAAGCAGATTTGAAAGCAACCAGTCCGGGGTCTTAAGGGCAAAAGGGGGAGCTAAGAGAGGCAGCCCCCTCTGTCACATTGGGCAGAAGGCAGAACCCCAACCTGGACAGGGCCAGGCGAGGGACAGGAGTGAGGTGTGCAAGCCAGCGTGGGCAGACCAGGCCAGATCTAGCCGTGGGAGGTCAGGCCGGCCCCTGTCTACAGGACTGTGAGGGCCCCGGGGGTCTGTGGAGGGCCCCCCACAGTCCCTTCGGCTCTGGGCCTGGGTGCGCCGGCCCCACCTCCCAGGCCTCTGCTTTCTAACAGGAAGTGTCTTTCTCTTTCTATGCTTCCCCCCTTGGCCTGCACCCAGCTATCCCCGGCCCTGAGTCGGGGTGACTTTCAGGAAACTCATTGTGAAAAAACCAACGACTCCCAGCTGGCTGCCTCCAGCTCCCTGGGGTGAGGTGCCAAGACCTGGGCAAGTAGGGCTACTGAGCCGGCAGCATGGCCCCGACTCCCCGAGGCTGAGGAGCCAGGGTCCTAGGAGCTCCCCACCCACAGACCGAAGGAGCTCCATGCAGAGAGGGAAGACTCACCTCCTGAAGTAAGACACTTGGAGGAATCACAGAAGGCTTCCTGGAAGAAGTCACCTTGGATCCAAGGTCTGAGGGATGCTTGGGTGTACCCAGCCAAAGAGATGGGAGAGGTTTCGAGCAGAGGAAACAGCTCCACGGGGAAGCCTAGAGGAGTAGAGAGAAGACTGGTGTGACCAGGGTGGGCTTGGAGAGAGGGAGGAGGAGGAGCTGGGTGTAAAAGTAAAAGTCTTTGCCCACGGAGGCAGAGGAGGGACCCCATCAGATGTGCCACTGTAAAGATCTGTCAGGCAGCTACGGAGGAGAGGATTGGAGCAGCAGCTCTCGCCCGGGCGGATTCTGCCCTCAGGGAACATGCGGTCCTGTCCACAGACATTTCTGGTTGTCCAAACTGGGGGTGGGGGCACCACAAGCACCCATGGAGGCCAGGCGGCTGCTGAACACCCGGCAATGCCCAGGACAGCCCCCCACGACAAGCGGTCATCTGACCCAAAATGTAGATAGTGCCCGCTGGAGATACCCTAGATCACGGGAAAGCAGAAATGGCAGCACGGAGGGTGGGGTCGATGCCAGTGCCGTGAGCCTAGAGGAGAACGGGGGGCACCAAAGAGGGGATCAGCAGTGACCACAGAGAGAGCAGACAGATCCGTGCCAGCGGGACTTGGTGATGGGTTCCACATGGGGTAAGACGGACCTGGCTCCCAGTCCCATCCATTCCACCCCTGGGACGCTTCTTACTTCCGGCCTGTCCTTTTCATTCCCACAGCCCTCTCAGGTGGACACGTGCAATAGTCTCCAGCTGACCTCATTGGCCTCCAGGGACTCCCTTCCACTCCATAACCATGCCAGAGTGATCTCTCAAAAGCTCACCTTTGGTCAGGTCACACCCTTGCTCCAGAACCTTCCATGACTCCCCAAGCCAGAGAAAATTAACTCACAAGACCCGCTTGGCATTCAAGTCCCATCCATCCCCCTCTCCTGTCCCCAATCCCACATCTCTCGTGGCATACATTTATGCTTGTTTATCCAAAATCCATCTCCTCATCTTCCTAGCTAACAGAACCCCGTGTTGTTTGCTCACCTAGCCCCGTCCGCATACATGCCTCCTGGGCCAGTCCAATGCCGGCCTTGCAAACGTGCGGACAAGAAGAGGAGTGAGAACTTCCGGGGAAGGCTTCCTTGCTGATACATAGACACTCCTGTGAAGAGAGAGTTCCTCGTCCTCTGCTAGACACTATTTTATCTACATCCGAATCAGCAGCAGCACCCCTGGGGCCATGGGGGGACAGGCCGTGGCAAAAGCTGGGAGGCGAGGAGGGAAGACAGGGCACAGAAAGAACTCGGGTCCCTGGGGAGAGAGTTGAGCCATCATATCAGTCAACCTGGAAGTGCCCTGCCTCAGGACTTCTTTCTGGCTGCAGTGAGCTGGAATTTTCTATGGCTTGTAGGCAGAGCTGATACAAATCCTTGGCTCCAAACCCAACTCTCTTCCCGCTTCTAGACTCATAGTGTGTTTTTCCACTTCTGCGCCATCCCTCATACTGTTCCCTCTGCCCATTTGTGGGACCTTACCCTCCCTTAGGGACCAACTCAAATGCTACTCCTGATCCTCCCTTGAACCCACTGACCGGAAGCAGCATCTCGGTCGTCTGCACACGGTCTGCAGCCTCGCCATGGTGCGTATGGCTCTACACCTGTCATCAGAGTCACTGGCCTTAAGTCTGATTGCCACAGCCTGACTATGAGCCCCGAGAGGATAGAGCCCACGCATTGTCGATACTGGGAGACCTCACAGCACCCTGAGAGGTATCTACCAGCTCCCGTGCCAGCTCTGCTCACCCTATTCCTCACTGCGTTCATTTCCTTTTCCTGCTATAACAAATTATCACAAATTTAGCGGCTTAAAAAAACACAAAGTTCTTATATCACAGTTCTAGAAGTCCGAAATGGGCTTCCCTGGGCAGGATTAGGCTCCTTCCTGGAGATTCCAGGATGGAATCTGTTTCCTTGCCTTTTCCAGCTCAAGACCACGTGCATTCATTGGCTCGGGATTCCTTCCTCCATCTTCAGGACCATCAGTGACATCAACCCAACCTCTGCTTTCAGCATCACACCTGCTCTGACTCAGACCCTCCTGCTCCCCTCGTATTAGGACCTTTGTGATTACGTCAAGCCCACACGATCATCCGGGATAATCTCTCCATTGCAAGAGCCTTAACTTAATCACAGCAGTAAGCTCCCTTTTACCATGTGAGGTCACATAGGCACAGGTTCCGGGGATCAGGACGTGGACCTTGGGGGTGGAGGCTTCTGCATACCCCACCAACTAGATCCCCAAGCCAGAAATTCATTAGAAGGACAGTAGTTCCAACAGCATCATCAGGATTAGAATAGAGACCTCAGGGTCAATCCAGGTTCCTTAATACCAGAATGCAAATTTCCACTTTGGCATGTCCCAGGATCTAAGTATGTTAGCTCAAGTCATAAAAGACTAGAACCCAGAATTGGGACAAATAAGGCAAAAGAGAGCAGAGGGACAGGGAGAAAAGATGCAGGAGACTTAGAATCTGAGACCCATCTCCTCCGGGTCAGGAGCAGTCGTAACACCAGAGATGGGTCCAAGGGGCCCCAGAAGAAGGAACAGCAAAGACACAGAGGCTGGAAACTCAATGGAGCCTGTGACATTCAAGACGTAGCTGTCCTCCATCCCATGGCCCCAAAGCCCTGCTGTCTTATCAAATAAATAAGGCCACCATAAGGTGTTAGTGGCTGCTGACAAGCCGTAGTTATTCAGACTTTGCTGGGCGTTTTCCGGTACACAAGAACCTTAGCCTAAGGAAGACATCTCGCGTGGTGGAAATTCAGTACCATGGCAGGCTGACGGAGGAACCATCTTGTCACCCCGGGGTGGCACACGTGGTGGCGAGGCCCCACCTCGGTGGCCCTGGGCAGGACCAATTCGTGGTCCCTCCAGCGGACTTGTCCAAAGCCACTCCCAGGACCGCAAGCCCAGCAGGGCCCGGCTCCTCCGCACCCTGGGAAGGCCTCTGTCCAGGAAAAAGAGAGGGAGACACAGACAGCAGAGTTTTACAGAACTTCAAAGTGGTTACCATCAAAATAATCAAGGGCAAACCAGGTCGTCTCCAATTCCCCTTTGAAGCGATTTCACAAACTGAATTCCTTCCCTTTGACCAACTTTCCCAATCCTCACATATTTACCTTGCGGGGGAGGCTGCTAAACCCCCCAGCCCCGTGGCAGTGCTCCTCCAGACACGTCCCCCTGAGAGCCACCCCCAGCTCTCCTCGAGAACTTGCAATACCTGCCCCCAGCAGAACGTGGGTTGCAACCAGTGAGCTGAAATTCTCACCACTGCCCTCTGAGGGG
The DNA here is from genome assembly GCA_028534135.1 of Potos flavus. Classification (NCBI taxonomy): domain Eukaryota; kingdom Metazoa; phylum Chordata; class Mammalia; order Carnivora; family Procyonidae; genus Potos; species Potos flavus. Next base: position 9,871,230 of record CM052900.1, read on the forward strand.
GACCGGGCTCCCATTTTACAGACAAGAAAACTGAGGCTCCGAAAAGTTAAAGAGCTCGCCCAGTGTTCACAACCAGCTAGCGAAGGGCCGGGCTGGTATCGGAGTCCAGGCCAGCTGGCCTTCAGGCCCAGGGCTCTGCCCACCGCACCAGCGTTTCTCGGACATTCGGCCTCAGGCACGCTCTGCGCTCTTAAAAACGACTGAGGTCCCCGGCAAGCTTTCATTTTTGTGGGTTATATCCATTCATATTTGCTCTATTAGCAAATAAGAATAAGGAAATGTTTCTCTTTATCAACTCACTTAAAATAACAATAACAGGGGCACCTGAGTGGCTCAGTGGGTTAAGCCTCTGTCTTCCACTCAGGTCATGATCTCAGGGTCCTGGGATCGAGCCCCGCATCGGGCTCTCTGCTCAGCGGGGAGCCTGCTTCCCCCTCTCCCTCTGCCTGCCTCTCTGCCTACTTGTAATCTCTTTCTCTCTGTCAAATAAATAAATAAAATCTTAAAAAAAAATAACAATAACAAACCCATTTTATATTAGCATAAACAGTATCCTTTCATGAAAAATAACCCTATTTTCCAAAACAAAACAAAAATTAGCGAGAAGGGTGGCACAGTTTGACATTTGGCAAACCTCCTTAATGTTGAACTTCAGAGAGGACAGCTGGATGTCTGTATCTGCTTCTGCATTCAGTATTCTACAAGGCTACATGAGGTAGAGTATAGGAAGAAAATCCTAGAATCTCACAAAAGCCCCGAAGTATCCCTAAACAAGACTTTGAGAATCATTGCATTACGTATCCTGCCTCATTTCTGATGCTCCAGCCCCAAGTTCCTAAAATGGGGCTTGCACACGGTAGATGTTTATGTTTGTTGAATGAATAAATGAGTAAGTCCAGGGCAAAGCTGAGCAAGGAAAAAGTGGAGTCTTGGGTCCAAAAGCAGGTTTAGTCTGTATCAGTGGGCAGGACCCAGGCCCTGCTTTGCCAAGGGGTGAAGAAGGAGAAAGAAGAGTTAGCAAAGCTTCCTAAGTCAGAGTTGCTCTGAATGGTTGTGCAGGTTGTGGACTCTGCAAAAACATCAGAGATGGTAAGTGGAAGCAGGAGTCTAGCCCATGTTCTGCTCACCAATACTTATGTCCTGCAACAGGGCTGAGGATGGATTGCATTTTTCTAATTTGCACAATGCCACTGAGTGGGCCAACAGCAGCCAAGGCCTTGTCCCATAGGTTTGAGTCCCCCCAAACACATCTGGATGTAGCAAAGGGCAGGTAAGTCCCCAATTCTTAGCGAGGGTGCCAGAAGATTCTGTAGCCAGTCAGGTAGGACTGCAGAGACCGGACATGAATCCTTATTTTAGCACCTCTTACATAGCCTGGAACTCCCTGGGGACCCACCACAAACCCACACAGCCAGGGGCTCTGCCAGGCACCCACACTGTCCATGCAGCCCTGAACACGAGAAAAGGACATCAAAGAACAGCACCAAAGAAATAGCAGCCTTTCTTGTACTGCAGGGGTTCTCAACCTAGGGTATTAGTTGCCAATGTCTGGAGACATGTTGGAGGGGGGTCTGCAGGGGGAGGGCGGGGGTCGGTGCTACTGGCATCTCGTGGGCGGGGCCTGAGGATGCAGCTCAACTTCCTGCAATGCCCAGGACAGCCCCACACAGCCAAGAATATCCATCCGCCATGTGACTAGTACTGAGGCCGAGAAAACGAGCTGCAATGAAAATACGGGCTCTGAGCTCAGAGGTCCTGGGTTCAAATCCAAGCTCGGCCACTTTTTCATTCTGTAAGGAGAGGCAGGTCCCTTAACCGGCTGTCCTCTTCTGGGAAATGGAGGAGGAATACCTACCGTGCAAGGCGGTTGTGAGGCTCGAACCGGCGGAGTGCCTGCCCTCGCCAGTGGAAGGTCGCGGTCCCTCTACCCCACCAAGCTAGTTGTAACAGTGATAGTAACAAGTCGGTGCCCAGTGTCTCTCACTGGCTGGCACTCTGCTGGCTGCCTGGTGAATGACATCGGTCTCTGCTTCCTCTCAGGAAGCTCACGGCCCGGCAGCCAAGGAAAGTTCCACGATTGCAGCTATTTAAATCGGCATGCATGTGAACAGAGACTGGAATGTCCAAAAATAAGAATGTTTATGGGCGGAAAGGTTTTTTTCCCTCTTTTTTCCAAAAAAAGAAACCTTTAATGTTATTTTTATGTTGTTTTCCCATCAAAAGGAGAAGGGGCGGATGGGGAAAGAATTCAACTTGTTTTTTAAAAAATAAAACACATAGATGATTGAATATGAGCACTGGTGCCCTTCATCTTAGGCTTTGACGGTGGTCTGGGCAAAAATCTAACGTCCCTATGGTTGACGTTTAACAAAGGCAGGTGCTAGATCTTTTGTAAAGTGAAGAACAGTCCCCTTTATTCGTCTGCCCTGGGCAGCTGCACTTTCATTTGGTGTAAAGCCAGACCCTCCTGCAGAAGCCAGGCGCCCTCTAAGTGCTGATGATGGGTAGCAGGTGTGTGTGGTGGGTGGGGACAGTCAGAGAAGACTTCCTGGAGGAGGCAAGATTTGCACCACATTTGTGAAAGCAGGCATTGGTGGGGAAGAAGGAAGGCCACCTGAGGTATGGAATGTCATGCGCAAAGGCTCAGGGACAACAGTCCCAAGGAGACCAGCCCTGGGGAGGCCTTGGAAGAACACTCTGAGCAAGGTCCTCCCGTTGCTGCCTGGGCTCCAGAACTCTCAGGTGGAAAAGCCAGTGGGCCCGGTGGAAATGGGCTCACCAAGTTTCCTCGCCGCCGTGTCCTCAGTCTCTTCATGGCCTACCGCTGGGAAGCTGGGTGTCCTCCTTCTCACACTCACAGCGCCCCATGCCCACCCATTCCAGGAGGCTCTAGCCCTGGGGATTCTTCTCCTCCAGCCCCACGTCCTCTGAGCCCACCTCTGCCCTCCAGGGTCCACACACCCTGCAAGCTGCGCCATCCCGGACACCCAGCCTCCCCTGTCCCAGCCTCAGCAACCTAGCATTTAAAATGGAATGATGACATTCACCTTCAAGGGCTGTTGGAAGGAACCATGCGAAAGTGTTAAACACCCACCTGAACCCACTCCTTAAGCAAGGAGGTAATCAGCCTCCCTCCCACACCCCCACCCTTTCCGGCAGCTGCCCTGCGGGGGCCAAATGCCAACCCCCGCCCTAGGCTCTTTTGAGAGATCCTGCCTGAAACACGACAAGAAGGAAAAGAAGCAACCCAAGACTTAAAAGATTACACTAGATCAAGTTTCTGGTCAAGGCAGCGACAGTGGGGGGTGGGGGGGAGCGTCTCTGAATATCCCACCCCTCCTTGTTGAACCTACCACACCTTGGACACATTCACACATATAATAACAAAATCCTGGTTGCCAGGCCCCTCCTGAGTGCTGGGCCCTGTGCTGAGCGTTTACACACAGCGGACCCACTGTGTGTAAAGGGAGGGGGCGGACCCACATGGGAACCAGAGCCCAGACAAGGTAAGTAGCTCGCCAAGAGCTTCCTGGCTAACCCAGCCGAACTGCGTGATGCCTTCAATAAAAAGGCCATGTTCCTTCTTCTAGACCATCTCCCCCACCAGCGTCTCACCTACCTGACAACCCCCCCCCCCCGCATGTCCATCTCCCATTTGGGGCAGCACTAGAGTTTGGCCAACCCACACGGACCCCCAACCTCCTTCTCCCATGTCCTCCTTTCGTAGAAAGGCGGGAAAGCCGAGTAATCAACTTCCCCATCTCCTTTGCAGCTTAGGGTTACCATGTGGCACAGTCGTGACCAGCGAAATATAAGCAGAAGTCGGCCGGGAAGCGGGCAGGCATCTGGGAAAGTTTATGACTTTCCCACTAAAAAGTCAACAGCCCCAGCTGGTGTGCTCTCTCTCTCCTTCCTCCTGCATGGCCCACGGGGATGATGCCTCAAGGCCCAAGAGCCATCTCTCAACCAGAAGGCCGGCAAGTCAACACACCAAGATGGCGGAGCGCAAAGATCAGAAAAAGCCCGGATCTGGATCACATTGTTGCGTTTCTGCACCAGCCCTGGCCTGCCCACCTCCGGACCTCTTGCTTTGTGAGCAAAAAATAATCCCCTCATTATTTAAACTGCAGGAAATTGAGTTTTCTATTACTTGTCCTGAACACATTCTTAATACACTATTCAAATTCTAATCTCCACTCCAACCAAGACACACAGACAACCCCAGTCCCACCCGGCACTGTCTTAATACCATTAACCCATGTAATCCCTTCCCCACTGTCGGCACCACCCCAAACGGCCCACCCTAATCCCAGCATCCATTTACCTGTCCCTGAACCCCCTAAACGGAAAGCTCTCCTCACAGGGAGCTCCCCAGCTCATTCCATCATCCACCCCCCACAACACCCCCCTACCTTCCAGCCTGGAGCTCTCTCATCCCCCCTCACCCCGCCCCCCCAAACTCACTGGGCCCCATGAACCGCCTCCACCAGCCTGCAGCCACTTGGGGAACAGAACTGATTTCCCCCAAAGACCAATCACAGTCAAGTCCAGTTTCTATTTTCTGAGTCAGGACAGATTTCGTTGTCGACCTGAGATCGCGCACCCCTCCCACGGTGCAGAAAAAATCGCTCTGTGTGAAAAACAAAAAACAAAACAAAACAAAATTTAAAAAAAAAAACAAAAAATGAAAAAAACCCTTTTGCCTTCTCTTGAAGAGCTTTATTTCAAAACACTGGACTATGTCGATCATTTGACAAACATGGCGTTGGGCAATACCTCCAGGGGCCAACAGAGTCACTCGGGGAACATCCTTGCATGTAGGGGTGAGCCACCCGAGTTACAAAGGGCTTGGAAGTGGCCAAGCCAGGGTCACTCACTCAGGCAGGTGGGGGACAGAGGAACTGGAGAAAGAGGAGGAAGAGTCCGCACACTGGGACATAATACCTTGTGATCTAGGGCCACCGCCCTGAGGAGACCCGGAGGGGCTGCCACCCTCGGGGGGATGACAGGAGGCTGGCGCCAGCCTCCCCTGGCCGCAAAGGCGCCCTGGACACCCTATCGCTTCGGATCCAGATCCTGAACCTCTGGCCGTCCTGGACGCGACTTTGTTACCCACCCAGAGCTCCGCCTGCTAGCGCAGAACGGGCTCATGAGCACAGACCCAGGCCAGGAAGCCCTGGGGAGGGGCATGGAGACCAGGATAGAACCAGGACAGAATCGCAGGGACATCCCTTCCAGGTTGCCCGATCCTGGGCGAGTGACTCACCTCCCTGCCCCAGCTGTATCTTTTCTAGAATCCGGATGACGCACATAGTAGGTACTTCCTACGACTATTTTGAAAATGCAAGATTAGATGAGACACTGCAGAGAGCACCTCGTGCCCGTGGGTACCTAGATGCTGGGACAGGGGACGGCCCCCCAGCAGCAGGCAGAAAGGGCTCCCCTTCCCAGGAGACACCTGCCTTCAGCCTCCTGAGAGCCGAGATGGCCAGGTGGCTCCGGAACTGGAGGCACCAGGTTAAAACGGTCTCGCCCACTTATCATCTCAATCCACAGATTAACAGAAAAAGTGTAGGACTGGAGAGCTCACACCAGGATTCCTCGGAAAGAACTGCCTTTGTTTAGGGTGCAGGGGGAGGGGAATTCTAAATACCTGGGCCTTACGTGAGAGGCAGGGTGAGGCTGGGAGGGGCCACGGGAACCTCTGGATGGTGGCTGACAAGCTCATTGGCACCGCAGCCTGTGGTCAGAAATACTCCTAACACAGCAACCCAGTAGCGGCGTGTGCTGGGTGACCCGCGTGTACACACACGCATGCACACACACACATACATACACACACACACACACACATATATGCACAGATCAAAAATGGAAGAGATGCACTGGAGTTTGGGTTTCGGGTGTCCCTGGGAGTTTCATCTGGATCTCGAGGGGCAGGATGGCCCGTGGTGACAAGTGGGTTTCACGTGCAAGAACAGAAAGAAGACACTCCAGGTCGCCGTCCCCGCTCTGTGTCACCACCCCCTGGGGGCTGTGTCTCTGTGTTTGTAACCGTGTGTGTAGCTGGGCGTCTGCGGGAACTCGTGTCTGTGTGCCTGTGTGCCTGTGTGTCCCTCCGTCTGAGTGGCTGTCACTGTCCACCCCTGCAGGCTGCAGAGGAAGAAACACAGCTGCCGTAGCAAGTTCCAGGGTTCTCCGTGTTTCCGGGAACCCGTGTCACGGGACTGAGAGAAGCCTGGGCAGAATCCCGGCTCTGGGATCAGAGAACCTCAGAGCAGGAAAGACCTTGGAAATACGTTGGCCCAAGAACCTCCCTGTAGAAATGGGGGAAACAGGATGCATATTACAGGAGGGCAGAGAAGCTGTGGGGAAGGAGAAAGAGCAGAGAGTCAGAAGTTCTAGAACTGAGTGGTCCAACACGGCAGCCACGAGTCATAGAGACCAGTTAGCACTAGAAACGTGACGAGCCCAAATCGAGAAGTGCTATAGCATAAAATACACCCAGATTTCAAAGACTGAATATGAATGAAGAACATAAAATTGCTCAATAATTTTTATATTGATTTCACGTTAAAATGATTATATTGGGGGTATACCGGGTTAAAAATATATTATTAATATTAACATTACTTGTTTATTTTTACTTTCTTTAAATGTGACTACCAGAATCAAATTATGTATGCAGGTCCCATTTCTGATTCACTTTCTATTTCCACGGGACACACAGACTTAGAATCTTGTACCAGACCTTTAACTTCTCTGAGCCTCAATTTTCCTGACAGCAAAATGGGTGTGATAATCCCTATCTCTTGGAGGTGTAGTGAGTATTAACTGAGAGAACATAAGAAAGCACTTTCAAATCATCAAGAACTCTTCAGACCAGGGGGTGGGTGGTGGTAATTCAGATTCTGCCCCAAAGAAAGGGTTAGAAAGGATATAGGACTGGATAGTTTGACCTTCAGGCAAACGCCCTCAAGACCCGCCCTAAGAGTAGGCAGGGCTTATGGCTACCAACTCACCATGGTTTTGGTGCTGGAGAATGACCTTCCAGCCCCGATCACAACCCCACAGACCCATTACCCAGACCAACCCTTTCAAAAGCCCTTTCAGCAACTGGCTTATGGGCCAGACCACATTATTCTCACCCTCCACAAGTCCCAACTACCCCCCCCAGCCTCCTCTAATCTGTGAGCTGTCTCTTTCCAAGGGCGGCACGAAGCAGCTTTCGTCCCCGGGACATTCATCTTTAAAAGGACCATTTGTCATCCAACTGGGATTTCCCAACTATGCTTTTTTCTCTGTTTTTTCACAGAGACCCAGGGTCCCAAGGGTTCTGAAAAGAGGGAGATGGCCCCAAACTTGGCCTGGGGGGACCAACCCCTTCCTGGGACCATCACCCGGGGCCATCCCTGTTGCAACGGTGGTCTCGTAACAATCGCTTACAAACCGGGTTAGGCAAGCTGCTTTTGCGTGATGGGGCTATCTTGAGTAAACAGCATCCTATGTCCCCTGCCGGTCACTTGCTCAAGACATTGCTGGACATTGCATTAGAGTCACTGACACACAGAGTTTTGAAAATGAAAACAGGACCTCTGGCTTATGATCAGATAGCATTTAACTCATTCATGATTGCGCCAGGTTTTCCAGGGCCCTGGGGCCACAGAATGGATCCTGCCACAATGTAGACAGAGGATGGTGGAGACAGTGGGAGACTCAGGCCACCTACAGGATGAACGGGCCAATTGGGGTCTAGATCACCTTAGCCCTCGTAACCCCGATCTGTGCCTCTGGGGCTGTTTAGCTCATTGGGCTAAACCCAAGACCCAGGTTCAACCCCTATGGGGTTGGGGAGTAAATGTTGTTCATTCCAGTCCATCAATTTCGCCCCTGATTCTGAAGACACTTCCTACTGACAGAGATCCTGAGTTGAAAGGAGAGGAGAAGACATACTTCAGGTATCTATCACTACATAACAAACCAGCCCAAAACATAGTGGCATAAAACAGTAATGACTAATGATTCCTCACAGTTCTGCTAGTTGGCTAGACAGTTTCTCTGCTGGTTGTGTCTGGGATCACTCACCCAGGTCACTGTGTTCCGTGGGCAGTCAGTTGGCATGGAAGATCCAAGATGGCCACACTTGTGAGTCTAGAAGGTGACTCTGGCCACTGGCTGGGGCACCCCAGTTCTCTTCCAGTTGGCTAAATGGTTTCCTCACATGGTGGTCTCAGGAGAACATCCCAAGGGGCAAAGGTGAAAGCTGCAAGGCATGTGGAGACCTGGGCTCCAGAATTCACACAACCTCGCTTCCACCACGTTCTGCTGGTCAGAGACACTCACAGGCCAACTCAGGTTCAAGGGGTAGCGGAATAGAGTCAGCCTCCTGATTAGAGTTGCAGCAAAATATGTTTTTCAGTCTACTACAAGGTGAGAAAATATGAATGTCTTCCTGGAAAACTTTCCCCACCACTAGAAAATAATTTGGCAAAGTTACATTGTCTGAATCAAAAACCAACACTCCCAGACTGACAAAGAACTTTTGTCTGATTCATGAATGTGTGTGCAAAGGCAAATGGATGGGCTCACGTCAAGTTCTACGTTGCCTTATACTTGACTTACAACTTATCACATTGAGTTATTCAGCCCTGGCTGAATAATAGAGTCACTTGAGAGGCATTTCCAAATCCCAACTCCCTGGGTCCCACCCAAGACCTCCTGGATGGGAACTGTGATTAGGGACAGGGCAGTGAAGGGGTGCTGGGCCTGGTGATCTGCATTTTCAAGAGCTCACCCAGTGATTCTGATCCACAACCAGGATTAGCTGGATTAGCAAACAAGCGTTATGGGAAAGAAGATCAAGGCAGGATACTAGACGAATGGACACGGGCCTATCTTTTATACACAGGCTTCTCTTTAATCCAACCTAAGAGGTCGTTGTTGGAGCTAGCAGAGTCTAACACTGGGGTGTGGAATGAACGAGAGGCAGTCCCTGCTCTCACATTATAGCTAACATTCGCTGCCAAGCCCTGCTCTGTAGACTGTCCATGCATCGCCTCGTTTGATCCCCACAGCTCCTTGAGATGGGTACTATCATGAACCCCATTTTACAAATAGGGAAACTGAGGTTCAGAGAGGTTATGCGGTTTGTCACAAGTCACACAACCAGTAAAGAGGGAAAAGTGGAATTCACACCCATGCCTCCTGGCTTCAAAGTCCATGCCCTTGACCTCTAGAGCACCTGCCTCACTCTGAGTACATCATCCAGGACAAGGAGACTGATAATCCGCTAGGTTAAGCCATGAGCACTCCGGGCAGAAAAAAAAAAAGACACCATGAGTTGAGGGGCTCCGCTTTCTCTGGTTCACTCATTTTTTTGTAATTCAATTAATTAACATATAGTGCATTATTAGTTTCAGAGGTAGAGCTCAGCGATTCATCAATTGTATATAATACCCAGTGCTCATTCCGTCACGTAATGCCCATCGCTGGGTTACCCCCCATACCCCCACGCCTCGCCCCTCCAGCAGCCCTCAGTTCGTTTCCTATGGTTAAGAGTCTCTTATGGTGACTGACTGAGTGGCTCAGTCAGTTAAGTGTCTGCCTTCAGCTCAGGTCATGATCTCAGGGTCCTGGGATCGAGCCCCGTGGCCGGCTCCCTGCTCAGCGAGGAGTCTGCTTCTGCCTCTTCCCCACTTCCCATGCTTTCTCTCTCTCTCTCTGTCTCTCTCTCAAATAAATAAATAAATTCTTTAAAAAAAAAAAAGAGTCTCTTATGGTTTGTCTCCCTCTCTGATTATGTCTTGTTTCATTTTTCCCTCCCTTCCCTATGCTCCTCTGTTTTGCTTCTTAAATTTCACACATGTCACTCACTGTTCTTAAACCAATGGCTCTCCCCTCTGCACAGTAGAATCCCTGGGGAGCTCGGTTTAAAATAGGGATGCTCTACCCCCAAAGGTCTTATCCACCTGCTCCGGGTGGGGCCCAGTCATGGGTTTTTTGGTTTTTATTTACTTTTTTTAATCTCCCCAAGGGAGCTCCAGCGCACAGAGCTGAGAGCAAAGGGTCTGAGAGTGGCTCATTCTCAGAAGGCAGAGTGGTGGTCCCCGTGTCAAGAGCACCTGTGACCTCCATAGCTCATGAACTTCCTAAAAATGAAACAAGCTCAAGCGAAAGGGGGGCAGGGGGGCTCTGGATCGTGCGAGATGTTCCCACACCATGCTGTGCAGTGGCCATAAATGGGCGATAAATGAGCTTGGAAATGATCCGGATGCCCCACCCCAAATATTCTGATTGAGTTGGTCCCGGACAGGGCGGGGCGTCTTTGTCTCTCATACCCATCCCCCCACGTTGATTCTAATGGGTACCCAGTTCGGGAACTACTGATCCAGCCCTAGACACTCCCTTTATGAAGAAAACAAGTGACTTGCCCAAGGCTCCACAGCAGGCTCGCTCCAGAGACAGAGCCCAAAGCTCCCGGTCGGCGCTCTCTTCATGCTGTCGCCTTTTCTAGTTTGCAAAAGTATTTCACACATGTTACCTACTTGGTCTATACCTTGCCACACTGTATTGCTTCCTGTCACCATCCTCTCATTTCCCAGAAGATGAAACTGGGGCCCAAAGAAGGAACATCACCTGCCCCAAGCCACCCAGTAAGAGACCAGACAAGAGCTCAGGTCTCCGGACCCCAGGTGAGGGTTATGGCCACACTTCTAGATGCCCGAGACCAGCTTTCTCCCTGTCAAGTTCCACTGGCGTGTGAGCTTCTCCCGAGCCTCCACACCATGAACTGAAGGTTTGTACGCCCCCGAGGACAAGCTGTGTGGGGATCTGGTGGACAGCGGCCAGGTGCATGGGAAGCTCGACCCCATGGCCATCCCTTACCCCCGGTTCTGAGCACACCGAACTTTCCTGTTTGAAAAGTGTTTGCATCTATCGCTTCCAAGGTGTACAAGCCCCATTTACCAAAGGGCAGACTGAGGCTCAGAGAGCTTTCAGAACTTTGCCCCCAAACCAAAGCCAGACCAGACCCAGAACCTGGTCCATGGGCTCCGAGTCCAGTGACCCTGGGGCCTGGGCCCGGGGCCCACCTGCTTTGTGCTTTGTGGAAGTTTTGCCCCTGCCTGGACAGAGGGGCAGGACTGCGTATAACTAGTGGTCAGAGGCAGGGGTGGGGAGGGGGAGGGCAGGGGCTCCCGTCTGACCAGTCCTGGTTTCTGGTTACTCGTTGCCAAAAGACAAATATTCCCCAACGTGGTAAGTGCAGAATACAGACATCAGTTTTCACTTTAGGGGAAGGTGATTTCTCCCTTCTTCTAGTCTGACCAAGGGAGGATGAGGGAGTTTAAAGGCCTGCTTTCCCCTCGTCTGTACCTCCTGACAGTGGTGGGACAGGAAGCTGTATCTTCAGGAAGGGCCCAGGACGGGTGCTCATTTGTTTGACAATAAGCACTGACGGAATGCTCCACCGGGTGCTCTGAAACATTTACTCACTTCAGTGGTACAACAGCTCTATGAGGAGGGCGCTGCTCTCATCCCCACTTCAGAGATTAGGAAATGAGGCACAGAGAGGTTAACCGACTTGCTCAACGACACACAGCTAAGAAGGGGTAGAGCTGGGATTTGAACCCGGCAGCCTGACTCCAGAATCTGTTTCAGGATTCTCATGGCTCACTGAGCAACATTTGCGTGGGCTTCTGGTATCGGTTCTGAAGCATAAGGCAAAGCAAGGCCTCACAGCCCACACGCTCTTAAATCTAGAGGGCGACTGTACAGAGACTAACTGTTTTTGAGGGTCGTTAAAATGTTCGGGGTCCATGCGATGCCCGTTTCAGGACCTGGCTATTGCTTCCCAACTTCCTTCTCATGTGCACTGCTGTGCTTGGAGGCTGCCCTCCACCCGGGGCCAGCCCCAGCTGCTGGCACGGTGACAGCCCATTGTCCAGGAGGGAACACCGAGGCTCAGAGAGGGCATATGTGACTTGCTCAAAGCCACAAAGCTAATCAATGGCAGAGCTTGAAGTGAAACCCTCAGCTTCTGCCCCTCGCTTCATTTGATTCTTTCCAGGACTCTCAGAGGGATTTGCCAGGAACTGCAGCCACCTTCATGGGAAAACTAAGATCAAGGTCATGGGATAAGTATGCCAGTCCAGCTCCTAACTTCTGAGAGGGCTCTGTTCCACGGCCTGCTCTCACCATTGGTCTGTGCCTGTTGCCAGCCGTTTCGGGTCCCCGTTTCTGGAACGAGGAAGCACGCCTCAGCCTGCTGAAACCTGCTCCGTGTCAAGTCCAATCCGGCAGGGCCCAATGGATGCTCGGTCCCCACGGGACGAAGTCCAGTCTCAGGTGCCCTCTGTCTTAGGGGTGGAGATGTCCAGAGAGCCGGCTCCCCCGCTTGCCCCTCTCGCAACGTCCGTTGAGCCAGTTTTACCCTCCTGGGTGGGTGGTCAGCCTCGTCCTCAAGGAGGGGACGGGGTGTGGATGGATGGCGCCACGTTCTAAGGGAGCCGGCGCCCAGCAAGGCCAGGCGCAGGGGTCTCAGGAGCAGCAATCGCTAACACGGGCCAGGCGCGGCCCTGGGTACACTAAGCCTGGCATCCATCCGGGCTGTGAGCTCTGCAGAGCGCTTAGATGTCTGCTGCCCTCAGAGGCGGGGGCCCGACGATCCCTTGTCACTGAGGCTGTGTCACTTGGCTGTGGTCAGAGGGGCTGCTGGGTCCAACCACAGTCCTAAATCCCAGGCCCTGCCCCCCACGCACCCTTTCCCAATCTCCGTTTTGCAATCAGTCAGCCTGACCCAGTAAACAGCCGTGGCCGGAGCAGAACCCATTTTCCTGACCCTTTTCAAAGTGTTTCAGAGAAGAGCCAGGGGCAGGGGGGGAGGAGCTGCCCCAGCCGTCAGACGGGGAGCCAGGAGAAGGCCTCTGGGTGTTGGTAGGGCAGCGCAAGCACCGGCCACCTTGCCAAACCTTCCAGACGTGTCCACACTCAGGGAAGAGCAGGCATCGCTGGAGAGGAAAGCGGACAGCACAGTGCTGCTGCGGTTTTATGTGGAGGAGCAGGAGGGAGGGGTGGCTGTGCATCAAAGTTCAGAGAGATATTTCTCTCTGCCTCCTGCTTGCTGTGCAACCCTAGGCAAGTCTCTAAGCATCTCTGAATCATTTTCCCTTCCGGAAGGTATAAGTAGTCCCGGGCCTCCTCCCGCTTCCTGGGGTTAATGATTCTTTACAAGGAGTCACCGGAGACATTTGCCTAACCAAGAGGCCATAGGTCTCCCACTTTATTCCCATGAGAGGTCTGTGGGGTGTACAAGGAGTCCTGGATCTTCCTCACAGTGCAGTTGAGGAAACTGAGGCAAGGACAGGTTTATTCCCCCCGCCGAATGCTTGAGAAGTAGTTACAGACCTGTGCTCAGGAGGTGGGAGACTTTGGGGGAGCCTAGAAAGGAGCAAATGACTTGCCCGAGGTGCCAAGTAGGGAGCCGCCCGGACCAGACCCGGCTCTGAACCCTCCTGCCTTCCAGCAACCGTGAGCCCCGAAGAGAAGAGAAAGATGGCTGAGCCCAGCTGGAACCCATCCGCGCCTCCCGTGGGCCCCATACGCCTCCCCCGTATCTACCCAAGCGCTTGGACTGCTCTAACACATCCATGCCCGGCCCCCCGTAGAGGCTTCTCAAATGCTCGTTGCACACATGCACGCGGCAGGAACAGCTGCACCAAGGGGATGTGCGGAAAGGGCATTCTCGGTGGAGGAAATTAAGTCAACAAAGGTATGGAGATGGGAAAGCCACAGCTGGGCCTGTAGCCTTCCCCAGCACCTCTCCATAAGGCCCCCGGACCCCTTCCCCTGAACGGCTCTGTGCTATTGCCTTAAAAAGTCAGGGACGCGGCCAAGGAAAAGCGGAGGCGTAAGTAAGATCGGTCAGGGCCTCTGCAGAGTAAAGGAACTACACTATGTGGCTGATTGCTGCCTCCCTTGCCCTGTGCCAGTCTTTCTCCTTTGGCTCTGAGAAGGAAGGATATATCTAGAATTTCTGGATATTGATCTAGAAGTTTCTATGAGCTTTTTATCAAGGAATTTACATACATATGACATTATTTTCTTTTCCTAAAGCGTCACTAAGGTTGGCAGGACCTTTTAAAAATGATTCTTGTTATTAATGTAAAAGTAATACATGGTGGTGGTTTTAAAAATTCTAATCAGCCAATGAATAAAATGCCAACTTAAAGAAAGAAAGCACGTTCTCCTTGCTTCTGGCTCCTGACATGGGTCCTCCTGTCTCCGGCACCATCTCCCACTCACCCCCACCAGGGGAGGACCGGGATGGTCCCTCACTGGTACCAGGGCCCCGAGTCCTCCATCCACAGAGCAAGTGGCCCGCTCCCCACAACCAGCAGAGCCGAGCCGCTCTCAAATCGCGGGGTGCTGTTGTTCCGACGGGGAGTCTCAACCCGTTAGCGAGTCGGGAAACCATTTCAGTGGCTGATGATTAGCAATGCTCCACATAAAATAGGAGAGAAGGGAAAACATCAAGACGGCACCATCGGAACTCAGCTCTAGCTTTGGCGCAAGGGGGAAACTGAGGCGCAAGGGGGAAACTGAGGCCCAAAGAACAAAACGGACACCCCAAGGTCACACAGCAAATTCTGTCCAGGTATCTGGGTCAGGACTGCACATCCATTCATGCACTGTTTATCACACACCTACTCTGTTGTTCCAGGCATCAGGGAGGCTTCGGTTCAAATAAGCAGGTATTCATCAAGAATAATTAATTCTAAATAATACTGTATGAACTCCAAAAAATGCACAAAGTATCTAAAAATGCCAGGTGAGATCAGTCAGACAGAGAAAGACAAGTACTGTATGATCTCACGTCTGTGTGGAACCTAAAACAAATGAACTCGGGGGCGCCTGGGTATCTCAGTCGGTTAGGGGTCCGCCTTCGGCTCAGGTCATTATCCCAGGGTCCCGGGATTGAGCCCTGCATCAGGCTCCCTGCTCAGCAGGAAATCTCCTTCTCCCTCTCCCTCTGCCCCTCCACCTGCTTGTGCCCTCTCTCTCTCTCTCAAATAAATAAATAAATTTTATAAATAAATGAACGAACGAATGAATGAATGAAACAAATGAATTCACAGAAACAGAACAGATTAATGGTTTCCAGGATGGAGAGGTGGGGGAAAGGGGGAAAGGTGAACAAAAGTTATGAGAGGAACGTGTTGTGGGGATCTATGATTATGGCCAACAGCACTGCATGGTACACTTTAAAGGTTCAGAGGGTGTAAATCTTAAAAGTTCTTACCAAAAAGTGATTATGTGAGATGACAGATGTATGTAACTAACCTCATTGTGGTCATCGTTTTGTATTATATACACACATCGGGTTGTCATGTGGTTCGTCTTAAGCTTACACAATGTTAGATGTCAATTATCTCTCAATAATGCTAGGGGGAAAG
Source organism: Potos flavus (assembly GCA_028534135.1). Lineage (NCBI taxonomy): Eukaryota > Metazoa > Chordata > Mammalia > Carnivora > Procyonidae > Potos > Potos flavus. The sequence goes on from CM052900.1 coordinate 9,886,682, forward strand.
TTTTTTTTAAGGTTTTATTTATTTATTTGGCAGAGAGAGAGAAAGAGCACAAGCAGGGAGAGCAGCAGAGGGAGAGGGAGAGGGAGACTCCTGTGGAACAGGGAGCCCAGTGTGGGGCTTGATCCCAGGACCCTGGGATCTTGACCTGAGCCGAAGGCAGAGGCTTAATGACTGAGCCCCCCCAGGCACCGCAAGGGGGAAAATATTTTTGAAGAGAGAGAAGTGTGTCCTGCTGGAAACCGAGAGAATCGAACATCTCCAGGCAACAGATGTGGTCGGCCTCACCAAATGCTGCCAAGTGCCTTGACCCACGCCTCTTTTCCTGAGTAATGTGGGCCCTATTCAAACAAATTATTAAATCCTCTCAACTCTAAGACTCACTTTTTTTGTTCAAATTCTAACATTGCGGAAATCAGGGCACCCCTCGCTATCAGCATTTGTCCCCACCACACACCAACCTTGCCAATAAATAAAGGCTCTTACTAAATCAATACAGCATCTTACAATCAATCGGTGGCGGGGGAGGGGAGGTAAGTTGTCATGACAACAAGGGGAGGAAGGCACCAGAAAAGAGGCGGTCCTCAGGCATCTACGGTGGACCAAGATCTGTCTTCAAGTGTCACACTTTATCTCATCAAACATCAGGAGCGGGAAAGAATTTATAAGGGAAGGAGAGACATTTTTCCAGTTTAGCATGATAAAGGACCAGAGCCTTGTTCCTAAAAAGCAACAGGCTCTCCAGCTGGAAATGAGGGAAAGCCAAGTTTATTTCTGTTGACTTTGCACATCCCGAGAGGCCCCCTCCCCCCCCGCAAACATCACCGAAGAAATGACGTCTGACCAAATTCAGTGTTTTCTCAGAATTTGTAAAAAGCTATATAAACACAGCAAATGCTTCCCCATTAAGAACGTTTACAACTAGGAGACAGATTTTTTTACATAGGTATGAGATACACCTGGTTTTCTAAGATGATTCTTTCCAAAGTTTTGGCTCATCTCTGCTTGACTGACCAAGCTCCATGGATTTGCAGCTGAGCCGGGTTTGCTCAAATCTCAGATCTTTGACTAGCAGGTGCTCTGGGCTTTGGGCACCTGCGAACAGGGCGGAGATTCAGGGAAATGGACTGGGTTTCTTTTGCTACTTTGTACTTGCTTGCTCACTATAAAATAGAACTTTGTGAGGGACACACTGATTTTCCCTCCCTCCCTTCCTTCCCTTCTTTCTTTTAATAGGTGTGGCCAATTCCAGCCACAGGGAACAGGAAATGCAGCCTAAAACTTAACCCCTTTCAGAGCCAGAAATGAGGTGAAACCAAGATCAAGGGTGAAACCAGACTTGCCTTGCCCTTCGCTGGGATCAAAAGCCCCTGGACATGTCCTTGGCAGTTTTCCTTTCTTTTCTCTACTTCCAGGGGGCTGCATTTCCCTTCTTACCTGGGAGGTGCACCTTTTGATCATTATCAAGCCATCTGTCAGCAGCCACTCTCGCTGGCCCTGGAGCTACCCCTCCCTGGAGGGCCCATCTCTCCCTCCGTGGCCACGCCAAGATCCTGCTGGAGACACAGGCTGTCCCTCGGAGCTGCTGTGAGGGACCAGGATCCTCAGGAACTGGCTGGGGCAGCTCGGTTTTCCCAGACAGCACATCGATGAGCACACCGAGGGCTGGGTCCCACGGCACCTTCCCACAAGGGCTCCCGGAGCCCGATCCTATCTGCCATCTCCCAGTGAAGCAATCCACATAATTAGGTGCATTAATACCAGGGCTGTCTGAGGCCGCCTGTCTCAACCCCGGGCCTGGGTGCCTGCTGCAATGAACGCTTTAACGATTATTAGCTCCCTTCCAACCAGCTGAGCGTAGAAAAATGGGGTCTCACTCTGGGATGGCTGCCTAGCACCCTACTGTCCAGAACAGGTTTTTCTAGAAAGCTGACCCCTATGAGCCAGAAGAGCAGAGTTTGGACGTGGATGCCAAAATGCCAAAACGACCCCAGGGATTCCAGAGCTTGCTTTGGCTCTGGACATTTATTGTTAACCAACATTTTTCGAAACTTTTTTTATGGGCAAAGCCCTCTAGGGGTTATTAAACTACTCTAAGGAAGGTCCAATGACCGGTCCAATTTCCTACCGTTTCATAAAATAAGACCCATGTATCCAAAAAAGACAAATGGGGTGGGTGGGGAGCAGGGCTGTTGTCTACACTGACTGAGCAAGGAGGAAAACGCTGCCCCTGAAATGTATCATGATCGCTACTTTAAAGGCTCAGATTTGGGAAGCAGAACCAGGACGGGAATGCTCTAAGAACACTCTGTGCGGCCTGAAGTGATTTGCTTGACCTCTCTGAACCTCAATCCTGATAACTCCAGGACGAGTTAAGTCACTACCCTAATTATTCGGCCAGCTTCAGTGCAGGTGGGTCTGCCTCCAGAGACCACAGGGCACCCAGGCTCACACGGCCCTTCCAGAACGATGCTGATAATGGTGCCCACGGCCACAGAGCACTGGGGAGGGAGGGCGGCTGGCTGGCTCCGCCCTGGGGACAGAGTAGGGATCACAGGCAAGGAGGGACCTTGAAGGGCAGAAAGGGAGGAGGTAGAATGAGGTTTTTTTAGGTCTGAGAGACAGAAAAGGCTCAGACATGGAGAAACAGGTGGGGGAAGTTTAGGGAAGAGTAAGAAAATTAAAGAGACCCTCATCCCTGTGGCTCTACCTCGCCAAACTCCCAGAACTTCCTTTTCAGAATTGTCCGCTTCCTCTTGAGGCTGCATTGCTAGCTGCTGTGCTCAGTCTCTCACGGGGGTCCCAGGCCCAGTCCCGAGAGGATATCAGATGTGGGGCGTGGATGAGCACGTGCGTTGAGGTCGAGCCAGGAAAGATTTGCCGGACACGCCGTCATGCGTGTCTCTCCCAGCTGTCCCCATCTCCCCTCGGCCCTTTCTCTTTCAAAGCCTCAATCTCCAAATTTCAAATCTCCAAATGCTGCCCCTGGCATTCCTCCACCCCCCATAGCAGCATGAGGTAGTGGCTCTGCGTTCAAATCTGGGCTCTACCATTTAGGACCTTATGCCCCTCAGTTTCCCAGACTGTAAAATGGGGAGTATCACAAAGATTCATTTTGAGAATTAAGTAAGTCTGATACGCGTACTGTCTCTAGAATAGCACCCGACGCCTCGTGAATACTGCATCGGTGTCAGCAATGCCTAATTATTGCGTATGGTTTCCCTTTATTCCCTCCTCTGGGAGTCACTGTGTTTCAGCATTGGCATAACGCCTTTTCCAGGAGGTGCCAGAAAAGATGGGCTAAGTCATTGATGAGACTTGAATGGGAAAGCCAGAGGCAGATGGTCTCGGGGTTTGTGGGTGGGTTCCGAAGTCCCGCAGCCCGTGGGTGAATTCCAGACCTGCTACTTACAAAGAGTGGCTTTGGCCAGTTATCTAGTCTCAGTTCCTTTATCTGTAAAACGGAGATTAAAATAGCTCCCACCCAAAAGGATTCTTGTGCAGGCCACAAAGACTTCATCAGAACACAGGGGCTGGGACCCAGTGAGGGCAGCTACCGCTCTTGCTCGCACAGCTGCTCTCTCTCCAAGGGGCCAAAGCCTGGGGCCGGAGCTACAAGGCAAAAAATGAAGAAAGGGCTGGTCTTGGTGTCTTCTTCATCCACTCCCCCTCCCAC
>CM052900.1:9890854-9932689 GCA_028534135.1 Potos flavus
GCAAGCCCAACTTTGAGAGCGATGGAAATGCAGTCTAAATGTCCATCCGCACGCCCAGCTACAACTCCCATAGTAGAAAAAAATAGAAGAATGGATTTTGGTGACCAACTCACAGACAGCAACTGCCTCATGGGCCGCCATCAGCCATCCACAGGATCTGAGACTTTGTCGTAAGTCACCATTGGTGGTTCTCAGATATCCAAAGAGGGGTGCACAATTTGGGGGAACCGATAGGCCATCAGTCAGAGAATGTTCTCTCCAGTTCAGCCACAGAGCTCATCGCTCCTTATTTTTAGAACGTTGGCCAAATTTGCATAGTTGTCTCATATTCTTGGCCACTGTAGGCATTTGAGCCTGGGCCCTTTTTTCTGTAGTATCACTTATAATAATAACTCTTGGGGCTGGGAAATAGTATTGAGACGTTAGGCCTGAGATGCCTACCAACCATCTTACCACTTACTATGCTCTATCACGTGTCCTATCTTTTTATTCCCATTTGCTTTTTATTCCCACTTCCTGTTCACCAAACCCATGCTTTTCCCTTCATCCTCAGCACACAGCTAGACTCAACTCTATTTCCCAGCTAGACTAGAATTCCCAGCCTCCCCTATAGTGAGGGGCGACCATGTGACTGAGTTCTCCTCAGGGCAATATGAACGGAATACTGAGGCCAGATGCATAAGACCTCCATGCACTCTTTAACTAAGGGTTGAATGGGCGGCTGAAATGAGCCCCAGGATGACCTTGAAAGCTACGTGTTTAAGATGGCAAAGCCACTGGAGGCCAGTGTCCCCAAATGACTGCAGGGAACATAGTCACCACCAACTTGGAATCACCTTAGACTGTTAGGTAACAGAAAACCCCCTTCTTGACCCCCGATACATGTGGGGTCCATTTGCCAACAGTTAGCCTACCCTAACCAACACACTCCATTTTATAAATATAGCAACAGACACACTGACAGGTCAAGACATGTGCTCAGTGTCACAGAGATAATATGTGGGACTCAGGGATTCAAACCCAGTGATTCCAAAGCCTGGGCTCAAAATGATTCTTATGACTTGTTTTTCAGCCAGGTTTATTGAGGTATTATTTACAGCAATAAAACTGATCCTTTTAAGAGTAAAGTTTCATGACTTTTGACAAATGCCGTCATGTACCCCTCTGCACAATCGAGATGTAGAACATTTCTGTCATCCCCCAAAAGATTTCCTGTGCTTTTTGGAGCCCTGTGTTTCCCCCTCCTCCAGCCCCTGGCAATCACTCACCTGACTTCTGTCTCTATATTTTTGAGATCGCGTAGTATGTGTATATGGCCTTTCAGGTCTGGCTTCTTTCACTAAGCAAAATTATTATTATTTTTTTTAATCTTTTTTTTAAGAGAGAGAAAGGGAACATGAGTGAGGGGAGGGGCAGAGGAAGAGGGAGAGAGAGAATCCTTACACAGACTGCCTGCTAGGCATGGAGCCTGATGCAGGGCTCCATACCAGGCCCCTGAGATCATGACCTGAGCCAAAACCAAGAGTCAGCCATTTAACCAACTGAGCCACGCAGGCGCCCCACTGAGCGTAAGGATTTTAAGAGTCACCCATGTTATTGCATATATCAGTACTTTATTCTTATCTGAGTAGTATTCCAATGCATGGAGGTACCACTATTTATTTTTCCATTCACTAGCTGATGAACATCTGGGTTGTTTCCAGGTTCGGGCTATTACAAGTAAAGTTGCTATAAACATTCACACAGGTCTATGTATGGACTCATGTTTTCATTTCTCTAGGGATTGATGGGTCATACAGAAAATATAGGTTTAAATTAAAAAATACTGCAACCATTTTCCAAAGAGATTTCCCGGATTTTTATGAAGATGGTAGCAAAAGGGAAAACAGAAATCCCTATCTCTATCAAAATCCTAATCCAAAGCAAAGTCTTCGAAGATGAGGAAGACTGTGTTGAAAGGTGCCCACAGCCACCAAAATAGTGAAGATCCACATGTCACCTACTTTCAGCCCAAGATGCCGTGGCTCCGAAGGCAATATAAGCAATCTTACAAGAGCATCCCTAGGAGAAACAAGCGTGACCATGACGCCATCATCAAGGACTCCCAACCATGAAGTTGGCCTTGATGATCAAGTCACACGGGTGTTCCTCATGGACACGAAGGCCAACAAGCACCAGATTAAACAGGCTTCAAAGAAGCTCTCTGACCTTGATTGGCCAAAGCCAGTATTTTAACGAAGCCTCATGGCAAGAAGGCACATATTTGATCCCTAACTACTAAATACTTTGGGTGTTGCCAAAAAACTGGGATTACGTAAACTGAGCCCAGATGGCTAATTCTAAATATAATAACCTTTTTTTTAATCATCTTAAAACAAAGCAGTTATCCTACTTTGTCTTCTCTCCAGCAATGTGCATGAGTTCCAGTTCCTCCAAATCCCCAGCAGTAGTTAGCATTATCAGTCTTTTTAATTTTCGCCATTCTAGTAGCTATATACTGGTATTCCGCTGTGTTGGTTTTTTTTTTTTTTAAGATTTTTTTATTTATTCGACAGAGAGAGAGAGCACAAGCAGGGGGAGCGCAGAGGGAGAGGGAGAAGCAGGCCCCCCACTGAGCGGGGAGCCCGTTGTGGGGCTTGATCTCAGGACCCCAGGATCCTGACCTGAACCGAAGGCAGAACCCTTAACTGACGGAGCCACCCAGGCGCCCCCACTGTGGTTTTAATTTACATTTTTCCGAAGACTAATAATACCAAGCGTCTTTTCACAGACTTATTGGCCATTCATATATATTCTTTGGTAAAGTGTTTATAAAAAAAATCTTTTGGCCATTTCTTACTAAAATTGTTTCTCTTGGAAATATTTTCTCCCCGCTTGTGGCTTGTCATCTTACTTCTTTAACAGTGTCTCCCCAAAAGCCTAAGTTTTCATCTTGATAAAGTAAAATTGAGCATTTTTGTTCTTTCGTGGTTTGAGGTTTTTTTTATGCTGTCATTTTGTCTTTTAATGGTTTAAAATTGTGTTTATGCCTCACCTAGGAGAGTTTTCTTTGCAGAATGACACTGGGAAGTGGATTTGCAGAAATCACTGGGTGATTTTAGAAGGTTACATTTACACATCAAAATTACTTTGTGGGAGGGAGGGTACTGGGTTTTCATTTGGCATGTTGTGGCTTTTTGAAATCTTTGTTTATGACAAGGGCTGCCAAATGAGAAAGGAAAAATTTAAGGCAATTTGAAAAGCAGCTCAGAAGTTTTGTGAGCCCGAGACTCTCTTGGCAGAAGCCCGATGCAAAAAATAACAGAGAAAGGAGTCTTGCCAAATGAGTAGAAGAATGTGACAGACAAGACCCATGGGACTGGCACCAGCCATCTTAAACCTGTGGACAGGCCAACCCCCAAACCTGGGCTTGTCCAGGAGAAAACTATTCAACTGCTTAGCCGGACTCCCGCAAGGGCCCATTTATTGCCTCCCATGTTGGGCAGACTTTAATAACCAAAGCACAAGGCTTCTTGCAAACAGCTCTTCCTTCCCCTGCGGTTATAACCGGCCAGGTAATTCCGGAACAATCTGACTCCCAGCTTACCAGGAAGGGACGAGAGTGGATAGCATATTTTCCGTGGCTTTCTCCGTGTCCCGCTGGCCCTGGAGCTCACCAGTGCCAGCCCGAGGTCCTTCAGTGCTGACGGTGCACGATATCACGTGGCTGCTAACGCCCAAGCCTGCAGCTGCCAACCCAGTCTAATTCGAGACCGTGTCCATGCCTGCCGCTGGCTTATGGGCCCATTCCACAGCTCCGAGACGGCATAAAAGGTCACACGGTCTGGATCAACTGGATTTCCAAGGCCATCTGCCCACATCTGGACTTTTCAAAAGAGAGAGACCCAGGATCATGAGAAGAGTGCCTTCCCTTTGGTGTCAGAAAGCCTAAGCTTAAAGCCCCTGGCGCACCATGTCCCAGCTGTGTGACCGAGGGCAATTCACTCCACCTCTCTGGTCCTCTGTTTCCCCATCTACAAAACAAGGATTCATAAAATAACAGAGGTACATGGGATGACACGCAAGTGCCCAGCACAGGCGGTCCCTGGCACATTGTAAGCTTTCAAGCAAGCACCTTTCGTCTTCTTCCCCCTACGGACAGTCTGACAAGTCCATGAAATCAACCGCTGGGGTTCATGTGCACATGGACCTATTTCTCCACGTCTGTGCATCTCAGCTACCATATTGGTAAAGAATGCTCCACAGCAAGAGACCTGGAGCTGGAAATACCGATCTGGGCAACGTCACCAAGTGGAAGTAGAAGCAACTGTCCAGGTGGAGTGAGACAAATGGTCAGCCCAGTGGACGCGTTCAAGGTCAGCTGGAGATCGGGAGACAGCAACTGAAGACCAGAGAGAGTGGCCAAAGTGACAGGGAGCGTGTGGACACCACAAAGAGCACCAGGAAGAGAAGGTCTAGCACATGCTCAGGACTCTTGGCTTGGCTTCCGGGAGGTCCCATAGTTCATGGCAAGTGATGGGGGGTGGAGGTGGTGGAAACATGGAGGTAGGCGAATGAATGAGTTCAGAACACAGCGAGAGAAAAAGGACAACAGTTCAAAAGCCAAAGCCAAGGGGGTCAAGTGATCATGTCAAGACAGGGAAGATCTTGGCACGTTAAAACACTGCAGGAAGCGGAGACCACACAGTGACAGAAAGCTGTCAGGAACCTGGGGTTTTGTTGGATCCACGTGTGGAAGCCAACGTCCAGGCCACGGTGATGGTCGGCGCGATCCTTCACAGGGACTGTTGGATGAGCTTGCACGACTTTGACTCAGGAGTGATCAAGAGCAAGGTCAGGGCAGTAAAAGGCTCCAGCAACCCTGGGACACAGTGCTGGCTCCGTGACCCCCAGGCAATGCATGGATTCCACCTGGGGTCCCAGTCTCCAGCCGCGAGCTCAGAGCAGGGGAATGGAAAGGTGGAAATCACTACATTGGCCACATGATCCTCAGAGGACAGTGAGGATGAAGTCCAGTCAGGAAGGTGGACACTATCTCAGTTCTCCTCTGGGGACTGTGAAATACCACGGGGGCCTTGAGGGATGGGAGCATTAGGAGGAGGAGCAGAGAACCTGAGACTAGAGGCAAAAGTTCAACCCTCTGGGGTTCCATAGCCACAGTGGCTTTGACTAATATCTGTCTTGTCCTTTGCAAAGTGCCTTCATGGGCAGCATCTGAATTTGGGGAACAATTAGTCCCATTTTACCAAATTGAGAAACAAGTTCCAGAAAGTTCAGTGGCTTGTTCAAGGTCATGCAGCTGGGGATGGCAGAGCTGGGACTATTTCTGGCCCCCTATTTCCGGGGTTCATAGCCCAACTCCATCCTCCCACCCAGGGAACTTCTGAAATCAACCCAAGCAAACACACATTTCTTAAGCAGCCTCGTGTCCTAGGCGCCATGCTAAGGCATGAAAGATGAATTTTGTGAGTGGTAGAGGTGTTAGCCATTTACCCGACACCCGCCCTACACTCCTTTATTGCTACAGAACTCCGATTTCACTTGGGGGAACCAATGTACCTTTGGATTAAGCCAGACATGAGAGTCCTGCTCCCCAGTGTCCTCGAAACTTAGGGGTCGTAACATGACCCAGTTCTGGCCAATGAGCTATAAGGAGAAATCTTATAGCTTATATAGGGGTTTCTTATATAGGGGTTTCTTATATAGGGGTTTCTGGGAGGAGATTCTGCTTTCTTGATCAAAAGGGACAGGCTCAGGTATCTCTCCTGGTCCTGCTTCTCTATGCTCTTTCCCCTGCCTCGCTTGCGACCTGAGACCTCACGGATTCACTTGTGACCCAACGCCTGGGGATGGTGACCTTGCATTCTGCAATCATGAGCCCACAGCACGAGGATATGGAAGATGAAAAAGACAAAAAGCTCCCATCTCTGGCGGCACCATGGAACGAGAGGGAACTAAGGCCAGCCTCCACCCACCTGCAGACTTCCAGCCTTGTGAGAAAAAACAAAAACAAAACAAAAACATCTATTTGCCCCAGCCACTGATACTAGACTTTTTATTGCCTGCAGGTAATTACATTCCTAATTGGCAAACAGGCCCGATCAAGGAAGGAGGCAAGCCCCAAAGCCAAATCAATAATCCAATTCAATTATATATTCATTTGTGTGTTTACCGATTCCCAGCTATAATAGTCAATTTTAAGTGTCAGCTTGATTGGGCCACAGACATTTGGTGAAACATTATTCCGGTTTTTTCTGTGAGGATGTTTTCAGATGAAATTAACTAGTAAAAAAGTAAAACAGATTGCTCTCCCTAATGTGGTGGGCCTCATAAATCAGTTGAAGGCCTGAACAGAACAAAACCCTGATCATCTCCCTAATAAAAGGAAATTCCTCCTGCTTGACTGCCTTTGACCTGGGTCAGCAACTTTTTTCCTGCTTTCAAACTCAAACTGAAACATCAGCTCTTTTCGGGTCTCAAGCCTGCCAGTCTTTGGACAGGTGCCACACCATCAACGCTCTCCTGATTCTCAAGCCTTCAGACTCAGACTGGAACCACATCTTCAGCTTTCCTGGGTCTCCAGCTTGCCAACTGCAGACCTGGGAACTTGTCAGCCTCCGTAATCATGTGAGCCAACTCCAGTAAATAAAAGCTAGACAGATAGATTGATGGATCAATCCATCTTATTGGTACTGATTCTCTGGAGAACCATTGTTAATACACATGCCTTTTTTTTTCCTACACACAAACTGTATATAAATGGTGAGAGCAGCTATACTCCTATTAGCCCAGAAATGGAATAACTTCTATGTCCATCAACAGGGGATAGAGAAACAAATGATGATCTAGCCATACAATGAAATTCAACTAAGCAATATAAAGGAGCCACTGCTGGTATGCACAAGAACATGGGTAAATCTCAAAAGTACTACACCCGGTGAACAAAGCCAGACACAAAAGACCACTTACTCTATGGTTCCATGTATATGGAACCATCTAGAAAAAGGTGAATCTGATATATAGTGACTGAGAGCATATCCGTGGTTACTGGGACCAGGCATGAAAACATCGGAGTGATAGAAATGTGTTGCATGTCATCGTCATGTAGGTGGTTACATGGGTGTACACATTTGTGAAACTCATCAAACTATATACTTAAAACGGATCCATTTTATTTGGATAAATGTCACCTCATTGAAGTTGAAAATGCAGGGGAGCCTGGGTGGCTCAGTCAGTTAAACAGGTCATGATCCCGGAGTCCTGGGATGGAGCCCCGCATTGGGCTCCCTGCTCAGTGGGAAGCCTTCTTCTCCCTCTCCTCCCCACTCATGCTCTCTCTCACTCTCTCTCAAAACAAATAAATAAAATCTTTTTAAAAATTGAAAATGCAGGGGCGCCTGGGTGGCTCAGTGGGTTAAAGCCTCTGCCTTCGGCTCAGGTCATGATCTCAGGGTCCTGGGATCGAGCCCCGCATCGGGCTCTCTGCTCAGCAGGGAGCCTGCTTCCCCCTCTCTCTCTGCCTGCCTCTCTGCCTACTTGTGATCTCTCTCTCTCTCTGTCAAATAAATAAATAAATCTTTAAAAAAATTGAAAATGCAAAAAAATATGTTTTTTTTATTTTGAAGTGGGTCACATAGGTGGGTATAATCCAAGTATATATAAATAAAGAAATGGGGGAAAGAGAGGCTGCACATAAGATGGATCCAGGAGAAAGTCCGCTCACAAAGCACACATTGATCACTTGATTTCAGGGAGCTGCAAATTGGGGCTGAACTTCCCAGAAGCCAAAGCAAAAAAAGAAAAAAAAAAAATGTTTACAAGCTTTCCTATGTCCATAAGAGAGGATCGCAGTGCTCATAAAATAAAGTTGCATCACAGAGATATGGTGGCTTGGAAGTATTATGGGAACACAGAGAAGGAAATGACTAATTCTGTTTGGGAAAACCAGGAAACGCTACAGAGATGAGGGCAGGGAAAAGAAAGAGCTAATGCTGGCTCTTTGGGGAATGTGGATGTGCGAGGAGGGGGACTGGGCTCCTGGCGGGGAAACAATCAGCTTAACTCATTTCCTAGATGCCCTTCAACTCCAAAGAGGTCGTGGTCTCAGGAAGCAGGAAGAAGGCTGGGGCCCAGTCTGCGTCTCTGCAGGGCCGAGGGAAGGGACAGGGGTCCCAGAGCAAGGAGAGTCACTTCTCCACCCACCAGTTTGCCACGATGCATCCAAACGAGGGTCAGAAAGGCCTTTGCCCAGTCAGCACGACCCCTTTTGCTACGGGATTGAGGGGCGGCGGAGGTCCCCCAAAGCGTGGCCCTACTGGGGAGGCAGAGGGGAGTATTTACCCACGCAGAACCCTTGAGGCTTTTAGCCACCCGTCGGGCTGGATTGTGCTCAGTTATCAGCTGTGGGTCGTCCCTGCCCACACAGATGACCTCTCCTCCCAGCTGCGCTCCGCCGTCCAAGTCATGCCTGATTATCACCAGCTAATGAGAATTCCTGGCCTTGGTCAACTGCCCACACTCAGGAATTTGCTATTCATGAGAAATGTCAACTTTACGAAAACGAGTCCTGTGTGTCAGCTCTTTTTCCCACATTCAGGGTTTACAGCTGACAGGACTTTGTTTCACATGATTTGCTGATGGGGAAGAGGCCGTAATCCAGGAAACTGCTCTGACAAATCATCCCTGGGCCAGCAGAGTGTTCTGGAACATTCTTTTTATTTGTCCCCTTAGAAACCGTCTGGAAAGGGAAACCTCGGGGATTTAAACAAGGCTAGAGTGGAAGACGGGATGCCTAAAGGGAGAGGAGAGCAGTACTGTGAGGACCTCGGCCCCATGGGACTTTCTGTACACACAGAACGGCTCCCACACTGAGAGGAAAGCTAAGACCTCCATGCCAATCCCAGAGCCTGGCAGAGACGAGAGCCTCTACTCAGGACGAGGACATTCCACGCCGTGACCTTTCTTCTCATTCATTCATAGGTTTGAAACTATAAAGGCACTGCTACCGAAGACGACAGTCTGCTTTCTGGCCCTGGGTGGATAATGCGGACAATATCGAGAAAGCGCCAGCCCCTCAGAGAGCACGCCTGTTCCACCTCTGGCCACGCGACTTTCTCTTTTTCTCCTAATCTCACTTCTGCACTAACAGAGAGGACGACTTTCATAAATGATAACAGTGATAACAAGTAGACCTCCAGCAGGGCCTGTCCAAAGGATCCATATTCTAGGCCGCGAGACTGGGAAGGGTTACTTCCTCAGGGGGCACCTTCCTCAAATGCAGAGACCCTGGACTCTAGGATGCTGGACATGACAATTCTGGATGGAGCAAAGCACAGGAAATTCTAAAGCTGTACAAACAGAGAGAACGGGAGGGGTAGGCTCCCACAGGCCCCTACCGCACCCCAACCCCAAGCAGTGCCAGCTCCCCAGAGGGCCCATCCGGCCCCGGCCATGTTCCCAAAGAACGATGATATCATAGTCAACTACATCCTGAGAGCTTGCAAGGGCTCTCCACCAAGCTTCCCACAGCCCAGTAGAGGAAGGCCCAGCGGCTTTGCTGAGACTGGGAAACCCAGGCCCAGAAAAACGCCCCACATCCCACAGGTAGTCTAGGCAGAAAGAGCCTGGTGGCCAACAGCTAGGGCTTTGCAGTCAGGAATCTCCTCTTCTGCGGTACGGCCCACCCTCCGGGACCAGGGTCCCAGGGCCGCCCTGCCAGGCTTCACAGCTCAACCGTTTGCCTGCTGGATGACTGTGGGCAGCTTATTTAATCCCTCTGTGCCTTCTTTTCCTCCGCTGTAAACTGGGGAGGATGTTGGTGCCCACCGCACAGGAGACACAGGGAGCTCTCACACACGTGGAAAGAAAGAAGCCGGACGTAAAGGGCCACACAGCGTGATTCATTGATTCGACGTTCCAAAACGGGCCAAGTGCTTCACGAGTATGGGGTTTTCTTGTGGGGTGCTGGAAACACGTCGGAACCAGACAGAGGTGATGGCGGCATAACATTGCGAACGTACTAAATACCATTGCATTGTTTATTTTGAAATGGCAATTGGGGGGCGGGGGGCTCCTGGCTGGCTCAGGCGATAGAACTAGCGACTCTTGATCTCGGGGTTGTAAGTTGGAGCCCCACACTGGGTGCAGAGATTACTTAAAAATAAAATTTTGGGGAGCACCTGGGTGGCTCAGTGGGTTAAAGCCTCTGCCTTTGGCTCAGGTCATGATCTCAGGGTCCTGGGATCAAGCCCCGCATCAGGCTCTCTGCTCGGCGGGGAGCCTGCTTCCCCCTCTCTCTCTGCCTGCCTCTCTGCCTACTTGTGATCTCTCTCTCTGTCAAATAAATAAATAAAATCTTTAAAAAATTAAAAATAAAAATAAATAAAATCTTTGAAAATAAACAAATTGGTTTTTTGATACGTGAATCTCGCCTTAGTAAAATTTTATTTATTTACTTACTTACTTATTTGTTCAATGGGCCAGACTCACCTAACAGACAGGAAGCCAAAAGAATGGTTACTTGAGGTTGGGGAAAGACGGTAGTAACTGGGAGGGGGCACAAGGGAGCCTTCTGGGAGATGCTCTGTATTATGATCTAGGTGATGGGTGGTCACGTGGGTAAGAACCTATCAAGTTCCAGGCTTGAGATTTATGCACTTAGAGGGTTGTTTTCATAATGAAAGGAGGTAATCCATGGCAAGCTCTTTAAATCAGCCCTGACACAGAGTAAGTGGTCAATAGTCTTTATTTTTTTTTTAAGATTTATTTATTTATTTTGAGAGAGAGAGAGTGTGTGTGTGTGTGTGTGTGTATGCTCGCATGAGCAGGGGGAGGGGCAGAGGGAGAGAGAATCCTCAAGCAGACTCCCCCGCTGAGCATGGAGCCTGACGCGGGGCTCGATCCCAGGACCCCAGGATCATGACCTGAGCCGAAATCAAGACTCAGACACGCAACTGACTGCCACCCAGGTGTCCCAGTGCTTCATATTCGCTCTGTATGAGAAGACAGACGTTAGCTGAGCCTACTGTGGTGATCATGTCACAGTATATGTAAGTTAAACTATCGTGCTGTATGCCTTAAACTTAATTTTTTAAAGATTTTATTTATTTATCTGAGAGAGTGTGTGTGTGAGAGAGAGAGAGAGAGATCACGAGCAGAGGGGAGCAGCAGAGGGAGAGGCAGAAGCAGACTCCCCACTGAGTAGGGAGCCCGACGCAGGACTCGATCCCAGGACCCCAGGATCATGACCTGAGCTGAAGGCAGACGCTTAACGACTGAGCCACCCAGGCGCCCCTATGCCTTAAACTTACGCACTGATTTAAGTAAAGTATTTTTCAATAAAGCTGGACAAAAATAAAAATAAGTAAAATAAAATAAGAATAGGATAATTATCTCAAAAAATAAAGGCTCAATAATTAGTAAAAATCAGTATGATTATTATCTCATAGCGTTTAGAGGATTGAATGAGACAAGGCTTATAAGACAGTTAGCATAGGAGCTGGCTTTTCATACACATCCCCCAAATAGAAGCAATTCTCATGCATATTAAACTGGACCCAAACCTCCTGGCTCAAGATTCAGAGCACTTTGCAAAGCACCATCCTGCCCACTCAAGAGGCTAGTTTGACATAAGCGTTGAGGAAAAGAGCCAAGGATTTAAGGATTAGAGGTTGGTACAACATAGCACGGCCTCCGGATAAGCTGGGTTACCTCCCGCAGACCAGCCTGGGTACAGAGCAAACCCTTTACCCTCACACAGGCAGAACTTGAAAGCGAAAAGTCACCTCTGGGAAAAGACCATCCTTGCTACATCCTGCTGACAGGGGGAAACCACCTGGATCACTAATATGCTCCCTTTTTAAAAAACATTTTATTTATTTATTTGAGAGAGAGAGAGAGAGAGCTCAAGCAGGGGGAGGGGCAGCGAGAGAGGGAGAAGCAGGCTCCCTGCTGAGCAGGGAGCTGGATGCAGGACTCGATCCCAGGACCCTGAGACTATGACCTGAGCCAGAGTCAGACGCCCAACTGACTGAACCACCCGGGTGCCCTTAATACACTCTTTTGATGGGCATTCTATGTTGCTCAATTACATTTGATAGGCAAGCTTCATACAAACCCAAAAGAATGGCCTCCTCTCCATTGGGCCACACTCTCCTAGGTACATACTCACTTCCCTGGCACTTATGAGATGTGGACAGCTTTCACTCAGTTGCAATTGTCTCCTTCCAAACCCCAGCTCCTTGCAGGCAGCAGCCCTGTGCCCACCACCTTTTCAGCCCAAGCTTAGCTCCCAGAACATCACAGAGGATTAATCCATAAGTGAGGGTTGGAGGGAGAGCGTGAGGGGCTCCCCGATGGGGCAGACCCTTGAGAACGGAATCATTTCCCTCCCTCCGGTGCTGAGAAGATTTGTTCAGGAAGGAAACACTGAAGCAGAAAAAGGCCAGTCTCAGGGCAGGGGGAAGTGCATAAGCTTCCTGGCTCCTTCTGAGTCAGTTTAATTCCATTTAGAACGGATTATCAAGATCCAGAAATTGCAGTGATCCTTGGCTTGGGGTCAGAGGGGAGAATGAAGTTAGGTACAGAAAACATGGTTCTGTGATATTTTTTTGTTTCCATCATGGGTTCAGGTCTTACCCTTTATCAGCATGGTGATTTTGCAAGCATATAATACCAACCACAACACATTTTCACCTAGACTAACTGAATTTAGATCTTAAAAATAAGTGCAACCCTTTACCTCCGAGGTCTTCCTCCCCAGAGCCCGTAACTCCAGGCTAATCGTGAAAGAAACATCAGACGAATCCCACCTGAGGCATATTTTACAAAATACCTGCCCAGTGATCCTCAAGACTGTCAAGGTCATCCAAAACAAAGTCCAGGAAACTATCACAGCCAAGAAGAGCCTAAGGAGCCACAGCACGAAATGTAATGTACGATTCTAGATGAAATCCTGGGATCATAAAAGGGCATTAAACAAAACCAAGGAAAGCTAAATAAAATATGAATTTTATTTTTTTTTAAGATTTTATTTATTTATTTGACAGAGAGGAGAGAGATCACAAGTAGACAGAGAGGCAGGCAGAGAGAGAGGGGGAAGCAGGCTCCCCACCGAGCAGAGAGCCTGATGCGGGGCTTGATCCCAGGACCCTGAGATCATGACCTGAGCCGAAGGCAGAGGCTTTAACCCACTGAGCCACCCAGGCGCCCCAAAATATGAATTTTAATTATTAATACTATATCAATATTGGTTCATTAAGAGTAAAAAAAAAAGAAAGAAAAGAAAAGAAAAAATACCATTCTAATGTAAGACAATACTAGGGAAAACTGATTCCATGGCACATGGGAACTCTGTAGCATCTTTGCAATTCTTCTGCATCTCTAAAACTATTCTAAAAAATAAAGTTTATTTTTTTGACAAAAATCACCGCAGAGCATTCTTCAAAATGTCAACAACCTTGTCCCACTCACCACCCCCTCCAAAATGTACCTGCTCTTCAAGACTAACACATCGGAGATTTTACCTGCCTTGTGTTTCTTCCCCCTCGAAGTGGGGGGAAAAACCTTCAACTTAAGGTTGAAGGCAGCTTGAGGCAGGTGGAGGAAATGATCCTTGCCCGGGCCACCTCCCATTTCATTGTTTCAAAACTCAAAATGGCTCTAATATTTTTAGCCGCAAACTAACGATTTGCCTAGTCCAAGTATCGAAACTTGACAATTTAGTCATATAAGACAGCAATTGCAATTTATTGCATGCCAAGCATCGAGAAATATCCATGAGAGAAATAAACAGGGTCCCTTCCCTTCTGGGGCGTATAGTTACATCCTAGTATGCATGGCAGACAAGCGAGCCAATAAGGGGATGAGGGTGTGACAGTGACCCAGAACTTCTGCTCAAGGTTTGCTCCGGGGGCAGCGGTAGGTGGTCAGAAGCCACCCACACCCTTTGGCCCCACCTCTCTTTGGACCAGGAAGATGGTTCACAGAGGTTTGATACAGCCCGTGGCATTCAGGTTAGAGGTTTTTCCAGCCCTAATGATTTGGGGCCTGAATCTTATTCTCAAGACACGAGGAGATTTCTCCTGGAGGCTTCATTACTTTGACAAGTCATTAATAACTCTTCATCAGAAAAATTTGTCTTGGGTGTCTGGGGAGTATCCGCTGCTCCACTAGAAGATGTTTATATTGTGAGAAAAGACCCAGGGAGCTCGAAGTCTAGCATCAGACATAAACCAGAAAACAGACGGTGAAAATACAGGGTAGGGAGCGCTAAGGTAGAGAGCGGAGGCCCACAGGGCATCCCAGAGCCAGATCCCCTGAGTGGAGTCTTCTTTAAAAAGCACCTTTATTGAGAAATCATTGACATCAATCAAATGCACCTATTTTAAGTGCACACTTCTATGAGTTCGACAATGTGTATACCTGTGTAACAACCCACTATCATGTTGTAGAATATTCCCATCACCTTAAAAATTTCCTTTGTACATCTTTAGACTCAATTCCTGATTGAGTCTAACTGATCGGTTTTCTGTTTTTACACCTTTGCCTTTCCTAGAACTTTCTGGAATCCTGCAGTATGTAGTCTTTAGTTTCTGGCTTCTTTCATTTAGCCTAATGTCTCTGAGATTTGTCCATGTTGTTGGGTGTATCAGCGCATTCCTTTTCGCTGTGGAGCCGTGTTCTATCGTGTGGCTATACCACAGTCCGTTTATCCATTCACCAGTTGATGGTCACTTGGATTATTTCCAGTTTGGGGGTATTGTGAATAAAGCTGCTATTCAGCTCAGTCTTAAAGTCTTAAAGATAGTGGATGTTAGTCAGCGAGAGAAGAATGTTCTAGAAAGGGACATTAGCAAAGGGAGAATGAGGAAGATGAGGCTGGAGAGGCAGAAGGAACAGCAAGGGCACCAGTGCTAAGGGAAGGCAATAGTAAGAATGGTAAGATTTTCAGCAGGAGGATCACTTGATCCAGCTTGCGGACCGGAGTCTGACGATGACCTCCTGAGGGTTGGAACTGGTTGTTGGTGATGCCTGCCAGACATCCAGGTGGGGAGATTTAATGAGAGGTGGGAAAAGAGCTGTGCTGAATTAACAGTTGGTATATAATGGTTGAAGCCAGGGTGTTGAGGAGTTCAACCAAGCAAAGCACATAGAGTGAGGAGTTATTGGCTGCTCATCTGTCTCTCCCATGAGCACGGAAAAGCCAAGCTAGCATAGTGCAGTGGCTAAGAACATGAACTCTGGATCCAGACTTCTGGGCTTCAAATGCCAACCGTGTGACATGGGGCAAGTCACGTGGTCTGTTTCCTTACCCATAAAATGGATTATAATATACCTGTCGTAGGGCTGATATAAGGGTTAACTGAGTTCATTCATTCCTAGCTCTTTGTACATCATCAGACGCTTGCACATAAAAAGTGTTACATAAGTTTCAGCTACTATTAATACAAAAAATCCAGAGAGTAAGTGTGGGAGAGACCTAAATTTGAATGCCATCTCCATTCATGGCAAGCTGAAAGACACTGAGAAATTTAACATCTTGGGGCACCTGGGTGGCTCAGTCACTTAAGTGTCTTCCTTCAGCTTGGGTCATGACCCTGGGGTCCTGGGATCAAGCCCTACATTGGGCTCTCTGCTCATCAGGGAGTCTGCTTTTCCCTCTGTGCCCCCTGACATGCTTGCTCTCTCTCACTCTCTTTCTCTATCTCAAATAAATAATAAAAAATAACAATAAAAGAAATTTAACATCTCTGAGCTGAAAGTCCCTTACCTGAAAAGTGAGGATAATAATTATTACCTCACAAAGTTATTGGAAGGAGTAAATGAGTACAAGATGAAAAATAGAAACCATCAGGGACCTCTCCCTCCAGGGTTCATCTTTGTTTCCTCCTTCCCTCCTCCATGTTCCCATGGAACACTATTCACATCCTTTCCAGAACTTTCCTCACTACTAGGATAAACCATTGGCTGATGTATTAGTCAGGATGGACTAGGTTATGCTGCAGTAACAAATAGCCCCAAATCTCAGTTGCTTACAACAGCACAGGTTTGTTTCTCATTCTACACTATGTGTCCAGCACAGATTGGTTGCTCCTCTGTTCAGCTTCACTCTGGAACCCAACTAGACAGTGGCAGCCAGTTAGGGGGATATTGCTGGCTGTGATGAGAGATGGAAACAAAAAATATGTTTAAAAAGGTGTTGACTTTTTAGGCTTCTCCCCAGAGGTGATGCTCATTCATTCTTTTCCCATTTCATTGTTCAAAGAAAGTTAAATGACCACATGGGGGTTGACCATGACAATAATGTGCCATCTTCCTAAAAGAGGGACAGCAATACTTGATCACAAACTGCATCTGCCACTCCACTGAGAGCCTCTGGAAAGAAGCACTGAGCACGAGTCACAGCCACACTCCTTTGCTTGGTTGGCATCGTGCCCTTGAGGTTTGACGAATTAAGCAAGACCAAGAGTTCTTTTAATTTGGCCTGGAGCATATAGGTTTACTTGACCCCAAGGTGGAAAGTCCTCCTATAGTCACTGCTCCTGTAGAAAAGTGAATGAGCCTTGCTATCATCAGAGGACAAGTTCCCCTTCCAAGTCACCAGAAGGCAGTGTGTCTACTGGCAGGTAAGGAAACTCCTCCAGGTTCCAGCTGCTTCCCAGGGGACCGAGCACCTTTTGCATGTGGGCACGAGAACGATCATTCAGCAAGTGCTCTACAGGCTTTGTTGCATTTGATCTTCAAAACATGCCTGTGAACCATATGACTAGGCAGGTAGTGGCATACCCAGGGGGCAAATGAGGCCATGGAGACGGTGGAAATCCTTGGGCATTCCTGGCAAAAATACAAAATGGTGTAGCCGCGGTGGAGACCAGTATGGTGGTTCCTCCAAAAGCTAGACATAGAAGTGCTATATGATCCAGCAATTCAGGGAATATATCCAAAAGAGAAGGAAGCAGGGACTCAAACTGGTATTTACACACCAGTGTTCGTGGCTGCATTATTCACAATAGCCAAACGGTAGAAGCACCCCAAGTGTTCATCGATGGATGAATGGATAAACGAAACACGGTTTACACACACAATGGAGTATTTATTCAGTCTTAAGATGGAAGGAAATCCTGTCACCTGGCGGAACCTTGAAGACATCATGCCGAGTGAAATAAGCCAGCCACAAAAAGACAAATATTGCATGACCCCACTTCTATGAGCTACCCGGAGTGGTCCAATTCACAGAGACGGAAGGTAGAATGGTGGCTCCCAGCAGCTGGGGGAGGGGGGCGGGGGGATGGGAAGTTAGTGCTTAAATGGGTACAGAGTTTCAGTCTGGGAAGATGAAAAATATTCTGGAGACGGATGGTGGTGATGGTTGCACATTGGTGTGAATGTCGTAAATGCCCAACATGGACGCTTAAAAATGGTTACGATGGTAAATTTTATGTCGTGCATATTTTCCAGCATGACAGTAATAATAAAAGGACAGAGTCAAGTAACTTGTCCAAGGGCACACAGGCAGGGAGAGGAAGACTTGGGGCTTAGGAATTGGAGGCCAGGGCTTCCCTTCCAATATCACATGGCTTCGCGCTGTCCTTGGCTCCATCTCGGTGCCAACCTGCATATCCTGCCTCCCTCGGTTCCCTCTGCACCCGACTGTGGGCTCTCTCCCTTCCCCAGACCTAATCCCGGTAGCTAGAACACAGTGTCCTATGTCACTGATCCACTCACTCATTCTTTCCTTCCTTCAGCAAACAGTATCGGACATTCGCTATGCATCAGGCTTTCCCTATTTTCCAGGTGCCGGGGACGAACAGAGCCCAGTCCTAGCCCTCCAGGCCGGACTCTCCCTGGGCACAAAGTCCTGGAAACTAGGGGTGAGCAGGAAGATACAGAAATGCAGAGGAGAAGGCTCTCGACTTTGCCTGGAGACATCAGGGCAGGCTTTCAAGGGGAGAAGACATTTGATCTGAGCCTTGGAACATAAGCAGGAGTTTTCCAGGAGGAGAAGGAGAAACATATCCCATAGAGAGGGAGCACAGGGTACAAAGTCACAGCGACAAGACAAAACAGATGGCCGAGGAATCCCAAGTTGCTGAGGACAGGCCAGACACTGGGGAAGTTAAGAAGTTTGCAGGGACCCCATCACACCATGGAGGACCTGCTAGGTCAGAATAAAGAGTCTCCCTGTCTTCTTCTGGGCAATGGGGAGCCATCGCAGGACTAGATTGGGGAAGGCATGATCAGAGTTGCATTTTAGAAAAACTATATAGAACAGCTCATAGGGAGTCAAGGCCAGAGGCAGGCAGTACAGCAACAGCAATGTCGTCAAAGCCCAGGCAAGACATAAGAAAGGCCTGAACCAGAAGACGGCAATGGCTCTGAAGAGACGGAGCCAACCGGTAAGTCAACTCCACAGGACAGAGATTTTTCTGTGGTTCACTGCTCTGTGCTCTGTGCTCATTCCCTGGCACACAGTGGATGCCCATAACTATTTATTGAGCTACCAATAAGTATCTGTTGAATGGTTAACACCAGAGACAAATCAGAAGCAGGGGAAACGGGACCCTGAACAAGTGGGTGGACGTTGAATGAATGAGGAATTATGGCAAAGCAGATTCTAAAATGACTCCCAGGGTTTTGTGCTAAGCAACCAAGGAGGCTGAAATGGGTGTCTCATCGAGATAGGGAACTTGGGAGTGAGGGAAGCGTTAGGTCGGACGACGACGCTGGCAGCTTTGGGCTCTCCAAGCCTCGGGTGACAGGGCTGACCATCCAGGTGGAGAGGAAGGACACCCAAGCGGGGCTGGATTCAGATCCAGAGTTGGAAGGCAAGATCTGGGCTGGAGAGAGGCATTTCCTCTGGGAACAGTAGGCTTTCCCATTGGGGCCAAATGTTCTTTTCAAGCTAGGGAGGCAGTGGGGCCTCTGCTAGCCTCCCCCCCACCTGGAAAAATCCCAGAGAAGGCGGTACACACCGGCCCTTGTGGATTCGGCCTCTCACCCTCTGGCCACACTCTTCCCTCCTCAAAGCGGGCACCATGCTTGGCTTCCTCCTTCCATCTGCTCGGCCTCCAGGACGATCCCATCTCCCTCCTCTGTCCCGGAGCTGCCTTCAGCCAGCCCAGCGCACAGAGGTCTGACCTCCGGGTCCTAGATTCCTGGGGCATTTGCATGGACCCCCACTCTGCACCCTTTCACGCTACGGTGGTGTTCCTTTAGGTTTGGGCATGTGTCACAGCTCATCCGTCTCCCGCTGAGTGCCTGCTGCACGCGGGGCACGAGCCTGCGGTGTGGCTGTCTACTGCACCCCTGCCATCGGGGGTCAGGACAGCAGCCCCCTAACCCGTCTCCCTCTTACAATCTTGCCTCCTCTCCAGATCAATCCAGTGCATCTCTAGCCCGTGTGCCAAAGCCATGCGCTTGAACCCAGGTCTGACCTCCCTCCTCTCCCGAAAGCTTCCTCGAGTTCAGCAAGGCCACGGGACACAAGCCAGACTCCTCGGCCTGGCATCTGAACTTTCCTTGAGCTAGTCCCAGCCTTTGCTTTTGCTCTGACGCTTCACTTTGCAGCCCTGCAAACCCAGTCCTCTGGCTGATTCCACTTCCCCGCCAGAGCCTGCGTCTGTCATCTACCAGCCATGTCTCCAGAGCCAAGTTCTCGAAGCTCTCTGGGCCTCCGTGGAATACAGATAATAACAGTATCTACCTCTAGGACTGTTGCAAGGGTGAAATGAGTTAATGTTTGCAAAGTGTAACGGGGCTGGGCTCACAATCCAGGCTCTGCAGTCATTGTTGGCACCACTGTTCCCTCTCTCCAGCATCTCCTTCCCCAGCACCGACATTCGCAGAGTACGGGCTGCTGACCTTGAAGACCCCTCTGACAGGCCGCCTCCTTCACAGACGCCACCCAGGCCCCCACTGCCCGGAGACCCGGGGCATGGTCTGCATTATCGCAGGACCACAGTGACTTGTCTTCACCCATCAGCAGACAGTAAGGTCCTGCAGTTAGACACGGCAGTCCGTTCCTTTCTGGGACCCCTGCGTCCCTCGGCGGAGCTCTGGGACCCCCGCATCCCTCAGCAGAGTGTGGCAGCATGACTAGCGAAAGTGGAGTCTGGCAGTCTCAAGTTCACACCTTGGCTCTGATACTAACTAGCTGTGCGAACTCGAAGTTACTGAACCTCTCTGAGCCCTAATGTCTACAGATGCCCATCTCACACGCACCGAGCTGCTGTGGAAACAAATCCAATAATGTCTGGAGACCCCGACATGGTGTCTGGCCCAGAGGAGGCTCTCGATCAAGATCCGTTTCCTTTCCATCTTTAATATATGTTGAGCTCAGGTCTTCCCCAGCTTGAATGGAAGCACCCAGGGGCAGAGACCAGGTCTCGGTCCTGTGAATGAGAGGATATATGCGCTCATAGTAGATGCTCAAGAAACATGTGAGCCCCAACAGTACAAAGCTTGAAAGAAGCAGCTTCCTTGAAGCTTCTTTCCTTAAAAGACGTCACTCCTCGGTCCCTGGGTCAGGGTGGCAAGGGTCAACATCTAAGTCACCGTGGGGGTGGGCAGGCAAGGTGGGGGCTGGAGGAGGCAGGAGAATTAAAATGAATTTGATTTGTGGCTAACTTGCTTCTGGGCAAAACCCCGCCCCTCCTTTTAAAGGAGGAACAAAGGATGCTGCTCCCAGGGGGCTCCCGGTGTCCCTTTCCACTGCCACCTCCAGAGGCCGCGAGACACGACCGACGCTCCGGACTCCAGCCAGACCTGGCAGTATCTCCCTTCTGGCTACAAGAGGGAGAGAGGAAGCCGTCCCTGTCCTGGCTCCAGCTCTATTTGCTTTGCGAGGCAAGGCCGTCCCCGCGGGCCGCGTTCCGTGGCCCCACGCCAGGCTCTGGCCACCTTCTCGTTACCTAATGCTTTCCTAATCTGCAGTTTATGAAAGACAAGTACAAATCTCTGAGAACACCGAGAGAAACACCCCACCAGCTACCTCCTGGGCCGGCCCGCACCCCACTTCTGCGCCGGCGGTTTCATCACAGAGGGGCTCACTGCTCGTTCCCGTGCGGGCCACTTGGTGGGTCACCCAGAGCTCCATTTCTCCCGCGAGGCTTCACCGCTCCTCGGCCGTCCCAGTCTGTGCCTTCGTCCCTCCTCAGCCATCTCTCGTAATGGATTGGAAATTCTATTCTATACAGAACGGTGGGCAAATCCTTACATCTTTCTGTCTTGCTACGAGAAAGTAGATCTTTCAACGAATGCTTCTGGAACGATTAAACAATCGATTGTTTATATATATAAAACATATATATATATACACACACACACACACACACATATATACACATATATGCATATGTATGTATGTATATACATATACATACATATGTATGTATTATATATATAGTTATATATATATATAAACTTAGTTTTATATATATAAACAATCACATATGAAAGTTAGTCACATATAAAAGTTAACTCAAGGTCTCAAATGGATCATTGACCTAAATATGAAACCCAAAACTCTGAAGCTTTTAGAGAAAAGTAAATGTAGGATAGATACAATCTTTGTAGCATTGGGTTAAACAGAACTTTTCTTATAACACAAAATATGTAAACCATAAAGGAAAAAAATGGTATATAGGGCTAAATAAAAATGTAAAACTTTTCTCTTTGTCTGTTTGTCTTCTTTCTTAAATTCCACATATGAGTGAAATTATACACTATTTGTCTTTCTCTGACTGGCTTATTTCCTTTAGCGTTATACTCTCTAGGTCCATCCATGTTGTTGCAAATGGCAAGATTTCAATCTTTTTCACAGCTGAGTAATATTCCATTACATATAACATAATATAATATAATATAATATAATATAATATAATATAATATACATGATGGAATATAATATGTATAATTACATCTTCTTTATCCAGACAAAGAAACAAACAAAAAAAGACTTCTGGCTACGGAGAACAAACCAGTGGTTATCAGAGGGGAGGTGGCACGGAGATGAGGGAAATGGGTGATGAAGATTAGGGGTACACTTGTCATTATGAGCACTGAATAATGTACAGAATTGTTGAATCACTATATTGTACACTCAAAACTAATATAACATGATATATTGATTATACTGAAATTTTAAAAAATCAACATTTTTTTTTAAATGTGAAACTTCACCTCCTCCAAAGGTACTCTTCAAGAACACGAAAAGACAAGGAAGAACTATTTGCAAAATGTATCTTAGATAAAGAACTTGTATCTGGAATATAAAAAAATTTCGCACAACTCAATAAGAAAACAAACATCCCAATTGAAAAGGAGGCAAAATACTTGAGCAGAGACTTCACCAAGGAGGAAATGGAGATGGCAGGTGAGCACAGAAGATGCTGGGCCTCATTAGTTGTTAGGGAAATGGAATCTAGAACCATCATTGGAGGGGTGCCTGGGTGGCTCAGTGGGTTAAAGCCTCTGCCTTCAGCTCAGGTCATGATCTCTGGGTCCTGGGATCAAGCCCCGCATCGGGCTCTCTGCTCAGCGGGGAGCCTGCTTCCCCCTCTCTCTCCCTGCCTCTCTGCCTACTTGTGATCTCTCTCTCTCTCTGTCAAATAAATAAATAAAATCTTAAAAAAAAAAAAAATAGAACCATCATTGGATACGATGACACATCTACCAGAATGGCTAAAATACCCATTGATTTCTCATCATGTTAAACATATGATCCTGCAATCCCACTTCTAGTATTTACCCAAGAGAAATGAAAACTTGTATCCATACAAAGACATGTACATGAATGTTTGTGGCAGCTTTATTCATAACCCCAAATTGGAAACAACCCAGATGTCCTTCAATGATGAAAGGTTAGACAATGTATGGTATATCCATGCAATGGAATATTACTCAGCAATAAAAAAAAAAAAGAACACACTGGTATACATTCAACAGCATGGAGAAATCCCAAAAGCATTCTGCTAAGTGAAAGAACACAGACACAAAAGATTATATCCATATGATTCCCAAACTTTAGAGACAGAAATCAGATCAGTGATTGCTAGGGGCTGTGGGTAAATGAGATTTGCTACAAAGGGCACGAGGGGACTTCTTTATGGAAATGTTTGATTTTTATCCATTTGCTTGACAAATGGAAGCATTTGGCAAATCTCATCCATCTATTCACTAGACAAAGGTGACTTTTAGTGCAGGGATATTACATCTTAATGAATGTGACTTTTAAATAACCAAAAATAGAATAAAGTAAAATAAAAGGTAAATCTGATGGTATTTGTCCTTCACACCATGAGGATAAAATAACATTAATAATAGTAATAGCCAACGTGCAGCAGGCACTCTCCTAAAAATTTCTCCCACATTGTCTTATGTCAACCTCAAACAATCCTTGCAGGTCCTGAAGCACACCAAGCACTTTCCTGTCTCAGGGCCTTTGCACTTGCTGTCCCCTTTACCTTCCATCAGACAACTCCATCTTCCACATCCCTCTGGTCTCTATTCAAATGTCACTTCCTCGGAAAAGGCCTTTTTGTCCAAAAAAGTATCTAAATATTCTATCTAAAATAGTCCCTTCACGTATCACTCTCTATCCCTTCCCTAGTTTTATTTTCTTCACAAGCGTATCACTACCTGCCATTATACCATATACTGTTTGTTTATATCTCTGCATAAGAATGTCATTCTTTCACTCATTCCTTCCATTAGACCAACACCCACCGAGTGCCCACCCTGGGGCATGTGTGGGCAAAGCCCAAGCTCCAAGAGGCAGACAGTTGCCCCAAGGCCAAGAGAGTGTTGACCGGCTTCCCGTCTCCCTCTCGCAAGCCCTCTCATCATGGCGGCCAACAAGGGGCTTGCCTGTGTCAGGGTCAGAGAAGCTGCAGCCTGGAAAGAGTGCTGGTCTAGGAGTTCAGACACATTTACACCAGTCCTTCCAACATCCCCCTGGAGACCCCAAGTCAGGCTCCTCACATAACAAGGCCTCCACGTCCCCACTTGTAACATGATTTAGACATGTGTTTTTCAAACAGTAGCATGAATGGGAATGCCTTAAGACACTGATTAAAAATGCATTCTCCTTCCCCAGAAAATATGAGTCAGTAGACCGTGCCTGGGGTCCAGGAATCAGCCTACTTAATCCTCACCCAGGACAATAAGGTAGGTGATCTAGGAAATAAATTTTGGATATTAATGACGTTCCAACTACTTTTCAACAGCAAAAATCTTTCTCCGAATAAAATTTTACCCAGAAAACCATATATATTACATGTAAATCAGAGAGGATCTGGGCAGGGGAAGGAAGCAAAATAATGCTGGTTCCACTTCACGTTTGTCCTCTCATGCTCCCTCCATCCCATCATTCAGTGGCCCCAAACACCCTAGAGTTCCTTGGGACACAGTTCAAAAACCATCACTCTAGAGGCTCCTTCATCCAATTATTGCATAAATATTTGTGAACATTTATCATATGTTAGGCACTGTTCCAGATACTGGTACCCAACAATAAACAGAACAGAGAAATCCCTCTTCTAACAGATTTCGCATTTATGAGGATGACTTGCATGGGATGGTTTGCATGTATGAGCTCATTTACCCTTTTTTTTTTTTTTTAAGATTACTTATTTAGAGAGAGAGCATGCATGTGCAAGCAGGGGAGGGGCAGAGGGAGAAGGAGAGAGGGAATCTCAGGCAGACTCCGTGCTGAGCACAGAGCCCAACTCGGGGCTTGATCTCACCATCCTGAGATCATGACCTGAGGCGAAACCGAGTCTGAAGCTTAACCGACTGAGCCACCCAGGCACCCCTGTATTTGCTCATTTAATTCTCACCAGAACCCCACCAGACAACTACCAACATTTGCCATATTTTACAGGAGAGGAAACTGAGGCCCAAGGAGAATAAATAACTTGCCCAAGGTCCTACCCCAAGGTTTGAACCCAGAAATTGTAGCTCTGGCCAGTACACTCTTCCAAAATCCTGCCCGGTTCTCTATGAGCCCAGGAGTTATGCGGGAGTCCCCCCAGGAGGGGGGAAGGTGGGCCTGTCTGCCTGCCTCCTCCCTCTGTAGGCTCAAACCTCTATCTCCAGCACTCAGGCCCTCTGGGGTTAAGACTCCGGGCCTGAGCTCCAGGTGAAACCAGATCCCACATGACTTCAAGTTGACGCAAGTGGCCTTCTCTACCTGCAGGGACGCTGAGAGGCTCATCTCTGGGGTATAGAAGAATGTTCTCTCTGGACCAGGGGCTGAGTTTATTCTGGTCCCCGGCACATCGCTTGGCCTGCTATGGTGAAGGCGCCCGTGTCCAGCAGTTCTGTCAGTGATCCTAAGTGGACGGGTGACATCGATATGTCTGCAATGAGAACATCAGCACCGAGTTAGGAAGCAGAGTGGGGACGCAGCCAAGGGAATGCTGAGTAAGTGCGGCGCACACGTGGACAGATGAGCTCTTCCATCAGGACAGGGCGCAGCGGGTTAGAGGTTGCTTATGCCCAGGCCATTCTCTGCCAGCAGGGAAACCGAGGTCCAAAGGGAGGAGGTGGCTTGTGCAGGATTGTCTCAGCTATGTTCTCAGGCTCCTGCCATTGCCTCCAACGTCCAGAGCGACAGGATTGGTGATGGGTTGGAGGCAACGTGATGCAAGGCCATATCTCAGTCCCATCTTTTGCTAAGCTTTGGGACCTTGAGCGCTGAACAGCTGAGTCTCAGTTCCCCACACGTATGGTGGACACGAGAACATCCCTCAGCGACACTGCGAGGATCCCGAGAGATAATTCATTCAACACTCCCGATGCCTGGAGTGCCTTCTCTCCACTCCCCTCCTCCCAGATTTACCCAAAATCGACCCATTTTCAGGAATTAGCTCATCTTAACTGAGATCTATTGGGTCTCTGTTTATAAATGGATTTCAACCCCAGGCTGCTCTGACTGTGGTTGGGGGGCTAGCAGCACTGACTACACTGGTGGGAAATGCAGAGTCTCGGGCCCGGCTCCAGCCCTGACGAAGAGAATCAGCATTTTAACAAGGTCCTCCATGCCCACTCATGAGAAGCATTGTTTAGGATTTTTTTTTTTTTTTGCATGGACTGACTTGCTGTTTTTGACCATCGTTGACACGGGTTACTGGTAGCCAACACTGGCTGAGCGTTTTGTATGTGTCAGGGAAATGCTTTACACTCAGGATCTCATTTCAACTGCACAATCTCAGGAGGCGAGAATTCTTACTAACCCCGTTTCACAAATAAGGCAACCGAGGCGAGGTGGGTAAGTACTTGGGCCCCACTTTAAGCCCTGGGCCTCTGTGACTGCAGGCTCCTCTCTTTGCCACCCTACTGGCCAGAACTAAGCTACCCCTGCCTCAGCAGAAATTGGCCACGTGTTAATTCTCTTAATCCCTTCTCTCCTTGTGGGATCCCAGTGAGACCTCTGTCTCGGGAATCAAGGTGGTATCGGCAAAATGGCGGTTTCCAGTCACACCCCGCCCCCCTGCCCAGGGTGAGTTTCTGACGCCCTAGAGGAGCAGGACTGCTAGACTAGGTCAGAGAAGCCGGACTGCTTGCTCCTGAAGTGCCTACGGTCAAGGTCGGCAGGCCCCCAGGCCGCAGGTGGTGGGAAGGCTGACCCTCACGGCACTGCCCTGCTCCCTGCCACTCACTGACCCTCCCGTCCAAACGGTCCCCCCAGGACAGTCAACACTCTGACTTTGGCAAGCCTGCAAACCAGAAGGGAAAGAGTAGGGAAGACCGAGGAGGGAGGGGGAAATGCTTAAGAATGACAAGAGGAACACTAATCTCTGGCTACAATCCCAGGCCAGGTCCTTGGTGTGATTTGTCCCCAATCCTGCCTGCAGAGCGCTCTGCAAAACACTTACTTTATGTACCATTTTATGGGTGAGGAAATTCTGGGTCAGAGGGGTTTTGCAATCTGCTGAAGGTCACAGAGCGTTTAGTAAGTAGCTAGGCTGGGATCCAAATGCAGGTCCGTCTGACCTCCCAGCCTGGGTTCTTTCCACTTCGAAGTGATGTGTCTGATTCTTGAGGCAGCTGTGTGGCACCCTGGGGCTGGCCCTGGACACACATTACTTCGTGTAACCGTCACCCCTCAACCTTGGGAGTAGTGGTTGCTACAACCGAAGCAGGGAGAGGTCAGGTGACTTGTCTCATTCCTAAAGCTAATTAGCTGCCGAGCTAGGATTTGCTACCAGGTCCCTCTAACCCTGAAGTTTAAACTTTTTCGTCTTTACTCCTAGCTTTGCAAAGTGTCAAATGCAAAGTGTTTTCCCTCGAGGGAGGTCAGGGTATACTGACATGATAAGACTTTCATTGCGAGAATAAAACAGAAAAGTCGAACCCCTGCTGAAATGGGGGCAGCAGGTCACCCTCATATTAAAGGTATATTCTTTAGAGTGAGACTCCCCATATTCAGATCCCATTCACTCTCTCTGTGTGACCTTGAGCAAGTTACTTCACCTCTCTGGGCTTTCACGTACTTACCTGCAAGACGGGACAAGGAAGAATGCCTGCCTCGCAGAGTTGTCGTGAGAATGAAATGCGAGCGCGCTTGGAAAGGGCCACGGCAGGATCAGGCAAATACGATGAACTCTGTATGTGTGGGCGCCTTTCCTCATTGTTACTCGAATTATTCTTTTCCTGTGCTCATAGTAGGCACCGGCCATGGAGAAATGTGTCTGAGAAATACTGAGTGTTGGGAGGCTGCTGGGGGGAATGTCATCCACAGATTCACTTCCCCAGAGAAGAAGTAAGAACGATGCTTATCGGCAGGAAACCAGCTCTAACTCCGGCTACGGAGAAAGAAATTTCCAGATACAAGAAGCATCGACTGTGAATTGGCTCTTCTTTCCCCTCTCAGGTGTGGCTTCCCCGCTGGAACGCGGGGTGAAATGCGTCTGGAGTGTACAGGGGCCCCGACTCCCACAGGCCTTCCTCTTCAGCCAGAGGGCAAGCCTTCCTTGCAGGGACATCCCCCCAACTCACCCACGCGGTCTTCGAGCTAATGAGGCGTGGAATTCAAGTTTGGGAGGGAGCGGCACAGCCTCTGGACTGACTCAGCCATGAGCAGATGAGGAAACTGACGGACAGACTCGTGGAGTCACTGGTCTAAAGGTCAGACCGAGACACTGATTTTTCAAAATGTCATGTCCCGTGGCAAGAAAAGTCGCTGACACATTCCATGGAAATGCCCCGCATTCACCTCCTCCTGCTCTAGACACGTTCTGGAAGGTCACACGAGCCAGCGCCCAGGGAGCCAGAGCAGCAGGGCAGGGCCTGGGGAGGCTGGGTTCGCAGGGACCTTGCCTCCAGGTCTCAGCCTTGATTTCCCCTCGCTGAAAATGGGGGCAGTGTGGGCTTAATGTGTTTTATGAATAAGCTTTTCATTTTGGAATAATTTTAGGTGTACAGGAAAGTGGCAAAGATAGCGCAGACTCCCTCACTCGGTTTGCTCCAATATTACCACTTTACATTCCCGTGGTACGGTTGGCACAACTAAGAAACCAACGCTGGCACGTTAGTGTCGATTCAACTCCAGACTTTGGTTGGATTTCACTCATCTTCCCATTAATAGCTTCTTTCTGTTCCAGGACACCACACCGCAGCTAAGGCTAAATAAATCGTTTCTAAAGTTTAGAAAGTCCCCTCCCAGTTCCAAAAACAAAGGGACAATAGGCCATAAGGCTCTGGGTGTGTTAATTAGCAAATGAATGCTGTGCTGTGTGACTTTGGGCAAATCCCTTACCTTTTCTGAACCTCAGGCTCTTCATCTGTCCAAAGGGGATAATAGCAGTACTGCTTGCTTTATAGGGGTGCCGGGGGGTAATCCTTTGCTCATCCTCTTAGTACGCCATGCGCACCCCGTTGATAAATCTCAGCTGGTAGAAATCATAGCCTGAAAACAGGACTAAGCCAGCACACTTACACTTCCTGGCAGAAAATGTCCCAGCAAAATGGCTACTCCAAAGAGAAGACTTTGTGTCGCTGACCTAATCTGCAAAGCACAGGACAGGAAGGGGCAAAGACCCGCAGTTCCCAGGCGTGGGTTGGAGTCCGCCCCTGCCCCTGCTGGCTGCGGGACCTCGGGCGGACAGAGCAGCCTCTGGGTCTCAGCATCCGCATCTGTTAAATGGGAACCCATCACCCACCTTACACGGTTGCTGAGAAGATAGAATGAGGCACGTGTCGTCAAACATCTAGGAAGATTGAGGTGCAACGTTGGCTGCATCTTGTCCTTCTACGTCTTCTAGGAACCACAAGTCGTTGGCTGCAGTTGGGATCATTACAGAATCCACCAAAACCTGATAGGTGCGGTTCCGCGGGGTTGGTAATGAGATCCCGCTCCCCCCCCTTTTTTTTTCAGGGGAGAGGGGGGCGATTAACTAAACACTTGCCCTCCCCTTCCCCTGACAAAGCCTTGTTGACAAGCCAAAATCTTCATTGCTGCAAGCCTTTCCTTGCCCAGAGTGAAATTAGACAAGGAACCCAGTCACCCGGCTCTGCAGTTGAAAAGGAAGATCGAAACTATTCCCATGGTCAGTCTGACGAAGATCGTTACGGGACCTATTTCCACAGAATCACGGAATCATTCTGTTTTCCCAGAATGGCAGCTGAAGGGACGGAAGAAAGAAATCAAGGAGTATCACTCCCGTTTAAAGACGAGCAAATAAGAACCACAGGGGCAGATCTGTTTGTTCAAGGTCATACAGCAGAAGGGGTTCTGAGCTAGGACGAGACTGAGGTCATAAGATTTCTGCTTCCTTGCTTGTGGCTCTCTGAGACACCCATCCATCCCTCCCTCCCTCCATCCATTCATCCGTCTATGCTGGCAATGGATACCTTCCTCGTGGCAAGCACTGTGCTGGGTGCTGGGGAGCCAGGAGTGAATATGACTGTCACAGTCCCTGACCCCATGGAGCTTCCCATTCAGTGAGCTAGGACTGAGGCTGGGTCATCTGTTTCCCAAAGGTCTACAGGTGCCCAGCACACGGTGGGTGCGCAGTGTTTATTCAATCATGTATCTCTCATCTTGCGTAATGCTCCCACCTTTATGACTGATGTACTGGGTCTTTTCGAAGAAGTGAGCTAGGCTAAAGGCTCAGTATTTGTATTTATCTCAAACCACCTCTTTCAATCATCATCCTACCAGAAGACTTTTATGCTGCAGTGTGCAAACACAACAACACTGAGCAAGGAAGGAGTCCAAAGACCCGAGTTCAAGTCCCAGCTCTGAGCCGCTTACCCCAGAGAAGCTACTGAAAGACACCTGTGACTCAGTTTTCTCATCTACAAAGTGGAGCAAAGAATGTTTGGCTTGCCTAGTTCACCCAGCTTCTGAGAATATAAAAGGGGGAAGGCGGAGGGCAAGAGTAAACCTTCTAGAAAATATGCTATGAACGAAAGGTTATCGAGATGTAACTTGCATGCTTTACTTCAACAAGTAGGTTGAGGACACAAGGAGAAATAAAAGTGATAGGCTTTCCAGCCGGTGTTCACACATTCTCATTCCAAGCTTCTATAGCGCAACTGGGTTGAAATTGTCCCAGATTTGTTCCCACCTGGGAAGAGATTACATTTATGTATCTGTGGCATCACATGCCATCCCAGCCAATCCTGACCCATATTTCTCTCCACTTGGTACATGTAACAACAGTACTAAGATATGTTGTAACCTTAATTGCTTGCAAAGTGTTTTGAAATCCTTAGATTAAAAAGCTCAGTGAAGTCCAAAGTATTAGCCTTCTGTATGCCCAAGGAGTTACACGGAGCCTCATCTAGATTTGTTGGAACAAGGAGACACCACACTGCATATTCTGAGGCTGCGGAACTTCGGGCTTTAAGGGTTTTATTCATGGGATGACCCTAGACCAACCCCCAGCTTCCTAGTTTCTAAGCTACTCGGGCATTTGGCCATCTCCCTGCGCTGCTTCTGATGTGCTTTTTCCATTTCTTTTAAGTTCCTGGGTCACGAGGCCCGAGTTGCAATTTACTTTGGTGTCATAGGTCTGCTTTCCTGAGTGATCTCAGCCTGAGTCCTAGAAAAAGGCAGTTGTGTCATCTGTGACTTCTGTTTGCCTCTTCATTTAAACCCAGAGTTGATTTATTCCATTCTAATTTTCACTGTGAAAACAAGTTAAAATTCTACGCCATGGGAGTGACCTTTGGAGTGGGTGTCAGTCAGGGACTGAATGGGACAGGGGATCCCGGGATCCTGGCAAGTGTTCCTGATCCCGCGTTGGTTATGCCAGTGTCTTCCCGCGTTGGGCTTGTGAAAATTCAGAGCTTAAACACTTGCATTTGTGTATTTGTTACAACGTTTTACAGCATAGTCTTTTTTAAATCACTCCCGATGCTAATTTACTTCACTTAAAATAGATTCTGATGTAACCCAGAAGCTATAAACCTCATTCTATAAGAATCCTTTCTTTCTCTTTACCTTCGTGATTCAAAATTTTGTCGCTTTAGTTTTTCCTTCCTTTATTTCCAGTTTTACTCGTACAGGGAAAAAAGGAAACGCCTCAATTAGCCTTTTTAATGAAATCTAATGCGGGGGTGGGGGGGCGGGGCTGGAGGCTCGTTCTCAGCAGGAAGCCTGGGATGCCCTCAGGGACACATGCAGACCTCTAACAGTTGTAACAAAATTCTGTTGGATCTGCATGTGTCCACTTTCCTACGTGGTCACAGCTCTCATCAAATTCTCAAGGCTCCCTGACCTAAAAAAGACCAGAAGCCATAGGGATGGTTCCACGGCTCCTCTTCAAATGTTTCTCGGCTCTGTACCAACCCGCAGCCTTCACCCACCTGATTTCACCAAACCAGCTTCACCCATCAAAATGAATTTGCCCACTTCAATGGAAAAAGCGAGTGGGTTCAGCTCCGCCAAAGGTCATGCATAATCATCATCAGCGGTTTACATGTGCGTTTCCCCCGTGATATTCCAGAGCCGGAGGCCGGAGACAGACCTTCGCATCCCCAGTGTGAAGTTGCACAAGGCGGAAGGCAGACCGAACTCAAAAGGAATGCACTGCGCCTATTTACGAAACCAGATTTATTAAAATTTCTCTACAAGTCAGAAACGGTCGTCTCACTGCTCACATATATACACATGTACAGGAAGGATCTAGTGTTTCGAGCTTTCCCGGCAGAAGCCCCGGCCAGTCCGGAGTCCTCAGCGAGTAAATGTATCACAGATACAAAAGTCGAGCAACCACGAGCACGTTAGTCCGACAGAGGCCTCTGTCCTCCCTCTTCTCCGAGTCCCATGATTCTGTCCAGGTAATATTGCCGACAATCATTCACATTTCACGTGGTTTTAGACACGCGGGTTATTCAGACACACACAGACAACGAAACAAGCCTCAGAGCCGGAACAACAAAACATATCGGACCGAAGGTATAAAAGGTAAAATATATATACATACAAAGTACACAGTACGTGAGGTATACACAGCATTCTCACAATGCATGTTAGGGGTTTGCCTAGGCGTAGCCCTTAAAAATGACTGCCTGGTTTTGTGCCATTTTCTCAGAATACAGTATGTTTGGTTTACCCGTTTAACCACCTGATTTCAGTACTGAGACATTTACGGATATTTCGTATGTTCTGCTTTTTTTAATGCGAGTTGCAGTTTTCTCTGTTAAGCTCTAAGCTTTTGTAGGTAGTGAGCTCCCATCTCTGGAAGCATTCAAACAGAGGCTGGATTCCCTGGATTCCCAGGAAGCTGAAGGGGGGGGGGTGATTTCTGCCTTGGGAGGTGGCAGAAAGAGGAAAGAAAGTCGGACGAGATACTTTTAAAGGCCCTTCCGACTTTAAAGATTTGGGGCCATTTCACTCTAGGTGCTGATTACAGAGACGTATTCGTAAACCACACCGAATTTAAAATACGAACAACCCATCATGCAAAACTGCAAATGCACATACAATGCCAGAGGCATTCCATATCCATGAAGGGTTAAATTACAATCCTGGAAGTGGGTCTGAGCAACATCCGAGACTATCCAAAATTCACTTTCTCTAAAGCACAGAGAGGTTTAACGTTTGCTCTTGGGAGAGGGAGGAGAGCCTCCCCGTATCTTTCTCCTCCTAGACAAAATGCTCCACCCTGAGATGGTCTTGGGAACAAAGACTAAAGGCTGACACGTGTGAGGGGAACCCACAACGCTAGCGGTTTCCAAGGGCTCAAGTTGGCTTTACAAATCTGCAGTCTCTGTCTGAGCTCAGAGTTCTGAAATAGCCAGGAGTTCGAATCTTTTGTGATAC
Source organism: Potos flavus (assembly GCA_028534135.1). Lineage (NCBI taxonomy): Eukaryota > Metazoa > Chordata > Mammalia > Carnivora > Procyonidae > Potos > Potos flavus. The sequence goes on from CM052900.1 coordinate 9,924,129, forward strand.
TTCTCCACGGTTAGCTGGTAAGTGCTTTTCTAGCAAAGACGGGGATGTTTCAAGGTCAGAAAGAAGGCATTAGTGCAAATGAGGTCTTGGCAGGAAACGGAGGAGAGAGTCTGGGTTCGCGGTGCGGGCAGGCTCCTACGCTCCTCAGTCGGCTCCCACAGCAGAGCCGGGTCACTGGTAAGTGTGAGTGTGAAGAAAGGGTGTGTGTTAAACCAAACCCCAAAAAATAACTTTCCAATAGAGAAGCTGGGGTAGCGACAGTCTAGGTCCCGAAGACGAGTTCAAAGATGGCAGGTTTATTGGCCCAGATGATTTGTCACCCCGTTGAAATATGGTTATTGCCCCAAAATGCCACCGTGAGACTGACTTCCTCTCCCTTTAAAATGTTCGCATTCCTTCCACCCGACCACATGCTGTAGGATATCCACGCTCTTTGCCACCTCTGTAGCCGCGGAACCACCCCGAGTCTCACAGCGGGGCAGTTGGCGAAGGACCGTTGAGAAGGACAACGACTTTGCAGGGCCGCCACCGACCGGCGCGTGTGCTGCTCGGACCCATCCAGTCACTCATCACAACAAAGGAGGGGGCGCCACGTTGAGTTCAGCAGCTACAATCCTCACGCCATCACGTCTCTGGTTGGCAGCACGCCGCGAGGCCGGTCCATCTTTAGAGATGGAAATGCCATGTGTGAAAATTATGAGGTTTCTGAGGTTTGGGGATTAGCAGAAGAAGGAACTAATGTCACTGTCCTCTTGGTACTCTGGAACAATCTGGTCTGAAGTTCCTATTTCTGGGTCAACGTAGCCAGGTTGCAAGACAGACTCAAACCAGGGATGGAGTAAGATCTCGGGAGCAGTGAGTCTCTCGGAGGGCTCCCGTCGCAGGAGGCTGCGAATGAGGCACCGAGCTTTGGGGGAAATGTGGTCAGGAATGCAGAACTGTCCACGGCGGATTTTGGAGAAGAGGGCACTGGGGTCTGAGTCATGGAAGGGGTAGCGGCCCACCAAGAGCGTGTAGAGCATCACCCCTAGGCTCCAAACGTCGGCCGCCTTTCCCGAGTAGGTCCCCGTGGTGTTCAGAATCTCAGGGCTCACGTAGGCCGGGCAGCCATGTTTGTCTGACAGAGCATCGTCTTCCCCCTTGATGATGTGTGTGTCTTCTAGACTTTCCAGTCTGAGCTGGCTTCTGCAAGACAGGAAACAAGCTATTACTTCCAGATCAGCAGCTATGAAAAACAAAGCCTTCTCTATAACAGCGCCCACAGGCAGTAAAGGCAAAGGCCCAGGGAATGCCATTTACCCCTTCATCCAGTAAGCAGTGCCTTGCAACCTCCCAGGACTCAGGATTTCACAAACCAATACAAACTGCAATAAACATTTGCAAAGTATCGAGAGAGAGAGAGAGAGAGAGAGAGAGAGAGCGAGCCTGGGGCAGAGGATATGATGCAAAGCCCTAAATACTATTCATTATGCTAGAGCTTAGAAGAGATATCCTAATAGGGTTACACAATTTACAAAGTTCACATTGCAGAAGTGGGAACTTGTCTTAGGGGAATGCTGACATTTTCTACAAAGCTATCAGGGAAGAACAATATATCCTACTTCTTCGGTGGGGGGTGCTGAGCATCCTATAGGCCCATCTTAATCTTATCATGCCCCTGTGGGCTCCTCGGGCCCACACTCTGCACTACAGAAAATGGGGCCCCAAGTCACTGCTATTAGGCTCACATTGTCAGCACTCTTGCTCGCACTGACATATACACACAGAGGGAACCCCGTCCACCTGGGCCCAGGCCGGGATAACTGTGATGGGCAAGGCGCCAGGAATGTTAATTACACTTACTGGGGTGTTTAATTGCATTAGCCTGGACCAAGAGGTTATAGGAGCCAACAGAAGTGGCTGGTGGATTTCAGGGATGCAGGGCCTACGAACATCCGTACCCATCAACACCTGAGCCTCTTCCTTCTACACTGGGGGCTTATCTGTCTAGGTAACCGCTAAAGTCTGAAAAAAATCTTTTGGGCAAAGGCTCTCTTCTGACGCTGCAGGGGCCTCCTTATTCGGACCCAGCCACCCACGATTCACGGATTCCCCCAAAGCCCAGAGGCACGTGGGGAACCTCTATCATCTGGGAGCAGACTGTGCTCCTCCCTGCTTCTCTGAAATAGCCCAGTTTCAGTAAGCCACCGGTTGTGAAGTCAAATGCAAACATTCGGTACTGGCTAATGGGTCAATTTCTTTTCCTCTCCAAGGTCTGTTGTTTTTTTTTTTCTTCCTGCCTTCCCGTTCCCTGGAGGGTAGTATACATGTGCTAACTTCAGTATGTCCTCAGCCTGACCTCCCCGTCATTATGTAAAATACCCATTGGTTCTGTAAACGGAAAATATGACTCAACCCACACTGTCTGCCCCTGATTGGCTGCTGTAGTACTAAAACCCTGCACCTGTGCTGGTTACTCGAATAGCGTCAGCCTGCCATTGCTTAACCCTCGGGTTGCCAAACTCCGTGCACATGACATTAGCCTGTGCAATGCGGATTTCAAAAGCTAGTAAGGAGGTGTGAAAGGCATGTTTCAGAAAATACATCAACATATCAAAGGAGCATGTTCCAGGAATTGGAAACTTGTCCATTGCAAACGCTTTGCTTTTCTTTGCTAATTGGTATGTTCCAATACGTATTGCAAGATCAGATATAAAGCTTTGCTTTACGGCAACTTAACCCTGTACTCTTTCCTACGATCTGGAGGTAAGGGTAAAAACGCACAGGTCTGGGTGGCCCCGCTTGAATAACTACAACAAAATAATGCACGCCCCTCCACAATTCTACAAAGGTGTATTTCTCTTACTCTTCCCTCAAGGGATGTGGCCCACCTCTTAAAATCAGGTAAGGTTTATTTCCTGCAGCTTCCTGAATTCCCTTGCCTGAAACCTCAACTCGGAATCTTAATGTCTCATTATTCTCTTATCAAGCTCATCCTGTCCTTTAGAGAGAAGTCATGATCTATATTTAGCAACCAATTCAAGCCAACATCCATGTATTATTCAATGTGGCTATTTTCTGAAGATGGTATCCAAACAAGAGGTCTAAAAAGTCACCAGGGAATGTGAAGAAAGTATTGGGGGCCGGCCTGAAATGGAACAGGAATATGATACAAAGAAGGAGGGCAGAAGAGTGCAAATACAACAGTTTAGTTCTGTGATATTTTCTAGGTACCAAAAAAAAAAAAAGCCCCCCTGCTTGGTATAAGCAAGGATTTGAGACCTTCCTTTAGGCGTCAACGTTGTGAAGGACGGGTTGACCTTTTGTACCCCAGAAGAACTGACCTTTCTGACCACAATGGGGAATAAACTTGATCCTGGAGTGGAAGTGGGGAGGGATTCTGTCCTCATGTGACATCCCACAGAAAGAAGCACCAAGGTGTCCCCGGGCCACATCCACGAGAGTGCAGAATAAACCATTCTTGGCCGTGGCTCCTCGGGAGAGGACTTCTAAACACTAATTCTGGGACAACTGAGCCCTCGGCTTTGGTGGGAACCAACACTCTGCACCTAACCACTCAGCCTGCCCCAAAAGGCCAGAGGAGGAGCTGCGGAGGCTGCTCACCTCTCCTCCGTGGAGAAGACGAATTTCCTAAGTTTCAGGTCCCCGAGCACGATGGCCGACTGGTGGCAGTGGGCTACAGCGGAAACGATCTGCTTGAAGAGCCGGGCAGCCTCCTCTTCCCGCAGCCTCTTCCGGCTGCGCACGTAGGAGTGCATGTCCCCAAAGTCCTTCTCAAAGAACACATAGGCCTTGGTTTCCCCAAGGATCACTTCTACGATGCCAGTGATGTTCCTGTGTGACGGCAGCTGGATATAAGGCCTGATTTTGTCCTGGTAGTGTTTAATGGGAAACACCTGCAGAGAGAAGTGGACCCCCCCCCCCTCATTTAGGAGGCTAGGGAAGCAGAGGCTGTCCCCTGAATCCCAGACTGCAGCTCTCAATCTTTGGCCTTTGGTTGACAGTAAGTCTCCCTTCATTGACGCTCCCTTATTTCTGCCGCCCCACCTTAGGCAGCCCCAGCTGCCTCTAACACCCCAAATCAGCACCATGCAGGGCTCTGAGCTAGCAAATACCCACAGGGTTACCATAAGGATGGTTTTAAAGAACTGCCTTCTATATACGTTACCTCCTTTCATGAGGCCACCACCCCCCTCCCCGGGGGGAGCTTACTAAAGCCCCCACCCTCGGTGGCCCTGCCTTGTTTGCAGGCAAGGCTGCTGGAAGTAGCAGATAGAAGGTCCCCACCCTGGGATCTCCCGGAGCTGCAAATGCATGACCTCCTGCAGAGCTGAAGCTCTCAGCACCGAGAGCACAGAATGTGGGGACTCTGCAGTAGAAGCAGGGGCTGGGAAACATGCAGATCTGTCATTAGTCAGAAGGAACAGATGACTCGCAGAAAGACTGTGACAACACAGCCCGAAACAACCTGCCTACAGTCTGACGCAGGTGTAAGCAGCCTGGAGTTAAAACTGTCACAGGAGGGATATGGGATGTTCTCCTTGGTTTTTACATTTGTTTATCTCCCCCCACCCTCCACCCCCGGGATGGGGGGGCAGCTCCCATCCCCACCTTCACCAGGGAAATGGGTAGTATCGCCTCTCAGAAACTAACTGGTCTCTTTAAGGGCCTTTTGTTTGGTCCGGTTACTCATATCCTAGACTCAACTGGAAACGGTGACACATGGGCTGTCACCATCTGGATTCAGCTATTATCTGCTCAGAGGAACTGGAAGGGGTTGCACAATGGCCAGATCCACCCCACCTCGGAGGCCTGGCTGCCCTGGCCCCGGCTAGAAAAATCTCTCTGCCGCCCCCCCTCCCTTTCACCCCGCCCCCCACACATATATCTTCCCCAAACCGCTCTAAGCTCCAGCGACGGAGAAGAAAAGCTTCCCCCCCCCCCCCCCATAAACTGGGCTGGAGCGCGCATCTGAAATTTCATTCAGGTCGGACAGTAGGTGGCAGCAGCAAGCCCGGGGCGGGGGGCGGGGGCGCGGGTGGAGTTCAGGTGAGTTGCGGACAACCCAAGAGCGACTTTAACTGAGGGGTGACCCTGTCTTTCGGTTGAAAAGGGGCAGCCCAGAGGCCCCTTGGGGATGTCTGAGACGGGTGTCGGGCTCGCAAAGGCTGGGCTGTGCGAATGTTCTGCGTCTAGGGGCGCTGGAGGAGCACGCGGAGGATCCCGTTTCCAGGAGTTGTATCTCCTCCAGAATAGAATCTCTCATGTTCAAAAGAAAGTCGCTGGCCGGAAAATAAAGACATGAATGGAAGCGAGGGTTCCTAGCCGGTACCGGCTTTCCAACACTTCTGCGCCGGGCAAATCCCCCGCCCTGGCTGGAAGACCGCCTCAGACCTGCTCTCTGGGGAGGACGAGGTTCTCATCCCGGCGCGGGTTCAAGCCGGAATCACCAAGCCCCAAGCCTGACACGGTCTTCCCACCCCCTCACCACTCACAGCCGAGCCCAGGTGCCTTGGAGCCCCGGGAGAGAGCTGCCAGCTGCTCCAAGCTCCAAGAAGGCACCCTCCAAGGGCGTCCTTCCAGGACAAGGGGCGGGGGAAGCCAGGAGAATGAGAGAAGGGGAATGGCATGGCCCTGGAATCCATTTCAATTCCACAACTTATTTGGAACTCCGTGCGCCAAAGTGGGCGCTAAGCAAAGAACAGAGATAAAGTCACTGAACACTGCACTTCCTCTTGCCTGTCGAGCCCCCATTCTATCCCTCCATCCGAAATCCCGAAATCCCCCAAAGGGTGTGAACCTGGCCAAATGCAGCCCACCCCGCTCAAGTCACCGCAGGTGGCACCTGAGGCCCCCGGCGCCGGCGAGCAAGAACCCAAGCACCTTTGCCGGCCACCGCGCCCCCGCAACCTGACCGCAGGTCCCGACCCCCCGGCGCTTACCTTGCAGCGCAGCTCCCGGCCGGTGTGGATGCACAGCGCCCGGGAGACATGCTCGCGCTCCGCCAGGGGCAGCAGCAGGTAGTCCGCGATGCGGCTGGGCCCCGGCGCGCTCCCGGAGGCGCCGCCAGCCCCCGGCGCGGCGGGCGGTGGCTGCGGACTGCAGGGCGAGCCGGGGGGGCTGAGGTAGTCCGGGGGGCTCGAGCACTCGGAGAGGCGCGGGCACTTGGCCGCCACCGCCGCCGCATCGTCCGCGTCCAGCAGGCGTTTGGCCGGGGCGCCTCGGGCGGCCGGGAGCAGCAAGGCCGGGCCGTGGGGCTGCGAGGCGCCGCTCATGGCAGAGCGCACAGGACCGACCCGCATCCCGTCCCGGGCCGGGGCGGCCCCGGCTTTGTAGGTCCCGGGCTCGGCGCAGGAAGGCGCTGCGGGCTCGGCGCCGCGACCTACTCCAGCGGGCGGGATGGACTTTGCAGACGGAGCTCGGCTCAGCCCCCACGGGGGGCGAGGCAGGAGCCGCTCCCGGGCGCTCGCGTTGCACGCGGGAAGCACGCTGGCCGCGAGTCCGGAGGGGGCAGAGGCCGGCTGGGGTCCCGGGATCTCCACAGGCACCGGCTCGGGGCTCCTGGCCAGAGGCGGCCGCCGCTATTGTTGTCGAGGCCGCCGACAGTTCCGGAGGCAGAGGCGGCGGCGGCTGGTGTTCCCGACGTCCCGAGCGGCGAGCGCAGGATTCCGCAGGCTCGCCAGAGCCGCGGAGCAAATGCACTTCGCAAAGCTCGAAGTCGGGGAGAGAAAGCCGGAGCAACTTTTCCGCGGCGCTCGGGATCCTGCGCGCTCCTGGGCTCCCGGCGTGTGTGTGAGCGAGCGAGACGCGCTCGGAGAGAGTGACTGAGTGTGAGTGAGTGAGTGTGTGCGCCGCACCGATCCCGGCCAGTGCACTCCTCCTTCTCCTTTTCCTCCACCTCCTCCGCCTCTCGGTGACTCACGCTGTATACACACACACACTCACAGGCCAGGCTGTGTAAACAGTTGGGAAGCCGGGTTGAGCAATGAGGTGGCTGCGACGACTCGGGCCCTGCCGCCCGGCGAGCAGTCACCGAAGCGGAGGGAGGAGACCGGGGCAAGGGCGGGGGGGCGGGGGAGAGGAGGTGGAGCTGGGTCAGCGGGGGCAACGGGGGTGGCCCGAAGGCTGGGGATGCTCCGGGCTGCGCGCGCTGCGGCGCAGGTGGTGTGTCCCAAGCCGGCTGGGACGCGCGCACACGCCCCCCGGGCTGAGATGGGCAGAAGGCGGCGCGCGCCCTCCCGCAGGCCCAGGGGCTCGGCGCTAGCAGCCGGGGGAGGGGGCGGAGGAAACGTTCCAGTGACGTCAGGGTCCCGGGGAAGTGGGCGGGAGGGGCGGGGCCGCGGGGGGCGAAGCGACCGCTGATTGGTGCGCGCTCCTCATTCACACCGAGCACAATGGGCTGCGGGCGCGCGCATCACGGTTTTCGGCCCCAGCAGCTCGCCGCCGCGGGACGGTTACGCCGTTTGCCCCAGGGATCCCTCCACCGCCGCGCGCCTCGAGACCTCAGATTGGAGCCGTGGGCGCCGCCCAGGCCCGGCTGCCGCTGGAGGAAGGGAGGATAGGAAAGGTGATGAATTCCAGAATCAGTCATTCACCCCCACGCGGTAGTTCCGGGGAAGACCTGTGCGTGGTAGTGGATGTGGCTTTTTTTTTTTCCCCTTTTCCTTCCCCCTCCCAGCTCTAATCCCCAGCGTCTGTTCGCTTCCACAAATAGAACCTTCTGTTGGATGAAATAAAAGCAAACACTGGGCCTTCTGCGCTGCCTCCACCTCCACGCCCCTCCCGCGCCTGCCGCCCTCCCGGATTGCACGGAAATAGCTTCTCCAGGCTCCCCGGCCGCCCCTTCGCGGTGACTCGCAGAAAGAGCTTCCTGAGCCGGGGCCGGTGGGAAACAAAGGATGTGGGGAGCAGGCGGAAGGGGCCCACGTGGCTGCCGCCAGATTCCTGCCCCCTCTCCGGCCTCCGCACGCGCAGCAGGGCCTGGGGCCCGGGTGCCAGCCCCGGTTCCGTGGTGGGCGGGTAGGGGAGTAGAAGCCATTGCGGCCACCAACTGTGATACTGCCTACACCCGGACATCCCTGCTGGGTTGTGTGCGTACATTCGTGCAACGCGATTTGAGTGAGCATGAAATGTGTGCCAGACCCTGCACCAAGAAACCTCCATGAGAAAATAACTTAAAATCTGCCGTTTTGCTTTCTTGAGAGAACCAGGTCAATTTGGAGTCTCTGGACAACCCCAACACAGATAACTATTTCAGAGAGGCTCTGCGCTCCTGCTCAACGCTTAATTTTCTAAAACGAGGTGGAGCCCCAAGGATAAATTATTTTACATATTAAATCTCCATTCATTCAACAAACACTAATTAAGCATCTACTAAGGGCCAGACGCTGGGGATTAGACGTTGGAAATGCAAATAATAATTGCTTCACATTAATTGAGGTCTGTAATGTGCCCAGCACTGTTCTTAGCACTTTATACATAATACCTCACTTTGGTTTTACAACCGGCCTGTGGGGGTATTTTTTGCCCCATTTCATAGAAGAAGCCTTCAAAGATTTCAA
>CM052900.1:9933189-9968729 GCA_028534135.1 Potos flavus
GGCCACTGGGGGCCCAGGCTGGAGAAGGGGCTGTGGGCTGAGGCTGGCAGGACCGGCGGTGTCCCCCCACACAGCCCCTTCTCCTTCATGACCGGACTACTTGCTCTGTGTCATGGCAGCCGAGGATGCTGGCAGGTACAGAAGCTTGGAATCACCAGGCAGGGCCCTGAGCTCTGCCGGTCATAAGCCATGTGACCATACAAGTCTTGCATTACGTCCCCAGGGCGTCAGTTTTCTCATCAGTAAAATGGGTATCAAAACCCTTGGGCGGCCTCCCTCTCTGGGTTGCTGAGGGGAGTGGAAAAGATCAAGGGTGTACAAGCCCCACAGGCCAGGGAGGGATGCGTGCTCCCCAGTCTGTGTAAACTGAGAGTTTCCACTGATATGTCTGCAGGGGTTTCTCTCAACTTCAACAGGGGCCTTTGATAATCTAGTTTTCACGAAGCGGCGTGAGCTTGCTTTGTTTACATCATACTGGTTCTATCCTCTGTGCTTAGAGAAAAGTCAGCGGCGGGCTGGGGACCCAGGGGCAGAGCTGAGGAGATGGTTCCCGTCCAGCCCCCCTCCATGGATTCATTCCAGAAACATTTTGTGCGGGGCACTGGGATGTAGGCTTGGAGGACGGTGAGGCCAGCAGAGTCAGCCCTTAAGGAGCACTCAGCGTTGGGAGGTGAGGCGGCAGCTGTGAGCCCAAGGAGTTTTGAGACCATCCACCACCTTTTCAGCTATATGTTGGGAAAGAGAGAGTTTCCAAATTCAGATGATGCAATTTGCTGCTTCTTCCAGAGGTTTCTTTGGGGGGAGGAAAAGACACCTAAGGACAATCTTGGAGGCTAGGTAGGATTATCCTGGTTTGAGAGGGAATTCCAGGCGGAGGGGACAGCTTGGATAAAGCCACAGAAGCAGGATAGCTCATAACTTACCAGGATTTTGAAAGGACAACTCCACTGACTATGAGCTTTTGTTTTTGTCTTTGCTTTGTTTGTTTTGTCATTTCACTGAAATTCAAGCTAGAGCTGAATTTTGCCATGAGGATTAGAGTAGCGAGGGCCAGAGGTCATCCCAAGTTCCTCCACTGTAAATTCTTCATTCTAAGTTTCAGTTTTCTCATCTATAAAATGGGCTTGTTGCAGACTTGTCTAAGTAATAAGAAATGAGAAGTGGACATAAGTTTTCAATGAATACTTTTTTCAAGTAGGCTTCATGTCCAGCATGGAGCCCAATGCGGTGCTCGAACTCACCACCCTGAGATCAAAACCTGAGCTGAGATCAACAGTCGCATGCTTAACTGACTGAGCCACCCAGGTGTCCCTCAATGAATAGTCTTAATTGCACTGCTCGAAAATGTACTTTGCCCACCTTCTTGCCGACTTCTCTTTCTTTCTCAGCACCCTGAGCCTACCGTAAGGAGCCAACTAAATCTTCTCCCAAAACACATGCCCTAGGTGAGGGTTAGCCGTCGATGCCCCCGGGAGAGTGTCCCCCGAACAGCAGGTGACGCTGGGGGGCCCGGGTGGGTGGTGCTGCAGAGGGAGCTGGGGGAGACTGTGAGCAGCCCGGGGAGATAGTGGGGGGATTCCTCTGGACCACGTCTTGGGGACAAGGGCAGGAATCTCCCTTGAGAAGGCCTCTTCCCCCTCTGCCTCTGACTAGCCCACGGAGTCCATTTGCCTGGTGGTTTCCCATGTGCCACCCTGGACAAGGGCAGGGCCCGGACGCCTGAGTCACTTGTCCCCGAGTTCCACTGTGTTCCCTGAATTTGCAGGGGGGGGGCATTGACATCCCCCAGGCCCTCCGGTGATCTCCTCCAGCTGCAGAGCAGGACTCTCCATGCCCTCCCTCGGCCACCATGTTGGCCGCCTGGCAGGAGCCCCCTGGATGTGCCCGGCCGCTGGCACGAGGGCCCCCAGACGTCACAACACCCTGCAAGGTGGGCTCGCCGCTCCCTCCCCCCTGAGCCAGCTGGGCTGACTACACTGTGTGGCCGAGGTCACACAGCTGCTAAGTGCCAGAGTTAGGGCTTGGCATGTGGTATCAGGGTCCATCTGACTACAAAGCCCGTGTGGTCCCCGCGCCCTCTTGCCTCTCTTCCCCTAGACGGGCAGGATGTGGGATCTGAACGCACTTCCCGGAAGGGGCGGCCGGGGAGGCTGAGGGTGACTCAGAGCCGGCCCTTTGCCATGTCCTCTCAGGAAACACTAGGTTGATTGTGGTCCATTGTTGCTTTCCCCGCAAATGAATGAGTGTGAGTAACTGCAGAATAGAAAGGAGGAGGTTCCTGGGTAGGGGGCACGGCTGGGGGAGGGGGCGTTCTTGGGAACAGGAGGTGCCCCTTTCCAGAGCCAGGGGGGCTGAGCCCCATCTCGTCCAGGGCGGAGAGGAGAAGAGGAGAGCCAGGAGGGTCTCTGCGCCGCACGCAGCGATGCCAAGTGCCTACGTGCGGACACGGAGCCGGTGTAGGAGGGGGCACTGGCCTCGAGCTGATTCTGGAGCCCGAGGACCGTGCGAGAAGTCCGGAACGGCTTCTGTGGGCAGAGCAGAGGGGACTTGGGAAACAGAGGAGTTTGCAGACAGAAACAGGTGTGTTGACGACCAGAGATCCGTGGGACAAGGAAGGGCCGGAGGGGATGGACGGGACGGTGGGGCTGCATCTGGGGCCTGGACGAATGATTCCGAACTTGTAGCCGCTCCTCGGGCCTGCTCCCACAGGCAGGACCCAGGTGCGTGGTCTCGGGGCTGAAACGAGGCGGCCTGGGGGCTGCCAGTGCTGGCGGTGGAAGTTGGGGGCACCTTGATCAGTCAGTGCATCCTCTGTAGGTCCAGAAAACAGACCTCAAGGGCAGCGTGCTTGGCCAGACCTCAATGGCCACTGGCTCGGAGTAAAGCCTGAGGGGAGTAGGGGATGGCTCCCCCATGGGGTGGCCAAGTGCCACTTCTTAGAACATTTATCAAAACATGGAAAATCTTTATCAAGGGCAATAAAATTCAAACTCCTCCAAGGCCGCTCGGCCCTGCCCCTGCCTACTGGAACTTCGTCTCCTCATCATGTTCCAGCTACACCTTTTTCTTTATATAAAAGTGGCAGAAACTTTCGGCCTCAGGGCCTTTGCACATGCTAAATCCTCTTCTAATAAGTCAATCGGAGAAAGATAATTATCATATGATCTCTCTGATATGAAGAATTTGAGAGGCACGGCAGGGGGTCGTGGGGGGTGGGGGGGAATGAAACAAGATGGGATCAGGAAGGAGACAAACCATAAGAGACTCCTAAACTCACGAAACAAACTAAGGGTGGCTGGAGGGTAGGGAGGGTAGGGGTAGGGTGGCTGGGTTATGGACATTGGGGAGGGTATGTGCTATGGTAAGTGCTGTGAATTGTGTAAGCCTGATGATTCACAGACATGTACCCTGGGGCAAATAATACATTATATGTTAAATAAATAAATAAATAAATAAATCCTCTTCTAGAAGCCTCTTCTTTGCCACTCATCCCATTTCTTCTCCCCACCAACTCCCAGCCATTGTTCAGGTTTTAGCTGAAATGCCCCTTCCCCAGAGACACCGTCCCCGAAACCCTGAACTAAATTAGCTGAGTCCCTCTGTTACTTCTGCTCCCAGTATTCAGTGGGGCTTCCTTTATATCACTGATCATCACAGGGAAATTATTTGTGCAATTATTTTTTAGTGCTTGCCCTCACCCACCCCCACCCTACTAGATCACAGCTGCCGGCAGGCCAGCAACCGTATCTATTTCACTCACCAGTGTACCCCAGCCATCCTTTGTTGACAGGAAAAGGGAAAGGAAGGAAGGAAGGAAAGCAGGCTAAATGAAATGGTGGGTAGACGGAAGGAAAGAAAGAAGGAAAAAAAGAGGGAGAAAGAGAGGAAGGAAGGAAAGGAGGAAGGAAAGTAGGCTGGCTAAATGGAATGGCAGGTGGTTGGAAGGGAGGAGGAAGGGAGGGAGGGAGAAGGGAGGGCTCCCTGGCCAGCAGCAGCAGAATAGCCCCACCCCTCTTAGGGGAATGGCGTAGGGTCCCCCCCATGCAGTATGTACCCTGTCTGCTGTCCTCCCTCCCCGCAGCGAGCAGGCATGACTGGGTACACCGGATAATTCCTCGGTGGGAGGGACGAGCCGAGAAAGGCAGGTCCACCTCCCCCCAGAGACCCATATAGAGCCCCCGGCCTGGGCAACCCCTTCCAGGCAGCTTGTGAGCTCTGCCCCACAGCAGCTCAGTATGCCGGGCAAGATCCTTCACTTCTCAGAGCCTCCCTTGGCTCTCGTGTAAAGTGAGATAAAGCACCAACCTTCCACTGACACTGGGCGCTAGGAGATGGACCAAGATGGCAGCATCTTACTTGGCCCAGCAGAGGTGTTCATCAACAATGACATTCTCCCAGGCCCTGTGTCTCCACCCTCTTCTGGCCTCCTTCTCAGTCTTGCCCGTAGTCACCACTTCCTGCCGACCAGTGTGTGCCCTCAGGCAGAGCCCAAGAGGGAGACCAGAAGGGAAGGAAAGAACGTGGTTAGGGAGCATCCAAGAGCTCGGATGTTTGAGTCCTGCCTATGCTGGAATCATGACTCAGCCATTCTCTGGCTGTGTGACCATAGCAAGTGAGTTCATCACTCTGTGTCTCGGTTTTCCTATGTATAAAATGAGGATGGACAGAAGAGCTCGTCTCATGGGCTTGTAATGAGGATGGAATGAGTTGATATTTAGAAAGGTCTTAAAACAGTACTTGGCACATAACGAACCATGTTTATAAAATAATTAACATCATAATAGCCTTCATTTATTGAATTTACCTCCTGCCTGGCTCTGGATAGCATTTTCCTGCATCATTTCTGTCTCCCAAGAACTCTTGGACTCGGGAATCCATCCAGAGAGGTTAAGTGACTTGCTCAAGGTCACTGCTGGCTGGACCCTAGGTTCCCGATGCAAATGGAGCCCGTAGAATTCTTTTTTCCTTCAAGCTACAGCCAAGGACACCCTAACACAGCATTGCCCCATCCCTCCATCTCAGTCACCACTGTGCACAAGCCCGAAGAGATGCCAGGAACAAAGTCACTTACGTGTTCAAGGTGGAGGTTAGCTGTATGTGCTGTGTCAGGATTTTATATTTCCGCAGAAGCTCTGATCCTTTAACTCAAGGAGTGCTGCCTTCTTTCCTCTTTGCTCGCCCCGCTGACCTTGATCTCGGCAGCCGGCTCCCTTAGAGTTACTGCTCTGCGAATCCAGGCGGCCCCCGGCCCCCATCCCTTGTGCCCTTGTTAGGTGGGTAAGTGCAGGGGGAGGAGGGCTTTGGCTGGAGAGCCTGGAGGTCCTAGGCCCCCTCCCCACACTGGCCCTAACTCTCTTCCCTTCTCTTAACCTAGTTCCCCCATCTCTGAAAGAAAGGGGTTTAATTTCAAACTAAAGGAGCAGTCTCCCGCCCAAACTACGTTTTAGAATTACTTGGGGGGAGATTTATTTTCTAAGATTTTATTTTTAAGCAATCTTTACACCCAGGTTGGAGCTCAAACCTGGGGAGGGGAGACTGTTTAAATAACTACATCTGCCCCCATCTCCCTACCTGAGGTTCAAATGAGGTGATGGAGAGAGTGGGCCATAGATACCATTAGAACACCTACAAGATAATTCGAAGAGCCAATGGGCAAGACTCGTGGTTTCGGGAGCAGAGTGAAATGTTCTATTATCTGCAGCAAAATGAGGAAAATGACCAGAGTGCATTAAGTTTTCCTTAGAAATAAGGGTGTTCGATGTAAAGATGCCTTTTGTCTGACATTCTATCCTTTCTGTGCTTTGGAACAGCTTAAGTCCTCTCTTTGGGGATGATCTGATGACAACAGATGGTGCTGGGTTTTTTGTTTTGTTTTGTTTTTGTTTTTGTTTTTTAACATCCTTTTTAATCCAATAGAAAATTCTGTAATATTGGCCTCCAAAATTGTGAGGGAAATATTTCCTGGCTAGAGAAATCCAAACATTCGGAAACTCTAGCTTAGGTCTGTGCTGTCCAAGGCGGTAGTGATTCGACGAAAGAGGTGGTAGGACCCGTGACACGTGGCTGGTCCAGCTCGAGCAGCGCGCGCAGCCTGAAATATACGCTGGGTGTCGAAGACTCCGTATGAATAAAAGAATGCACAGTAGCTCATTAATCATTTTTACATCAATCAGGTGTTGAAATGGTAATATCTTGGATACATTAGGTTGAATAAAATATATTATTTAAATTAATCTCCTCTGTTTCTTTGCATTTTTTAGAGATACAGGCCCTCAACAATTTAAAATTACATGTACAGGGCGCCTGGGGGGCTCATTCGGGGAAGTGTCTGCCTTCCACTCAGGTCATGATCCTGGGGTTCTGGGATCGAGTCCTGCATCGGGCTCCCTGCTTGGTAGGGAGCCTGCTTCTTCCTCTCCCTGCTTGTGCTCTCTCTTTCTCTCCCTCTCTCTCTCTCTCTGACAAATAAATAAAATCTTTCAAAAAGAAATAAAAATTAAATAAAAGCTAGAGAATGGAAGCTGTCAGATCTCTGGAGGCCGAGGCTGAGGGCTCACCCAGGGTCCCCCCCCGCCACGTGCATTGTCCAAAGCAAGTGAGAGGCCCGCCTAGATTCCAGGGCCAAGCGAACAGACTCTGTCTCTTCAGTAAGAAGGGCTGCAGGGGACTGCGGCCACTGGACAATCTCTTGACTCCAGCTCAGTGGCCCCAAACAAGGAAAGGCTATGACTCCTCCCTGCACCCTGGTCTTCGTCAGGCCCTCGCTGGGATGTTCCTGGATCCTCAGAGCTTTTACCCCCATGGGCCTCCTCCCCCCGAAGATTGATAGACCGACGATAGAGAGATAGACAGATAAATAGAGATTATATTTTATGATGAACATAATCGAGGCTGGGTTCGTTATTACATATTCATTATTATGATGCTCTCTCTTTTTCTGATTTCAAAAGAAAGGAAAATCGAACCCTTTTTGTGGGCCCCCGTAAGCATCCCGGGCACAAGGCTTTGTGTCTTGTGGGCCACGTGGAGAAGTCGGTCCTGCGTTTTGTGGCTGGTCGAGCTTGGGGCACCCCAGCCCTAAGTGGCTCAGAGTCCCAGCCATTGCTCAGCAACCTGAGAAGCGTTCAGGGTGACAGAGGGCGGGGCAGGCGTCCTCGGAATAAGTGACATATTTCCCTAATGAGCTGTGTTCCAAAGCCCCTACAAGGACGTGGGTACTTTGCCCTTCCTTCAGTGATGGGCCATGACTCCATTTCTAGGGAAATTCGTGGAAGCCAAGTGAGACCAGTAAAGGCATTCGGGGCTCCGAGCACGGAGCCTCCCCTTGGGCGGATCGCCTTCTGCTCGGCCAAAGGCTCTCCCGCTGCTCCCTGCCTGTGAGCCCCGCCTCCGCGCCCTGATGCACCTGTGGCAGGTGGTTCTACCCACCTTCTCACAGACACAGACGCCGGCTCGGCGGTGTAAAATGACCTGCCCATTTCGTGCTGGGTTCTCTGGAAGAGCGCCCTGGGCTAGCTCCCTGACCCCGCAAGTCCCACACGATCTGACCCCGGGGGTGGCTACTGTGACCACGGCCCGGGCAACAGAAGCCTCGGGCGCCCCTGAAGGGGATCCAGCCTCACAGGACAGGCCCGGCCTGGTTAGTGCGAGAAGGTTCCCTGACAGCCACGTAAGCCATGTGTATTTGGGGTCGGGGAGGGCTGGGCGCTCAGATCCTGGGGGAACATGCAGCTTTTCAAACGCAGAGCCTGCCTGGGCTTAAGCCCATACGTGTGTGCTGGTCTGTGGTTTTTGACAAGGTTCTGTTGTTATTGGGGCGCCTGGGTGGCTCCGTCGGTTAAGCGTCTGATTCTTGATTTCGGCTCAGGTCGTGATCTTGGGGTCGTGGGATCGAGCCCTGCGTCGGCCTCGGTGCTCAGTGTGGCGTCTGCTTGAGAATCTCTCCCTCTCCCCTGCCCCCTGCTCATGCTCTCTGTCTCTCTCAGAATAAATAAAATCTTTTTTTTCCAATTTTTTTTTTTACATATAATGTATTATTTGTTTCAGGGGTACAGGTTTGTGATTCATCAGCCTTACACAATTCATAGCACTCACCATAGCCCATACCCTCCCCAGTGTCCATCACCCAGACACCCCATCCCAATAAAATCTTAAAAACAAAACAAAACAAAAACCAAGGTTATGTTATTACCACTATTTATTTGGAGAGCGTATCAGAAAGAACACAGGCCAAAGCCAGACAGCCCTGTCATTGTGCCACTTTCTGCCAGAGAAGCTGATTCAGCCGCTCGGACCCAGTTCCGTGAATCTGAAATGAAACGAGGGTCACCCACCTCCTGGGGCCCCTTTGTGAGGATGAACCCAGGAAAGAGGTGGCAAGCGTTTAGCCCGTGGCTCAAAGGCACGCTCCGGGCTCAGAGGTGCTCACGGTCCGGACTCCTCCTGCCCAAGCCCCACATGGAGTGTCACGGGGGCCAAGCTGACCACTAGGCAGGGCGGCTCCAAATCCTCTCCCCTGCCCTCTTCCTGGCCATCTCCACTTGCCCCCCGTGGAGAAATACGCGGCCCATCGCGTCAGACCAACGCAGAACACATGTTCTAAGCCCTAAGGACCTTTCTCTGTGAGAACGTGAGGAGCGGGGGCCTTGCCCCTCCGAGCACCGTGCGGGCACGTGCAGTCCGGCGGCTGAGCCCGTGGGAGCTGCGCTGCAGGGTGCTGGGGCAGGCCAGCGGGGCCGGCGGGGAGCCTGCCTCTTAGTCACACTTCCTACCCGCACCCAGAGCCATTGCCCCCCACTGCTAAGGATGTGAGAAGGCTCCCCCCGCCCTGGAAACCACTCCCCTCCCGGCTGGCCCCGGTGTGCCTCAGCCCCTCAGCCGTGGTGACAGCCTGTTTCCTGCCACAGTCTTGGGGCCTTACGAAAAGTCAGCTCGATTCAAAGAGTTACTGAGCGCCGCCAACATACCAGACTCTGGCGAATAGAGACTGACCAGACGCAGTCAGGACCCTGGAGTCATTGGCAGACGAGCTCAGCAGAGCATGGCGAGGAGCAGGGGGCCGCGGAGGCGCAGAGCGGGACCCCCTAATAAAACCCAGCTGAGATAGGTGTAGGTGGGGTGAGATCAGGGAAGGCTTCCTGGTGAAGGTGATAAGTGAGCTGCGTTCTGGATGCTACGGGTAAGGGCTTAAGGGCGGCGTTCCAGGCAAAGGGCTCAGCCTGAGCAGAGGCACAGAGGCACTGTGGGCTCTGGAATGCTGGGTTGTTTGCTGAGGGGGAGGGGAAGGGGAGGAAATGAGGAGGGGGCAGGGCTGCACCGGAGGAGGCTGCGTGTCCGAGGGGCCCTGGGGGACAGGCAGGGAGGGTGGCTGGCTGGCTCTGTGACTCCAGGACTATCTTGGGCTGCCTCCTGGGGATGGTCAGGTCCCTTAGGAGCTGTTATAAGAGGCCAGCCAGCGGGGAAGGAGAGGGGCCCATCAAGGCAGTGACAATGGCCTGGTGGTAGATGGAGAGGAGGGGACCCACCTGAGAAGTTCAGAAGGCTCCGGAGAGCAAAGTGGGGTAGGTGAGTGTGGAGGAGCAGGGGCCCCAGGAGAGCCCGAGCCCCAGCTTGCCGGGCGGGGAGACTGGCCCCCTAATGGGAGGCAAGGAGGCTCGTGATGCGCACCCCTCCTCCTGGTACTTGGGAAGCCTGCGCTGGCAGCCGCTGGGCCTCCGTGGTCAGAATAGCTTGCACCCAAGGCAGGGCGGAGGGGGCTGGGCAGAGCCCCAGGGGTACGTGGCCCACAGCAGACACTCACTGCAGCCTGTGGCTGGGTGCTCAGGGAGACCCTGAGGACCGAGCAGAGCAGGGCAGGCTGGGGGAGGGGCACTGAGGTCTACCCGAGCGGTCCTCCTGATTGGAGGTGGGGCTTGGATGGATCGTTTTCCTTTTAATATTTACAAATTTGTGCTCATGAGCATTAGAAGAACAGAGAGAGGGGCGCCTGGCTGGCTCAGTCGGAACCGCATGTGACTCTGGATCTCTGGGTCGTGAGTTCGAGCCCCACACTGGGTGTAGAGATGACTTAAATAAAATTTTTAAAAAATACAGAGAGAACATCATGCCTTTTAAAAGCTATCCCTTGGAATTCTTTAAATGGAGGGCAAGGGTGGGTAACACGCCCTGGTGCTGGGGAGGATGCGGAGAAGCCTCTACTGATCTCAAGGCCACATTCGAGGGGCCGTAAGCGCTAGGAACATGGACAAAGGGGGGGGCTTGGTTTGGGTGGGACGAGGGGTGTTCTCAGTGGTGGGAGCCCCTCACGGCCCCGATCACTGGCCCTGTGGCCAAGTGAGTCAGCCGGCAGGAAGGGAGCCAGCTCAGCCCCTCCGGCTGGAAAGGGCAACCCAGGAGTCTAGACCAAGGGTGTGGGGGGCAACGGTGAGCGAAGAACTCACTACCTCCAAAGTGTCCTCGGATGCCCGGGCAGCCATCGTTGGGTATGCCGACCCCAATTAAAGAGTCAAGGGGAAGAAGTGGACAGCAGCCACGGCCGCCTTCCCCGTGGGTGGTCGGCATCACTGCGGGACGATGGCGTGGCTTAAGGGCCGCAGAGACGGGGCTGGAAACCCGGTTAGAGCCCACTCCTCTGCTTCCTGAGAAGGCGCAGACCACTGCCCAGAGCCGTGGAGGAGCTCCCACCGCTGAGAACACATGGCATCCCACGCAGACCGAGCTAATGACAGCCCACATCAAGCGTTTCCCTTCTGTGCCAAGGACTTGATGAGCCTCATCTAATTTATCCCCAAAATAGCCCCGGGAAGTAGGCATGTGGATAGTCGCCATTTTATAGGTGAAAACACTGAAGTTCTGAAAAGTTAATTAATATTCCTCAAGCTCCTGTGTCTGCTTAGCGGGGGAGGGGAGGCCAGAATTTAAAGTCAGATCTACTTGACAGATGTCACGACCTTGGCGCTTGACCCTTCTGCCGCATTGCCTCTGTGTGTTATTTCAGGAACAGCCTTGTTGAGATATAATTCACATACCACAGAGTTCACCCTCCAAAGTGCACAATGCGATGGTCCATAAGGTCCCACAGCCGTTCACCATACTCAATCTGAGACCATTTTTGTCATCCCCCAAAGAAACCCCACGGTCGTTAGGTACCCGCCTGCCACAGCGCGCCATCCTCACACCTCCCAGCCCCACTCAGCCACTACTCTACGTTCTGTCTCCATAGATTTACCCATTCTGGGTACTTCCCATAAATGGAATCATACAATACACGATCTTCGCTGGCTGGCTTCTCTTCCTTCGCATAATGTCTTCCGAGCTCATCCAGGTGGCAGCGCGCATCTCTCCTTCATCCCCTTCCACTGCTCGGTAACCATCTGTTGTAAGGATACACCACGTGTATCGTTCATCCACTGATGGGCCTTTGGGTTGTTTCCCCCCGTGACGAATCAGGCTGCTATGAGCGTTAGTGTACGAGGGTCTTGGTGGACGCGTTCCTCTTGGGCAGATACCAAGGAGCAGAATTTCTGGGCCAAATCGTAACTGTTTACACGGCCACTCTTTTGACAGAAACAAAACTAGTCTGTTTGCACATGAGGAAGTCGAGGCTCCAAAAAACCCAGTGACCTGCCCAGATTGTGCCGGAGCCTAAGTGGCCAAGGAAGGCTTTGCTTTGAGTTCCAAAAAGTTCCAAAAAGTTTGAGTTCAGTTTCAAAAGCCGAGCTTTTTGACATACTCCACTGTGCATTGTAGGAGCTCATTTCCTACAACTTTAAGAGAGGTGGGGGGCGGGGGGAGTGGGCAGACGCTCTCAGAATTAAGCCGATGAGTCATATAGGATCTCGGCTTCTGAGTGACCTACTATGACGTGGCCATTCACACCGCAACCATTTCCCAGCGTGTGCTGTGTGCTCAGCTCGGCGCTGGGCATGATGGTGACCTCAGAGGTAAAGACGGTGCCATCCTGATCCCCAAGGAGCTCCAACTCTACTGAAGAAGGCCCTGGGCATGTCAGTGACGAACACCAGTAAGTGACAAGTGCTGGGGCCCAGGAAGCTGCTCAGGACACAAGGCAAGGCTGAAGAAGACCTCCCAGGGCTTCTGGTCGGTAGGCTGGGAGATGGACAATGAGCATAAGCAAAAGGCATTTCGAAGTGAGAGGATAGTCTGTTTCAAGGCCTTATAGTGTTGGTGAGTCTAGGGGAGGGTAGAGACAGAGACCGGGACAAGGAGCTGAGCAGGGGTCAGGGCCTCGAACACCACATCCGGAAGATTGGACTTGCTCTTTCAAAGTGTCTGAGGCAGGAATGATACAGGGAAATTTGGTGGTTAGCAAAATCCCTCTGGAGCGGTAAAAAGAATGAGAGATGAAAGTGGAGCAGGTTATAAGCCTACTACTGCACCAGTCCCAGCAATAGAAGAGAGGGCCTGAATAGGACAGCAGCCCTTGAGATGGAGAGGAAAGAACAAATGGGAGAGGCCTCTAGCAAGGAGGGCAGTGTCTGTGCCATTATTCGGCACTGGGAGAGGCAACTTCTGGGAGGTAGGGGCTGAATGGTGGTCCCCCAAAAATAGTTGCCCACTGGGAAACTGAATGCGACCTGCAGATGTTGTTAAATGTCTTGAGATGAGCTTATCCTGGATCATCCCATACTAGGCCCTTGATTTTGGGCTTCTGGTCTCTACCACGGTGAGAAAATAAATTTCTGTTGTTTTAAGCCACCAATTTTGTGGTAATTTGTTACAGCAGCCCCGGGAGACTGATAATCCAGGGGGTGCTGCCGGTTCCCAGGCTTGGGAGACCCAGCACCTCATTTCCACCTCTCTGGGCTCCCGGGAAGGAGGCGCCCGGCTCCCAGCCTGCAGACCCAGACAAGGCAAGGCTGCAGGGAGAAAAGCTCTCACTCGGGCCCTGCCTTGTGCTAAAAAAACAATCTCCAGTGTGTTGCCACATGAGGATTAGTCAAATAATGACAAGCTCTGACTTCCCCTGAGTGATTCGGCTGGGCCGAAGGCTGAGGCCTTGGGAAGAGTGAGCGGAGTCGTTGCCTGGTCAGGGAGGAAAGGCAGCATCAGCTGCCTCCCAGAAGAGGCCGATCTCCGTGGGAACCTACGAGAAACCTGACCAGGCTGACAGGGGCCACGCCCCAGACATGAGCCAGTCAGGTGAACCAGAGGCCACTCGCCAGCCCCCAGCCCGACACCGTCCACCCCTCACGGTGAGCTCGCCCTCTCATCGTCCACAGAGGCCTCGCAGAAGCAGCACCGCTGGGAGCCAGGGGAGTCTCGCCAAGCACTCTGCGGGCTCTGTCTCCTGGGGTCCGGCGGTGAGGGGGAGAGGCCAGGCAAAGCCACCCCCTCGGTAGAGGCTGGGGAGCCCAGTGTGGCAACAAATTCGGGGGCTTCGGAGTCTAACGAGCCAGGTTCAGACTCCAGCACTGCCTCTTCATGGCCCTGTGTGTCGGGATCCCGTAAGTCATTTCACTCGACCTCAGTTTTGTCATCTCTAAAATGGGGATGATTAGACCCACAGTGCAGGATCGTTGAGAAAATTAAATAAGCTGTCATATGCCAAGTGCCCAGCACGTCGTAGATGTTTTACATCAGTTGGCAACATGTATTGAACACCTACTGTGTGCCACCTGCTAGGGGACACTGGTGAACAAGCAGATGACCACCCTCGTGGAGCAATCAGATAACGAGACAGACGCAGCCCCGAGGGGGGAGGCTTTGATGGGAGGATCAGGGGTCAAGGGGAATTCCGCAGGAAGTTAAGCTGAAGTTGGAATCATATTCCTGTCGGTCCAGAAGGATTCAGGGCTCAGCCTGAGGTCATAGGACACGTAGTGGCCAGGTTAGCGCTCAGACCCATGCTTCGAACCCCCACTGGCTGCCACCTCTGCTCTAGGGTCTGGGCAGTCTCTGAGGGTCCAGCTGTGCAGGATGGGCCAGCTCTAGGTCGGAGAGTCAGCCCCCTTGGAACCTGCAAGCCTCCACCATGGCCGCTGGGCCTTCACCTACTGCCCAGGGAGCCCCCCACGGCCTCGGTCTGGGCCTGGGACTCCGTGTGATGGACGAACCACAGTTTGTTTATCCATTCACATGTTGATGGGTAGTTGGGTTGTTTCCAGTTTGTGATTATTACAGATAAAGTTGCTATGAGTATTTGTTTACAAGTCTTTGTGTGGGCATATGTTTTCATTTCTCTCGGGCAGATTCCTAGGAGAATGGGTAGATCATGGAAGGTATAATTTACCTTTGTGAGAAACTGCTTAAGTGTTTTCCAAGAGGTCGTACCATTTACATTCTCATGGGATATGAATGTTCCAGTTACTCCACTTCCCTGACAACACTTGATATCAGCAGTCTGTAATTTTAGCCATTGTCATAGTCTGCTCGGGCTGCCATTAAAAATGCCACAGACTGGGTGGCATAAGCAAAAAAATTTATTTTCTTATACTTCCGGAGGCTGGAAGTCTGAGGTCAGGGTGCCTGCATGGTCCAGTTCTGGTAAGTTCTCTCTTTCTGGTTTGCAGACTGACGCCTTCTGTGTCCTCAATGGTTGGGGGATGGGGGAGGGGAGACGGAAACAGGTGTTGGGGGGCAAATAGTGGTCTCTTTATCCCTTTAATAAGAGCACTAATCCCACAAAGGGGCTCCAGTCATGACCTCATCTAACTTTAATTACCTCCCCAAGACCCCACCTCCAAACACCACCACACTGGGAATGAGGTCTTCAACATATGAACTTGCGGGGGAACTTGAACCTTCGGTTTACTACAGCCTTTCTAAAATACGTGTTGTGGTATCTCATTGTGGTTTTAATTTGCATTTCTCTAACAATTGATGACATTGAGCATATTTCAATATGCTCACTCGGCATCTGCTTATCTTTTGTTGGGGAAATGTCTGTTCAAATCTTTTGCCCATTTTTTACATGTGTTGCATGTTTTTTTATTATTGACTTTTGAGAGTTCTTTATATATAATGGATGTAAGTCCTTTAGCAGATGTATGATTTGCAAATATTTTCTCCAAGTCTGTAGCTTAGTTCATCTATCACTTAATAGTAACTTTTAAAAAGCAGAAGTTTTAAAATTTTGATGAAATTCAGTTAACCCACTTATTTGGTGGGTGACACTTTTGAAGTCACATCTGAGAATCTTTGCCTAACCCAAGGTCACTAAGTTTTCCTCCTAGTTTTTCATTCTAGAAATTTCATAGTTTTAGGTTTTGCACTTACACCTATAATCTATTTTGAGTTAAATTTTTTATTTGGCACGTGGTATGGCCCAAGCTCATTTTTTGAGCATATGGGATATCCAAATGTCCCAGCATTATTTGTTAATAGCCCATCCTTCCTCCACAGAATTGTCTTTGCAACTTTGTTAAAAAAAAAAAAAATCCGTTATCCATATATGGGTAGGTCTGTTTCTGGGCTCTCTTTTTGTCTCTCGTTATGCCAATACCACACCGAGCTTTGCCACAGGACTTAAAACCAGGTAGCGTTAGCTCTCCAACTTGGTTCTTCTTCAAAGTTGTTTGGCAGATCTAGGGCCTTTGCATTTCCATATGAATTTTAGTATCGGTGTGTCAATTTCTCAAAAAGAAAAAAACATGGCGGGACCCTGGGCTTGGTAGTTGCTCAGGAGACAGTGTTGGATATTCACACTATGACCGTGCTTCATGGTTTACTGGACTTTGTCATGTCCTCCCGGTAACTCTCAACAACCCTGGGACAGAGGCAGGGGTGGCCAGTGTTCCCCACTGTGGGATAAGGAAAGCCGAGTCTCCGAGGCAAAGTGCATTCCCCATAATCACACTGCCATTGTCGCTCTGCTAGCGAAGGGCAGAAAGAGGTTTTAAATGCATGAGGTCCGGACTCCAAATCCAGGGCTCTCCATACTACCTTGCCTCTGAGGACAGGTCTCCAGGATCTCCTTAATACTCTAAAAGTTTAATAAGCTGGACAAAAAGAGGCACTCATTGTTTGGGTTACCTTTAAAAAAAACAGACAATTCCAAATGTTGGTGCCATGCAAATGTATTTCCGTTGCCCTAATTTGAACGCTTTCCTCTATTCTCCTAAGATGTGGGCGTCAGTCTTAATAGGAAAACCATATGTCTCCGTTCCCTTTTAACTTTCTTTCTTGGCAAGAATACAGCTCCACGGAGGAAAGGGGAGAGGAAACGGGGATACATCACAGAAGGAAGGATTCCAGTTTGAAGTAAGAAAGAACTTCCAGGTGGTGAAGGCTGCCAAGCCCTGGGTGAAACTGCCAAAAAGAATGAGAACATTTCCAGCCTGGAAATCCTGAGGTCCCCGGCTCCGCAAGGAATAGCAATGGCCTTGACTCTCTCTTTCCCCTGAATGCATTCTCCCAGGGGCACAATGACAGTCACAGGGGGCCCCAAGGGAGCCCACACTGCCAGTGAGACCCGTGACGGAGTTGACGTGTGAGGGACACAGCAGTTCTGAAATAGAGGTTTTCTTTTGTGTCGGGTTCCCTGAAAACAGCTTCCGAGGTGGAGATTTGCATGGAGGTGTGTCGAGGGTGGTCTTGGGGGGTGGGTTGGGGAAAGGAAGCAGATGGGGACATTGACGTGAGATGCGCTGCAACAGAGGCCTGAGCCCATCTCAGTGGCCCTCGAGGGCTGGCCCCACGGGAGTCCCCTATCAAGCAGTCGTTATTTGGATCGTGCCCCTCGGGAAGGCAGAGAGACTCAGCTGTGAGCTCGCAGCAGCCAACACTCCTGGCAGCTGGAGAAAGGAGTGCCTCGGTCCCGGACACGGTGGTCGCAGTAGGTGCAGCAGACGGCCACCGCAAGGTCTAAGATTGTTCTGGACCCTCCTGTGTTCTTCGGGGTTCTTCAACATTCTTCAACATTCTTCAACATTCCACGGAATGTTCCAACTTAGAACACCAGTAACTCACTTGCAGACGTCCCTTGTGAGGCTGCAAGTCCATTCCCTGTTGGCTTCCCCAGGCAGGGCAGAGTAAAATCTTGTCAGTGCCACAATATCGCCATCTAGAAGCTCTCCTCTGGGCCCTTTACAAGACTCATCTGCACCCACTTGGATCCACACTTCAAGCCACTCCCCCCCTCCCTCTGCCCCACACGTAGGACAGGGACCTTTCCATCCGTCCACGCCCGGGGCTTGGCAGGGTCTGGCATGAAGCAGGTCCCCAGCACAAGCGTGATGGAAAGATGAAGAAACGCTCTAGCTCCGAGCTCACAGGACTCTCCCAAAGGCTTTACTCTCTTTTCTCACTTTTTCTCACTTGATGTGCTCTGAGCTTACACTTCCATTTCCACCAGTCTCAGGGTTCCTGTGGATATTAATGAAAGAACAAGTAATTCTAGAACTCTGCAATTTCCTTTGGGTCACCCTCCGTGACTGAGAGAACCTCTCGGCGGACTCGTGGGCCAGATCCATCAACCCCAGGAAAGACCCCTCTCCTGCCCCCCCGCCCCCCGCCCGGGAGGAAGGGTGCGCTTCTTCCTTCCCCCGTGCTAGCAGGAAGCTTCCCGAGAAAGACGAAATGCCCCAGAGTGTGCCATCAGTGGGCGCGGCCGGGGTGGTCAATCGAGAGAGCCCAAGACAGGCTGCAGGGAGAGATGCCCTCAGGGAGGAGAGCTTTTCCCACTTCCACGTGCTCCGTGAATCCATACCCGTGCTTCACGTGCCCTGCGCCGAAGGACGCGCTGTGTCCTGTGCTGTGATGGGGGCCGCGTGGGCTGCGGCGGGAACCCAGGAGACCAAGTGCTTAAGGCAGACCGCGGGGTGGGGGCTGGAGGGGCAGCAAGGCCCGGAGGAGCAGAAGAGGGCTAAGCAGAGACCCTGAATGAGGAGGGGAGACCTAGCCCTGTAAAAGGAGGAGGTGAGGGCACAAGAAACAGCTCAGGCCAAGGGACCGGCACCTGCGAAAGCCCCAGGCAGGCTCAGGACCCAGAGCTCTGGGGGAGGCAGGGGGCTGCATCAGGCCCGCGGGCGAGTGACAGGGAACATAGAGGCCAACGGGATGCAGTGGACGGAACGGCAGGGCCGGGGTGGGGAGCTGCTGGTGCGGGGCCCAGACCAGAGCCGTCTGCAGGCACAATTGGGGGTCCTGGGAGTGTGTGGAATAAAATATCGGCTAAGACAAAGCCCCCAGCCTCCCGCAGCCCCAGTGGGAAGGGAGGCCCAGAGTCCACAACAACAGATTTTGGGGGGCAGGAGGTTCTCTCCCGTGGAACCTGCTTCCCCCCCATATGCGCACAGCTGCGGCTGCCTCGTCCCCTTCAGGCCCTTGCCTAAACAGCTTGTTTGCGCGCATGGCCGCCGACCCCTATAACTCTACTTGCAATGTCTACTTTTTCTCCTGCCTGCTCTATTTTTCTCCTTGGCCCCTGTCACCACCCACGCCCCCTGCATTTGCTCATCCTGCCTGATTATTGTCCGTTTCCCCTCACTTCTCGTCTGTTTTGTTTGCTGCTGTATCCCCGTGAGCCTAGATGCGGGGCGCCTCGTAGCTCCTCGGTGCGTATTTATGAAATGAGATGGCTAATAACTCCGATTTGCGGAGCCCTGCTTCATACTTCCTATCCATTCTCGCCTTGATCCTCACAACGACCCCCATTGTACAGATGAGCAAACTGAGGCCAAGGGACATAAAGAAACACAAGGAGACATTCAGCCAGTGGCAAAACTGGGGTTTAAACCCTGGGATTGGGAATGGCTGCTGCCAGGTCTTTTCCGGAAGTGCTTTAGTATCTGCAAGAGTAGCCAATATCTAAGAAAGATAGGTATCCCCCCTGCCCGCGCCCCACCACCATGTGCACAAGCACACGTTTGAAAAAACAAACAAAAAAAACAAATTCCAACAACTGCATGCTCAGATTCAGAGGACAGATCGGCACGTCCAAAGTGACGGCGTTGGCTAAGGTATTGGCACAAACCTCCGCCTCATGCACATGGGTCACAAGTGTGTTGGTAAATCTGTCGGGAGGAACTGCGGGAAATGGGTACCCTTTCCCCCAGCCCTTGCGGGGTGACCAGCCTGGGAAGTGTGTAATCTCCTGCATGAGAGGGTCAGGGACGCGCCCCATGGTGAGTCTCGGGGCTCCTGAGTTGGGGACAGAGGGAGGCCGTGGCCCAGAATGCCAGTCCTCAACCCTGTCTGCCCCTGGCAGTTTGGGAGGGAGTGGCACGCAGAGAAGGTGCGAAGCTCTTGGTCTTGAGCTCCAAGTGTGTCTCCTGCAAAGCCCCTTGGTCTGGGTGGGGAGAGGTCAGAGTTCATCCCCAGCACAGGTGCAGCTCCCCCACACCCCCTCCCTCTTCCTCCTTCAGCCAAAGCCCACAGTTTGAGTGGCTCTTGGTTGACTTCCTTGGGGAAGAAAAGGATGATACAAGGGACTCCCATCTTTCACTTCCCACTCCCCACCCAGTGCACTTTTAAAATGTGGAAATTTTATTAAATCCCTGAGCACAGCTTCTTTCTACATTTTCTGTGGTTTAACTCTCCCTGGGTCTTTTTGCTTATGGTTTTGGCTTTTTTCCCCCTCTTTAAATCGGAGAGTTTTCTTTCTCCTTTGTCTCTTACATGAAACAAGTGCTAACACTTCTAGTATTTTCTACAGGCCTTGCAAACTCGGACAGTAAGTACATACTGACCTGGCAACCAACGTGTCTCTGTGCGTGCGAATCCCCAGTAGAATCCGGGTTCTCATCCGCCTGACTGCTCCTCTCCTTCACTCCTTCCTTTGCAGACTGGCCTCAGGACCTTTGCTCACACCCGTCCCCTGGGAGAATGGCTTTGTTCCCTTCCATTTACCCAAATTGGTCTCTTCCTCGCCCTAGGAAAGTTTCCCCAGGCAATAAAAATCTTTTCTGAGCACTGTAGCCCCTCTCATCCCTCCTCCTTCCTGAAGGACCATGCCTTACTGATCTGGTAGTGTAATTCACCTCTGCGTGATAATCTTTGAAAAAGATGAAATTAACTCTAAAGATATGAGTATGTATTTTAGGAAAATGAACTCTCCCACTCTCAAATGGTTCCTCCCACCGCCGCCCACCCCCAAGGTGGCCCACTACGAGTTGCTGGATCCTTCTGTGTTATTTAATTCCCATGCATTCACACTTACTCAAATAAAATGCACTTGCCTTGAAAGCAGGAACCTGGGCTGAGATGTCCAGCCGGGCTTCTGCTATTAGTGCTCAATTTCTTCTACATGTTTTGTTCCCCTGGGTCTGGGCAGCCCCAGGAGGCACGCAGAGTCAGGGGTGATCTTTCCTTTCCACAGGTGAAGTTGCAGAGGTGCGAGAAGTTAATGGGGTCACTTCAGGTCACAGAGCTAGTAAGAAAGAGAGTGAAATTGGAACGCTTGTCTTCTGACATGCCCAGCTGTTCTGGGAAAAGCACTGAAGGACGCTCGACTTCCCTAAACCTTACTCCCCGAGTGCCCGGCTCTGCAGAGCTGAGGTTAGCTAAAAACATGTTGCAATCCCTTGTTACTCTCCAAGTAGCCAAACCCGGGTTCTCATCCGTGACTTGATATGTGCCCTGGGTGGCAGCCCCTTCCACGGCTGGGGCTCAGTTTCCACTTGGGTGAATCATGACCCATCAGCCAGCTGTCGCCTCACCTTTAGCTCCGTGAGGCGTGAAGCTTGTTTTCTTTTGCTGGCATAAAATAGTCACCTTGGACACGTGGTCAGATGCAGGACACTGCCTCAAAGGCAAACACAGACCCACAGGAAAAATCGATTTGTAGAAAGCAAGTGCTCCCAGTGCCGAGAGCTGGCTTCTCCCTAGGAAGTTCCCGTGGCTGACAAGGATGTCACCTGCCTCAAGGAAACGGATGGGACATGCTGCTGAGCTCATGGTTGCTGACCCAGGGGAGAAGAGGAGTGCCTGGCTGAGCTCCGTGGGTGTGAACCCGGACGGGCAGCCCCGGAGGCTCAGAAAGATTCCCCACTCACACTTCCCAAGTGAAACTCGGATCGTGGGTCAGCACAAACCCCCCTCCTGGGCCTGTTCTTTCTGCCAATCCATGCTGAAATCCCAACCACAGTGGGTGCGTGGGTGAGTGTGCCTTGATGATTAATAGTCAAAGCTTCATGCTGGTGTCAATGCACTCTCAAGGGACTTCTTTATTTCAATGCTGTGCAGGGAGGTTCTTAAGTGAACCTGGGGAGTGTGGGAAGGCTTTGGGTGCTGGCCTGGATCCCTTAGCAGGACTCCATGCAGGAGTTTCCCAAAAGGCCACCCAAGAGGATTGTAGGTGCCTCAAGAACCTCTATTTCTTTTATTTTAGTAATTATTTACTTTAATATGCTTAAAATATACTTAGCACATCTAACCTGTAATTTCATGTAATTATGTAATTTCATGTATATTATTATTTAGGAGAAGGCTAAACTTTTTTAAGTGACTTGATTAAAGTAAAAAACTAGGCAAATAATAACACAAGCCACAAGTCGATACGGCAAAAATTCTGATGAAGGAGTTTGAACCACTGGCATTTGAGAAACACTACTTTCTTAGAGAATCCGATAGTTATGCCAAAAATATCAACTGAACCTAGATCCAGCAGAGGGAGATTGTTAGAGATCTCTCTTGGGAATCACACGAGTTCATTTCCATGCCTTCAATATGTATGAACTTTTGGAAAGGAAAAGGCACATGAGAGGTCATGGGATCATGAACTGAGCCGAAGACAGCTGCTTAACTGCTTAACCGCTTAACCGACTGAGCCACCCAGGCACCCCTGCACATCTGCAATGAGCTCTTCAGAATGTCTGATAAAGGTGGTCCTAGACCTTACTCTGCAAAACCTTGGTGCATAGGAAATATACATGATTCGGATATGGATTCCATCCCAATTATTTACTCATAGTATTACTCCTACATCTAGCACAAGAATCATTTCAATGATGTAGGATCTTTTTTTAAAAGATTTTATTTATTTTAGAGAAAGAGAGAGCCCATGGGCTTGTGCGTGAGCAGGGTGAGGGCCAGGGGAGGGGGGCGCGGCCAAAGGAGGAGGGAGAGGGCAAGCAGGCTCTGCACTGAGCTTGAGCCCCATGCAGGGCTCGACCCCACAACCCTGGGATCATGACCCGAGCTGAAACCAAGAATGGGTTGCTTAACGGACTGTGCCTTCCCCCCCGCCCCCTGGCGCCCCTCGATGATGTAGGACCTTATCTTTCATCCCCGTGAAGGGTACTTGGGGGGGGGGGAGAGGAAGATTTTGTGGCATGTGAAAATTATATTACTAAAATTTCAGCATCTGTAAATACAACTTTAATGGAACACGGCCGCCATCCTTCATTCACACATTGTCTGTGCTGTTCTCGTGCTCTCGTGGCAGAGTTCTGTAGTTGCAACAGGGAACGTCTGCCCCGAAAAGCTGAGAATGTTCAGTGGCTGCCCCTTCCCATCAAAAGTTGCCTACCCTTGCTTTTGAAACTTCCTTTTCAGTATTGTTACACAGAAGGAGAACATTCTTTAGTCCAGGGCTAACTTTGCCGCGCTCTGGCCGGAGGGAGAAGGAACATTCTAGGGCGCGTGTGAGTTCAGAATTTTGTTCCCTCTGATCTGGAAGGTTCTTTCCTGGCCTCAGGTAGTTTCCTCACTGGCTGGAGCCCGTGATGACTCAGCTGAGGCCTCCGGAGGGACCCTCTGCACATTTCCAGAGCTCCCTCTCTGGGCAGCTGTCTCCTTTCCAGTACTCTGCTCTGCAAATTCTGCCTCCCTGAACCTTCAGCTCTGTCTCCTCGATTCAGACCGACCACCAGGTTCCTGCTAGGCACCCCCCTCTCTGAGGATGCCTGGGAATTCTCCAGGCGCTAAACAAGGGCAACATCCTATATCCTGTTGTGTAATGTCCGAAAACCACTGTTTAATATATGTTGTCCAGATTTTTAGTTGTTAAAGGTGAGAGGGCAAATCCCATTTCTGTTAGTCCATCATTGCCAGAAGGGAATGAAGTACTGTATTTTAAAAGAGGTGACTGTAAATTTATCTTTCCAGCGACAGAAATGAAACATGAAAATATTTATCATTTTTCCGGGTGACAAAGTCACGGTAATGCTAATTGTACTGCAGTTTGTTGCCTACATTTATAATTGTAGGAAATGCTAAGTTCCAATTAGAGATTAGTAAAAGTAAAGCTGTAATTCTTTTTTTCCCCCATACGATTCATAAACCTTCTGAATTTTATCCATAGTCCCCGGGGGGCCCATAGTTTCCCGGATGAGAGCCTGGCTCTCTAAGACGCTAATAGTAATCTTTCTTGTGAGTGTCGGAGGTCTTCTAATTGGCCCTCCTGTGGCACTTCCTGCCAATTGCCTTGTAGCATCTTCCTCACAGAGTTCCCATGTTTTGTACAAAACAGAAGGCTCAGTTTTTTTCTCTGTGGCAAAAACATTCCAATTCCTTTCAGCATAGCATCCATGTTTCATCATCCTTAGCCTTGTAGCTGTTCTCTGGGCTAATCAGAGTCTCTACATTCTTCGTGAACCGTGGTGACCATAAGTAGCCTAGAAACTCAGCGAGGGGCCCCCATGCAGAGCCTGGTGGCCTGAGTACCCCGGAATGTGAATGACAACCTTTCCTGTACATTCGGTGGCATGCTGACTCCCTTAACAGCACTCCGCTTCCGGTTTGTATTCTATTTATGACGAAGGGTGGTCCTTGGGTTGTTCCCTTTCATAATTCTATCTTGCTTTTTCTTTCCGTTTTTGTTTTAAGACCAAGTCTGTATTTGTTCATTAAAAAAAGTCCCCACTAAATGTTCCTTTCTGTGGTCATAAATGTTCACGATATTGTTGTATTGGGTCATTCTGCCCTCCGCTGAATGATTACGAGGTCATCTTTAGGGACTTCCTTCCCAATAGCAGGATGAACAGAGAAAAGAAATGGCCAGAATTCTCACCGCATTATACTTAACAACAACAAAAAAATAGTTAATTAGAACTATTGGTTACTTACTATTAGTGATCACCGCCCATAAAATGCATATATAGTTGGGACATAAAGAAATAGAAATATGTAAAATTAAGTTCGTTAGAGCTAACAGTCAGTATTTAATCTTATCCTCTCATTAACCCTGAACAGTTTTTTATTTTTTACATTGTTTCAAGTAGGCTTCACACCCAGTGTGGGGCTTGAACTCGCCACCCTGATAGCGAAGGTTGTGTGCTCTACTGACCGAGCCAGCCAGGCGCCCCTTAACACTTCTTTAGGAATTTCTACTTCTAATCCTGTGATTAGAGATTGAGGCTTGAATAGAATTCTTATTTCACTCTAATCTTCAAGATTAAGCTTCAAAAACATTTCTGACAATATTGATAGAGGTTTGATGACCGGTTGAATTTAGGGCACTGAGAGCTGCTCACTCTTTCGGACCATGACCATGACCATGACCATAAAGAGAGGCTCTCTCCTCCCTGCCTTGTAAAGCAATCCCCACTCAGTTCATTTGTATCATTTATACACCATAAGATTCGCCTATTTGAAGGGCTGAATTCAGGGGCTTTTAGTAAATCCAGAGCTGTGCAATCTGGTTTTAGAACACGTCCTTCACCCCAAAGTGATTCCCTCGTGCAAGTTACTCCCCCTTCCAACCCCGCAGCCCCAGGCCACCACTAATCCACATTCTGTCCCTATGGGTTTGTCTCTCTTCTGGACATCTCATTTAATGAAATTAATCCAGACACTCTCTGCCCTTTGTGACTGGCTTCTTTCACCCAGCGTAACGTTTGGCCATGTCATGGTGCAAGTTCAAAAGGACCTCATTATTCTGATCCCTAGGTAGTATCCCACTGCACGGAGTCCCAGTCTTGTTCATCCCTTCCTCAGCTGGACATTTGGATGGCTTCCACATTTTTGCTATTAAAGTCATGCTACTTATGAATGTTCGTACACGAGTCTTTGTGGAAACATGTTTTGACTTCTCTTGGGTAGACGCCTAGGAGGAGATTTGCTGGGTTGTGCAGTAACTTCTATGTTTAATCTCTTTTTCAAAAGCCAGACTTTTCAAAGTGGCTGCACCCGTTCGCAGTTCCCTAAGCGTGGTACGAGGGTTCCTGTTCTTTTGTTTTAACTGCCTTCTCAGATGTTAGTCCCTTCCGCTGAGTCTGACACAAGCTGGGAGGCAGATCTCCCAAATGTCACGGGTTTCCAATAAAACCCTCGTGCCTCACCCCATTCTCCCAATCAGGTTCCGCAGACCTCTGGTTTCCACTCTTGTTACCTGATTTCCTAAAACGCAGTTTTGGGTTACTCAAGAATTTTCCTGTATTTCCTTTCCTTGTGTCACTGTCCCCTACACGTGGCACTCACTTAACCTTTTATGAAATTTTTCAAATATCTGTCTGCCCCAACTAGACAGTAAGTCCTCCGGAGGGGAGATTTTTGTATCCCAAGAGACTAACACAAACCACGGCCTAAAGTGGGCCTTAAAAAGTATCTGTTGGATGAATAGTTGACGAGGCGATGTACCCATTTGGTTCAAATATATACTGATTTCCTTGTCAGCCTGTTTTCCTTCAAAAGGGCTGACACGTCCCTCAGGACCAATTCATTGAACACAAGACAAAGGACAGTAGAGTCTGCAGAAACCTTGGGAAGAAGTCCAAATCTTTTGGTTCACCCGAAAACTCTAAGGCCCGGTGGCATGGAGTGATTCTCACCCAAGGTGGCTGGTAAGGGTCAGCCGGGAGAAGTAGGGGGAGCCCCTCCCAGAGGAAACCTGCCTTCAGAGAGGGGAGGACCGGAGCCCTGGGGAGCCCAGGGGCTCTCCTGTCAACAGGGGCGGGGCTGGCAGGATCCTGAGTGCCAGGCCTGAACTTCATTCCTCAGAACAGGAGTGCTTTTGAGTAGGACGTGAGATGACCCCATCGGTTTTCTAGTAGATCAGCAGGGCACGGGGGAAGATGAGCGGTCAGAGAACAGTGTGAAGCAAGGAGGGAGGGCCTGGACCGGGCAGGGTGTGTGTGGAGGGAACTAGGGACGCGAGGACAGGAGTCTGCAAGCCAGGAAAACGGTGCTCTCGGTGATGGAAATAAGGAAGATGGGATAGAAGTGCAAGTTTGATGGTTCATGTGCCCTCTGCGGCCCCAGGGCCAAGAGCCCAGTGGGTCAGAGGGCTGCCTCGGCGCTCACCATTCTGTTCCAATACGGGCTCTACCCCGCACGAGCGAGTGACCTTGGACCAACCACGCCATGACCCTGAGCCTTGGTTTAGCCATCTGCAAAATGGGGGTGCTAACAACGGTCACGAGGGTTGTAGGGAGGATTAACTGCAGAGATACATTGAGGCACTTAGACCCGAGCCTACTGTGTCGCCGGAGATCAGTTCGCGGTGGCCTTGGAGCCGGCCCGGCCCGTGACTTTTTTCTGTCCTCCCATGGAACTTCAGTCCGGGGGTGTTCGGGGGAAAGGAGCGCTCCCTGCAGGAGCTGCTAGAAGCGGACGCTCCGTGTCTGAAGCTCTATATAAGGCGGCAGATAAATGATCTTATCTTTTGGAGTTTGTGGGAATGTTTTAAACTTAAATGGAAAGTTCTCGAAAAGAGCTAGCATTTAAAAAAAAAAAATGCCACGTGGGTATAATTGTCCAAGTCTTAAATCAGTCATATCTGGGAAAAAAAAATTGACTTAGCTATGGTGTCTAGGAGGGTTTTCAAATGTCACTCTTGTGTCATCACAGGACTCCGGGGCTGCCATGGGCACAAGGGGATGGAGACTCCTCTGACTACAGCTGCTCTCCTTTCAACAAACAATACAACTTCATTTAAAGAAAAGGCTTCACTTTTTGGGGAAACTCCTGTAACAGAAATTTAACAAATATGCCAGATTGATGATGACAACGAAACAGCAAATTTTCAATGAAAATAAATTCTATATAAAACTCCAAAGTCTTTAATTGGCTAGACAAATTCATGAAACATAGCTTCTGGAGACTAAAAGAAGGAAAAAACTTCACAGGATACAAAGTCTGTACCTTTCCACAGTAGAATGGTGTCATTTGTGTTTTTTTTTCTGACTGATATTGGTATCCACACCAATATTCCGGAATTCTCTTTAGAAAGAGGAAGGGAAAACACAAATCAAATCTTGGGTAAGTATTTCATGCCTGTTGCTATCTGTTTAGGAAACAAAGTATTTCACAAAAGAACCACATTCCATGAAAAGTATGTTTGTTCTGGCTTCAACATAATCATTTCCTCAGGAAGTCTGATTCAGATGAAGCATCTTAAGAAATTCAAATGGACTTAGCTTGTAGACAACTGAATGTCACCCTCATTTCGGAATTCCATGAAATGTTTTCAAGATTAATTCTGCCATTTTAGACTGTGCTTTTTTTTTTTTAAAGATTTATTTATTTATTTGAGAGAGACAGAGGGAGAATGCAGTGGGAAGGGGCAGAGGGAGAGGGAGAAGCAGACTCCCACAGGCATTACTCCCACAAGCTTGACTCCCATCATGACCCGAGATCAGGATTGAGCCGAGATCAAGAGTCGGATGCTTAAGCGACTGAGCCACCCAGGCGCCCCTAGACTATGCTTTTAAACTCAAATATGTATTATTTTATGGCCTTCACTCCCTAGTAGATGTTGTTTCCTGCATTTTAATGAATTTCTTTTATTTACAGAAGCTTCATTTTTTTAAAATGTGAACTTTAGAGTATATTTCTGGATCTAAATAAATCAATAGGAGGAGAGTATAGGATTAAGAATTCAGACTCTGGGACCAGGTTACCTGAGGTTCTGTCCCAGCTCAGCCATTTATGAGCTCTGTGACTTTCCATGGGTTACTTCACCTCTCTGTGCCTCATTTTACTTATCTGCCAAGTGGGAATAATAATTGTACCTTTCGGGCGCCTGGGTGGCTCAGTCGGTTAATCGTCTGCCTTTGGCTCAGGTCATGATCTCAGAGTCACTGGACTGAGTCCCGCATCGGGCTCCCTACCCAGTGGGGGGCCTGCTTCTCCCTCTGTCCCTCACCTCGTTTGTGCTCTCTCTCAAATAAATACATAGAATAAAATAAAATAAATGGTACCTTTCTCAGCAGGCAGTGAAGATGACAGGAGTGAACATACATATGTAAAGCAGGGGACTAGCGCCTGGTACACAGTAAATGCTCCATAAATGGTAGCCACTGCTCGCTCGTCTTGGTTTCCCAGTGTAGTCAGGGGATGCTTCGTCCGGTTTAATTAACTATTCTAGTTGATAAAAGGTTGCTATGGAGATTATTTAATAGATTGGCACTCTTCGCCCAGAACAGAATCAACGATACTCAACGTAAAGACCTGGCGCATCGTGAGTCCACAGACTTCTGGGGCTGAAGGGATGTGAGACATCTCGCTCCACATCTTTATTTCAGGGCTGGAGACCCCCCAAGCCCAGGAGCCTGAAGCCACTTGCAGAGGGCCACCGAGCAGGGCGGAGACAGCCGGGATCCTTCTGAGGATACTTCAGGCTCTCGGAGGGCCGTAGCGAAGTTTCCATTAGGGGCACCAAGAAGCCCGATCACTAGCGCATCCTGTGCGGCTCGGTCAGAACGACCAGCAGAAGCATCTACATACCGGGAAGCGTCGGCGGACAACGTAGACACAGGTCAGTGAGCTGGGCGTGCTTTGTAAGCGCGCGCTATCGTTGATGACACTGCTGACAATGCTCGCCCGGGGCGGGGCGGGGGGGGGGGGGAGCTTTCTGCACATTTCTGTTAAATAGCCTCTGAAAGACTTTGTTTGGTTAAAACAGTAACAAGAAACAGCCTGAAACAGTAGAAACAGAAAGGCCTGGCACCGCCACGCCCGCACCGTTGGAACAACTTACACCCTGGGAGGAGCACGGACAGGACACGCTGCGGATAATCAAAGTTTTATTTAAAATTATAGAACACTCAAAAATAAACAATATAATATGCTTGGATTTTTGTCATGACATAGAAAAAGGCTTCCAATTACACTTAAAACCTTCGAGTTTTACCCCAACAAAGTATGCTGTGCAGCCCGGCAAGGTGCTCTGAGGAGCACTGCTCTCTCCAGATGGCTGGGGTAGGAGGTAGGCTGCGGACATCCCTGCAGGGAAGTGTTTCTCCTACTCAGATGGGCGATTCTTCTTCTTGTTGTGGCTCTCAATGGCCCTTCTGAGCGCTTCGTCCTGGATGAGATCAGACATTCTCACATCCGTGTGGCTACAGCCAATTTTGGGGCAACTGTAAAGGAGAAGAAAGTCGCTTAACTTGGATGCCTTCGGCATAAACGCCTCTCACACACAAGGATTTAGGTGAAGATATTTTAGCCAAAAGGAGAATGTTCTGGAAATCGGGACCGATGTGCACTGACTCTCATATTCACCGAGTACCTACCTGAGCTCGCTCCTGCCCAGCGCTGGAAGCACAGGCAGAAGTCAAGCAGGGCCCACTCCCTGCTGCTCACCTTCCAGGGAGGGACAAGGGTCATCACTAAGTCACCAGAGAGTGCGTGCTGTGGGTTTGCTCGCAGGAAGTGCTATGGACGCGGGGTCAAGGGCAAGAGTGTGGGGTGAGGCTTCTCCAGCTGGAGTCAGGGCAAGCCTTGCTGGGGAGAGCTGATCTAGGACAAGTGCTGTGTGCGACCCTGGCAGACGTGGAAGCCGAGAACGCAGTGGCTTGCTGGCCTGCGGTAAAAAGCAAGGTCACTGTGGCTGAGATGCCCGGGGAGAGAGAGAGGGCATATGGAGAGGATGTCAGAGGGTCAGGTTGGCTTCGGATTTTATTTTATTATTAAAAAAAAAAAATTTTTTTTTTAAGTTTATTTAAGTAGTCTCTACACCCGATGTGGGGCTCGAACTCATGACCCCGAGACCAGGAGTCGCATATTCCTCCGAGGGAACCAGCCAGGCACCCCTGGATTATATTTTAAATATGAAGAGAACACCCTGGAGGGTTTGAGATAGGGGAGAGATGGGATTTGGTTTGTGTTTGGAAACCCCGGCTCTGGCTGCTGATACAGAAGGCAGGCAGCGTAGGAGAGCCCCGCCACGGTCGGAGGCAGAGGGCTGCAAGGCCGAGGCTGCAGGCGGTGGTCAGCTTCAGGGAGGAAGCGGAAACAGAACCTCTAGGACTTGCTGTGGGGTCAGAGGCACAGTGCAAGGGAAGAGAAGGGCTGAGGCCTCCAGCCGACGGGCTGATTGGGGGTACCCTTTATCTCTCCGGGGAACAACAGGCAAACTGGAGATGGAGTCAGGAGTCCCGGTTGGTCTGCGTTCCCTCCAAAATGCCCACCAGTCCTCCCAGTGGAGAGACTGCGTGGGCTGGCAGAGATTCAGGGGAAAAGCTGTGGCTGAAGAAATCAGCGTGTGAGTCACCCATAGAAGGGGGGAAGGTACTTAAAGCCATGGCTCTGTTTAGATGTGGCCTCCTCTGGAGGCAGCAGGCCGGAGGAAGTCACCCGATTTCTTCTCAGCATGAAGCAGACTTGGCTAGTCGGGTAGAGTGCCCAGCGTCTGGAGTTAAGGTGAGCTGGTTCTGAATATGGCCGACACCTAATGCTCCTGATGAGACCACAGGCAACAAATGTTCTCTTCCTGGGCCTCCATGCCCTCAGATTTGAAGTGGGGGCAGAGTTCCTATTTCCCAGGGCTCCAGGCAACGTGGTGCTCAGTATTACTCGTCATCCCCTTCGTTCTCTCTTATGACTAGCATCCCCGATCATCACTCTCCCGACACATTTCAAGATGACCGACCTCTCTGTATCCCACGTGCACGAGGCATACACGCACGCATTCGTGCGCGCCCTTGACCAGCCCTGTGCTGGGTTCTAAGCACCCATCTGCGAAATACAAATTTAGATTCCTGCCCACACACAGCTCCGGCCCAGTGATCTGAGACAACTCTCCGAAAAGCACAGGTATATTAAGACAAAAAAATAAAATAAAATAAAAAATAACAGCTACAAGACAAAATCAAAAATAACAAATACAAGACAAAAGACAGAAAGCAGAAGGGGAAGACAGCTGATCACGGGAACTCTGATGTGTCCAGCGGCAGGAAGCCCAGCTGTCCACATGAAGGAGAACCGTCTTCTTGGCTGTGCTTTCTGGACCGACGTGTCTTTACATAAGAAAGGCATTAATCGATGTAATGGATAACATGCTTGCTAACAGTATTTATTTTTAAAACTGTGAAATGTGCCCCGTATGGGCAGGGACGTGTATTAAAATGTGATTGTAAAAAGGCCCTGCTGGGAAGGAGGACCAGGCGGTCTGCCCCGGGAGGCGTGCGTTCGGCTCTGCGCTGGGGCAAGGCCTGGAGGCGCCGTGGGCCTATCCTGCCCTGGCTTCTCAGAGCGAACGGTTTCTTTAACCGTGCAAGTTACTAGCTACGATTGCGAGAAGGATATGGACACTTGCATGACTTTACAAAGGGCATTTTTCATCACTCCACCTTCTGTGACATGGAAATGCAACTCCAAGTAGTTCCCCGGATGCCATGCACTGAGGTCACCCTCGCTTCATGTGTGTCACTTGGTGAACATGCACTGTGACGGCGGGCCTGGAGTCCTCCCCACTCCCGAGAGCCACATCGTTTGCCCCGACAGCCAGACGGTGAATAAGCATAGAGGGGGAAGTGGGGACTGAGGTGGGGAGGACTTCCCGGTGACATCAGCGGCCCAGTCGGCGCATGAGAGGACTCTGAGGATGTCTGACGGGATCAACCACATACTCGCTGCTGAGCCTGCAGGCTCATTCCTCACAGGGGGACAATGGGATGGAGCCCAGGGTGACCTGTGTCCCAAACCAAGAAGTCTGACCTCATTTGAGGGATCAGCTCCAGGGGACAGAGGCATTCACCCAAAAACCCTCCCAAGGGGAGCCGACGGCCTCTTGACACAAATGTAGGCCCAAGAGTAAAAGACATGTGGGCTCAAGCCTCGTGGCCGTGACCGGCTAGGCAAGTGGCTTTAATTCCTGTGCCCCAGTTTGTCCTGCCATGAAGACAACACTGAACATAGGGCCGCTGCGAGAGATAAGGAGGACAGTGCGCGACAAGGCTTGAGGAACTGGCTCAGGTTTCTGCTCTAGTCCGCAGCTTCTGCTCCCAAGAAGCCCGTGGAGAGGAGGCCGCCCCACCGAGGACGCTGGCGGGACACGGGTGAGCTAGGACGCATGAGCTGCTGCGGCAGCGTGACGAGGCGCCCTCGGCCCAGCCTGAGTGACGGTTCAGGGAAGACTTCCTGGAGGAGAGGTTGATTCGGGACCTGAGGGAGAACCTTGTTTCTCACCCCATCTCAAATAAACAAACACAAGTTTTGAAGCTACAAAGGATAAGACAAGGCTGAAATGACACGATACTGAATCAGGGCACTCCTCACAACACTCTGTGGAAGTGTTAGTGCATTAATCCCCGGGACGTCCCGGTGAGCAAGCTAGGTGTGGCAGTACCCGATCCTAAGCTCTCACGTCATCCCTGTGAGGAGTCAGACCTACAGGCCTCGAAGGAGAGGCTGGGTCCTCCACTCGGGTCACTGACAGGGCAGAACATTCCATCAGAGCATCGAGCAAGCATGAAAGTGTCTACTGAACAAAGGGAGCCCGGGTCTCAGGGGTCCCAGAGGCTGCAGGAGGCTCAGCTCTCAAGTACAAGATTCGGAGTCCTGTGAGCTCCTGGATCTGGGCCCCAAGAATTCAAGGTCCAATCCAGTTCTGGGAGGAGGTCTACGGATACCTCTGGAAGTCTGAGTGGGATGGATTCCCGTCACACCTAAACACACCAAGTAACTGTCCACGTTTAAAATAACATGTCACTGAGTGGTGAGGTAAGTAACAACAATGCCGACAGTCTGGACCTTTCTAACCCTATTGCAATTTGTTGAGCGTTCTGTAGTTCCAAAGGAGCCTTCTCTTAAGTGGTTTGCTTCTCCACTGCCAAGAAATGTGCTGGTCCAGGCCTCGACTGGAATTTCCCCACCGTTTCTTTCATCCTAAGATCCCGTGAGATTGTTATTTCTGCTGTTACTTCTGCTCCGCAGATGACGAAATGGGGCTCTGAGAGGCGAAACGGCCCGT
This sequence comes from Potos flavus, assembly GCA_028534135.1. NCBI lineage: Eukaryota > Metazoa > Chordata > Mammalia > Carnivora > Procyonidae > Potos > Potos flavus. The sequence continues at coordinate 9,966,224 of CM052900.1, forward strand.
TGGCCAAGAGTGAACTAGGGTCAGTGAGCATGGCGCTAGCGCTCTGCTCTTCAATGACACATTCCTACCCAACTTGATTTTACTCCACAAGCTGCTCAGTGGGACTGTTTGTTACACACAGTTCCTGTTCCTCAGGAACAACACGACTATGGAACACTGGAAATATCCTATTACTGTGACAATCATAAGGCAGCTCTGTTAGGGAGATAACGCACGGCCCCGTTATTCAGGAAATTGTTTTAACTGCCGTTTTAGTGAGGGCTGAAGTCTCCACAATTTTACCCGGCCTCAAGCCAGAGGAGAGAGATCCTCGCAGAGACCAAGCATGGCCAGGATGATTCCAGTCAGCGCCCAGTCATACAAGGTACCTGGATCTCCAGGCTGACAAAACGTAACTAGAACTATCTAGGAGGAAGGACTGAGATTTCTCAAACTGGATGTGTCACACACATTTTTAAACAAAGGGGACCCGGAATGGCTCCTCAGGCTCACATGTGTCCTGGGAAATGACACTGCTCCGCGCTCGGTCAGGAAGCTCTGGAGTAGCTGGTGAGGAGGCCTTGAAGTGTAATCTGCCGCCCAAAGCAGCCTGTCTCCAGGGCCGTGCCCACCGCCCCTGCTGCTCCTGTCATCCACACCTCCACTGTCTTTCTTCCTGTCCGGTCGGCCTACGCCTCAGACGGCTTCACGGGGGGCTTCTTCCTCTGACTGCCTTTCCTTTAATGAGTGCGGTGCCTTTCTGAGGGTCCACAGGGGGCCCTGAGGCGGGTGGTGAGCAGAGCGGGGCTGGCTGCGGGCCTCATGCTGCCCGGAGCCAGGCCACAGTCCCGTCCTTGGTGGCTCTCAGCCAGCTGTCACGAGCCGCCCAGAGCTGCCCCCGTGGGGCAGGTGAGTGGGCTTGACTCCTCCACCAAAAACCTCCCAATGACTTCTTGAACTCGGAGCTCTCTCCTGGGTTCAGCGCCTCACATTTTCTATGCCTCCCGGACACTTCCAAACGACTGTGTTGCTAGGACCCCAAGCTTCGCATGAGCCCAGTTGTGCCTCTCATAATCCTTCTTAAATGTGTTTGTCGCTCCTGCCCTCTCTGTTGGTTAATGACCCTTTCTGGGCACCTGGTTTAGAAATATGCTCCACTCCTTCCTCCCTCCAACTCTCAGCTGCCAAATCCTGCCAGCTGGGCCTCCATTCTCGTTCCCTTCTGCCTCGGACTCTTGCCTCCGTCAGGCTCCCGTCATCTGTAACTTAATCTCCTGCAAACGCATTCTCACTGACGCTGTCACCTCATGCCTCGTTAACTCATCTCTTGAATTGTATTAGAGTAACTTCCTAACCTCCAGCTCGACTCACCTTCTTCCCTCAAAACCCTGCAGTGTTGTCTCATGCCTACAGAATAATGGCGGCAAGAATGAGGGCGGCGGCGGTGGGGGGGAGGTACAGTTTACCTAGTCTTACCATGGACCAGGGACCTGAAAGTACTTCAAATATATCTTAGTCAAGTTTCAAACATACCAGGGAGGCAATTACAATCATTATCAGCAATTTATAGATGAGGAAACTAATGAAATCATGACATCTGACATCTCTATAATGAGTCTTTACACCACTTTCCTTACTGTTCTTGTCCAGAGTTTCCTTCTCTTCTCCCTCTCACATATAGTAACCACGACCGTACCTTCTGACCACCAAGTAGAACAGGCTCTGAATGGGGCGAGCCTGTTGGCCAGAGGACTCTTCTTCATCATTCTCTGAAATTCTTCTCATTTTTTCAAGGCCCGGTAAAAATACCACCTTCTCTCTGAACCACCCCCCCCCCAACTTCTTCCACTTGGACTTAATCGTTATTATCAAGCTATGAGAATCTTCAGTTTGCAGAATCTGTGCTCATGTTATAGAGCACGAACAGTTCAAAAAAGCCAAAGGACGTTAGAATGTCGAACACGTAATTAGGAAGACCCACTTACATGTGAGGCTATTCGTGAAGTCACCATCCCTACCCGCCCCCCCCCGAGACTTGTGTGAGAAATGTGCTTCGCTATCAGCGTCTATCACAAACTTTAAGAAGGTAAGAGCCGTGAAACAGAACTATCTGGGAATATCTATTCTCAGCATTTGTCATTTTTGCAAACTAAAAGGTTGTTTTCAGAGAATGAACACAGAAAGAAGTAGAGAGGGAAGGCTCAGAAGTCCAGAAACAAAGGAAATTATATTCACAGGGAAAATGGAAGGTACACCAGAGAAATACAACATCTCAACTGTAAGCGGGGACTCAAAACAGATATAAATGTACTCAAACATTCTCAATTCTGCAGCCATGAGGCATTCTTCTGGGACAAACAGGGGGAATGACTTGACTGAATGACCGTCAAGATATCTCGAGTCTCAAACACCCGATCTCTAAGTCCACGCCCACAAGAGGGGTGGTGGGGAATTCCAATTCGGGGTCTGGACCAGCAAATTTCTGGGTGATGGAGAAGCGAGCCACACATCAAAGTGACTGTTATCA
>CM052900.1:9969229-10288723 GCA_028534135.1 Potos flavus
GAGTCTCAAACACCCGATCTCTAAGTCCACGCCCACAAGAGGGGTGGTGGGGAATTCCAATTCGGGGTCTGGACCAGCAAATTTCTGGGTGATGGAGAAGCGAGCCACACATCAAAGTGACTGTTATCACAAGTCCATTGAGAACCGGTCACACCTGCAATTCCATTCCTACAACAAACCTGCGATAAGAGCACAAGAAATGCCAAACTGAATTATAGTGAGTCTAGCCAACCCAGGATTCCATGTTATCACAGGCACGGAGCCACGGTCCTCCAAGGTTGTGCGCCAGGGGGGGTAGGAATGTGTAGGTGGGGGATGGGAAGGGGGTGGAAATACATAGAAAATACAGGTAAAAAATACAGCTAAAAGGAAGATTCTCCAAACATTCCAATTGAAAAAAAATTCTCATTGAAGTGATTCACAAATTTACTTGAACCTTTCAGGAAGTTATTTAGATAATTAAAAATATGAAAGGTTTTCCATGACAATTCAATCTTGTTCAAGACCTCTGGATACAAATCTTATCTCGGAACGTTTTAACCAAGTTACCTGTATCGCAGGATGCCAAAAAATTTGCCATTCCTTCCTGTGTAAGTATATACAGAAGGGGACAAAGAAATCTCTTAGTATCACAGTTCCCCTTAATCTTTTCTCAGGCTATAGCACAATTTCATGAACATTCCTATTCTTTAATGATGAAACTTGCACCCGATTCCTTTTTCTCCCCTTTCGAAGGTGTGGCTGAAGTTGCTTCAGCTCCTTCCTGAGCAGACTACTCATTTTTCCGTCGTGTATTGTTTTTCCAGAGAGCCGGCTTCCGTGCTTACACTATGAGGGAGGTGAGCGGGCTTTAGGGGGGACACGGAAATATCTTTTCCTCTAGCATGAGCACACCACCTCTGACTGACCACCACTGGGAGGGCTCCCTTCCCTTCCGGTGCCGACTCACCAGGCCTTTTTCTTCCGCTTGTGCTTGGACTCAATTATGCGCACAATGGCTTCCTCCTCATAGGTGTGGCCACACACTTTATTTTTCACCGGCTTTTTCATTTCCACCTGCAATCAAGGAGACATTCAGCTTTCAGGAATGATAATGATCCACTTCCAGTAACTTCTCCAAGTCACCGATTATTTGGAACTGTTTTTTCCTCTTCTGGGGGCTTCCCGTGTTCAGCCTCGCAGCCTCATGGCTTTAGATCATTGTTGGGGCAGATGGCCGCAGAGGACAATGCAGGGAGACAGTGGCACCAATGTCAGTTGGCCCGTGGGCCAAGGATTTCCCCCTGGATCCCTCAGGGCATGGTTGACTGAAAAGTCTTGCCAGCCCAGGGAACCTCCCCCGTATCCTCCTGGGCCTCATCACTTTCCTTTCTTCCCTCCTTACCCTAGATGTGAAATCAAGTTAGAAAGCAAACAGGAGTCTTCTATGAAGCAAATTCCTTTGTTTTTCTGGGAAGGAGGAAGGAGAAAGTACCTGAGTAATGGGGCAGATGAAGTTGGTCTGACTTTGGGTCACAATCATATCTTCATCAACTCCTTCTGTTCCATCGGCCTCTCTGTCGGCTTGAAGACCATCTAGAGGGAGAAAGGGAAGTCGCTGAGCCACGTTGGTCTAACATTGTGCCAAGGACAGGAGGGAATGGAAGGAAGGAATGGAAGGAAGGAAGGAGGTTAATGGTTTCTCAGGGTCTGTTGGGTGGTAGGCAGCCTTGCTAGGCATTCTGATGCACGTTAACTTTTCTGCTCTTAAGAGAATCCTGCAGGGTAGGTAGGATTCTGCCCATTTTTGATAAGGGAACAGACTCAGAGAAGTGAGATTACTTTCTCAAAGAATTAGTTTGTGAGAGAGTACTGTCCAGTAATCAAGAGTGTGGCTTTGGAGTCAGAAGGGCCTGGTTATCTCTTTCACTTCCAGCTATGAGACCTTGGGCTAGCAAGATCTTTTTTTAAAGCTTCTACTTTATACTTTGTTGCAAAGATTAAAAGAGATAAAAACGTAGCATGCTTTGCAAAGCCCCTGGCACAAGGAAACATTCAATAAATGGAAACTACTGTTAGCTAGCTCAGGGGTTCTCAAACTTTTTGGTCTTAGAACACTTTTATACTTTTCGATATTAGTGAGGACCCCAAAAAACTTACTTGGGGTTATAGTTATCAATATTTTCCATAGCAGACATTGACTAAGGATTTTAAAAATATGCATTTATCAATTCATAAAAAAACCCCCCACAATTCCTGGGGCATCTGGCTGGCTCAGTCAGTAGAGTGATTCTTGATCTCAGGGTTGGGAGTTCGAGCCCCATGTTGGGTGTAGAGATTACTTAAAGTAATAAAACTTAAAAAAAAAAAATTCCATTACCTATTAACATAAATGATATTTTTAAAACTAAAAGTAATTATCTTTTCCAGAACAACAACAAGAGTTGGAGATTAGAGTGGCATTGCTTTTACATTTTTGAAAATACCTTTATTGTTTGCCTTAATAGAAGATAGTTGGATTTTGAGGGGGTGCCTGTGTGGCTCAGTGGATTGAGCATCTGACTCTTGATTTCAGCTCAGGTCGTGATCTCAGGGTGGTGAGATCGAGCCCTGCATCGGGCTCCACCCTCAGCAAGGAGTCTGCTTGAGATTCTCTCCCTCTTCCTCTGCCTGTCCGCCACTCACTCTCTCTCTATATATACATAAATAAAATCTTTAAATAAATAAGAAGATAGTGGGATTTTGATATCTGTATTATATGCATCCAGTCTGTTGTGACGTCACGTCACGTAGCTTCTGGAAAAATACACTTAAGGAAAGAGAGAGAGTGAAAAACACAAGTGACATCTTAGTATTATTATGAAGATAGTCTGGACCTCGTGGGTATCTGGAAAGGCCCTGGGAGAACCCTAGGGGTCCTTGGCACACACTTTGAGAACTGCTTAGCACATGCATGGTAAGGTTGCCTTTGGAGAGACTATTTGATTCTGAAATTTACATTCTTTTCATTTCATCACTCTTGCTCCTTACTGAGGGCAAACAGATGATGGATGGCTTCCGAATGGGATAATGAGACCGAGTATCTCATGTGAAAGCCTTTCCTTCTAGAGAAGAGAGACATCATTTTGTACAGACATCAAAGATCAATAGCTTTTTAAATGCAAGTGTTGACAGTGTTTTCCTTCCTCTTTCTCCCTCCCCTGCCCCCCCACCCGCCTTCCTGTCCTTACTGCCTTTTCTCTCCCCTTCCTTCTTTCATACTGGCAAAATAACATAAACGTCAAAAACTGCTTTGTTTTTAATGTAGGAAGGAGACCCTTGTCTCAGGTTCAGATGGTCCCACACTTCGTTCTGTTCCTAGAACTGCTGGCCCAGGTCTCCGACCTTGGTCAGATGGATGCCTGTCCAGAAAAGTACCACTGGGGTTGGGAAAAAGGGCCACAGAGCACTTGTTCAAGGTCACCCCGTGAACTAATAGCTGGCACCCAGGGATTCTGCCCCTAGTTCCTCTGTTTTTGTAGGAATTTCACCTTATTTTCCCGACTCTTGCTACTTGTATGTCAGCTTGTGTTTTCCTAGAGAAATGTCCCTCAAAGCAGCTCTCATTCTTTGAAGAAGGCAGGAGTGGAGACCTCAGAGCATAGGACTTCCCAGGTAGGGCATTTTTAACCATTGGTTACTCAGGTATGGTGCCTTCTAGCTTTTCAAGGACCTGTAAAAATGTCTGAGACCGGGGCGCCTGGGTGGCTCAGTCATTAAGCGTCTGCCTTCGGCTCGGCTCATGATCCCAGGATCCTGGGGTCGAGTCCCGAATTGGGCTCCCTGCTCAGTGGGGAGCCTGCTTCTCCCTCTCCCTCTGCAGCTCCTTCTGCTTCCCTCTTGCTCATGCTCTCTCTCTCAAATAAATAAATTAACATCTTTAAAAAAACAAAGAAACAAAAAACTATAAAGATATTTTCAAAAAATTCTGTCAGCAATAAAAGTATATTTAATGTGGTGGTTGCAATATTTTAGTATGTCTGCTATGATGTGGGATGGGACCCATGAAAGGTTTCTGTGCTTCCCCGGACCTGTCTTTGGCATTCACAGAGCGACCGTGAGACTCCTAGAGGAGTCCGTCATCAACCCAGTGGCTGTTCACAAGGGCTCAGGGAAGGTGGACAAGGAGCAAAGTCAAGGAGCAGAGCTAAGAGAGTTCTGTCTCTTTAATTCACTTTCCAAAGCCGCCTCCTGTGGGCGGCCTCCTGCCAGCTTCTGATTGAGTGTTTGATAGTGAAAATTAAGGTCTCTCTTTGTCCATTTCTTACAGAGCTTCTTCTGAACTGATGGCAGATTTTTTTTTTTCCTGATGGCAGATTTCTGACTGTATATGTGATACTGCGGAATTCACCAGAAAATCTGTTAGATGAATAACAGTTCCGCCAATGGGAAAGGCTGTGGCTTTGTTTTTTCTTTTCTATTTTTAAATTTGAAAAGGTAGAGGAAGCAGCAAAGCACAACTCAAATGCAAGGGCGACCATTAAGGAAGGCTGCGTGGGGAACTCAGAAACTGTAGGTGGCCATCAACATCCGTGATCACGAAAGAAGGTAACAAAAGTAAGACGGAGGGAGAATGCCAACAGTGAGTAATAGTTCACGGACCGGGAGTCTAAAAAGAGAAAGATCCTCAATAGCTAAACCTCTCTTGAGATAGAACATTTCCTCACCCAAAATCGATATTTATAGAAAGTGATATTAATGTTGGGATCTCCGATGTGCTAATGGAAGGTCTCATCTGGCAGTAACTATCAGTCACACTCATTTAGTTGATCCAAAGGTAAGACTTGTTGATAAGCTTGGTAAAGGAAGACTAGAGAGAAAAATACAAGTTTTAAAACTGAAATTATCTATTCTAATTCTCTGAAACACCTGAGAAATCTGAAACCTAAAGACATTATAGATTTTGTTCAGAGGTAGGCAGGGATTTAGTAAATCAGCGTATGGCTGTTTTGTTGGCCTGCTTCATTTGAAGACTCAAACCAGTGTGTAGGTTCTGGGAGCCCCCCTTTCCTCCCCCAGATTATTATTTTATCAGTAATAACACCTCAAGTTTACTGCCTACTACACAGCAACCACTGTACCAAGCACCTTATATACATTATGGCCTTTAATCCTCACAAAATACCCCTGAATAACAACTCTGTTATTATTATTCCTCTTGCATAGGCCGGAAAACTTCAGCCCCACAATATTTTTAAGGCGAAAGTAGGAAATAGTGGTATTATAATAAAGAAATAAGTGGATTAAGTCAATTTAATCATTATTAAAGAGAGCACAAAAGGTTTCCTTATTATAAAGTGAAAAACATGAAAATTAGTCACATTGCATTCCACGTACACACATGGGGTCTGTTGTTAGAAGTACGTGTCAGCGGTTAACCTGTGAGCCGGTGAGCAAATCTCAATCCCACTCCTTCCGTCCCTGCCTGGGCCCAGGGCCCCCAAGCCATGTGCGGACGGAGGAAGTGGAGACAGGAACTACTGTTTCCAGAGCACTCATAAGGGATGTGTCAGGATGTGAGTTAGTAACTTCAGATGTGATTTCTTCAGATGTCATAAAATGAACATGAAGAGGAAAGAGAAACCATGGAAATGCTTGAAGTACTAAACCAAGTGCAAAAAGAACTTCAAAAGTCTATGACTATTCATGACGTCAAGTTATGGGGTAGTGAGGGCATCTGTTGAACCCCAAGATGTGGGTTCATGATCAGTCAGTTATGACTGGTAGTGAAGAGCTAAACAGCTCTGCCTTTGGTTGTCCCCAGTCAGCCATCATCCTTCTAGCTGCTCAAGCCAAGACTTTTGGAATTACTCTTAATTATTCATTTTCCTTCATTCCTCACATCCAAACCATTGGCAAGTTCTGTTGACGGGTTCTAAACTATATTCCCTAAGTCTAAATCGAGGAAATGTAACCCTTTCTCTCAATTTGTACTATATACCAGTCCGAACAACTATGGCCTCCTGCACAGACCTCTGCAGTAGCTTCCTATCTAGAATCTCTGCTCTGACAAGGATTGCAATGTTCCCACGCACGCTTCCTGCAGCGGAGCTCACAGCTAACCTCCCTGACCAGTCTCCCTCTCACCCACCATGCCCGACTCACACTGGTCTTTTCTGTTTCTGGAACATGCCACTCTTTCCCATCTTTGGGCCTTTACACTAACCTGGTTGGAACGTTCTTCCTGCAGATCTTTGATTTTCCTATTCCTTGTTGTTTTAAAATGTTCATTTAAGTGTTATCTCTCCGAAGAGGCCTTCTCTGATGTCCCAAGCTAAAAGAGGCCACCCAGGCATGCTCTCTCACATTACTGGGTTGTGTAAGGCACAAATCCGTAAGCAAGCACTGTTCGCCTATCTCCCTCCTTTCCTCCTTGCCCCTCCCCCGTCCCCTTCCCGGAAAGAAGGGACTTTGTGGTCTTGCTCACTGGTGTTTCCTAGAGTCTAAATGTCCTTGGCATGTAGGAGTAGTTCAATAAACATCTGATTAGCAAAGCACTTCATCTGACAAGGCAAGGGTGGGCATATTTTTCACGAGGATGTACTTAACGTATTTAATAGACGTGGCAATACATACACACATACACACACACACACATCCTCGCACAATGATGATTTTCTAGCTTTTAAACAAATAACAGAGACGATTTCACTCGAGCTTGGGGTGCAGCCTTGGACCCTGAATTACATGTCAAAGGCAGGAAGTAAATATAAGTTTTACAATTATAGTAGGCCGTGTGGTAATTATAAAGGAGAGTCCAGACATGGTCTTGTGGTCAGAAAATACATTTGGTCCTGGCCACACACAGCCCTAGTATTAGTCATTTGTCTGTCTTCAGGCATCCCAAATTTGGCTACCAGTAAGACAGTTTTATGCCAGCTGGGAATAAAAGTTGATTACTGTGTGCTTTTTCAATGACGCCTGAACATTTTTCTGAAAGTACTTTTCTCTTGAACATTAGCAGCATATGAAGAAAATACTTTGCAAACATCTCCTGACTGCTCGAAATGCTTATTGCCCTGTCCAGGTTATTTTCCTTGCACTATTCTAGTACCACGTATTTGGGGGGGCTGATCCCTTACAGGGAAGATTTGTGGGGGGCCACCCTAATGGGCAACAGAACATTGATTCCAAGTTTGAAACGCTGTAGCTAGCTAGCTAGACAACTACAGTGTTTCAAACTATTTCTGCATGTGTGTCCAGGTCAATTCCTGACTGTTTCTCCTGCCGCATAGCCTGTAACCTACGGCTGGTCTAGGAGTGGCCCCACCTGTGAGCTGGGGCTGAGACTCTATGTAGAAAAGGAAGGAGGTCAGCAGGCCCAGTCCCTTTGGCTTGGAATTAAGAGCAGTGTGTGTGTGTGTGTGTGTGTGTGTGTGTGTGCGCGCGCGCGCACGTTGTTTTGTGGTTCACTCCACTGGACCGTTGGTTGTCCAGCATTGCCTCTCAGTTTCTTCCTGGGACGGGTGGCCTGTCCCGAACACTAGCAGTTTGGTTGGGCCAACTTGCCACTGAACAAACGGATTCCTAGTTTCCAACAGTTGCAGGCTCTGGTTCAGACTCTGCTCTGTGTGTGTGTGCAGCTTTTGCAGAATTAAGATGCAGATCATGTCCAGATGGGGTCTATATAATTATAAAGATTTCCAAGATGTCATAACCTTCACAGCACAGTAAAATTCAACAGAGATGGGGCGCCTGGGTGGCTCAGTGGGTTAAAGCCTCTGCCTTCGGCTCAGGTCATGATCTCAGGGTCCTGGGATGGAGCCCCGCATCGGGCTCTCTGCTCAGCGGGGAGCCTGCTTCCCCCTCTCTCTCTGCCTGCCTCTCTGCCTACTTGTGATCTCTCTCTGTCAAATAAATGAATAAAACCTTTAAAAAAAAAAAATTCAACAGAGATTGAATTAATACAATTCAATCAGAACACTGGCTAGAACATAATAAGGATCTAGTAAATGTTATGTACCATATATATATATATATAATATATACATATATATATATAATAATCAATGTTCCATACTTATATAATTGTAAATTATACATGTTATAAGTTACAAATTAAATTATATTAGTTACTGCCATTATTATTATTTTGACCACTATGATGTGCCAGGTACTGTCCTTGGTGTTGGCAAAGAACAGTCCTTGCCCTCAGGGAGCACAGTCACAGAGGACTTTACATACATGGTACAAAGCAGTCTTGCGAGGATGACGCATATACGAGATACTGTGGAAAGAAGCTCCCAGGAGGGAATAGGGGTGGCCCCTCGGAGGCGCTCACCTCTGATCTGTCATTGAGAAGGCTCTTTCAACCTACATTTCTGATGCAGTTCTGCTGCCCCCTTCAACGTGAGCATTTCACTCACAGCCTCCTAGGTGAACATTCGGATTAATGTTCTTCCTTTTCTTAGCCATAATCTGTATTCATCTCGGATTCTATGTACTTGGAGAAGCTATCCAATCCAACCCAATCCAACCCAGTCCCTGTAGCCAACCTCCTTCTTTGAAATCCGGTAACACCAGCTGTACTGTATTCTTAACTTGAACTTCTTCATTATTCAGTTGTTTCATGTAGACAGAAACTGTTTTCCAGGAAGACCAAGAGCTCGTTGAGGAGAAGCACTGTGTGTTCTAAGTCAAGCCAACTCAACTCAAGGTGCATTTATCGAGCACCTGCTCTCGGCCAAACACCACACAAATGCCAGGCGTGGATGCAGACAGGATTAAGATCAGGTCTGGTAGGAGAGACAGTTACAAGTACTAACATTTTGCGCAATGAATGTAATAATAATAAATGTGTGATCATACGTGTGTGTTGAACAAAGTACGCAAGGAACCCAGAGGACCTCTGAAGGTGGGGTGAGGAATGAAGATGAACCTCCAGGAGAAAGTGGTGACCAAGCCAGGTTCTTCTGGGAGGTAAGAAGTGGGAACTACTGTAATTAGGAACGTGGGCTCTGGAGACAGCCTGCCTGGGTTCGATTTTAGCTGGGTGCTCTTGGGCAAGTTACTTTATCTTTTCTTTGCTTCAGTCTCAGTCGCCAACTGGAGCTGATAATCATACCTACTTCATGGAGCCGTATGAGGATTAAATGAGTTGATTTATGAGAAGTTCTTGGAATGGTATCTGGCAAATAGCAAGTGATCAGTAAATACTGTTATGATCATTAATATTATTATTCAGAATTCCCCCAGAGCTAGCGCAGAGTGGGGGTTTGCAACACGTATGGTCCATTAAATAAAAATCACGTGCTATGGAATCACCCCAAGAGAAACGACATGACTGTCTAATCCAGGATTTGAAACGGGAGAAAAGCTTCCACACCCCAGGGCAGAGTGAGGCCTGAATGAGCCCACTTGTAGCTGGCTGACACAGCACTAGCGACATCTTCGATCTGCTGCGCGTTTTCACTTCCGTGGCTCTTTCAACACACTCTCCCAAGATCTTGAAAGTAAACTGAACCAACAGTTTTAGATTATTTCTTCTTCCAAGTGAGCTGACATTTTAAGAAGACGGGCCCTTTCACATTATCATGTACTTGTTAATTTATCTACTCTTGTTTCGGACATATCCTTTGTCCTCAGCTGATGTCATGTATTAATTTGGTTCCATTTATTTAAATACAGTCAAAATATATCATATGTCAAAATATGAAGGTTTGATTTATTTTTTTGAAAGATTTTACTTTATTTGAGAGAGAGAGCAGGAGCGGGGTCGGGGGAGAAAGGGAGAAAAATCTCAAGCAGACTCCCCACTGAGCACGGAGCCCGACACAGGGCTCGATCCCAGGACCTTGTGATCATGATCTGAGCCAAAGTCAGATGCTTAGCCCACTAAGCCACCCAGGCGCCCCACAAAATATGAAGGTTTTAAAAAAACAGAACCCAGTGCCTTTTACTGGTGGGGCAAAAATCAATCAGTCAAGACCTGGTCATACAGTATCCATTTTAAGCCAATACGTACTGAAAATTTCCCCAAACTCTGTACTTTCATTTAGTGCTTCTTATAGGATATGGTTATAAATGATCTTCTCTAGGTTACCAAGCAAAAGCAGGAAATCTAATGTACACATTCTATTTCTTTGTTTTGTGCCCTTAACTAGAAAACCACAAGATAGGGAAACCTGACTAGCCAGCACTGGGAGGGTCTACAACTCTTAGTTACTCAGATCCATGGTAGAGTATGAAGCAAGCACAGATCAGCAGGTGAAAACTCCCTTTCAGGTTCATCTAATATATTCTTTATTTTTAGAGGGTTGGAAATACCACCCATCCAGGCATGCAAGACAGTGCACGCAATTTGTTTGCATACCCTTTCCCATCTCTGTCTTTAAACTTTAAACAAACTGCACTCTGTCTCCTCCCCTCTGTTCTCACTGCTTCTGTCTTAAATCAAGCCCTTGGCATTTCCTATTTAGAATATTACAGAAAGTTCTTCCTTCATCTCTCTGCCTCAGCCTCTCCGTGATCTAGTCCCCCCACTCTAGGGAGTTATCTTTCTAAATCCCTGGCCTCCTAAAGGGGCCAAGACTTCGTTAGCTGGCCCAGAGCATCTTCGCCTCCTTCTGCTATCCACCTCGGTCCCATCCTGCGCATCCACCCCAAACCGATGACTGTTTGCGCACACTTGGCCGTGCTGTTGTGCACCTCCGCTAGCACTTCACCGGGCGAGCTCTGACCACTCTTCGAAACCCAAGTCAAGAATTTCCTCGGTGAAGCCCCAAAGCAGGGCTGATTCCTCCTTCAGCCTCCTGAGCGTCTTTGTACCCGCGGTGGTCATTTGTTTCCTTCTCTACCTTCCTCTCACACCGAACTCCTTAAGGGAAGGAACTCTGCCTTATTTATCTTCATATTTTCAGGGAGCCCAGACAAGGTGTGAGAACTTAATAAACGTTCAGGGAATGGTCGGTTGCTGAAACATGAGAGTGCTTTGATTGTTGTAATATAGAAATTGATAAGATCCACATCTGTGCAGAAGCAAATTACCAAAATGCAAGAGGACAGAGGTCACAGTCCAAGAAATAAGTTATTCTCCATGATGCCTTTTGATTGGTTCTGATTCTCTTTGCCCCAAGCCATCGACGTTCATAGGGAAGTATAGCAATCAGCCATCAAACGTGAAAATTAGGGGCACCTGAGTGGCTCAGTCGGTTAAGCATCTGCCATCAGCTCAGGTCATGATCCCGGGGTCCTTGGATCGAGTCCCGCATCAGGCTCTCTGCTCAGCGGGGAGTCTGCTCCTCCCTCTCTCACTCCCTCTGCTTGTGCTCCCTCTCTCACTGTGCCTCTCTCTGTCAAATAATAAATAAAATCCTTTTTTTTTTTAATAAATAAAATCTTAAAAAAAAAAAGAAAAAGAAAACTTAAAAAAAAAAAAAGTGAAAATTATCTTGCGTTTGTTGAGTTTCCCCAGGTAGGGCAGGGTGCCCATGCCATCATGTTCAAGTCCAGTAGTTCTTACACCAGAGCAACACTGGGGAAAGCTCCTTATCTGACAGACTAAATTTAACTGAACTGTGGCATCATCACTCACAAGATCTGATAGCAACTGAAAACCATCTTCACTGTCGGAAAATGCTTATAACATGTGGCGGAAAAAAATGAGATTCAAGCTGTATATATAGTACGATTAATTAATTTTGAAAAATGGCATATATAGAAAAAAGACTGAAAGAGGATGACAAAATCCTGCGGTCCATCGTGTCCCTGTGAGTTGATGGTACAGGAATCAGGGAAGATATCTAAGATTTCTGAAGAATAATTATCTAGTTCTCGCTTTCCATATCCAGCCCTCTTCATGAGACCAAGTAATATGTATGAGATAAGTGGAACTGACAGCAATGGGGACGGGACGGATTTGTTTATTTGATTTGTCAAACTGAAACAAATTATGAAATCAAGTCCAGAGATCATAACATTAAAAAAAGGAACTTTAGAATTTATACTTGCTCAACTTTAAAACTGCAGAGTTTCAGCTTTGGGTAACACGGGGACTATGACACCATTTCAAGCCCTGGTATTTTCTAGATGTATGATCCTAACAACATTTGTACTATTTCAAACTTGTCTGCTCTCCTACAAGGCAATCAATACATGGCAATTTCATGTCTATTGTATCTCCCCTCCCCACTCCTCGGCCTCTCATTTCAGAGCTCCAGACAAAACAATAACTAAATACCTGAAGGAACAGGAGGCTTTGATAATAGAATAAAGCTAGGGCTAATATTGTACTTTGTTTTATAAAGTTTCTCCGAATTCAATGATACATTTGTAACCCCCAAGGATAAAAGGAGAAGAGCCGCTGAAGCCATCCATTTAGGGAGAGAGCTCAGAAAGGGAAGCTCTTGGGTCACTAAGTGAGGCCAGGCCTGGAGCTGGATGGCCTACTGGACTCCCATAGGATTTACTCGGTGTGGTCGTTACAAAACGCCGCAGAATCTCAGAGATCATTAAACACGCTTACTTTTCCTTTTTACTTGCATTTGATGAGGAGTACCAACATTAATATTTTTTAAAGATTTTATTTATTTATTTGACACAGAGAGAGAGAGAGAGATCACAAGTAGGCAGAGAGAGAGGGGGAAGTGGGCTCCATGCCAAGCAGAGAGCCTGATGTGGGGCTCGATCCCAGGACCCTGAGATCATGACCTGAGCCGAAGGCAGAGGCTTTAACCCACTGAGCCATCCAGGCGTGCCCAACATTTATTTTTGATCCATTTAAAAATTCTCTTTTTTATGATGGCACAATGTAGTCACGTTAAAAAAGAAAGAACGAAGGAACAGTCCCCAAAGTGCACTCAATATGGAAGAAATTTAAAAAGGTCAGAGCCTGAGGGTCCAAATCTAGTAAGGCTTAACAATGCTGTCAGCGACAAAGTCCGCGAAGCCACTCAAATGTACCTTGGCTCCCCAGCTTGCAGAGCTCTCACAACCAATCAGGGCAGGGCTACCCAAACTTCCAACAGTAACAAATCCATAGACGCTCTGGTCGGCCTGGACATCTGTTTTCAGTTTGCAGGGTCTTGTCTGAAGTTAGTCTAACAGAAAACACACCAAAAAAAAAAAAAAAAAGACAAGCCTGCCAAGTGGAAAGAAGAAGTAAAACGACAGAGAGGGAGAGAAAGGGAGAAAGAAGAGGAGGAGGAAGAAGCGGGGGGGGGGGGGGGGGAGAGGGAGGGAGGAAGGGAGGAAAGGGAGAGAAGACAAGACAGGAAGGAAGGAGCTAAGGGATGTGGGAAATCGCCGCTACCACAGAGCCCAAGGAAAGATACCTCCGCTTACATACGCTAGCACCAAGTCCTGGTCTGTAAGCCTTCCTTCCTCTCTCCACGCCCCGCCTTCACTTTCCACCCTCTTGCAAACCTTCCCCACATGCAAAGGAAGACATGACTTCAAAATCGGGATCAGCTTAGGACATAGCTCTTGTGAATGTGTACAACAGATCTGAGTCATTTGTTCGTTTTGTAAACATGAAGAAATCACACTTTTAAAACTTCCTCCTTCATGACATTCATAGCACTTGAGCATATGCTTAGCATGGAACATTTACTCTTTTCCTTATCCACACCCAAAGTGTCAAGAGGGACAGACTTTCTCACTGAGAGCTCACACACTGCAGGGCGGGGGACGGGAGGGAGCATGAGAGGGAGGCAGCAGCAGCATCGGGAGCGGCTATGGTGCCCATGAGTCCAGGCCGAGCCTCCCAGGAAAGCAGAGAACTGAGGAGCAGCCCGGAGAGCTATTCAGCCGGGCCACTGCCTTCCTCTGGGGAGCCCGCCCACTCAGGGAACCCCCGCCCCCCCCAACAGCCGCATCCTGGGTACTTAACACACCATGGGTAATCATCTGTATATGTCACCGTCTCCCCCACTGATCTGGAAGCAACTCTAAACCAGGGACCACTTCTGTTCCTTGCTGCACCCCTAGCGCATGGCGCATGGGAGGGGCTCAGTGTCAGGATATGGAGCCCAATCTTAAGGGGTACCTGATGGCTTAAAAATTGTTCTGTTCCCTGCTTAGCCTCTGGAGAGAAGGGTTTCAATGCACGAGCCAGAGAAGAGTTCTGTAAGGCGTGGACTTCAGGAGAGTGGCTCAAGTCCAGATGTAGGTACCACTTGGCTCTGCCATAAATTGAGGGATAGGTGTTCAATTTCCTGCAGGCCACCACTCTCCGTGTCTATTTCGTGAGGACACGGGGAAGATGAAATAAAATGCTTTGCCCTCATTAGAGGAAAAAATCTAAATGCATCAAGGCAGTAACAGAAACATCTTGGGTAAGGAGATAGTATCTGAAAGCACAAAGCAGGGTGACTGGATGATCTTGGTTTTCATTTTCAAAGCCCATGGGGGGGTCAAGTTTCTGCACTCCAGTGTATAGTCCACATCCATTCATAAGCTCCGGAAGATTGCATTAATGTGAGTGAAAGAAGAGAGCGGTCAGCAGAGACAAGACAGAGGAAGTAAGGAAAGAGAACAAGAGGAGAGACGAAGGCTCTTGGGACTTGCTTTACAAACTCGGCAGAAAGATATAAAGATCTCAAACAATTCCCTTTCTGAGCTGAGGACGACGCCGTGGGCTTACAGCCACACTCTCCAACCAGGAGTGGGGGTCTAATCTAGATCGGGGGTGAGTGGCGAGACAGCTCCAAAGAGTGGACCAGATCTCTCCAACATCGCAGGACAAGCCTATCCTACGGCTCTTCCATTTCTCTGACTATGATTCTCTTCCTTCCCTAAAAAGGTCTCTTAAGGCAAAAGAAAAACATGGTGGGGCTACTGGTTGGGTGACTGGAGAAGTCTCTCTCTCATTCTGACACCCCTGACCATGAGCCCCTCCAGGGAAAAGGGAGCAGGGGATTCAAGAGAGAGTAAAGGAGGCAGTCTCAGAACACATGAAGGGAGAACATCAAGGAGGCAGAGAAATTATGTAGGGGAGGTAATGAGCACACTAATTATAGGGGTCATAATGTGGAGCAATGGAATGAAATTAAGGAAAGGAAAATGTTAACTGTCAGGAAAAACTTTCTTGGGCCCACTGAGGGAGAGTTGAGTTTCCCGTACTCTTCACACAGACAGGAGGCCATTCAGCTTAACAAAATTGGTTCAAAATGAGCTAGAAATTATTTAGAGGGATTTTATTTTTGTTACCAAAAGTAGACTAGGTTACTTGATGACACACAGGGGCCTCTTGTATCTAATTTTATCACTCTGTTCTCTATTCTAAATTAAATAGTAAAGCAGCAAATGATAAAAAAGCCTATGACTATTTCATTCCAGAAATATGATTCAACATCTAAGGAGATCAAAACTGGCAAAGTGAGAACAAGGAAGAAGAATGGAAGAGAGTCAAACATGTTTCAATTTACAACAGATTTAGAGGAGACCTAACTACAAAGGAATACTAAAAATAGAGCTTGTTTCTCCTACTTTCTAGAACGAATTCAGTTACTGTATTTTTCAGAATTGATACCAAGATGGCAATTAAACCTAATCACCGTCAGGAACCGGTAAAGAGCATTAGCTTTCAAAGCCGAACCCAGTTTCATAATGACATCGAGTAGCATTTTCAACGCAGTTGGATAGCTGAAGCTTGTGGCCCTAAACAGGCTGACACTTGGTCTTTTAATGAAGAGACTACAGTATTGGAGGCTTAGAATCAGGAGTAAAATGCAAGGAAAATGCCTTTTCTCTTCCTCATTTAGGAGCCCAAGGTGTGATTCATGGAACTTTCATCTGGTAAATGTCTGCCAACCTCCCGATTTCCTAGGCCCAGAGGATGCGAAGTCTGGGGCTGAAACAGACAAGTAAACACATGCCGCAGCATGGCTGTGAGCATGGGGGGACTGCGGGAGCCGGGGAGGGGGGGGCTTCCGCGTGGGACTGCAGGGGGGACAGTGGCGCTGAGAGGAATCCCGAAGGAAAAGGAGGTTAAGATGAGCAAAGGCCAAAGTGTGAGAGAAAGCGTGCTTGCCGCTCTGTCCTTCTCAGTGACTCCGACCACAGGGACAGATAGACCCTGGCATGCACAGTGGAAAATTAAGCAAGAAAAGCATTTTAAAGTCAGGTGTTCTGATACTACTTGGTCTGTTCCCAGTACTCTTATTATGTATATGCCTCTTAAAAGGTATGCTACATGGGGGCTTGTCTGCTTGCTTCCTCCTCCACGCACCCACCCACCCCCCACCACTGACTGATGCCCATTGTGCGTGGTGGGCCCTGTGTGCGCCAAGGTCAGTAAGACAGAACCCCTGATCTAAGGGACTCGAGGTCTAGTGTTGGGACAGAAAGCACCACTGAAATACATAGGCTAAGTTCTCTGAGCTTCGGGCATGGGCTCCAGAGGACAGAGGCAACGCTAAGCATGGCAGGGAGCTCCTGCCAGGCCCATAGGCAAGAGATCAAGGTACATTTGGAGAACTTTCCTCGTGTGGCTCAGGAACGCTGGGGGAGAGGAAGCTGGGAGTGGATGGGACACAGGCAGACCTGAATGACCCAGATACCACGAAGCAGTGACCAGTGACCCTTCTGCAACAGCAAGGTGTCAGGGCACTTTTGGAAATTTATCCTCTCCGTATGTGAATTATAAACATGCAACATTTTAAACAAGATCTTAGGGTAAGTCATATCTGGCGATGCTCTTTGCCCTCCCCACTTTGTCTGCTCATCCTTGCCCTTTGTGTCAACTATGAATTCAGGGCTAGCGCTATAAATACGTTTTCAGAGAATCCTTTAAAAACCTTTGGTCTGATTTCAGATCCTAGGATGTCTTAAGCACTGCAGTGGCCTAATCCAATCCTTATCAGAAAAACTTTTCCATAAACATTCAATTTCACCATACATACTCTATTACTCCTGTAATACATTTCACTTATTAGAATTCTACTACTGACAACAGACACTATTTTGAAAGGACAAATAGCCTGCAGGCAGATTTAAAAGGAGCGTTTACAACACTCGGGATTTTATAATGCAGGCTTTCATCTGGTACAATATTAACTATATAATTGCTAACTTGATTTTTCTTTCTTTTCTGGATTGCTCCTGAGACCCTGATGGAATATTCACTGCCATTGCTAATGAAATTCAGAAAAGGGCCATCGGTTTTTTTACTCCGCTTGGGAATTTTGATGCAATAGATGTTTGCACATTGCTGTCAGAACAAATAAGATTCCTTATTCCTAAGTGCAAAGGGAACATGGCTTTTCAGAGGAAAAGTGAGAAGAAAAGTCAAGCGAAGGGGACTTTGGGAAATCTGGCAGGAAGAAACTTTTGTGTTCTCTTGATCTAATTGTATAAGAAGTATTTTCAAGAACTTTTATATAACGGGCATTTTTTTTTCAACCAACACCTAGGGTAGAAAAACACAATGCTTCCAAGTCAACTGTTTGCCAATTACAAGAAAACAGCAGTTTGGTGGAAAGTGCATGGGAATGACTGGCAGTTCCCAGCTCTGCCACCAATCAGCTATGTGAACCAAGAGGTTGTACCATTTATTATTGTTTTTGACCTTGTTCTCTCTACTACGTGAAAAATAAAGTGATGAGAATAGGAGGGAGGGTAGACTCTGCGGTCTCAAAAACCTATCCCAGTTTTCAATCCTTTATTCTTAAAATTACTATCAGAATTTTACCCAGAGAGGAATCAGACTATGTTTAAAAAAAACAAAAAAAAGGTTTTATTGAATACTTAGGTTGTCAACTCAAGTGACTCCTCACACGGATCTCAAGGTTAATGTGTTGCTCTCAAGAGTCAATCTATTTGCAAACCAAACTTGCACAACATCCCGATTTATGTTACAGAAATCAGTGGCCATTAATAACTTAGTAAATACAATTTGGATTTCAGGTGATGAAAACATGTTTCACTATGACCAATATTCAGTATAAATTGAGCAACAGAGATGGTCACCCAAGTATAGCAGGTAGGTGCAATGTGTTTATTACTAACATTTTGAAAATTGTATTCGGGAAACCTTATAATCACAGCATTATTTTACAAGAGTCACTGGACTACAAAGAAGAATTATGTTCAGACTTGTCATATTCTTAGAGGAGGAGGAGGGTTGCAACTCAGCAAAAGTAACAGAAATTAAACTGGTGGCTAGAATATGTTTTCCCAGTGAGATGAAGCCGACTTCTTACTGAGCCACAGACTCTTACCTTTAAAGCAAAAACATTTGCCCACTCTTCTTTTTGTCCTCATTATTGCAAAGCCCTCATAGAGACTAAACCCATTTTTCCAAATTACAATTATTTTTTCACAGGCTCCTAGGAATCAGTTGCAATTCATGCAAACTCATTCCCTCACACATATTAAGTAGACCATCAGTCATCGAAAGGGGCAAAAAGATCAGAGCTGGGGATAGTACTGTTGTAGATGGCCAGGTCAAGGTATTAGTTGGGGCAGAGGATTCCCTTAGCTTCCAGGTGACTTGCTGATGTAAATGTCTATGTTGCCAACAGGACGAACAGTTGAAAAATATGAAAAACCACACCCTGGAGCCAGTGTTCTTCTGGGAACTATTATTTAAAGATGCACCAACCTGGAAGCCCAACTTAGTCCCAAGTAGGTGAACATGGGGCTTACACTTTTCAAACAAGGAACTCACATTCCCCAGAAGAGCGACCTGCGTGCAGCTAATATTTAATCCTCCGTGTTGCAGACAGTAAAATGCCACCGGTGGCAAATGAAACTGTTACTGACCATGTGAATTTCCTTGCGGTCTGCTTCTCCCATTTCCTGTTTCACTCAACGAGACCCCTGGCGTCCTCCTCTCTGCTCGGAGTCCCTTCTGATCCTCGCCAGCCTTCCACTGCTTCTGACTCTGCACACGACCAGTGCTCCCCTCTGCCCCAGGCCCCGTTTCTGACCGAGGCAGTGTGCAGTGCAGAGGGGGCGGGGGCTCAGAGTCACGGCAAGGGGAATCCTGCCTACGCACCCCCCCCCCCGCCCCCCGCTGTCTGACCTCAGGCAAGTCACCACCAAGACCCCCGGAGCCTTCGTTTCCTCATCTGTAAAATGGGACTGTTGTAAGGACTGAGTATAACTGAGTGCCTGGTTTAATTTAATTGAGTCATGGATTATTTAATGTACTCAGCACGTAATAAAGCCCTCAACAGTTCCTTGCCCTCCCCCGCCCTCCCCTTCCCATGTATTCCAAGATACTGGATGTATCTGCTTTTGCCTTCTGCTTCAACTATGTTTTTCATATATTCTTCGAAACCATTTCGAAACTGGCACTGGGGTCCCGCCGTGCTTAACTTTCCCTGTTGGTTTCCCTGTCTTTCCAGATGCTGTGTGAGAACACACGGCCTCGCCCAGTGGGTCATTTTCCTCGTGCTGGCGATTCACTTCCTTGCTAGAGTGTCTTAGCACACGCAGAGCCATAAATGATGTTCTCTGAGGACCTGGCTCCCCCGGTGCCACCACATTATCTGATTAGATGACACACCGACCTACCTACCTACTTTGAACTTTCCCCTTTGGTGGAACAATCCTGGTTCTCAATCTTAAACGCCCTAAATCATCAGGAACTCTTTCATATATGGCACACGCTTATCGTTCTTCTGTGAGCCTTCCTCTTTTCATTCTCACTGCGTCACGTCACCATGTCAATGATCTGCCAAATAAGCAATCTCCAGTCATTTTCCACTTGTCCTTTTTTGAGAATCATTTGGATGACTGCCAGAGCTTGTGTTCCCCCCACCCCCAAGCCCCTGGCCTGTGAACTAGTCCTCATTTTGCTCCTTTCTTTGTTTAGAGGCAAAAGGGGAAAATTTTAGTTGCCTCCCGGCTGGCTATCTAGAACTTTCCTCCCAATAGTTTCAGAGAGGCCTTGAGGTAGGAGACAACACGGGTTTAAATCCTGCCTCCCTCAGTGCCTCTCTGTTACCTAACCTTCCCCAGTGTGTTTCCTCACCCACAAATGGGGAAACAACACCTGCCTGGTAGGGCTGCTCGGAGGATAAAAATGTTTTAGGTAGAAAGCTAACCATGGTGCTTGGCACACTGTAGCTGTCGAGAAATGGGGGCGAAGGGTTTTCTTAACCCTCCGGAGCTCCCTCCTGGTAGCCAGTCCTTCCATCAAGCCCCTTCCCAGTCATTTCGCGGGCAGGCATTTCTAAGGGTTGGCCTCCCTTTTGGAATCTCATCCTGACTTCCCCCTGCAGGACAAAAATCTGCCCATGAACCTTAGCCCCTGCTTCACGACTTCCTTCTAGGTTGCTTCAAGGTATTTCACAGCTCCTTTGGGCCAAATCCTCTCAAGCGCACCCTGCCCACCATTCCCCAGGCCACATCCTGACCTCGAACTCCCCTTTCCAGGTTCGATATAATGGATGTTGTTAGATTCCGACCTTTGAGAGAAACAATTCCACTCCAGCCTGAAGGAGCGGGGAGGGAGGAAGAACTCTGGCCGGATCGGGCAACCTGCCCCCAACGTGCTCTGTGACCAGGGCCAAAGCCCTTCGACTTCTCCAAGCCAGGGAGGCAGAACGGGTCAAGCTCCTTCTGGGCTGGAAGGCGAGCTTCTCTGAATGCGGGCTACTCGGATGATGATGCTTGGTCTCCTCGCCCCTCAGGGTTGTTCTGTTGCCGTGGGAATAACTTCTAGGGCCCTTGCCCTCAGCGGGCTGTTCTCAAGGGCAGAGACCATCCTCTGGCTAACTCGGCACAGCCCCGAGCTCTGCGCTAGGGGCGGTACTGAATGCAGCATCTCGATGACAATGATCAAAGCACCTCCAGTGAGGCACAGACAGCTGCCACTGGATGACTCAGACCTCTCTGCAAAATGGCTTAATTTAGCACCCTTTCAGTTGTCTAAAGAACAGACTCAAGAACGAAGTGAACTGAACACCCTTTAACTAATGTAACCTCACAATGGCCCTTTAAGGTCAGGCGCTTTTATCTCCAGAATACAGATGACAAAGTACAGACACAGACAGCTTCGTCCATTCCTCCTGAGTCAACAGAGGACTCAGGGGCCTGAGGGCGCAGTGGAAAAAACCAACGAGTGACAGAGAGCCGAGCCGCAAGGGAGATCTGAGTCCCAGGCCGGCCTCTGCCATTAACTGTGTGTGTGATCTTGGAGGAGGGCCTTCTCGGGCCTCCTTTTCCTCATCTGGAAAATGGCCTTGGGCAGGGGGTCCGAAGCCTGACAGGGTATCCGCACCACCAGTAAAACTATATTAGAAACAAATCTGCATTCTCAGGTCCACTCTGGAAGATTCTTTTTTTTTGGGGGGGGGATTCTTACTCTCTGGAGTGGGACCAGGACTCTATTTTCTGTATATGCACGCCCTCCCCCAGCCCCCAATATGGGAGCAAAGGCCTGACCCTAGAGTCCCAGTTCAGTGTTTCTTTCACTCAGACAACTTTGTCTCTCTCCAGTTCCCAAACCCATTGGATCATCTTATCCTTCGCTCTCTCTTGAGGAGGGAACCCAACCTGGACTATTTCCAAGCATGTTGCACGGTAGCTTACCACATTCATGAGAACCCAGAGAATTTTGAAATCAAAGGTTGGTTCATAAGACTCACAGAGCAAGAAAGAGGTAATCTTGTTTTGACAGAAATCCAAGCTCAAGGGCAGGAACTCCTCCCGAGCGTCTTGGAACCGAACATGTGAAGGGGAAGGGGCGAAGGCACCGGCCTTGCTAGAGTACAAACAAAGCTGCTTTTAAAAAGAAAACCTGTAATATACCTCGCTTAGCTTGACCCAGGCTTCAAGATGCCGTTAAAGTCTGATGAACAAGAGAAGAACTAACCTAGGAACCTGTTTGCTGTGTAATGTGAGAGCTCTTATCAGCTGAAAGCTCACGTGTGTGCTAGGCCCTATGCTAAGCATTCACATGCATTGCTCCATTTCACTGACACAACTCTGTTGCAAGTACTAACTTTCACATCGTATGGAAGACCCAAGTTCACAGAGCTAGACTACCCAGGTATATCTGACTCCAGAAACCATGCGTACTACAAACATGACCTTAAGAGCGAATGCACCTACCGTCAAAATTTCTAGAAAATCTAACAGTGAATAGCAAAGCTCGGTGAGTCGGCCAGTTTTGGAGGAATCCATGAACTGGAGACACAAGCATGTCCTTGACGGAATTCTCAAATTTGCTCTACTTTGGGGGAATTTGAGCAAACGGGAAGAGGATAATAAACATAACCTAGAAAACTGGAATCCAACTCCTGTCCTTGACGTTGGTTTGCTGTGTATGGGCCCTTGAAAAGTCAGTTCTGTCTGGCTGTGGGTTCCACATCAGCAGAGTGAAGATGACAAGAGTGACTTACAAGGCAGGGATGCTCTGAGATTAAACAAGATTACGGCCACAAGGCAGCTTTGATCTCCTTAGAGAAAGGTACCAAACAAATGAATATGGAGCTCTCGCTTGCCCTTGCAAAGGCTGTACTGACTGAAGCTTAGACAAAGCACAGTGGAGACCAGACCTCCTCCATTGTTCGCTGAGCTTTACAAAAATTTTTAAAAAGATTTGTTTATTTATTTATTTTAGAGCTAGAAAGAGAGAAAGAGTGTGAGCAGGGGGGAGGGTAAGAGGGAGAGGACAAGTCCACAGGCAGACTTCCCTGCTGAGCATAGAGCCCGACACGGGCTGGATCCCAGGACCTCGAGATCATGACCTGAGCTGAAACCAAGAGTCAGACGCTTAACCAACTGAGCCACCTGGGCGCCTCTGAACTTTCTGAATTTTACCCCTGCAAATAAATTTGTGATTGCAAATAGTGGGCCATCCTATCCACTGCAACTTTGCTGTTGATTGGAATTTGAAATACTGTAAGCTTGTCTTAAAATCCTTGCAAGGCAATTTGAATTCTGAACAGTGAAGTGCCTTCTTATATTGTGGTCTGCTTTTGAAGGGAGTCCTCAGACTGTGCTCTTATAAAGCATTAATTAAGGGGCGCCTGGGTGGCTCAGTCAGCTAAGCATCTGCCTTCAGCTTGGTCATGATCCCGGGGTCCTGGGATCGAGCCCCACATTGGGCTCCTCACTGAGCAGGAAGTCTGTTTCTCTCTCTCCCTCGGCCCCTCCCCTTGGTTGTGCTCTTTCTCTCTCTGTGTGAAATAAATAAATAAAACCTTTTAAAAAAGCATTAATTAAAAAGCATATAGGGGCACCTGGTGGCTCAGTCTGTTGAGCATCTGACTCTGGTTCAGGTTGTGATCTCAGGGTCCTGGGATCGAGCCCTGTGTTGGGCTCCCCACTGAGTGGGGAGTCTGCCTCTCCCTCTCCCTCTGCGCCTCCCCCTGCTCATGCTCTCTGTCTCTAATAAATAACCAAAACTTTTTTTTTTTAAGTACATAAAAGGAGCTCAGCTGTTTTCTGTTAAAAAGTAAAGAAAATATGTATTTTTTTAAACTTTAGGAAGTAGAGAATTTATAGTTTTCATCAGTTGCATGCTGAGTTTTCTACCTCATCTGAGGTTACTCTTTGCTATTACCCAGCACTTGACATTTACACAGTGTTTTACGATCTGTTTACTCTCTGAAGTTCATGAGCACCCCCCCCCCAGAGGGAGGGCCCAGGGGACTGATAACTGCTTTATAGGTGAGGAAACAGAGAAATCTAATAACTTGTTCAGAATTGTGAGAAACCTTTCCCTTTTTCTTTCTTTCTTTCCTCTCTCTCTCTCTTTTTTAATATTTTATTTTATTTTTTTAAAGTACTCTCTACACTGAACATGGGGCTGGAACTCACGACCCTGCAATCAAGGGTCACAGGCTCCACTGGCTGAGCCAGCCGGGAGCCCCGAAACCTTTCTCCTTCATAGACGACGTTTACCACCACTTTCAGAGTGTGTGTACAAACACAAAAACCTGATGCATGAAGGGAATAAGGTTTGGTTTTCTCCTTGAGTGGACTCAGGATCCCATGAGAACTGCAAAGAGCCTGGGGTCATCCAGCACAAACTGGGCACTTGGCAGATGGGCCCTGGGAAGGGGTGAGGCCGTGGCTCGCGGGACCCGGTGTCAGGATACCCACCGCACATCCAAATCCGAGACTCCCAGGTTCCCACGTCAACTGTCCCTTCTTGGTGGGACGGGTGACTCTAAAGGGTTAGATGTACGTTCTGTTTTCTTTAGCACCTGCTATGCATTCAAGGCTTTAGGAATGAATCACTAGACGTGGCTCTGAATCTAGAGCCTTTCAGGTGCAGGCTCACCATTCCACCCATGAATTCCTCAAACCTTTAGGACAGATCTGTGTTTCTCTGAGGCTCGCCTTCCTCCTTGAGGTTGGATGATGATCAAAAGGGCAATGGCGTCGATTTCCACACTTCTTCATAGTGGGTCAGAAGCTAGTTCTGTTTCTCCTCTCATTAGAGAAGCTTTATTTCCATTGCTCTGAAGGCCACAGGCCCTGAACACTTAAGGCTGCCCTTTTTCTCCCCTTCCTAGGTCATCAACCCTCCCCCACTTTAGGCTCTAACCGCCAACCTCACAGGCCCAAAGGTCAACGGTCGTCGGTAGTGGTGGTTCTTTGGGACAGGCCTGAACAGAAGCAGCAGTAACAAAAACAGCAACAACACTCTTATTACTAATATGACTGCCATGGGGGCCACAGTTACCCATCATTTTAGCGAGTGCTCGCTATGTTGCCAGAACCTGTGCTAAGTGAACACTCAGTATAAATTAACCCGATTTACAACATGTCTCACTACAACTCTATGAGGCAGGTTACAAATATCATACCCATTTTACAGATAAAGAAACTGAGGCACAGAGAGGTAACAGGACCCAACGTCACACAGCTCATAGGTATGGTCCCAGAGACCATCCTTGCTGCCACTCTGTACTGTGAGGGGACCAGAAGGTAAAGAAGGGCCTCCAGACTCCCAAAGTTGGTCCGGGGTGTCAGGACAAGCCAGAGGTGTGGCTGGACAATAAGATCATCCGGCAGTGAGCTGTCTGTAATCAAAGGCAGATGTGGGTCCACATAAAAATCAACATGAACACCTAACCCCAAATGTAAACAAAGCACAGTATTTGTTCAAAAGGAAATGTTCTTATTAACCAAAAAGAAAGGAAACAGGATATCAAAAAAAACAATGGCAAATCAAAGGTTTTGTGGCGGCTTTGAAGGACGAGCCAAGCTGACATGGCCAGCCCTCCTGGGCTCCCGCAGCCAAGCGGCCGTCGTCCCCAGACTGAACGAGCCAGGGGATGCGAGAGCAGAGCTGCATCAGACTTTTAGTTATGTCCAAGGACACCTGACTTGCTGTCCTCACCTATTACTCGAGGGGGCCCTGCTGGGGACTGAGGTCAGGCTGGCCTTGTGCTACTTCAGATGAAGTGTCCTAGGTGGGGCTAGGGGGGTGTCGCTGAGGTACGGCGCCTGCCCTGAGGTCGCTGCAGCAGGACTCGAGAGTGGTTTTCTCTGGATCTAAATTCACAGCTCAGTCTTGGGTGCGTTTGGACAATGCTCCTCGCGCGTCTTGGGTCTGCAGACGGCTTGAGGGGACGAGAGCAGCATGGGCATTCGAGAAGGTGCTGAGCGTGGGTCAGGAGATCTGACTCTGGGTCCCACTGAGGCAGCAACCAGATGTTTCCTCATCTCTGAGAGGTTGGGGCGAGGTGACCTCAGATATTATTTCTAGCCCTAACAGTTTAGGATCATAACGCCCAGCCACTAAAAAAGAAAAAAGGGAAACACCAGAAAATGGAAAGCCAGCTGGCTGGAGTTGATGGACAGGCTGACACGGGTTCCAAAGAAGCACCGGGGATAGAAGTCCTATCACCGATTCATGCTAGAAACCAAACAGTGAGGTCGGGATTTCGGGCACCAGTCTCTGAATCATACAGAGGATCCTCAAGACCACATTCTGAAAAGCCCTGAGTTGGGCTCTCACAAGAGAACTACTCATCACCCACCTCTGGCTTGGCAGGGAATCAAGTTCCCAAACCAGCAGGGCTCAGTGTACACATTTTCTCCACTGAAAACGTGTATTGAGATACTCCTGAGGCCTGGCACCAAACCCAGCCCCGCCTGGGGCTCAAGATGCTCAGTGATTTACATGCCCAGAGCTCTGCACATGCTTTTATACACACTTCTTTTTACTGGAAGTGGGTGGGACAGCCATGGAAATTGATCCTTAAACGGGGAATATACTGATTATACTTAGCTCCACTTCACCTTTGCACTAATGCAGGTCTTGTAGATGATTTAGGCATCTCTTCTAAAGACATCCTGAAGGTTCCTACAGCCAGGTTTAGCATATGCTGCCTGCAGATACGATTCTGATAGTTTCAATGTGATAACTAAAAATACGAGAGACACCTGACTCTTAAAATCACTGTCCAACTTGGAAAAATGGCCGGTGCTGTTTCTTTAAAAGTTAGACCCCCTAAAGCAAACAGTTTTGAGAAATGTTCTTCTTTGTGCTGGAAAATCTCACCCACAACCATGCTAGTTTTTGAATATGGCAATCTTTTAGTAAGGAGGAGCTCTTTAATACATACTAATCTCAAAAGACTCAAGAGTTCCAGATTATCTAGGCATCAATCCACTCAGACCCACTTAGAGATCTTGAGAATCCTTGCAAACCCATTCAGGATAATCCCTATAATAATTAGTTACCGACTATGGTTTTGCCATTAAATCCTTCAACAATTACAGACAAATATTTTGTGGTCGCTCATACCATAATGGAGAAATGGGGTCCTACAGGTCACACATTCAAGTCTATAATATTCCCAAAGAAATCTTACTTTCAACACCTCTTACTTCTTTACATTCTGTGCCTAACACTTGTATGAAAAATACTTCTCACCTCCTTAGTTCTGTGCCTATTCTTTTGTAATACAGTGGAAGCTCCAACATACTATGAAAACTTCAATTTTTAGCTCAATTTATAAGGCCTTTTGAAAAATAATACTCTCTTCAATCTGATCAGGAAGTGAGGCATAAAATATTTTTGTTATTTGGGACAAGCCCGTAAATTCAATTTCCTAACCTAGAATAATCTTTAAAATCTCCCCACAAGATGACATTCTATAATGATTGAAAAAAATGAAAAAACAAACCAGATTACTATTTCAATTCTGTTCTATCGTTCAATCAGCAATTATGTTTCAACAGACAATTCCCAACTTTTGTTTTTGTCTTTCCTTCTCTTTCTTTCACTCTCTGTATCTTTTTAAACCAGAATTTCATTTTAAACTTAAAAAAAGAACTGTGCACGCATATGGTTAAAAAAATTCAAAAGAAGTGAATAAAATGAGAAGTAAAAGTCTCGCTCCCTGGTCCACAAACCCACAATCCCAATCCTCAGAAATTACTGTTAGGTTCTCGTGTATGCTTCCAGAAACCCTCTACACAAACACACACAAACACGCACACACACGCACTATATACACACATATAATGCCTATGTATTTACTCAAAAAGGGATCATGTGTTACTATATATTGTTTTGCACCTGGCTTTTCACATCTAATAATCTGTCTGGGGGATCATTTCATGTGGGCACATACAGGCTGACTTCATTTTTAAAAATAGCTGCTTAGGGGCGCCTGGGTGGCTCAGTCGGTGAAACATCTGCCTTTGGCTCAGGTCATAATCCCAGGGTCCCGGGATCCAGTCCTGCATCGGGCTTCCTGCTTAGCGGAGAGCTTGCTTCTCCCTCTCCCTGATGCTTACTTGTGTTCTTAGCTCTCTGTCAAATAAATACAATCTTTTTTTTAAAAAAATAGTTGCTTAATCTGTTTTATAGGCATCCAGAATTCATTTAATTAATCTCTTAATAATGAACATTTAAGTAGCTTTCTGACCCCTATTTTGCGGAGACATAACTGACCTACAGTGGACTAACGTTTCAAGTGTATAATCTGGTTACTCTGATGCGCATATGCATTCATGAGACCATCAGCACAATGAAGATAGTGAGCATATCAATCATCCCAGAAGCTTCCATGTGCCCTGGGTAATCTTTCCCTTCCACACCTTCCTGATCCCCGGCTCCTCCCCTAGGCAACAAGTGATCTGTTTTCTTCCACTTAAGGTCAAAGTGCATGTAAATAATTTTATATAAAGATTCATATCTTACGTGGCCTTTTTTTTTTTGGTCTGTGTCCTTGCTGCAGGTATCAACAGGTTTGATCCTGCTTTTTCTACATAGTAGGATATTCTATGGATCAAGTGTTTATCTATTCATCGGTTGAGGGACTTTTGGATTGTTTCCAGCTTTGAACAATTATAAATAAAGCTGATGGGAACATCTGTGCGGTAGAAGTTTTTGTATGGACATATACTTCCAGTGCTTTTGTGTAACACCTAGGAAGGGATGCATGGGTCATGTGGTAAGTATATGTATAATTTTTAAAGAAACCTTTCAACTAACTTTCAGAAGTTGTATCCTTTGAATTTCCCAACAGCTGGGATAGAGAATGAGCTACTCCATATCCCTGCTACTACCTGGTATGGTCAGTTAGCCTCGTTTTGTTTTAAATTTTAGCCATTCTAATAGGCGTGTATAGTGGTATCTCATTATGGTTTTAATCTGCATTTCCTTAGTGACTAAAGAGGTTGAGAATCTTTACTTGTGCTTATTTGACACCTGTTTCTGTTCTTTTAAGTATCTGCCCATTTCAATATCTTTTTTTTTCTTCCATTTTTACTGGATTTTTCTCTTACTATGGAGCTTTAAGAGTTCTTTTTGCATTCTGGATACAAGTTCTTTATGAGATTTGTGATTTGCAAATAACATATTCCAGTATGTCACTGGTCTTCTCATTCTGCTAAAAGTATCTTTTAAAGAGCAGCAGTTCTTAATTTTAATAAAGTCTAACCATTTTTTTTTCATGGACAATTTCTTTGTGCTGTATATAAGACATCATTGCCTAAACCAATGTCACAGTTTCTCCTGTTTTCTTCTAGAACTTCTCCAAGATTTTAGGTTTTCATTTAGATCTCTGGCCCCTTTTGAGTTGATTTTTTTACAGATGGAGTGAAATTTGGATCAAGCTTGTTTTTTAAGTATACAGATAGCCAATCACTACAGGAGAATTGTTGAAAAACAATTCTCCACTGAATTAGTTTTGCATGTTTGTGGAGAAGCACAGAACTGTCTTTGCACCTTCGTGGAAAATTAATTGGCTGCCTATGTAAGGATCTATTTCTGGACTCCTTCCTGTTCCATTAACCTGTTTAACTGTATCTATCCTACTATACTGACTTGCTTACTATAGCTTTACATGTCTGGAAGTCAGGTAGAGTACATTCTCTAACTTTGTCCTTCTTCAAAGTTATTTTGGCTGCTCTAGGTCCTTTGCATTTCCATATGAATTACAGAATAAGCTTGTTAATATCTACATTAAAAAAAAACAACTTGCTGGGATGTCGATTAGGGTCACTGGAATCGACAGATCAATTCCATGAGCAATCACATCTTACGTATATCAAGTAGTCTGTGGTATATCTCTCCATTCATAGGTCTTTGATTTCTCTCAGCAATATTTGTAGTGCTTATTAATGTCTACTTCTTGCAAATCTTTTGCCAGATATATTCATAGGTATCTCATATTTTTTGATATTATGAATGGCATTGAAAAATTTCAATTTCTCATGGTTTGTTGCTGGTATGAAAATATAATTGACTTTTATTGATTTTGTATCCTGCAAATTTGCTAAACTCATTTATTAGTTCTGGTAGCATTTTTTGTAAGTTCCGTTGGAATTTTTTGCACAGATGATCATGTAATCTGCAAATAAAGACAGTTTTACTACTTTCTTTCTAATCTAGATGTTTTTATTTTTATTTTATTTTATTTATTTATTTTAAAGATTTTATTTATTTATTTGACAGAGAGACACAGCAAACAGCGAGAGAGGGAACACAAGCAGGGGGAGTGGTAGAGGGAGAAGCAGGCTTCCTGCTGAGCAAGGAGCCCGATGTGGGGCTTGATCCTAGAACCCTGGGATCATGACCCGAGCCGAAGGCAGCCGCTTAATGGCTGAGCCACCCAGGTGCCCCTAATCTAGATGTTTTTAATGATTTTCTTGCTTTCTTCCACTCATTATAATCCTCATTGCAAAGCTGCATAGAAGTGATGAGTAGATGCCCTTGCTTGTTTTCTCAGAGGATAAGCTTTCAGTTTTTCACCATTAAGTATGATGTTAGCTATAGATTTTCATAAGCGTCCATTATTAGTTTTAAGAAATACTCTTCTATTCTTAGTTTGCTAAGAGTTTTTATCAAGAATCAATACTGGAGACCTAAACATGAGACCTGAAACCCTAAAAATCCTAGAAGAGAGCACAGGCAGTAAGGTCTCCGACATCTGCCATAGCTGTTTCCCAAGGCAAGGAAAGTAAAAGCAAAAATTAACTATTGGGACTACATCAAAATAAAAAGCTGCTGCACAGCGAAGGAGATAATCAACAAAATTAAAAAGCAACCTACAGAATGGGAGAAGATATTTGCAAATGACATATCTGATAAAGGATTAGTATGCAAAATATATAAAGAACTTATACAACTCAACACCCAAAAAAGAAATAATCCAATTAAAATATGGACAGAAGACATGAACAGACATTTCTCCAAAGAAGACATACAGATGGCTATGAGACACGTGAAAAGATGCTTAACATCACTCATCATCAGGGAAATGCAAATCAAAACTACAGGGAGTAGTTTGGCTACTGTCATACCTGTCAGAATGGCTAAAATAAAAACCACAAGGAACAACGAGTGTTGGTGAGGATGTGGAGAAAAAGGAACACTTAGGCACTGTTGGTGGGAATGCAAACCAGTGCAGCCACTGTAGAAAAACAGTATGGAGTAAAAAATTTTAAAAAGAACTACCCTATGATTTAGTAATCTCACTGCTGTTTATTTACCCAGAAAATACAAAAACACTAATCCAAAAGGATATATGCATCCCTATGTTTATTGCAGCATTATTTACAATAGCCAAATTATGGAAGGAGCTCAAGTGTCCACTGACAGGTGACTGGATAAAGAAGATGTGGTGTATGTATACAATGGGATATTACTCAGCCATAAAAAAGAATGAAATCTTGCCATTTGCAACAACATGGATGGATCTAGAGGGTATGCTAAGTGAAATAAGTCAGAGAAAGACAATTACCATGTGATTTCACTCATAGGTGGAATTTAAGAAACAAAACAAAAGAGCAATGGAAGAAAAAAAGAGAGACAGACAAACCAAGAAACAGATTCTTAACTATCGAGAAAAAACTGATGGTTACTAGAGGGGAGGTAGGTGGGGATGGGTGAAATAGGTGATGGGGATTAAGGAGTGTATTTGTCATGATGAACACTGGGTGATGTATGGAATTGTTGAATCATATATTATACACCTGAAACTAATATAACACTATATGTTAACTACACTGGACTTAAAATTTAAAAAACTTAGTAAAATTTAAAAAAAGAATCAATTATGGATTTTGTCAAATGCTTTTTATGCATCTAAGAGATGATATGATTTTTCTTTTTGTTTGTCCATATGATGAATTACACTGATCAATTTTCAAATGCTAAATCAATCTCATACGCCTGAAATAAACCCCACTTGTTTATGATGTATTATCTTTTTCATATATATTTTGATTCCACTTGCTAAGAATTTGTTTGTAATTTTTGCATCTATGCTTGTGAGGGATATTGGTCTGAAATTTTCTTGTATTAACTTTGGTTTTGGTATCAGGGTAATGCTGGCTTCATAGAATACATTGGGTAATATTTTTGTCCCCTTTAATTTTCTGGAAGAGTTTCTGTTGAATTGGTATTATTTCTTCCTTAATATTTGGTTGTATTCATCTTCAAGCCATCTGGACCTGGAGTGTTCTTTGTGGAAGTGCTCTTAACTACTGTTCAGTTTCTTTAATAGATAAAGCATGATTCAGGTTATTGATTTCTTCTCAAGTGATCTTTTGGTAGTTTGAGCCTTTAAAGGAATTTGTCCATCTCATCTATGTTGTTGGATTTATTGGCATAAAGTTGTTCATAATATTAATTGATGATCCTTTTAACCTATACTGATGTAATTTCTTTCATTCCAGATACTGATAATTAGTGTAATCTTTCTTTTTGTTTGCTTTTTCTTCTCAGTCTGGCTAGAGGCTGATCAATTGATCTTCTCAAACGGCCTTCTGAAAAGCTTTTGGCTTTTTCTGACTTTCCTACTGATTTTCTGATTTCTATTTGACTAATTTCTGATCTAATCTTTAATTCTCCTTTCATCGGCTTACTCTGTATTTCATTTACTCTTTTTCCAGTTTTTAGGCTGGAAGCTGAGGTGATTGATTTGAGACTTCCTCCCTTTCTAATATGGGCAGGTATTTAATGCTATGAATTTTTCTTCGGTATTGCTTTAGCTGCACTTCATACATTTTGATACATTGTATTTTCATTTTTATTTAGTGTTCAAAGTACTTTTAAATTTCTACTTTGATCTTTGACTACAGGTTATTTAGAAGTATTTAGTTTCCAAATATTTAGAAAATTTTTAGATATCTTTTTGTATTAACTTCTGATTAAAATCAGAACTCTGTGGTCATGGGGCACCTGGGTGGCTCAGTTGGTTAAGTGTCTGCCTTTGGCTCAGGTCATGATCCCATGGTCCTGGGATTGAGTCTGGAGTTGGGCTCCCTGCTCAGCGGGGAGTCTGCTTCTCCCTCTGCCCCTCCCCCTGGTTGTTCTCTCATTTTCTCTCTCTCTCTCTCTCTCTCGGTATCTCTCTCTCTGTCAAATAAATGGATAAAATCTTAAAAAAAAAAAAAAAAGAACTCTGTGGCCAGAACATACTTAATATTTGCATCCTTTAAATTTACTGAGAAATGCTTTATTTGCCCAGAAAAATGTCTCTTTAAATAAATGCTGCAAATGCATTTGAAAAGAATGAACATTCTGCTGTTGTTAGGTAGAAAGTTCTATAAATGTCAATTAGGTGAAGAGTGGAGATGGTATTATTTAAGTTTTCTATATCCTGATTTTCTGAATACTTGCCTAACAATTGTTGAAATCTGTCTACAATCAGGGATCTGTTTTTTCCTTGAAGTTACATTAGTTTTTGTTTCATGATTTTTGAGGCTTTGTTATTAGGTACATCAAGGTACATCCTCTGGATGATTTGATCCCTTTATTATTGTAAAATTACCCTCTTTATTGCTGGTAATATTCTTTGCTCTGAAATTGAGTCATTTAAGCTTTTTGTTTGTTTGTTTTTTTGATTAGTGTCAGCATGTGCTTCCAATCTTTTATTTTTAGTCTCTTTGTGTCTTTATATTAAAAGTGGGTTTCTTATAGGTAGCAAATAGACCTTGTTTTTATATTCAGCCTGATAATCTCTACCTTTTAACTACTATGTTTAGACCACTTACATTTAATGAGTACCATATGGTTGGTATCAAACCTACCATCTTGCTATTTTTTATTTGTCCCATCTGTTCTTCCTTTTTTTTTTTTTCCTTTCTTTTTGGCCTGGTAACTTCTGGATTAATTGAGTATTTGTTATGATTCCATTTTATATTCTTTGTGGACTTCTTAGCTATATCCTTTGTTGTGGTATTTAGTGATTGCTTTAGATTACAATACATATCTAACTTTTCACAGTTTATATTCAAGTGAGAATACACTACTTCATTTATGAGAGATTTAAACTAGTATACTTCCATTTCTCCCCTTCTGGCCTCTGCTATGTCATATATTTTACTTCTACATGTGATATAAAATTTGTTATTTCCACTTTAAAAAGTCAATGATCATCTAAGGAGGTTAAAATAACTAGAAAAAAATCCTCTTATATACCTATAGTAGTTATCGTTTATA
The DNA here is from genome assembly GCA_028534135.1 of Potos flavus. NCBI lineage: Eukaryota > Metazoa > Chordata > Mammalia > Carnivora > Procyonidae > Potos > Potos flavus. The sequence continues at coordinate 10,003,062 of CM052900.1, forward strand.
GTGCTCTTTATTCCTTTGTGTAGATCTTTACATTTTCTTCCTCTTTGAAGAATTTGCTTTAAAGTTTCTTGGAATGCAGGTGTATAAGTGATGAGTTTTTCACATTTTGTAGGTCTGAAAAACTCTTTATCTCATCTTAAAAAACAACAAACAAAAAAACCCATATATTTTAGGAGTACAGAATCCTAGATTGATAGTTTTTTTCTCCCCTTTCAGTACTTTCAAGATTTTACTCCCGTTTTCTAGTTTGCATTATTATTTTTGTTTTAGTTTGCATCGTTTCTTATGAGAAATATATGTCATCTTTATATTTTTTTTACTTTGTATGTAACATGTCTTTTGCCCTTCTGGTTCCTTTTAAGATTTTTCTCTTTATCACTTGTTTTAAGCAATTTGATTATAATAGGCTTTGGTGTTGTTTTCTTCCTGTTTCTTGTGCTTGGGGTTTGTTGAGTTTGGATCAGTGGGTTCATAGGTTTCATCAAATTTGGGATATTGTCTGCCATAACTTCTTTAAATATTATTTCAGTCTTCCCCTCTCTCTCCTCTTCTTTGGGAACTTCAGTGATACATATATTTGACCCCTTGAAGTTGTCCCATGTCACTAGTGCCCTGTTCATTTTTTTTAAATCTCTTTTCTTTCTTTGTATTTCATTGTGGATAGTTTTTTATTGCAATGTCATCCAGTTCATTAGTCTTTTCTTCTGCAATGTCCATGCTGTTGCTAATCCTATCCAGTGTTTTTCTTTTGTTTTGTTTTGTTTTCTTTTCTTATCTCAGCCATTGCAGGCATCGTCTTTTTAATCTAGGTCTTTAAATATATATATATCTTCTATGTCTCTACTTAATAGGGGTAATCTTTTCTCTAGCTTTCTGAACATATAAAATGTAGTCATAACAATTGTTTTAATGACCTTGCTTATTTATTTTTATATCTTTTCAGTTCAGTTTCAATGGATTGATTTTTTTTCCCCCTCATTATGGGTTCAGTTTCAATGGATTGATTCCCCTCCCCCCCTCCATTATGGGTTGTATTTTCCTGCTACTATGCTTGCCTGGTAGTTTTCGACTGGTTGCCAAGCATTGTGGGGTGATGTTTATTTTTGTCTTCTTGTAAACATTCTAGAGTTTTGCTCTGGGATGCAGTGAAATTAATTGGAAACGGTTTGATCCTTTTGGTCTTGCTTTAAAGATTTGTTCAGGATGACCAGAGCTGTGTTTAATCTATGATTAATTTTTCTCCACTACTGAGGCAAGACTTAGTAACTAATACCCTTTAATTATGAAATTTGTTTTCCTTTCTGGCTGTTGAGGACATCATTTCCATCCCTCTGTGAGTTTCAGGCATCGTTCTCTCTAATCCTTTAGAATGTGCTTTCTTAGGCCCTGGGTCATTTCCTTACATGAATGCCTTCATCTGTACTCAACTCAATACCCCAGAGAGACTTCCTCAGCTCTCCAGATTTCTGTCTTTGTGCAGCTCTCCATTTGAATCTAGCCATCTTGGCTTCCTGGCCTCCTAGCTACAACTCTTCCAATCAGGGAGACCATATACTATGGCCTGGAGACTCCCTCAACAGTAAGCTACAGCAATCATGGGGCTCATTTTGTTTCCTGTCTTCAAAGATCACTGCCTTCTGATGCATGATATCCAATGTCTTGAGTACTATTGTTTCATACATTTTGTCCTTTTCTTTTTTTTTTTAAAGGTTTCAGGTGGAAGTTAAATGTGGTCCCTGTTACTTCATCTTGATCAGAAGCTGAAGTCTTGCTTCTAGTTTTGGCTGATATAAAAAATCACTACATATATACCTCTGGTCAATATGTGGATCTGTCTGTTGAATAAATTATTTAAGGTGTCATTGTTAAATTGAAGGATAGGTGCATTTTAAATACAAATGATTTTGCCAAATTGCCCTCCAAAAAGATATAACCGATCAATACTCCTACTAAGAGGTTTTGAGAATGGCTACTTCTCCATATATTCTATAACACCAAGTATCATGAAATATGTACATCTTTACCACTGATAGTTATAAAAGTTATTTTATTTTCATTTCTTTTGTAAGATTTTTTTTTTTTTTTTAAAGATTTTATTTATTTGACAGAGAGGAGAGAGATCACAAGTAGGCAGAGAGGCAGGCAGAGAGAGAGGGGGAAGCAGGCTCCCTGCTGAGCAGAGAGCCCAATGCGGGGCTCGATCCCAGGACCCTGAGATCATGACCTGAGCCAAAGGCAGAGGCTTTAACCCACTGAGCTACCCAGGCGCCCCCTGTAAGATGTTTTTATTAAACATCTTGTTATATACTTACTGGTGATGGGCACTGCTTTTTCTAGAACAGCCTATTTATGTCCTTTGAATTTGTAGAAAACTGGTTTTTCATTTTCCAATTGATTTTTAAGAATTTGTGTGGGAGATTAACTCTCTACCGTATGAATTACAGTTCCCTCCAGCCTGTTCAGCTGAAAGTTTTGCTTTTTTGACTTTCCTCAGGGTGTTTTTTTGTTTGTTTTTTGCCATGAATAATTTTTAAATTTTGCATGTAGTCTAAGTTATCAAGCTTTTCCTCTGTGACTTTTGGGTTTTGTATATTTTCTGGAGTACATATGTACATGATAGCAATAGGAGTTTATATCCTAAATTCATAATTAATAAGTGAGACAATATAATTTCTTTTTTTTCCCCTAAAACCTGAACTTAGGTAACAGTGTTGCTACGCTGAGTTCATGGAACTTATGCTGATCGAGATCTCTGATGGGCAACTTTCTTTGATTAAGAAAATATGGAAGATATAAATTATTACTTGTGAATTAGGTTTGGTAAGGAAGAATTTCAAAGCATGAAGGAAAGCAGATACAAAAAAGGAATCTTTTGGGGGAACCACTGGCTTTAAATCAAGGTCTTATTTTTCCCAGAACGGACTCATCTTTAGGGTTTGCTGGGAAGGTGGATGGATGATATGAAACCAAAAGCAAGGGTTATTCTAAGACATGTTGGTTGGTTATAAGCTGGTTCCTAAAGCTGGAGCCTCCCCTGAAAACTCCAGCAAACTCTCCCTCCCCCGGATGACCAATGTACTTATTGCTAGTGCCATAAACATACTTAGAACAGACTTTGTACCTTGTCCTAGACTTTCTTCATATTGTTGCTTAAGTTTTATTTTCCCAACAAGGGAGTTAGTCACTTGAGAGTAGAGCATTGGGCCATATGCTCCCCACAATATTGAGCTTAGACATATATACAGTTGAATCGAGCTTTATAGAGCTCAAGCATGTGCTGTCGAAAGTAGGAAAACTGTAGAAGCTACCTCCAATTAGGAGATAGAATTCAAGAAGAGAGTACGTTATGCATGTGCTTGCTTGGGGGTGGCATTTGTCATCACCTGCATTTGACAAGAGGAGGCTAATCCCCAGCAAAGGAAAATGGATGCAGTGAGGCCTGAATGGAAGATCCCTCCTTGGAAAGCATGGCTTAAAAAAGGTCAAGTTTTCTTTCAGGTCCTCTTCGCAGTAAGTGAAGAATTACTGAGGGACTTAAAAACCACAAAGTGTCATTTTTCCTTAGGGGGAAGGAACTAACCTTCGGTGAGGGTCTATGATATGTGATGATGGAGGAGGAGGAGAAGAGCTAACATTTCTTGCTTATCAGGCACGCAGCACTCTCCTACTAAGCACTTCTCATGAATGAGCTAATTGAATCCTCATAAGCCCGTGAGCAAGGTAGTATCATTCTCATTTTATAAGTGAGGAAACGGAGATTCGGGGACATGCAAAATTACAATTATCACAAGAAGGCAAGCAACTTGAACACGGGTCTAGTGGACTTCAAGGCCAGCCTCTGACCGCGCTATAGTGTACCTCATTTCACCCTCAGAGCAACCCAGACAGAACCTTTCCCACAGTGTCCATGCGGACATGAGCCTGAGGGAACGGAACTGCCTGAGGGCTGTCCAGGTATATCTGACTCTAAAGCTCATATATTACTGTTGCAACATGTGGAGCTTCACACTCCCTACTCTATTCCACTTGTCCCTACCCATCCCTGTAACTCTCCTTCCACCTGTTCCCACCACACGCATGTGCCCACGCATGTGTGTGCACACACGCAATACACAAAAAGGAGAAAGAATGGTCTAGTCACATGACAAAAGTCACACGAGAAAAGCCATGCATGGCCATTCTTCTGTGTCCGTCATGGCTCATGTGGTTCTCTGTGCCTAATCATATCTTCTTCCTTTAAACCATTCGATGCGAGCCTAGTTACTCCTTTGAGCCCCTCCTCGATCCCTCTCGAGTCAGTTGCTCTCCCTCTGCCCTCGCACACTTCGTTTACACTTCTGCTGTTACGGTACATTTCACACTCTGCCCACTTCCCCACTAGACCCCGCCTAGCATCTTATTTAATGGCGGTATTGCTAGCAGTGGGCACACTGTTCAGGCATGGAGCACAATGAATGAACTCGATAGCCTGAATGAAAGTCTGTAGGTCTCTACACACCACTTACCATTAAGGAAGAAAGCTACTGCTAGACCCACAGTCCTACTTCTGGAGACATGAAAAAGATAACCGGCAGACAACCACCACCTGGGTCCAGTTATCGTCAGGGAGGAGTTGAGTGTTGAAAAATGCAAGGCTTCTTGAAAGGAAACTACAAACCTGAAAAAGCACATTACTGATTTATGGGATCTATATAAGCTTTGTAGTGGGAGGGAGGAATTAGCCCGCTGTTTCAATATGCACTTAGGCATCAAAAACTTTGCTTCTAGTTGCTAAATTATGTTGCTAAATTATGATGAACAAATCATCTTCTACATACATGCAACTCAAATCTTGGCGTGTTGGCTACCCTATTTGTTTACCAGTCCTTGAAGACCTCGTGCCTTTGAATACCCTATGCCTGTCTTTTTCACTTCCCAGGATTCTAAATGACTATCCTGGAAATGCTGTATAGCTTGAAGTTGGTCACCCAGGGCTGCCCAGGAGGGCTTCGTGGTTGGGGATAACAGTAAGAAAGCATGAGCAGCTTTCTACCACTATTTCAGTGTAATAGCTGGTAGACTAGATCTCGGGTCTATCATTTGGGCTTCCTTAGAATTTTCATTTTGTCCTGCAAAACCAATTTCTCTTACCTGTTGAGAGAAGGAAAGGAAAGTTGTGGGTTTTTCTCCTCCTCTGTCACCAGACTTGCTACCAGGGTCACACTGTCCATGAAGCAATATGGGGCTGAGGATGGGGGAAGGAGAGCAGTGACCAGATAACCAATTTTGAGGATTTGTCTCAGTCTCCTTAGTTTATGTGCAAGTTGACAACAAGAAAAGTGTTAGCTGGCAAATTGTGAGGTCCTGCTCTTTACCGTTGAGTACAACCTATCTGTCACTGAATACAAATCTGGAGCGTGCAGCTGACTCAGCCTTGACATACAGGCCCTAACTGTTTCTTCAAAGTGTTTTTCACCTGACATTTTTAGAGTTGGGAGAATTCTGAAAGACAGTGGTGAGCTTTCATAAAATGCACCCAAACGCTAATTTTTGTGTCCCTGTAATGGACTTTTATTAGAGCTGACCCTTCCTAACTTTCAGGTCCTATCCCACCACTCTTGCCTTATGCTCCAGCTACATCTGCCTGCTCAAGTTTCCTGAACAGCAATTCATTCCAGCCCCAGGGCCTTTGCACATGTGGTCTCCTTTCCTGTGTATTTGAGCTCTTCCCTACTGGTTCCTTCTGGTTCAGCTCAAAGGTCATTTCTTCTGAGAGGTCTCCCTTGACCACTCTTCTCAAACAGTATCCCCACTCTATCACACCAACCAGCCATCTCCTATTCACTCTATCCCGTCCTGCCGCTGGGCAGAAAGCTCATTACATAACCCTTACACCTAAAATGGATCTCTCTTGCCTTCTGCCCTGTTCGGTATACTTTCTACTACCCTGGTCCACCATCCTTGTTCTGGAGGCAAAAAGAACGCAACATGGATTGGTACATCAGAAGGCTTTCTAACAATGCTTTAAAACAAAACAAAACAAAACAAAACGAGGTTTCTGTTAACTGAGTAAATCAAGAAATCAAATTAGAAAAAAAAAAAAAAAACTTTCCAAGCTTCTGAAATTTTATTTTACTGTTTCTATTTCAGTTTAGCTCCTAAAATATAACAGATACATCTTTTGAAAAGCACAGAACAGAGACACTGACGTTTATTGAATGTTTTAGACTTTATTTCTAACGTTTTTACTATTCCCTCTGTGACTCTATCATCTTTTTTTTTTTCCCAAGGAAAACAATCATCTCTTGATTCTATTTCACCATTTAGATTCCCATGAACTATTCCAAATTTCTTAATTTCCAAGCAACACATTAAATTCTTCAGATTTCTTTCAAAATAGCTCTGGGGAAATCCCTGATGATTTCAGCTGACAATTCCTTAATCAGGAAAAGACTTTAAATGCTAATCATCAGAAAAGTTACAATTTACAGGAAAGAAAGGGGAAATGCTGACATATTGCACAACATACCATGAATAAAGCATGGTTTATTAATTGAATGGCATACTCATGCTGACAATTTTATCAAGAATTTCTAGTGACATCACAAACTATGTTAGAGCAAATGAACCCCTTCTATTGTCCATGTTTCTCACAAGTCCAAGGTGCAGTAAGATTCCCTTCTTCGGAGATTTTATGGGAAAAAGGAAACATCAAACAATCTGTGAGCTTTTATCCCCCAGACTTCTACAAAGATTCTTCTACATTTTAAATGAAGCAATGAATTAGCTAAAAGGAATTCTTATGGTGTCTAATACCACCCAGAACTAAAGAGAGTGCTTTTCTTTGTGGTTTCTATTATTTGGTAGAGGAAAGAAATGATTTGCTTCTGCCTCTAGTTGTGGGTAAAAGGATCAAAGTTCTCCGCAGGTGGGCAAAGACAAAAGCTGCAGTAGGATCCCTAGAACAAATACGACCCCCTCCCCACCAACTACAAAAAGAAGACAGTTTGAAAGCAGTAACTACCAGGATGTAACTCTGACCCTCAATTTATCTGGTAAAGTCAATTAGGTTTCAATTGTAGTAATTAGGTAACATATTAAAAATGAGATCACCACCCACAAGCACTGGGTTTTCCCCCTTGTAGTCTATATAAATTCATCAATAAACTACAGTCTTTATTAACGCTTTATTATAAGTGATTACAAACACAAGACATTTCATAAACATATCTCATTAATTGTTACATTGTAATTCGGCAGTAGGTATGATGCAAAAATCATCATCTTCAGTAAAAAGAGCAGAAAACAACAACAAAAGCTCAAGAAGGCTGAAACAGATCTCAATGACTCATCCCAGAATCAGCCTAAACCTTCATTCAGAGAGGGGCTTAAGCATTTATTCATTAGAATAGGACTGACTGAGAGAGTAAAAATCCCTGGAGAGGGAATGAGATACTGGTAGGTTTACAGAAGACTGAGGAAAGAGGCTTTAAGTGCCCGAGGATTTAAATGGAATTATGGAAACGTTAGAAATAAAACTACCTATGATATTGGTTGTTATTTTGAAAACCATATTGAATATCCAAACAAGTGATTCCACATTTCCATTTAACCTGATAGCATTTGCTAGCTTATGCTAGGTACTGCTCCAAGAATTCTCCACCCAGGATCTCCCTTCACCCCATGACAATTCTATCATGTTCCAATTTTCGTTTTTAGGGATAAAAACATCAAGGGGCAAGACGGTTAAATAATGTGCCCCAAATCTATGGCTGGCAGGCTAGGCATGAAACTTGCTCCTGTCCAACTCATCTGAGTTATTAACCGATGATGTTATCTTCTCTCCTTTGCCATTTTGGAGCTAGTTTCCCCACTGAGGACCCTTTGGAACCCTGGCCAAAAGTTTCAAGTGTTTTCTGATTAGAGTTTCCCAAAAGAAAGATAGTATCTACTGTTTCTGTCCAACCACACCTCCTTCCGCTTTATCGCCTTGCTTAAATAGGCCGATGTCCCACCTATCACAGGAAAAGGGAAAAAGAAACCAGCTTCCAACCTAAAGAGCTTCATTATCTTTCTGAGGTCCTCTCCACAGAGCTCTAACACTTTCTGCTTCAGAACCTGGTCCCCACAGCCGGCTGCTTCTTGTTTCGACGGTCCAGTCTAATTAGATCATGCTTTAGCTCAGCACAGGCCTTGCTCAATACTCGGACATTTCAGACCCAGCAAAGCTATTAAAGACTTTTCGACTGAGGAGTCCACGACCGTATGTGAAACTGGAGTCATGGGAATTTGAACAAATGAACAGAACATTTCCAAGGTAAACTGAGACAGCCATGACCATGGAATGAATGAGTAACATCCGTAGAGGACTTTCTATCCAAAGCCCCCAAAGTGTTTACCGAATTTCCCTAAACACAGTACTAACTCCCCTTTGTATTTTCATGACACAATTGTTTCCTGGACTGCCGTGCGCTGACCTCAAGTTATCACACTCGGTTTGCCCTCAGGTGGCTGGCAGCTGGTAAGAGGAATGACCACCTCCTTCCACTTTCAGAATAAAGACATGGTACAAAGGAGGGAGAATTAGAGCCGGGAAAATGTCACCAAGTAAAGTGTGCTGGCCTGAGAGGGGGGCCTACAGAAGCTGGGGGAGAGGCCAGCGGCTTCCCAAAACAAGTAATTCACAACTACTTCTGCACACGGCACCTTTGTATCATCTGGCCCCATGACTCAGTTTTCAGCTCTATGCAATCTATTTCCCCTCTAGACCTTCATGCTCCCTTCCCCAGATATAGTCCGTAATCTCAAATCTCTCAGCAGCCAAAAGTAGATGATGAAGGACAAGGCCAGAAGGTTCGTCTTTGGGTTGTTTAGCCTGTATTACTGGCAGCAACCAGAAGAGCATAAAATGCCACCATGAAAAAGGTCAAAGGAAAAAAGGCTGTTCTCTGACTCAGGAAAAACATCAGGTGAGGATAATTTTCAACCGTGTGGTTTTTTAAAATAAATGACACAAAGAACACTTTATTTGGGATTTTTCCTCTTACCTCGGACAGCAAAGGCCTGGGACTCAGTATTTAGCATCTTGTTCAATTTAGGTCATGGAGTCTAAGGAGAAGAATTTTCACTTTTCCTTTGGGAATCCTCTCATAAAGAAAATAGCACCAGGCTTGAAGAGATTTATAAACTGCAACGCCTCTGGGGCTAGGAAATGAGCACAAGGAGAGGAAGCGGGCCAGGTGGGGCTCGAGCAAAGTGGAGGGGCGAGGAGGCACTGCCTCCCTCCCCCTGCTTAGGCAGACTATTCCACATGGTGGGGAGGGAAGACCCAGTGTTGTCAGATCTCATGTTTTTAGAACCAGAAGTTGGAAATGCAGATCGTTATGTGAAATCTCCCAATTTTTGTATGTTGCAACGAACTGAGATATGTATATACAACTACATGGGCCAAAGCAAACACATCTGTGGGTTGGCCCCAGTTCACAGACTCTGGTGTCTGACCTCTGTGATCAGTGTGATGCTTTTTTAACCCTTAAGCAGTTAAAAAGCAACAAGATCTGACACATCCTCCAGGGAGTAAATGATGCTTGGTCAAAAGGCCCGTTATAATTCTGCTGTGTGGGGTTCTAGAAATAAGTCGAAGGTACTGCTGAGTTTATCCTGAATAGGCAGTCTACAGCAGCGCAGCTTCCTGTTGGAAGGAGGCTGGTATCAGGAAGTCGCGAGGGCAATTTAGGGAAGGTGCTTTGGGAGGGAGATGTTCGGTGGCATAACGACGGGAGGTCTGACCACCTGACTCTGGGCCGGAGCTCACGTCACCTACCCAAAGCCCAGGGTTTGTTCTTCGCTGCTGCTAGAGACAAGCGAGCACGAGACATGTGTCGACCAAGGTCTTCCAGCTGGAGGCTCAACGGAGAAGTTCGGCTACAGAGAGAACAACCCTATCCCCTTCCGATGTGACAGATCACCGAAGGGAGACAACAGGCTGGCTGGCTGCCTATCTTCCTTACCATAAACAAGGCATCACGCCACACAGCACACCTGCAGCTCTCTCCCCACGCTGCTCCTGCAAGATTTCCACATGTGGCCGTGGCACATGTGTTGGGAAGGAAGGGGGTTTCTATTTTAAAGAATAGAAATTTCCTTGTCTCTGGCTATGGGGCTTGAGTACTGAGAACTTACTCAGTTCTACCACAGGCGCGATCCTCAGTGTCAAAAGAGGAAGAGGAGACAAATGCTGGACTATTCCCGCCACACCAAGTGAAAGGAGAGCCGGCCTGTGACTGATTTACAGTGGCTTGGGGAACTCTATCCTCACTGGCCTGGCTACCATCTTACCATCGTGTTAGTTCATCCGCTGGCACCATCAAGTACTAACACGAATACTAACCTTTACAGATTGCTGACTATATATATGTGAGGTACGGTTCTAAGTGTTTATGCGTATTAACTTGTTTAATCTTCACAAACCCTAAGGATGCAGGTATTACTATTACCTCCATGTTACCTATGTGAAAACCGAAGCACAGAAAGGTCAAGTTCTGTGTGCAAGGTCGCACAGTGATTGGTGGAATATGAACTCAAATGTAGACAGTCTGGCTCCAGGGCCTCTGCTCTTGACCATGACGCTGGACAACCTCTCAAAAGAAGACTGGATAGCAAGGTAAAGGCCGTAATTTGAGACGGGGCTACTTGCTGTACAATATGAAGGCTTGGGAATTTTCTGTTCTGATGGTTAGCAGAAAAGAAATCTGCTAACTTTGACATTTTATGCAGGTCTTGGAGCAATTCTACATTCAGGGGGAAAAAGAAATTGAAGAAATTTCAGTGTGGGGCGCCTGGGTGGCTCAGTCGGTTAAGTGTCTGCTTTCAGCTCAGGTCATGATTCTAGGATCCTGGGATCAAGTGTGGCATCGGGCTCCCTGCTCAAAGGGGAGTCTGCTTCTCCCTCTCCCTCTGTCTGCTGCTCCCCCTGCTTGTGCTCTCTCTCTCTCTCAAATAAGTAAATAAAATCTTAAAAAAAAAAAAAAGAAATTTCAGCATGTACTTTTGGAGCTTCACCCTGTCATTATCTATATAGATTCAAGCATACTCATTGTGGGGTAACAGAGAGAGAGAAAGAAAGAGGGAAACAGAGATAGAATTTAAATGCACAGTGGGGTCCCAGACAGGGAGGGAAGGAAGAGCTGTTTCCCAGCTCCCTCCAAGCCTCTCTTGCCCGGCAGCAAGTCTGTGATTAAAAGATAAGGTTTTTCTTTTCGTATAATCTGGTTCCTCAAGGCAAGCCAACTTACTTCATCTGGTGCTCAACTGAAAAATAGTTGTAAAACTTGAGAAAAAACTGTGTGGGACTGACTTGGAGATGGTGTCTCAGTCTCCATGGGGGCATGCAGAAGTAATCTGCAGTGTATTTCATTTTTGCCTTCCACACTTAGAAACCCCAGCCTCCTACATGAACTGTAACCAAATTAATCTCAGTATGTATGACCTCCATTTGTCTCGCCATCATTCTCAAGCATTTCTCTACAGATATCATCTACGGTGATTTGGGGGCCCAGCAACGGTTATTTTAAAAGAGAAACTTATTCCGTATTATGACCTGTGATCCTAATTCCCTGGTTCTTGACTCTTTAGTCTGGCTGTGGAGACAGTCTCATATAGGACCCTAAAAAAGCACCCTATCACGGGGCGCCTGGGTGGCTCAGTGGGTTAGGCCTCTGCCTTCAGCTCAGGTCATGATCTCGGGGTCCTGGGATCGAGCCCCGCATCGCGCTCTCTGCTCAGCGGGGAGCCTGCTTCCCCCTCTCCCTCTGCCTGCCTCTCTGCCACTTCTGATCTCTTTCTCTCTGTCAAATTAATGAAGAGAATCTTGGGGAAAAAAAAAAAAGCACCCTATCACAACACTGAAGCCTGTGCTGTCACTGATAATGGCTTGTTACTACGGTTTGATTGCTTTTTTAAAATTAGGGCTCACCAGTAGTCTACAAGCTCTGTGAAGGCTAACAATGACCTATCTTGGGCATTCAATACCCAGCTGATGAAAAATGAATACTGTGCAAGTTTATATACCAAAGTACAATGCGATGCTTGACGCGCGGGTCAGGAAAAATGACACTGCATACAGCTCTCGGAGTGTTGCCAAACTCTGAAACCAGGCATTTAGAGCATTCACTCTTGAACCTTCCTTTACTCAGGGTCTGTTTCTCTTTAGCTGTACGTGTCTTGCGGGGTGATCTCATCCGCTCCCCAACATCAACCCTAGGACACCACCACCCACATTCTCGTATCTCCCCTCCACCTCTCCCCTGAGCTCCATGTCTCATTTTCCAACTGCCCTCAAGATATCTCCAACGGCCTTACTAAGCAAGGCAAGGTGACCATTTCCAGGACTAGCTTTATCTTCACCCTCCTGACTCTACTCTGACTCTACTCCGTTTCTATTTCCCAGACTGAGGGCTTGTTTCCTGCCGTAGTTTAAAGTGAGAGTTCAGAGGTGTCAGACACACCTGTGTTCAGATCCTAGGGAGACACGGACTGGCCCATCCTACGACACGACGACACTGGGCTTCTCTGCGTTCAGGTTTTCGCAGCACTAAAACGGCCCTGATATTCCCCGGGAGAGTTGTGCTGTTGACTACATCCAATAAAGTATTAAATTCCTGAGTGCTGGGCCAGGTCTGCAGCGTCAGCCTGCAGTAAAAAAGGGCCTTTTCTGATTTATTCTCTGTACCAGTGAATTCATTACCTCCATCCACCCAACCTCCTCAGCTGGAAAACTCGAAGCCTTCCCATTCTTCTGATGATAGTTCCAATGCCTCCTAATTCAAAGAGTCCCTAAATTCTGCCCATTCTATTGGTCACACTCCTCCCATGGGCTCCTCTTCTCCGTAGCCACGGTGTCCTTCATTGCCGCCCTTATCTTCATCTGTACCACTGTCACCACTGGCTGGTTCCTTTCTGGGTTTCCAGGCTCCCTACACTTCAGCCCATCCATCACAGTGACACCAAAGTCCTCTCTGTTAAAACCTCCATCAATCATGTCACCCCTCGGCCTAAACACCTTCCATGGCTCCCCCAGGTAAAGTCCACAGCTGCACTTGTTAGGAATGGGGTGGGAACTATCACTTATTATGATAAATAACTCGTCGGGATCTTGACTTTTTTTTTTCTTCTACTTAATGACCGCAGCAATGCCAATGAAATAAATATAATTATCCTTGTCTTAGAGATTTAAAAAATGAGGCTAGTCAGTAGTCCAAAAAACCACCTGCGTCTTAATCAGTCCGAGACTGGACTGGTTTGACTCTAGCCTGTACAATGAATTCACATCTTATTTAGAGAATACGCTCTAAAGTCAAAGCATAAAATGAAAACCCCGCATAAGTCAAAGACAGCCTCTCGGAGGGGCTAAATGCAGCCGGTATTTCTTTTGGTGTAGGAAAGAATGCTGTTTCTTTAGCTGACACGGGACGAAGAATCAGGCGGCATACAACACCCACACTATTCAACTGTAGTCTTTTCCTCGCGTTCCACTTTCGCGGAGTATGTACAGTTGGATCCATGTCTAGGACCCAGAATATCTGGCTGACAGAGCACTCAGAGTACACCATAAGTATCTGTAAAACTACCGGTACTCTCAAACAACCGTGGGGGAGGGGAAGGCAGAGAGCACTCGGCTTCACATCCTTAGCACGTGGCTTTATACACTACGTGCAAAACAAGTGTGCAGCTGATTTATACACAGGTTGAAAACAACAAATACCCTCTCTTCCTCATCTTCCAGTTCAGCTCCCTCAACAGTCAGGACACCTTCCCAATGAGCTGAGGAGGAAGTAAGATTACCAGGTGGGTCCTTATTTGATCCTGTGAAGTAAATGAGCAACCTGACTCTGGGGTTTGAGAACAACATCTTGCAGAGTAAGGAGTATGCTGACAGTTCCCACAGGCTCCTGAGTCAAAGCCGAACTGCAGGTTCATGGGTGGAGAGAGCTGCTCTGAAAGCTGCCTCATTTTCTGGTTTAGCGCGGTCAGGAACAGGAAATCGAACCTTCGGTATTTTAGGCTTTGAGTCTATGCCCTTAAAAAGCACCCAGCACCCCTGGGGTCTTTGAGTGTGGAAGGAGCGTGCACATTTAATGTGCCCATTGGAAAAACGATGTTGGAAGCCTGAGCTTTGACACTGTGTCCATCTGCCCAGGAAGAAACACTTGTGTGATGAGCCCTGTCCACCCAGAGTCTTTGTCCCTGATTTCCAGAGTCCTTCGAAGAGGCACTGGCATTGAGATCATCGTACCTAGCTCCTCAGAGCAGTCTTGTGTTATGGACAAGTGGACTCTAAAATTAGTCTTGCTTCAACCAACCTGGTGGCCAACACATTTCTTTTACTCAATAAATTACAATGTAACATGATCTGGGTACAAATACCAGGCAAGTTCCCCAGGCCCTCTTGCGTCCTGCCTGGGGACAGTGTCATTTGCTTTATATCATTGTTCTAATCTGCTTTTTTTTTTATCTGATTAAGTCAGATAACAGGTCAAGCACTCAACCGTGCCTGCTATATTCTATAAGCTCAATAGTCAGCAGTAGTTGTTAGAATTCCTCTCTCAGTTCTCACCCCATGGTTGACGTCAAAGTAAAAGCCGAAGTCCCCACAATGGCCTATGGCCTAGAAGACGCTGCAAGATCTGCCCCTTGTTACTACTCTGATCTCACCTCTTCCTTTTCTTCCCCTCATTCATTCCATATGGACCTCTTTGTCTTTTCTGGAACATGCCAGGCCCATGCTACATTGGGACCTTTGTATGGACCAATTGTTCTAAGTCTCCCTCAGTGCACGGCATAAAGGAGATGTGCACTAAACATATGTTGAATGAGAGCTAAATGGATAAATTGGCTTGTGTGGTAAACTAACATCTCTTGGCCAATTGGAGTTCTGCGCTAAGTACTTCACTAATGGCTGAGGTCTTGATATCTTTGGGGAACTGGGACTCTGCCCCCTAATCGCTAACAGAAACTTTCGAGTGTTTTTCATGAATTAATTACTTTAATCCTCACCCCACCCCCCACCCTGCTGCAGTGAGCTATAGCGAGGTACTATTATTAGTCCTTATTTCAGAGAAAACAAAGCTAGTAAGTGCTGCAGGCTGGATATCGCGAGCCATTGACTACTAGTATTTTTGGCCAGGGAACACCCTTCAGGGCTAATGACTACTTTGACTGCTGCTTACTAGCCAACTCTGATTTTACGATCCCCTCTGAACGTCAGCTATACGGGCTGGGGATTTTCCTCGGGGACCTGCTTTCCCACCCACCCATGCGGCTGAGGTTTCTAGCACGCTCCCTAGCCAATCCCGCTCAAGTTACGATGGAGGAGGTCAGGCCAAATGGGTGAGGCATTGCAGGGGCAGAAACACCCCAGTTTTGTTTTTGTTTTTTCCCCTTAGAACTTACATTTCACAGAACCAGCTACTCATTAAGACACAGAAATGAATCTTTTCTTTAACAGTCAAATAATAATAGGATTTGAAGTCGGTGGGTCAGACAGGACATTATTTGGAAGTGATGCTGCTGGTTAGGTAGGATGATTAAGAACTGCTCTAGAGGATACAGACACTGGCTGGAATGCCCGCCCTTCCATCCCTCCTCCACCCTGCTCACACCAATCCATCCTGTAAGACTCATCTCAGCACCCTGCCCCCCAGGAAGCCTTCCTAGACTAGCCCCTCAGGCTAGATTAGGTGACCCCCTCTCTCCCCTCAAAGCACACTGTATCTTCCTCCACCATAATGCTTGGTGATCTGTACCGAAGCCACCTGTCTTCTCAGCGCCCCTCAGACCGTAGACCGGAATACAGAACAATCTCCACCACGTTTTTGTATCCCCAGTGCCTAGTGAATGCAAGGTGCCCAACAAATGACCGTTGACTGGAACGGTCCCACCCTCCTGAGATAACACCACCTCTTAGATTGCACATCTGCCCTGTCGTCTTTGGTCTGACTCAGACTGAGAGGTAAATGGCACAGCCCTTAGAGTGACCAGGTTCAGCTCAAGAAAGCCCACACGATGTGATCAGAGTCACAGCCTTCAAAGTGCATGCCATCCTCTTGCCATATACTCCAAAGCTCACCAGTACTCTCAATGAAATCAGTCAGCCCTATTTCTCCTAAAATAAAGGTATTAAAGGAGTCATTATATTTTCCATAAGGCTCTTCCTTTCTCTTTGAAAGGGAAAGGAAGCACAGCGGGATGATAAATTATCTCCTTTTGATTCAGCCAACATGTGTAATGATAAGAAAGCCAGTATCAACCAGAATATTTATAACTTCTCAAGTCCCACTGGGTACAGATTTAAAAAATGCATGATGTTTGTAGGTGATGCTATTAATACTTTTTGAGCGTCTACTTTCAGAATAGTCCACTGGGTCTCAGTAAAGAAATAGCACATGCCGGGAGAATAACAACACATTCCTTCTTAGTAGCATCAGCTATTCACGAAAAGTGCTGCCTTGAGTACGCACGCAGATAAATATTGCAGCAATCAAAGGGGCAACCGAGTGCATCTGGAGTATCTGAAGAACAACCCCTATGGGATTTATGAAGTCAGAATCTTTAATATCCCCCCAAACTTAATCCTATCAACGCTGACTAACGCTGTACTGAATTTTATAGCTATCAGGAAGATTAAAAAAAAAAAACAACAAAAAACCTACCCTGCTTATTTTGAAGCAACATCGACATAAGCCTCAAATCGGTGACAACAAACCACATACCACAAAGTATTTAAATGAATCAGATGTTCGGGTGGGGTCTGAACTTAAAAAAAAAAAAAAGACAAAAGGACAAAGCACAGAAGTTGAGAACCCCTGGTCATGGTCAGTGGTATTTCCATTTGAATTCTTGTAATAACCTTGCCCATTTTTACAGATGAGGGAACTGGAGTGAAGGCAGTTGGAGGAAATGCCTTGTGTTGTCTGGCCCATCGGGGGCAGGTGCAGGATTGGAAGCTCTGGCTGGGGGGTCAGCGTAGCCAAGGGGTAGACACTGGGATCTCTGGAGCCAGCTTGCCTGGTGTCAGGTGCTGGCTCCGACCCTTACTGGCCGGGTGACCTTGGGCAAGTTTCTCAGCTCTGTGACTCAATCTTCTCCTCTGCAAGATGGAGATATTAGTAGTATATACTTCAGAGGGCTGTGGTCACGATCAACGAGGTAACTTATATAAAGTGCCCGGCACACAGTCAGCATTATTTTGCTCTTATCTGACTTCAAAGCCTAGGCTTTTTCTGCCACATCAAGGGTCGATGTGGTGCAGCACACACAGTAGTATCTCCAAGCATAATTGCTTTGCTTATTGTCTGCAAATGATAAATGTTTGTGAATTAAGGTCGCACCCTAGTTTTCACTGGGTCTCAGTCCAGAAGGAAAGGTTTGTGGTAGGAGCAGGCATTAAAGGACACAAAATCTGGCTCAACAACAGAAATCTTTTCCACCATTTAGAACTCCCTGCCTGTCCTAGGAGGTGCCTCAATCAAAGGGCACTATTTAGTGGAGACAAAGAGCAGATTAAGGAACTGCTGCCTTCGAGGGGAAGGGGAAGAAGTGTGTGAGATAAACTCCAGGGATCTGTGTTTTCTCTGGAGTGGATTACTGGCTTCAAGTGCCGCCTCAAGGAGACAGTCATTTTTATGGGAAGGTAACTTCCGTTACATTACACGCACTTACCTTTACAAAAGGCATGAAAGGTACGATACAGAGGCTGTTATTAAAAATGGGGATGTAGGCAGTGTGTGTGTGTGTGTGAGAGAGAGAGAGAGAGAGAGAGAGATGAATTCATTCACTGATTTTGGGATATCTCAGTCAAATGGCCAGAGAAGTGATGATAGCAATGTAGTTAAATAAGTGACTAGGAATAACTTTATGCTTGCAATGAGAAAGCAAATACTTCGTGAGTTTCTAAATATATTCCATCTTCTATGCGAAATAAGTAATCAGATGTGTTTGGTTTTCTGAAGGAAAACCGGTATAAGCAATGTTCTTCTTTATTCTAATTTCTTAACAGAAAAGGACAAGCGACATCTCTGATTCATCGCTGGTCCGTGGAAGATACATCTTGGCCATTTTCCTGCAGGAATACTCAGCCTCGAGCCTGCCTTATCTCAGCAGTTTTTGCCTCATGTTTCTGTGCAAGAATAAGGAGGAGGAAAAGGAAACCTTAAAAGCGTTAACAAAAACCACCATGACAAAAATAAAAACAAAAACTCTACAGCAGCAAAGCTTCATTTGCTTTCCTGGTGGAAGTGTGCTCTCTCTCACGTATTCGTCCCCTCATCCATATTCTCTCTGTCCCCCGTGCTACTCCCCCATTTCTCGCACGTGAGATGGTATAGGAAAGGTGGGCCCTGTGCATTAAATATGTACACAGGGGAGGCTGCTTGTTGTGGAGCTAAGGGTGCAAGCTCTGGATGAGGCAAACACTAAATGTCATTAAATCTCAGGTTGTAGAATAGGGATAATAACAGTACCTATTCCAAAGGGCTATGGAAAGAATTATTAAATGAGATAACCAATGCACAGCTATTAGTATGATGTCCTGCACATAATCAATGCTCAGTAAGTGCTAATTATTTTTTTTCTAATTATTTCTCAAGGGCTCATCATTTTGTAAAAATAAGAATCTGAAGTAGAATTCCTACTAATACTTTAGTAAATACTACTGAGTTCTTTGATGATTCTAAAGGCACAAGCGTCAGGGTTGTACAGTGGTTTAGGATCTTCGTTAGAGGCAACAATTCTCACTGGGCCATGATATGCTCAAGTTTTAGCCAAAATAATATTTTAGTTAATAAAATGCTCAAAACAATTTACTGAAGCTTAAAAAAAAACACAAACCCCAATCAAACCCAGCTCTGTACATGTATAAAGTTATTACTTCCCTGTACTTTGGAGGGACAAAATTCAAGCTCTTCCCACAAACCTAACTGATCCTTCCAACAATACCGCCCCCCGCCCCAACCTGCCGGGTCCCTGTCAAACGCAGCTACATAAACACACATTAAAAGCTTAAGGAATAAATAAGGCAGAACTTCTGATGATATATTATGAAGGGATTAATTATCCACTTTCAGTTCTTTCTCTTTCTTTACTTTGCTCCTCCCGGACCTTCTTGGAGCTGTGCTAACTAGAGACAGACGAGTAGAGCCCAACTGGGAGAATCTAGATCTGGGTGGGCATTCTTCCTATGGGGCAGGGAGGATGATCAGTCTACCCTTAGGGTCTCCTTCTGGGGGAACGTTCTCTAGATCTTGAGACCCTCCCTGAAGAAAACAGCCTCTGGATTTTGATCAATTTTTATCTTTTTCTTTCCTCACCAAACGGCTTTTGTGCAGGCCCTTTTTACACATTTGCTAGCCGGTGTAATGAAGATGGTGGAACTCTGAGGCCTCTTCTAAGCCCCATATCTTTCTCGTCCCTTGACAGAAACACAAAGACAACCACACTGGAAGCTTCTGCAAGGGAAAGAGACGGAAGGTACAAGTGGTACAGAATAAATTCTAGGTATATGAGCAAAGGAGCTAAAAAGCACATTGCTTTTCCCGGACATAAGAGATATGGAGGCAAAAGAAAGTCATGAAAGGTGCTTTCCCTTCTTCTGCAGCCAAAACCCGATGTCATTGCAGCAACACAGCATTCAACAAAGTCCAACCTATTTTAAGTAATCTCAGGTGACAGATCATTGGCCCACGAAGAGACACAGACTGATGGATCACAGAGGAGAAAAAGCTCCCGGTGCTGTGAACCACGGCTAATCTCAACAGATAGAACTAGAAGAGACACACATCTCCACTTTCAAGTGTTTACTGGGTGACATCACTCTGGCGATTTAACCCAAGTGCTGTCTGGATTATCCAGTAAATGTCACATAATAGTACTCGAGTAGCTTAGATAAAGGCCTTAGAACACTGTGAATGAATTCATGCTGCAAAACGAATTTCCCGGATGGGTGCATAATCTTAACTCCATTGTCAGTCTACTTGGTGTTCTTTCAGGTGTAACTCTAACCTTGTTAAGTGACGTTTCTCTTGTATAGAGCTATGGTTCTGTTTTAGGAAGTCAACCCAGTAACGTCAGACGGTTTCCGTTATGTGCTTAAGAAAGTATAAGAT
Organism: Potos flavus; assembly: GCA_028534135.1. Taxonomy (NCBI): domain Eukaryota; kingdom Metazoa; phylum Chordata; class Mammalia; order Carnivora; family Procyonidae; genus Potos; species Potos flavus. The sequence goes on from CM052900.1 coordinate 10,023,200, forward strand.
TGAAGCTGTTGACCGCGTTTGGCAAAATAACGATTACAATATTAATCCATCAGGGAAACGCATATCAAAACAATGAGATACCACTTCACACCCACTAGGAGGGCTACAATCAAAGAGACAGATAATAACAAGTGTCGGCGAGGACGTGGAGCAATTGGAACCCTCACACACTGCTGGTGGGAATGTAAAATGGAGCAGTCGCTTTGGAAAACAGTCTGGCAGTTCCTAAAAAGGATAAACATAGAGTTACCAAGTGACCCAGCAACTGCACTCTCAGACAAATACCACAAGAAATGAAAATGAAAACATATGCCCACTTGTACATGAATGTTTACAGCAGCATTATTCGTGACAGCCAAAACACGGACACAACCCAAATAAGAGGTGGTAGATCCATACAATGGCACGTTATTCAGCACTAAAAAGAAGGAAGTTCTGGTTCATGCAGCAACATGGGTGAACTTGAAAACATGCTAAGTGAAAGAAGCCAGTTACAAAAGACCACGTACGCATGTTTACACGAAATGTCCACAACACACAAATCCACAGAGACAGAAGGTAGATTAGTGGTCGCTGGAGGAAAAGAGGAAGGGGATGCAAAGGATACATACAGGGTTTCTTTTGGAAATATCCTAAAATTGGTTGTGGTGATGGTTATAGAATTTTGTGAATATATTAAAAACCATTTATTATGTACTTTAAATGGGTGAACTCTATGGTACGTGAATTATAGCTCAATAAAGCAATTATGAAAAGGTATATTAACACATGAGATAGAAGTAAATATGACTGTCTAACTAAAGCAAGCACTGCTTCTTTGGGGACCCTAATGCCATCCTCCTTCACAACGTTCAGTGTATTACCTATCAGCTAAAGGCTCAAGAACTAGAGCATGGTCTTTCAGAGTCTCAGCAACCTCACTAATGTTCAATGTAATCCTGCTCCTCCCACTAATCAGTACACTGGTGATTAAGATTTCCTCCTATTTATATTCCCTACTACAGTAAGTAGCATGGAGCTTTCCACATAGTAGATGCTCACTTATTTATTGCATCCAATTGAAATATATGTCCAAAAATAACCAACTGGAGTCCGTAATTAAAATCAAACCAAGAATACTTTGCCCTGTTTGGGGATGGCTGGGGGATGGCTGATCACCACCACTAACAGCTACCTGCCCAACTCAATCTGGGGCATCGGAAATGCAATAACGTCCCTCACATCTTAGTCAGTCCTGGTTACAATAAGATTCATGCTCTTCAACTGTCTGGTGTGGATCTCCCTGGATAAAATCTGAAACTTCCCGGGAAGAAGTTACTTCTCACATGGATTAACTGACAAGATCCCAGAGGGTACAAGGAAGGCAGCATTCTGTTTCTCTGATATTTAACACCAAGAAATCCCCAGGTGGTCCTTTGGTTTGTTATACGACATACAGCTTGATATTGTGGGGACAACTTCTTGAGCTAGCCTGCCTGGGTTTAAATTCAACCTCTGCCACGTATTACTAGCTGCTCAACCTTGGTGCAAGTCATTTGACATCTCTGTCCCTCAGTTTCACCATCTGTGCAATGAGGATAATCCTAACACACACGATTGAGATTTCTGTGAGGGTGTACACCACTTAGAAGGATACCCGGAAGATAGCACGTGCTCAGTAGTGTAGGCCATCAGTGTAGTAAAACCTACATTTGCAGAATCCCTGACACAAGCCTCAGGCATAGAGAGCCATGGTTAGAAGACAGGACCACAGGTTATCAGATATATACCAGGCCCACCGGGACAGACTGAAGTAAAAACTATAAAAATACACTCTTTCCTCAATTCCTGGTTGGGAACTGGTAGTCTAAAGGAAGTGTTTGATAAATACAGCCTACCGACATTTAAATTTTGTTTTTCAAGTTGCAGAACCCTCCTGCAGGAGAGGAGGATCTTCTTTGATAGTTATGAGAGGAAAAGAATTACCACCACTGTGATCAGAGACGAGTAATTTTCAGAATGTACATGCTCTTAGTTTTCTTGTGGCCTTTCCATCACTGACAGGGCATCACAGGTGCTATGTAGTGGTCAGCAATATTACCAGCGGTAAGTGGCTTCTGAGAGACATTTCTAAATTCCTTATCTTTTTTTTTTTTTTTTAAGATAACTTGTTTGAAATCATTTCAAATTTTATCAACATTCTTTTGAAAACACACAGGCCTTTTTCACAATATTTCCCTTCCCACGTGTTCTCCACAGGTTCTCGAAGCTACAGATCGCTAGCGTGGCAGACACAGAATGCTCACCAAAATCCACATTCTCTTCTTCCTCCTAACTATACCTATTTGACTGGTCTTCCCTGTAGGCAGGTGTGGTACATGTCCTGGCCAATGAAATGTGAGTGGAAGTGACGTGTTCTTCCTTGTGCAGACATGGCCCACCCTCACTCTTTCCCCACGGACCAGCTTGGATGGAGGGAACTCAGGAGCAGAGAGCCACAAGAGAGAAGGAGCCTGGGTCCTTGAATAATTTTATGGTGCACACCTCACCCCCTGCTTGCCCATCGGCATTGAACTTTGCATAAGGAAAAATACACAATGGTAAGAAGCCGCTGGGGTTTTAGGGTTGTTCATACATTGTTCCCATTGCTTACCCTAATTAATATAGCTGGGTCAAAACTTTGTTAATTATTGTTTAGGCAATCTGGTTTGCTCCTACAATAGTTCTATTTCTGCTAGATATTGGCAACAAGGACACTCATGAAACACATTTCTCTCTTTTTTAAAAAGATTTATTTATTTGAGAGAGAGCGTGCATGCACAAGTAGGGGGAGGGGCAGAGGGAGAGAATCCCCAGGCAGACTTCCCACTGAGCACAGAGCCCACCATGGGTCATGATGTGGGGCCCAGTCTCAGGACCCTGAGATCATGACCTGAGCCGAACCCAAGAGTAAGACGCTTAACCAGCTGAGACCCCCAGGAGCCCCGAATGAAACACATTTCTTAAATCCCTTTGCTTTTAGTTGTTTTTAACTATCACCAAGATCACTGGATACATCCTTTCCATTGTATTGACGAAACACATCCTGGTGAATCATCTGATCTTGCCACATTCCTTTTCAGAGAACATGTCTTTTGCATTGTGTTATTTGTAATCTCAGTCCAGATCTCTTTGCAGAGCTGGGCAAAGTGTATCTGCTACTGTGCACTTAATCATTCACTATCTCAGAGAATTATTTTATAATTACATCGAACCCTGGGCTAGGAGTTGACCAATTTAAAACAGTCAGATAAAAATTAAAAGATATCAGCAAAAATGAATTACCCTTATTTATAATTTTCAGGTAGCTCTTTATAGCAACCTCTTAATAGCCCATATATTTAATATAAACCACATTTTTTATATTAAATTTATAAATGGAATGAAGGAACCTTTTCTGATTATTATCTCCAACCTCTTGGGATGAATAAGCAAAGTCAAAATAGCAACATTGAGTTTTAACACCAGTAAGTACTTTCTGAAAGTTTCTATTCTTGCTTAGTAACTCTTTTCTCTTGCTCATCTTTTAAAAATGTTCTTAGTATTCGCTACAATTAGAGCTATAAAATACATGCTTGTTTGTTTACTGACTGCTTTCATTATCAGACTGTAATTCCTAGGAAGACTGAACTTATATCTGTTTCTGTTCATCCAACAAATATTTATTGAATGCCCATCATGAGGCATTGCTCCAGGTACTGGGGAATTAAACATAAATAAGGTAGAGTACCTTACTGAAACCTATAGGCTTCAAGATGCCTATGGTTTGGTGGAGGAAACAGACTAAGCCTATAAATAATATATACTGGGATAAATCCTACGTCGTATTTTTCACTTCATGTATCCTTGCTGTCTGTCCAGCTCACGATGGCCCAACTTATCTGAGAACTGTCTCTTTTGCATTCATATGGGTGTGAACATAACCGTATTTGTATCCTATGGCTCTGTCCCCTTGACCACAATTTCTTGGATCACAGTAGACTACTGAGCTATGCTGCATCAACAAACTTCTCTCTTCTGAGAGGTTGGAATTGGAACTAAGAGATTCTAATTCCGTCTGAGCTCTTTAGTTGAACTGAAAGAGGATCTATAACCTAGAGTAATATGCAGTAGTCATCTTCTGCCAGATGGCTGGGGAAACTGACAAAACTAGTCTAAAGAGAGAGACAAAAGGAGCAAGTCACGGAAAGGAGTAAAGATGAGAGATTTTACAGTCTGAGAAAGACCTGAAAGCCTATTTCATATCCTGGTTCTAGTCTCTTTTCCCATGAGACACCTGTACTTTATAGCTTTTCTCTCTCTTATTTTTGCTAAAGCTATTTTGTTAGTGTCTTATGTTTTCGATCATGTCTTAACTGAGACATTTCTATTTGATATAAAATATTTACAATTCTACTTAGCCTCACTTATCTCACTTATTTTCATAGCGTAAGACATGTGTGCTATCACCAAAATATGTAGCTTTTCCCCCCTGTGTTATAAACACTGCATCTGTTGGATTTTAATCCTTAGGAATTCTAGCAAAGCTTCTCAGGTGCTTGCCTAGAAGTTTCCGAGTTTCCTCACTGGTGATTTTATAATGCAGACTCATTTCTATTCAAGGGCAGAACATCAAAGGCCAACATTCTTTAAACTCTGTGAAAAACACTATCACATGTGTACCCCATCTTTTGTGGCTAGTTAACATTCAGGGGAGAAACTAATTCTTCTTATAAACATCAATGGTGTGTTTGTACTCATAAACAAAAAGGCTTTGATAATGAGTGCTTTGATTTCAGCTCCGTAAGTCGATCAGCTAGTCTGATTAACAACTGCTGCTAACTGGAGCCACCAGAATCCGAACACACCTAAAGTACGTAGCTTTAAGGTCCTACTCGAGAAAAGGAACTTAAGCTTTTCTATAACTTAACCTTCACGTTAATATTTATGTTACATTTACACTTAAGCTTTATATTAGACTCCAGAGATTTCTGTAACAGCACACCCATAAATATCTGCTACTTTTAAAGCATATTTCTTCTTTATTCTTTGCAGATAGGTCAGGCACTGTGAATGTAAGGGGAGTAAGACCTGGTCTCTGTCCTAAGAGAGCTCAGTTTACTGGAAAAGACAGACAGGAAACAGGAAACCATCATGCCGCGCTCTGATAAGTGCCACGCTAGAGATACCAGTATGGATGAGAGGCATCTAATCTATCCTGAGGTGAGCCTTTGGGCTAAGTCCTAGAGAATTAGGAGGAATTAGGCAGAGGAGGAGCAGAGGCTGAGACAGATTCGCAGAGGGAAAGGAGCATATAATGCTCGTGCATATGGCAACAGTGTAAGGCAGGAGACGGTCTCCATGTTAATATTCCAGTGTGACAGCTGTGCCAACAGGGTGCTCTGGATAATCGCCTATTTTCCTTCAAAGCTCCTGTTTCCAATAGCTTATTCTGTGTTCTGATTACTCTAGAAATTCTGATTCAACTCAACAAATATTTAGTGAGAACTTAGTAAGTTTTAGGTACTTTTTTAGTCTCTGGGAGTACACAGATTGAGTAAGACTAAGGGAATAGTACTTTCCTAAAGAAGCTCAGCCTAGTGGGGAAGGCAGATACACAGCATCTGGAGAGGGCTGAAAAGGACACATGCACATAAATAAAAGAATGATAAGGCCTGAAATGAGTCTTTAAGAATGAATAAGAACACACTAGCCACGTGAACAATAACAAACGTGAGAGAAGCCTTTCGAAACAGGGAAAAACCTAAGTAACAACTGGCAGGGAAAAGGATCAGGGCACAGGGAGAGAACAGATTTGAGAAATAGCTAGGAAGCAATATAATTGAAATAGGATGACTAAGAGCGAAAGAGGGGGCTCGTCTATTATGACTCCAGGTTTTGTTGTCTGAGTGAAGGATGCATTAGCTGAGGCTGGGATTGCAGAAGGAAGAGCTGATTCTGGAAGGAAACAAGGTCCTGCGGAATCTGCAGAGCAGCCCCATCCAAGTGGAGAGAGAAGTAGTAACAGGATTATGGTCTGGCGCAGCCACTCTGGAAACAGCAGGGAGGTTCCGCAAAAAGTTAAAAATAGAACAACCCTACAACCCAGCAATTGCATTATAAGGATACAAAAATACTGACTCGAAGGGGCACATGCACCCTGATGTGTATAGCAGTATCATCAACAGTAGCCAAACTATGGAAAGAGCCCAAGTGTTTATCCACTGAAGAAAGGATAAAGATACACACACACACACACACACACAAACACACACCATGGAATATTACTCGACTATCAAAAAGAAAGAAATCTTGCGATTGTAATGATGTGGATGGAGTGAGGGTACGTTACGCTAAGTGAAATAAGTCAGTCAGGGAAAAGATAAATACCATATGATTTCACACATACGTTGAATTTAAGAAACAAAACAAATGAACATAGGGGTTAAAAAAGAGAGGCAAACCAAGAAATAGACTCTTAATGATAGAAAACAAACAGAGGGTTTCTGGAGGGGAGACAGGCGGGGGATGGGTATTAGGAGGGCACTTATGAGCACTGGGTGTTATACGTAAGTGACAAACTATTAAATTCTACTCTGAAACCAGTATTACACTATGTTAACCAACTAGAATTTAAATAAAATCTTGAAACAAAACCAAAAAAAAAAAAAAAGAGAGAGAGAGAGAGAACTGAAGAGCTGTATAAAAAAATTAATGCCCACCCTCCAAAAAAACCAGGATTATAGCTAGGGATCTCGCTCAGAAGCACAAACAAGGGGTGGGAGCTTAAGTCACTGAGATGAAACAAAGAGCAAGCCAATGTAAAGGCGGGCAATTGGCTAAAAGCAGAATCCTTGAAAAATAGTAGAAGCAGCTCACAAAGGAGATGAAGTGGGGAGCAGTGAATTTTCTAGGAGCATTCCGTAATCAAACATTTTAAATAAAGCAGAGACTTGGTAAGATACAGACTGAAAAATTCTGCAATCTGGAGACCTTCCGGAGAGGGTTCACTGGAGTGGTGGAAGGATCAGACTGCCATGATGGAGGAGTGAATGGAAGAAAGAAAGCGGTCCCTGGGTATTCAGACCACTCTTGTAAGATGGCTGCAGGAGAAGGGGAAGTGAGAGAAGGGGCATGTCTCAGTGCAGGGAAGTCTCAATCTCTCTCTGTCTCTCTCTCATCTATCAATACTTTTAAAGGAAAAGACAAAAAGTTTTGAGTGGGTTTCTAGGCTGAGAGTAAAGCCGGCAGAGATGGACAGACCGATGATATTGGTGAGAGGCCATAATTTAAGGAAATGGTCCTGGAGGAGAAAGTTGTCCTAATGAGGTAATCTATTTTATTTTTTATAAATATTTATTTTTAAAAAATAATTTTATTTTAATAATTTTATTTATTTCAGAGAGAGAGAGAGAGAGAGAGAGAGTGCGAGTGGGGGAGCAACAGAGGGAGAGACTCTCAGGCAGACCCCCTGCTGAGTGTGGAGCCCAACACAGGGCTCAATCCCAGGACCCTGAGACCATGACCTGAGCCGAAATCAAGAGTTGGACGCTCAGCTGACTGAGCCACCCAGGCACCCCTGAGGTAGACTACTTCAACAATTTGAGCTTCTAATCGTCTCTGGCCAGGAGAGTTGTCAAGCAATATACGTCCCAAGGCCAAGTATCTGTGGAAAGCGGTAGCAGCAGACAGCAGTGGTGTTGGGCCTGGAGCTACAGCAGGCAGCAGGAGACAAATTTCCTATCTTATTAATCCTGAAGGCTTCTGACTTGCTTAGTAAAACCCTGTAGAGGAGGTACATATAGTGAGATTGGAGAAAGTTCACCCCCTCATCTGCGTCTCCCGCAATGCTGTAATCAACAAAGGACCAGACCCCTCGATCCAGGGGATTACAATCACGGCACAAACATGACTTTCTGAGGCTTCAGAGGAGTCAGGTTTGAGTCTGAGTCTCAGCTTTGCTAGAGATTAGCTACCGGCTTCGGGCCACTTCATTGCTGTAGGCCTCAGTTCCTTTACTTACAAAATGGAGCAAAGCAATGGATGCTACACAAACCAGACTGGGAGGCTCGAGCAAGTTCACAGACATGAGAGTGCTTTGTAAAATATAATGCTCGGTGCAAATACATGGTGTATGATGCACACATGAAGATGTTATTTGAGGTCTCAGAAAGTTGGGCAAAGCTGGAAGAGACTGCCCATGAATCCTTTCCGTTGTTACCACTGTAAAAAGACATAATGCAAAGGAAAGTGTTAAAGCAAAGACCTTCAGCTTTCACTGATGACTAACTCCTTTCCTTTTTCTGGCAGTCTTGCAATCCTGAGGAGCCCGAGGGTCAGGTGTTGAGAGGGGAATACAAATGAGTCTTCCCAGGCACTGGAGCCTGGGGGGGGGGGGGCGGACAGCGCTGCTGGAGGCACCGTTCCTGGGGGTAGCGTGCAGCATCGCACGATGGAGACCATTCACATAGGACTCCAAGGCCCAACTTCATGGTTAAGGGCTCAAGTTTGAGTCAAGACAAACCTGAGTTCAAATTCTGACTTGGCCACTTATTAGCCCTGTAACCTTAGACAACCCAACTTCACTGAGGTTCAGTGTCCTCATCTGTGAACTGGGACAACACCACCTACTTTAGAATGTAATGATTAAATACAACAATGTGCTCGTATCCATGTGAGTATGTATGCACATGTGTGTGTACATGTGTGTGTTTGATTCCTGGTATACTGTAAGGGCTCAAGAAATGGTAGCTGTCATAGGGGGTCTGTTGTTGGAGGATTCACAGAAGCTTGTTTTCACATACAGCTGTTATTCACTGAGAGCTTACAGGTATAGTGTTATCTAAACATACATGTTTAATCTCTTATGCCTCTTGATGGGGTGCCTGGATGGCTCAGTCCGTTGAGCGTCCGACTCTTGGTTTTGGCTCAGGTCATGATCTTGGGGTCCTAAGATCAAGCCCCGTGTAGGGCTCTGTGCTCAGTGCAGAGTCACTTTGGGTTTCCCCCCATCCCTCTCGCCCAACCCACCCCTGTGTGTATGCACATGCTTTCTCTCTAAAATAAATAAATCTCAGAAAAAAAACTTTAATTAAATTGATTTTAAATGAAAAATTTAAAAAAGATGTTAGTTGAAAGACACACACAAAATAAAATAAAACAAAAAATTAAAAAAAATCTATTATGCTATTTGAACTTTAAAACTCTGAGAGTAAAAACTATGTCAATCCCATTTTTCTCTGGATCTCTGGGTATAATAAAGTGCCCAGCATAGAGTAGGTATTTAAGAAATATTTGTTGACAGAAGGAAGGAGGAAAAAAAAAAAGAGGGAGGGAAAAAGGGCAGGAAAGGTGGAGGCCAAAGAGAGGGAAGGTGGGGTGGGTATTGAGAACTCCTGACTCAGGTGCTATGAAATTCAAGGACTGACAAAAATAGAAACAAAGCATCTCCAAGCTACCAAATGGATGGAGCCTTCTTATAAAAAAGCCACTTTCTGTGCTGATGTGATTTATTTTTGCTCCTCTAAGCTCTGGTATAATATTTCTCTCCATCTGGCAAGTGGGAACGGACCAGCTATATTTCAAGTTTGCTAACAAAGATTGCTTAAGGTAAATATTTGTTGCCTGCCAGAGCAAACCATACCATTTTAGTTTTAGGTTATTTTAATGATAAGCTCCTTCAGATCTCGTTCCATTGATACGTTGTAGTACAGCATGGAAGTACATTTCACTCAAGTCCCAACTATATTTAGAATCCCTTTCACACTGCATCATTCAAGCAGATGTGGGACCAGCTGCCGCTAATTCTTTCCTAGAATCTTACCGAGATGTGGATTTTAGTAAGGTTTTTAAAAATAAGTTACACAGGTGTCATCTCTGAGTCAATTAGCACATTAGCTATAAAAAGAATATGTACAAATTAGGCTTTCTTTCCACAAGCTCCAAGACAGGAACAGGGTTTTCACTGTTTTTGATCAATCTGTTTTCATTCTGTTGTATTAAGGTATTCTTTTCCACAAAACAAAAATAAAGTTCTCCCTGGATTGTGGCACTACACTTTTTTTTTTCTTGTTGTTGCTAGTACTTATTCTAGTATTATCACAGAATAAAGTGATTCAATGAAGTCCTTTCTTTGGGTTCAGATCCAAGGAATATTGATCAAGCATGGCAAAGAAACTGCAAGTAATTCCGTATCCACTGTTATTTTTCCCTAAGCGACTTAAAGATACTAAAACGAATTTGAATGTCCTGTCTTCAAATATGTGGGAAGTCAGAGAAACAGCTGGGAATCCTGAAAACACCTGCATGTAGGTATCTTGGGGGCAGTCACTGGTTCAATGGTCCTAAGCAAGGCTGGAACGTTTCTGGTCCAGTTTCCTCATTTCCAAAACAAGGACTCGCGGATCAGATGGCCTCCAGATCCCCGGCTGCTTGCTAGAATCCCGTGCGCCCTGCAGTGGCCCACAGCTGGGGCTCTGCCTCTGCACCCCACTCCGAGTCTTAGCCACAGCAGGGACCCTTTCGAAAGCATGTCAAATGAAGTCGTGAGAATCGAGAAAGTCTTCTCTCCTTAGGGGGTATTAATATTATTATTATTTTAATAAAATGGGAGCACCCAAAAGTCAAATTTTCACTCTGGATCTTTATTTTAGTGTTTCTAAAGCCAATAATGTTCTAATGCTGTGTTGTGGCCCAGTGTGCCTGAGTGGAAACCAAGAGATGGGCAAAAGTGGCCTTGGGTTCTTCCTGGGTAGTCTCCAGGTTGACTGTGCTGCATGGAGGGGCGTGCACGCCTTCCCCATGAGGTTACGTTGACAGCCCGCGCCCACCCTCAAACCACGATTTTCATCTGTGCATCTCTTTCTGTGTTACAATACTTAATTACGTCTAATCTTCATATTCTCCTAATCTTACTGACGTTCACAGAGGTTAAGTGGTTTCCAGCTGGTCACAGCGACTCAGAGAGACAGAAGAGGTGCCGGAACCCGCTTTCCTTAATTCCCAGCTCGGTGCTTCCGGAACCAAATACAACAGCAGCAACCACGGCAAATCAGCAATACTCATTTGCCGGGTGTCAGGCATCTAGCAAAGAGCCCCACCTATAAGGTTATCTTAATCCATCATCATAATAACACTATGAGGGAGATATTATTATGATCCCCACTCGCAGATGTGGACAGTGAGACCACAGACAGGTTACCTAATACACCCGAGGTCACACAACAGTCAAGAAACACGATCGAGGTTCTAATTCAGGCACTTGCTCTTTCAACAGTTATGCCAGATCGCCTTCTTACAATAGACCGCTGCCGCCATCACAGTTTCCAGCCATAATTCAGGGGAAAATATTTGCAAGAGTCCCGGCTTGCCTAATAGGGCTCTTCCCCGGAGCTGCAAGTCATGCATGACAGTAGTCACTGGTGTCAGGGCATCCCGCTCTTGTGCAGCCCACAGAGACTGTGAGGGTGTAGACCGCATAGCTTTATTCCCAGTGCCCAAGCACAGCTCTCTGATACAGAGACGACTCATTGTAACTGTGTGTGAGCAGAACCCAATGGAAATTAACAAGTCTTCATCAACACAGACTGAAGGACAGATTTTCTTCGGGTTATAAATGCAGCTTAAAATTAAGACACAAAAGCCTGAAATTGAAAGGATGAGCTCTGACTCTGAATTGAAGGGAATCAGTGGAGCAGAAATAAATATGTGACCCACCCACTCGGTGTATCCCCAGATAGAGATTTTATTCAGCTACACATTGGTTTTAAGTTTCTTATCAACAGCCAATATTTAAACATGAAGAGATGTCATTAAAAAATCCAAATTTCCAATTTCTCAAGAAAAACTGGAACCCATGATAACTAGATGGGGCATCTGCTCGCTGGCTCACCAATTACAGCGGGACCAGTTTTATCTATTTACTTTCCTTCTTGGCCTCTAGGGGACTCTTGAGTTTGTCAACTATAAAGCTACACAAAAGGTAGAAGAAGATTTGGAAGTACCTCTGAGTCTCCTAAGATTCTTGAGTCACTGCTTCAATCCAACGATCCAATCTGGCCAGCCTAGCTATGGAGTACATTGAAACTGTAGTCATTCAGTGACTGAGATTTCAGCTTTGCCTCAGATGACAAAAATCAATCGACTGCTCACTCAACCTGGATCAGTCGTCGCCAAATCCGGAATGTCTCCAGCTTAAGCACCACCACAAAAATGACAAACCGGGCCAGTGTCCCTTCACTGGCTGCAGGTCAAATCATCCACACTGTTGTTTTGCTGTGCCCTGCACAGTGGGGGCAAAACACTGAACCTTTTTTAAAAAAAAGCCATCTTCATCTGCTTATAATTATCACAAGGATGTAGGCAAAAAGTTGACATTTGCATTCGCTGACTGGGTAGGTGAGCAGGGTTTTCTTCCTGAAAACTTTTGTGGTCTCTGCAGCTGTGCTACTATTCAGGAGACCACAGGTCTGGAGAGCAGCAATCAGGGAGGCTGATATGCATTTGAGAAAAGTCTTAAGTTACTAAATTAAGCAGGTTTATACAATCCAAAATATAGTCACAGATGAACGACGCTGGTTCTAAAATGAGATTTGCCCTTACTGAAATTTTGGATTTTATAATGTAAGAAAAATATTTCTTCAATTAGTCAGTGGATTGCTATTGAATCCTAGGCCCTAAATAATCTACAGACATTTAAGGGCTTTCTCCTGTCTGGGTGGGTCCCAAATGAAAAACTAAAAATCTTTAAGGGGTCAAAAGTATTGCTAGAATTACACACCCAGTATCATTTTATATTACAGTCAGCTAGACTTCAAATAGAGACTTTTAAAAATGAAGTGAATGGGATCATTTCTGAACAGGATTTTTTTTTTAATGGTATGTATGATAGGAAATAGGCAGTTTCTTTCACTGTTAAAAAAATAATTCCTGCTTGTTAGAAAGTCTGCAATCAATCCAGCTTTATTGCTTCAAATAAGCAGTTTGCACACAGAACAATAAAACTGTTTAATAAAAGAACATAATAGGCTTAGCAGATGTTGCAATCACAGAACATTTTAGGTAAATGGTTTTAAAAGGACATTTCCTCAGTTTAGAAACACACTTTGGAAAATCAAATTCAGTTGTTGAATTTATGCAGGCTCTCTCCGAGGGACTATTTGGGCCTATTTTTCTCTAGCAGAAACACAAGACTGAGTTTACAATGAGCCAGCTTCCAGCAAAAGCAGGCCAGAGGGAGTGTAACTCCTTTAACTAGCTCACATACCCACGTTCCTGCTTGTGTTGCTAATAAAGACATCTTGGTGGTTTCTTAAAAAAAAAAAAATCTTTACCATTTGTTTGCTGACAGCTTTGAGAGGTATCAAAGAAAACTGTCACTTTCTTAGCAATGAATCCTTCAACACTGATTAAACACTCTCTAGATGAGGACAGATGGATGGTTCCTGCCCTCAAGGAACTTATGCTCCACTGGAAAAACAAACAATGACACATAAAACACAAGCTCATTATTACATAGTTTCAGCCATTTCTTGCTAATTGATGGAGAGTATCGCAGACTGGTGGGTTTACTATGTCATTCTTCTGCTAATAATGCCGCCTACCTAAGGACAAACTTTTTAAGGCTGATGTAAGACAGGACTTCAGCTCAAGGGAGGAAAAAGTGTTACAATTTTTAAATATCATTTAATGTAACCTATCTACCAGGAAGATAGGCAAGCATGGCAAGTGGCCAACATTTTAAAAGTGCATGCTTATTTCCTAACAACAAAGTGGATGCTATAATTTATTAGAATAATCAAGTACAAATTTTGATTTAAGTCTGTCTAGTGTCACAACTCTTAGCTTCAAAAAGAGAAAAATCAAAGTAGCAATCTTCTCATCTTAATGCATCCTTTTTGCCTTATGACCAACAAATTCCCCAACCCTAAACACTCACCTTGTATCTGCTTCTAGTCTAAGCAGACTTAACACCAGTTTAGTGACTTGATTCTAATTAGTACTCTTATTTAACAAATTTATTTGTGAGAAGTCAGCATGATCATTACCATTCTCAAATAATAAGACCATTTTTCACAAGGAAGCTATGCTCTGGCTGTGGCATTGAAAATGTTAATGTTCACATTGCCACAATCAACCATTTGCACTATATGGGGGATGGGGGGCAGGGAACAACCCTTGATATATCTCAGGGCTCCATCTGTGCTAACCGCCTCGGGCTCAACCATGTCTCGGCTCCCAGGTGCACTGAACCACATCTATCAAAATATTTACCCCTAAAATAGCTTTGTAATAAGAGTAGAATGTCCTTTTTGATAATTTCCTTTGAAAAATTCGTATGTATTTAACTGGCAATTCTAAATTCTTGGCAGATGATGGAGCACATGAATCTACTTATTTAAAAAAAAAAACTCCCTCCCATGGTGATTAGAGTTAATGTATTATAATAACTATACAAACATATAATATATTTAATATGCTTTACACCTTCACCTTTGACTATGGCTCTAATCTCCAGTGGAGTGTGCCTCATTGCTAATCCCATCCTGGTTCTCACCCTGAATTGAATGAATCCTTGCTAGATGGGTAGTGGGGAGACATTGTTAGGTAGGAGCCTTCAGCAGCGCTGGCCTATTAACATGACACGTAGCTCGAGAAAGCTATAAAGGTCTATAGCAGTTTTTGAACAGGTTAAAGCAAATCAGCTTCTGGGACTGCAATTGATGTGGCAGAATGAAAAACAAAAGAACATCCAAAAAAAAAAAGGGTAGGGGAATTCCTCCTCATGAAGCAAAAACATACCAAAAACCTACCTAACTTTTAAATATTCGACGCTCATTGCTGAGGAAATACCTCTGCCATATTGTCCACACGGTCACTGCATAATCAGTACTTTAAACAATGGTTCAGCACTTTGAGTCACCCCCAATGTGAAGGGCAAGTGGAAAGGTCAGTTCCGGCATGCCTCACAAAAGCAAACAGAAACACTGCATTCCTGTGCTCCCGCACGTTCCCAGGTCCTGGCCATGGCATCCCTTTGCTTCATCTGCTCTAGCGCTTTGCCCTCCCTTCTGCCACCCCCAACTTCCTATCCTCGAAAGGAACCAGACAGGGTGGCAAGTAAATCTGAGAGGAGGGCCAACACAGAACACTCAGGAAGCTCCTTACTGGTACCACCCGAGGGCCCCAAACATTGCTCAACATCTCCATAGGAATGTGGCACTCGGTCTGCATAAGTGGGGGGAATTCCCTTCAGTCTTTCTCTCTGTCAATAAAATAAAATAAACAACAGAAGAATAACAAAATATCCATGCTTCCTCCCCTCCATAAGAACAACAAAGATCATTATTTAACTACAGTCAATTAATACCCAGCAAACGTTTTTTTGGGGCTACGTGCACAGTATTGAGAACCCAGACAATCTTTAAGATATCAAGTATGTTTAATTTTCGGAGCCCCAGCCCCAACATCATATCAAACGTACTGAAAGTCATATTCACAACCCACATTTAAAACTAACTTTATGGCCAGGGCACCTCAGTCGGAAGAGCATGTGACCCTTGATCTCAGGGTTGTGGGTTCAAGCGCCATGGTGGGTGAAGAGATTACTAAAAAAATAAATATAAAATTAAAAAAAATTGTGGCCAAAACATTTTTGAAAGAATTTTTGTATTTGTTTTCGACATTACTTGGCTCGTAATGTCAAGATGGAGATGCCTCGTCAGGAACTGGCAGTAAAGACACAGGGTGAGTGCAGAGGGGGGAAATGTAGGTGAAGAAGAGGACGGCTGACCAAACGCATGTTAGGGCAGATAGGGTGTATGACCGTCCCGCAGTCACTCTGCATGGGTCTAACATGAGACACAGACGAAGAAAGCACTTTCTCTCCTCTCCAGGAATTCATAATGTAGTGGGGGAAATAGGATTTTCATATAGCATGTGAGGCAGGGTGTGAAAACTGTTGTAAGAAAGACCTCAAAAACGTGGAGGACGGAGCTGTCACCAGAGTCACCAAACCATCCAATTCCAGGGGTGGGGCTCACCACGCACACGGTCATCTATGTGAATGGTGTCCCCCACAGTTGTGCAGTGCAGGTCATGGCCTCCCAGAAGAGATGGCATTTGGGCAGGTCCATTTACTGGCAGAGTAACCATGAGGTTCATTTGCTTACCTGTAACTGGGATACTACTACTAACTTTACTGGGTCGGGAATCAAAAAAAATATATGTACAGTACACTACCTGTGTCAAATGCATCCTCCTTCCATTTCCCCCTCCTTCCTTCTTCATTTAAATGAGCTTCTACCATGTGTCAGACACTCTACCAGGCACTGTATATGCAATGAACGACAATACACACCAGTTTGCCTTCATGTAACCTATATAATAAGACTATTCTATGACTAATTCCTTCTATAGTGATAGGAGGAAGGTGGGCCACGTAGAAGAATCAATACGAGCAAAAGCAATGATGTGTCAAGACGGCAGTCAGTCATCCAGTTTTTCAGGAATAAGGAAAAGGTTTTAGGGGGTTTTTTAGTTAGTGGTAAGACTAATAGAGAATAGGAAAACCACTCAGCTACAGCAGTTAGGGGATAGAGCAGAGTGGCAAACAGGTTGTATCTACTCTATCAATTCTCGTCAATGATAATGGCTTTCCGGAAGGCTGGACTGAAAATGAACTCACGACTGTCATTGTCCATTATGGGCATTGCAGGCCTAGGGGTCATATGCGAGCAGCAGCTTGGGCATTCTTTGTCTACACGAACTTGAGCACTGTCTTTGTAAAGAGTCATATGTGTAAGAATCTGTCATTTCCTTAGCACATATCTAGAGCTCTAGAGCAAGACAGAAGACCCAATGGGGGAGGCAGACCTTTGACTAATGGCCCCACAGAAGGCCAAGAGATCAAAGCAATATAGGGGGGTGGTGACTGCTTTAATGAATTGGCTTGGTGTGGAATTCGTGCTAGGAATTGAGTCATGAAAATGGAGCCACTGAATTAGAAAAATGAAAATGGTTCAGTTTTGGAGGCAGAGTCCCGTGTTCAAATTACAGCTCTTCCAATTACTAGCTTCTTGTGAACCTTACTATCTCACGATAAAACATGTGGATATTAATATCTACCTCACAGGGTTGTGGGAATGACTAAAACATACTGTAAAGTACCTAAAACACACTGGGTGCTCAATAAACAGTACTTCTCTTCCTCGTTTCCTGAAGTGACTGGAGGTCCATACAAAGAAAATTGTATAGGTCTACAGAAGGGGAAGGAGTTAGAAGGTAAATATCCACTGTGGCTGGGCTGGGCAGCAAACGAAGATTACAAATGCCTAGAATTAAGAAGTCAGGGAGTGGTGAGGCCAGAAACCCTGGTTTGGCTGGCTGTCCACGGCATGGTCTTGTGTGTTACTGGGAAAGATTGAAGGAGGAATACAGAGTGGAACACTGCTGGTGTTCAAAGCTCATTGGGGAAGATCATTTTTAACCACAAGTTATAATAAGTGTGCCCAAGAATTAGGCACGAATGACATGAGAGAGCTAGGGGACAGGGGACAAGGTGAGAGAGAAATTGGGGAAAGTTTCACAGAAGCTGCAATGAGAACATTAAAGGACATCCATTTTTTTTCTAAATCTTTGAAAGAAAAACATCCTTCTATGAAGAAGGAAGAGTATGTGGAAGAGAAGTAAATGTAAAGAGTTTTAGGGGCCTTTTCAGTGAAGATGTCAAAATCACACAGGATCAAGGCAGGAATGAGGAAGACGGGAAAAGAATGAGTCAGGTGCTGAGGTCACCGAGGATAACTTATTATTCTGGTGTTATTATTTTTATTATCTTCAGATTGGCCAAGAAAAATTTTAAGACCAATCAAGAACAACAAGAACAAATAGATTCTTACATTAGATTCTTTTTGTTTGTTTCCAGTTTTATTTAAATTCTAGTAAGTTAACATATGGTGTAATACTGGTTTCAGGAGTAGAATTCATACAAAAAAATATAAAAACACCCAGTGCTCATCACAAGTGCCCTCCTTAATACCCATCACCCATTTAACCCATCCACTATGCAGTCCCTCCCATCAATCCTGAGTTTGTTCTCTATTGTTAAGAGTCTCTTATGGTTTGCCTCCCTCTCTTTTAACCCAAGTCAGTGAAACTAAACATGTGTTTATCCTACATAGAAAACACAGTCTAATTAGGCAAATAAATATGCGGGAAACTGGAAATGTTAAAGCTTATATGCAAAAACACTTGCCCAACTGAAAACCGGTGGGTGACATCCAGTTAATTGAGAAAAGAGCTTGATTCACAACTCAGAAAACAACTAGTTTTTAAAAAAGCTAGTATTGTCTTTAAAAAATTAAATGAACTTAAAATCACTAAATTGACAGGAATTAAAACGAAATGAATGCAAGAAATTTGCATTGAATTTTTAAAAATCCTGTTTTGCTAACTTACTTTAGGACCTCTTCATTTTTAGTAAATGAGTTGAAACATTCTTTTGTTTCATTTTCAGTATTTTTCTGTTTTGCAATCTCAAATGCTTGAAGCCTTCCCTTGTGGTTAGGATCTCCAGTCTACCAAATAGCGTGTATGGGTTCAGCTTCACCTATGTACTGTGTATTGGGGGTTGGAGGGGAGGGGGTGTATAGCCAAGATGCCTTTCTTTTTTTTTTTTTTTAAGATTTTATTTATTTGACAGAGAGTGAGAGTGCACACAAGCAGGGGGAACAGCAGAGGAGGAGGGAGAAGCAGGCTCTTCACTGAGCAGAGACCCCAACACGGTCCTCGATCCCAGGACCCTGGGATCATGAGCCGAGCCGAAGGCGGATGCTTAACCGACTGAGCCACCCAGGCACCCAGATATACCTTTCTTAAACAGTATGAGACACCCTTGTTTCAAGAGCTCTGGAAGTCCTCTGAGAATGACATCATCACCGAGGTGAATCATCTAGAACACATTCTACCGCTCCAAAGGGAGAGGTACCTGAACACAGCCTGAGTTATGCCAAACGGGGTGTTTAGAAAACCCAGGTTCCCACCAGCTCCAGGTTGCCCCCTCAGGACTTCAGATTCTCATCAAGAAATGACCCCACCGATGAGATCTCAGGATTCTAAGATTTCTAATTCAGCAACCCAATTTCACAGCTATAGAAACAAAGTCACAGGAAGGCCATCAGCTGTCCCCAGTCTGCAATCTGAGCCAGGAAGGGGGCCAGATATAGGGAACTGGTCTCCAACTTTACTGTTCATTTCTAAGCCCACTCGACTAAGTTGAGACACACTTTGGAGGATCATCTGAGGAATCACACGATTGCACTGTGGTCTAAAGAAGGAATGAAATAAAAACCAGTTGCAACCTCAAATAGGTCCATAAACTGGAAGTCGGAAAGGTAGTTTTAAAATACACTTTCCAATTCTTTTGAACTAAAATCAAATTTGGGACGCTGCAGGAAGGCAGTTGAAACAAAAGCTAATTTTGTTTAATGAACTAACCAGGAAGGCATTGTGAAAGTATTGTGCAATGAAATGCTTAGCTAATTACTGAGAGATCAAATAACTGTTACCATAGTTACTGCACACTGTTTTCCATAATAACTTTTATCGCTTCAATAAATCTTTGTGACGCAACAAATATAAAAAGTTTACTGTAACATGACTATAATGTTTTGGAAGGCACACGCTGATGACTGGCCTACTGAAGTTACCTTCCCATATTCGTCAGCGAACCAGGGGTGATACCCTGTCTCCCTGACTCAATATCACAGTGTTTCAATGGCTCCTTTCATCGGAGTCTGTGTGATTCCTCGGAAGTTGAATTTACCTGCTCCTGTCATTCGGCAAAAAAGTCAGAGGGCTCTTTCAGCACTACCTCTTGTTGAACGGGAATAAAATTATTAACAGCAACAGCAAGCAAGCATTATCAGGCTGCACGCGGGGCAGATGACATACGTCACCATCTGATCTTTCCCACACGGCTGTGGGAAAAGGGGCCGGCCAATGTCACCCAGCTCCCTCCTGGAAGACATTTCAACCCGGGTCGGTCTAGCTCCAAAGTCAGTTCTCTGTCCATCACACCACACAGCCATACACACACACACACACACATACACACACACACACACACAAACACACACAAAGACAGGTAACTTCGGTAATATTCGTCTTCTGGCTGCTGGGTATAGTGTTTGATTTGCACCAAAGTGCCAGAGAAGACTCCCTGACATAATGACTGGCTGGTCTGTTGGCTGAGATGATGTCACTGCTCCACTGGAAAATGGGCACTCTTTCCCCGGATGCACTGGAGTTAAGACTTGCTTATATTCCTATTCCTGGCCCCTCCCCGCCTCCACATAGGCAGGGCTGAGTCATTTGGCCACTTTCACTCCTTCCTGTATCTTGCCTGCCCTTTTCTGTATCTGAACACTGAGATTTCTGAGTAAGTGAAATGGCAAACGTGATCTAATAGGGTTAAGACTGACAATGAGCACAGAGTATGGGCGTGATAAGATAAAGGTGGCTGCAGATGTAGAATTCAGTTCTGCTGATGTGAGGCCGGGGAGCCTTAGACAGGTCGCTCACCGAGTATCTCCCTGGGTGTTCCCATCTGGAAAATGGGGCAATAACCACCTGCCAATTCCCAGCGATATGATGCAGATTGATTATTTAATGTTGTTTTCTGAAGCCGCAAAGTACTAAGTATAATAATAATCATTATCAGGGTGAAATGTAAAACAGAAGCTTACCGAGTTATTAAAAAGCACGACTGAAAACCACGATTGGATGGGTGTGCTACTGCAGTAAATCCAAGTATGCGTCCTCCAGAACCCCAATGTAGAAACTCGGGAGGCTCCTGCCTATGAAACCTGATTCATACCTATTCAGCACTGTTCCAAAGGTCTCAGTTTCAGAGAGGCCAAAAGCCATTTATTTCATGGTTGGTTTCGAAGATGAACAGGTAGGATTCATGTCCGGGACTGAATCAGCCTTGGATGACTCAGTTACTGTAATCTCTCTCACCGTAGAGATAGCCAAAGGCTGACCCTTCTGTCTTTTGGGCGCCGCCATCTCCCCACCCCCCTAACTTCCCCCCGCCCCTCCCACCCTCGCCCTATTTCCTGGGCATTTCAGCTGCAAATGTGTCCTTGACTCTACGCTGCCTCTCACACCCTCCTATCTTTTCCATTCAATCAGTTCCTGCTAACTCCCCAAAGATCTCTACAATTCCTTCTCTCCACGCCCACCTTAACAGTTTCTTCAAAAAGACTTAGAACTATCTTCCTGCCTCCAGTTTTCCCTCCTCCTTAAATCTGTAACATTACTCTACCCCAAATGTAACATAATGCTGATCATGACTTGCTTCTGTTTAAAACGATCTGGTGTACACCAGTGCTTTCAGATAAGATTCAGATTCTTTCACAAGTGACATAAGGATTTGCATAAACTGTCTCCCATATACTGTTTCCAACTTAATTTTTGACTTCTCTCTTTATCACGCTCTCCTCACACGTTCTCTTCTTACAGTTCCCTCTGCTTACTGCTACTTAACATCTACTACCGTGTCCTATTGAAAACTGCATTCTTTGTAAGGACACTAGTCCTGAAGAGCCCTAAGGGCAGGGACTGGCCCTTCCTTCAGCCTGGCATGAAGTGTCTATGTACTCGATAAATGTTAAATGAATGGCGGAATGAATGAACAAAGGCTTCCCGTGCCCAGGTTAACCAGTCATGCTCTCTTATCCTGTTGTGCTCACAGCTTGGTAGAGGGCTCTCGATCGATTAATTCGATTGTTTTTAACGATAGACGATGATGACCGCAACTGATTCAGGATGTCTTATTCCGAAGACTCAAGTGAATTAAGTTATCCTTTGTCAACACAGACCGAAATGGTTTAAGTTTGCCTTGAAGCTCTTAGATTTAGTCAGATGCCATGAACTCCTGCCAAGAAGCAAACACTCAAAGCATAAAACAAGAGTGTTAATGATTTTGTAGAAAGCTGTGATCATGGAATGTTCACATCTATCAGAACTCCTGCTGTGAAAATCCTTCTCATCCAAAGTGATGTCAGGGACAGGAAAAAAATTAATCAAGCAGTGAGCGGAATACAGAGGAAAGGCATTTTAGGATGGTATGGTTTTGTTTGCTCCACAGATATTAAGAGAAAAAAAAAAGAACGGAAACAGCATTTTACTTCCTTGCTCTGGAATGCTACTGGACACAGAAAAGCAAGTCGGCCATAGGCCGACCAGCTTCTCTTACTCAAAGTGAAAGAGTCAAATTAATCTTAATTTGGGGGAATGAGCAATGACAGCCTTTGTCTAAGAAGCTCCTATTTTGTGAGAATACAAAAGATCTCTTCCCAAATATCTGCCAAGTAAGAAAAAAAAAGTCTTCGAAACTGATAAAACACCAGAGACTTAAATGTCATCCATCGAGTTAACTTCATTTAAAGCTCATGCAATGGCCTTCCGATACAATCACCTCTTATTGTAGCTTTTAACTTCTTGGTCCTCTTCCTCTTCTTGGATTTCAATTTTTATTTTCTAAGCTCGAGACTACTCCTGCGATTACTCATTAGCTTTCATCTGCAGGCTCCGGCACTGCTGGCCACAGCGTTCCTCCTGAAATCATTTCCGCCCTCAGCTCCTACGCTACTGGGGATCCTGCACCTTCTCCAACACGGATCACCTTCTACACGGCTTCTTCCTCTTTCTAGCCAGTGGCCGTGTGTCCATCTCAGCCCTCTGTGTTGTGCCTGCTAAAACTTCAACATTATATCGAAAATAAATATTTTTAGCCTTCCTCTTTCTCCCAGTCCCAGGTCTGCATCTCCAGCAACCTTTAATTGCTCATCACCATTGCTTCAAAGAGAACATGAGTGGAACTGAATACACCATCCATTCCTTCACACGCAATCAGCTCCTTCTGCATTTGTTGGTAAGGAGTGACTGTTCTCTAGGGCATTCATGAGAAAACTTTGGGGTCCCCTCTCCTTCCTTGTAACAACCAGTGTGAGTCCTGGTGACAAATGCCAATTTCCTCTGCCACTTATCTCACGGTCCCTTACGTTTCTAACTTAACCAACCAAAAATGGTGCTCAAAGTATTACGGTCTTCATATACATTAGTATTGTCCCCGTCTCCAGTTTCTTCTCTTTCTTTCACAATGCCACCAGATTAAACTGTATATCTAAACTTTTTTTTGGCATACACTTTTGTTTATACCCAAAGTCTCCTATATAGTTTCAGCATCACCTGTAAGATACTCATTTTCTAGCTTAGCCTTCAACTCCCTCAGCAGTCTGGCCCTGACCTTGTAGTCTCACTTCTCATAATCTCCCATAAAAATACCGCATGGATGGAAGCCCTTATATGTGTTTGAGCTCACTAGAGAAAGGCGATAAAGAAAACATATGCTCTGTCTCGTCCTCGAACCAAATGTTCACTGCCTCTGTTTATAAATCAGAGTTTTTACCTGATGAAATTCCCAGGGACATGGTAACTCCTAACATCACTCCTCTCGACAGACACTGGAACATAAAAAATTCCAAGGTCTGTTTCCTTGCCCTCAACTCCCTTTACCTCTGGTAAGACTTACTTGCAAAGAAAACCCCAAAAGTCTACTGCTGCTGTCTTTTCTTTTCCCTTCTATTTTTAATCTCAAATTGCCAGTACTTTCTGTTTGTTTGCCACCCACCTGCCGACTCTGCCACCAACAGGTATGCTAGACCTGAAATTCTCAAGGATGCCTGTAAATTATTCAGAAGCAAGGCCAAGCGCAAGGAAATTGATCTGTTCTTCCCAACTAAGAGCAGGACCAACTGATATATACTTTAGAAAAACAAAATCTTCACTGAAAAAGGTAACTTATAGCTCCATATAGTCTTATGCGGCCTGCTGCCATAGAAGGCGAACGTGGATAGTGATTTTTGTTCTTGTTGCCATGGACCGTTTTCATTATCCAAGAAACTTCATTAAAGAGCAAGGTCTGTAGGAATTTTGAATTTATGGGACATGCTGCTGACTTCCTAGTTGCTATCCCAATCACTATGTCATTCTATAACTTGAGGGGGTTTTAAAAAAAATAAATAAAGCATTTCTCCCCCAGCTGATGCAGAATTAGCTATACTTCAGTCGTCTGAGTGGCTCAGTCGGTTAAGTGTCCAACTCTTGGTTTCAGCTCAGGTCATGACCTCAAGGTTGTGAGACTGAGCCCTGCATTGGGCTCTATGCTGGGCATGGAGCCTGCCTAAGATTCTTCCTCTCCCTCTGCCCCTCCACCCTGTTGCTTCTCACTTTCTAAAAAAAGAAAAAAAAAAAAAAAAGAATTAGCTATACACATAGGTTCTTAATCTGTGTTGTAGAATTTAGCTCTAAGCAAGACAGCGATTTCATAGTGTGCCCTTGAGATAAGATTTATCCAGAAATGTCTGGAAGTCAAAGAACTTAAAACAACAGAGGTTCCCTAAGAGGCATATACAGAAAAAAATATATGGAAAGATCACCAGGGGGTATGAAAGAGACTCTCAAATAATGGGGTTTAAAAGTGTAAGAAAATTTAAAGAACGACAACAGCAACAACAAAAGACCTATAGATGTTCAGAGACCAAGAAAATTAGGCATTTCAAGTGGCTGCGTGGTGGGACAGAAAGAGGCAGAAAGCCCTGTCTCAAAAGCAGGCTCTTACAGGCGTACTTATGACCCAGGGCATCTACCTATCTGTGAGGCAGGCTGTATCCAAGGGCAGGGGGGCGAGGCCTCAGGGGCAAAATTGAAGCGGGTACACAGAAACTCACCAATCAGAAGACACCATATTTTAATGCGATATTCCAAACATCAAAATTAGTGCGGCCCCCACCCCCCAGTCCACGATGAACGAAATCGAATTTTAAATAATGACAGAACCCAATCCTGCACTTACGACCTGTCTCACACGGCCTGCCTCACCTTAGTCCTGGCCCTGTCAGATCCTGCAAATTTTAATTCTTTAAATACTGCATAAAAAGTTATTTATCTTGATTACTGAATTGTTGGCAGTCCCCTCACCCTCGTTCCAGCCCTGCTCCTGGTCTGAGATTTCTCATTTGTGTGATAGTAACACTGAAAGCATAAAAACCCCATCACTTTCACAGGGTTGCTAGGAAGATCAACTGACATACTAACTTGCAAATGTGAAGGTACTGGAGGAGGTAAGGACATTTTTTGGTATTATTATTGCTGTAGGAAGAGTTGGAAGAATCAATGAGGCAGAGACGGTGTAATAAAACTCCCAGAAAGTAACTGTGGCTGGCTGCCCCACTTCTCTTTCCTCTCCTGGGCCAATTCTCCTGGGCCTTTTGGTGTCTTACATAGTTCTGAGGTGGCTTCAAGGAAGAGCCCGCCCTGTCCTGGGCCATGCCACGTGGAGAAGCACCACTGGGCATGAAAGACACAGATGGGACTTGGCGGAGGATATGCCCAAGGTATCTTCTTGGAATGTATCAATGTTATCTATTCTGCTGAGGATTATTTTTTGAAAGGAACACGAGTGGAGTAGAAAATCTAAACCAAAATGGCTAAAAGCAGAAAACAAACTCCAGGCCAAAGGACACGAAAAGATACTCAACATCACTCATCATGAGGGAAATGCAAATCAAAACCACGAGAGACCGCCTTACACCTGTTGGAAAGGGTACATTCAGAAAGGCAAGGAATAACAAGTATTGGCAAGGAGGTGGAGAAAAAGGAACCCTCGTGCACCACTGGTGGCAGTGCAAACTGGTGCAGCCACGGTGGAAAACAGGATGGAGGCCCCTTAAAAAATTAAAAATAGAACTACCATAGGATCCGGTAAGTCCAGTACTGGGTGTTTGCCCAAAGAAAACAAAATACTAATTTGAAAACATATATGCACCTCTCTGTTTACTGCAGCATTATTTGTAATAGCCAAGATATGGAAGCAACCCAAATGTCCACTGATAGATGGATACATAAAGAAGATGTGGTATATAAATACAATGGAATGTTACTCAGCAATAAACAGAAATGAGATCTTAAAGTTTGTGACAACATGGATGGACCTAGAGGATATTATGCCAAGTCAAATAAGTCAAAGAAAGACAAATACTATTAGATTTTATTGACATGTGAAATCTAAAGAACAAAATGAAACAGACAAAAAAGCATAAACAGACCCATAAATACAGACTGATGGTTGCCAGAGGGGAAGGGAGTGGGCGGATGGACAAAATGGGTGAAGGGGAGAGGGAGGTACAGGCTTCCATTTGGGGAACGATGCAGTCCCAGGAATCACAGGTACAGCATAGGGAACGTAGTCCGCGGTACTCTAACGGTGTTGCATGGGGACAGACGATGGCCACACTCGAGGTGAGCCCAGCATAGTGCAGAGCTGTGGAATCACTACGTTTTTATGCCTGAGACTAACAGGACACTGTATGTCAACTAAACTACGACAAAATAAAACAGAACAAAACAAAAAGCTTATGAGAAAACCAAACAAAGAAACTTCACATTTGTAGCAGAGGCCGCTTTGGGGTGTGCCTCAGACTGCCTGGGAGTAAGTCACTTCTCTCTCTCGGAGGACTTCCTCTAGGGAGAGATCGGGAATTCTTCATCCTGGGGCACCCATCACAGTCCTGGTTATGCTTGTCCATGTGCTCATTTGACAAAAGCCCAGTACCCTATGTGCCAGACACTGGACATCTTGAGATGAATAAATATAGCCCCTGCCTTCCAGAAGCCATCTGGGATTATCAGAGCATCAGAAGAATTCTATGTGGTAGACTGAGGCTTTTATTTATTCAAAACATTTTTAGTGAGCCCATCATCTGGCACTGGGAGATAGCAGGGAGTAGAACACAGTAATCTCTCTGTACTCTAGAGCTGGTATCTGAGAGCAATTCTTGAGGGAGTCCATAACTGGGTTTGCTCTAGGGCAAGTCGGACCTCTTGTCTCATTCCAGGGCACCAGCGTGGGAGACCTAAAACCTGGCAGTGCATCAAACATGAAGCTAGAAGTAAGTTTTTAATTTCCTCATAAGACGCTCTGTTCCATGACCCAAAAGGGATACATGGGCATTCCAATGTCTAACAGAGAGGGCCCCTGGAAACATTATAGGGCCAACTGGACGTCTCTGTACAGACCCTTAGGGAGCTGCAATTGAGGCAATGATTTCTATTTGGCCACTTGGAAGACCGATGCCATCTCATCCTTTATGCCTCTCTCTGCCCACTTAGTCCGGGCACCTAACCAATACTTGTTGGTTTAATGCAATGTGTAGATCTAATAATATTTTTGAAATGAGTTTTACCAGCTATAGATATCATTCTCCCAGCTACACCACTAGCAAGTCTCTGCCCCATGGAGGAGAGGTAGCATGGCTGTACATGTGGAGATGTACAGATCTAGTTCAAGAGAAAAATAAAAATGTACTCATCCTTAATCCTGTCCAAAGAGGCAACAAAATGGTCAAAACCACTACCATAATTACAAGATTACCTTGCTTTTATGTAATGCCTGATTATTTTCAAATCTCCTTCAAAATTACTAATTCATTTGATTCTTATATCGAAGCTATGATGTAAATAGGGTGAGCAGAATTATTTCAGAGATGCGGAAACGGTCACAGAATGGGTCTCGCCTAAAGTCACACAGCTTACTGTGAGTTTAAGAAAACAAAGGGACTCCCAGTGTCACTCACCCTCTTACACCAGCCTGTGTAGCTACAAGTACTGAGTCCCCAAGTTTCATAGTTCCTGGCACACAGTCAGCTCTGGCTTTATTTCTCTCCATTACCCCAGTGACTAGAGCAGTATCTGGTGAATTAATAAGTGAACAATGAATAGATGAATAATAATGAATGGATGAATAAGGGACTGGCAAGGCTAAAGGAAGGTTTGATTCACACTTTAGGTACACAGATGGCAGCTTTCACAAAATTACAAAAAACTGATTTCACAAATGCTTTTCAAAAGCTTTTAAGTTGCTTTTCTAACTGCCTCACCTGACTAGCTTTAAACCAAAGTAGACGTGTTTCCCTGACCTATTTTCAAAGCTCATCTTTAAATCTCTTGTTACAAAATCGTAAGGACTAAATATTTGTTTTGAGAAAATACGTAATGGCTCAGGCAAGAAAAAATTTGAAAGAGGATTGATTAAATTCCCAGAATTGAAGATACTAATAAGAGTTATATTAAAATGCCTTATGTGTGATGAATCTCCAATGAGAATTTAATTGCTGGTATTTCAAAAGCCACTCAAGTCATAAACCCAATTGCATAAGAATAGTAATAGCAGAGCAAAGAAGCCAAACTAAAAAAGTAAAAACCAGATGCTCCCACAAACAATAAAAGCCTTATGATATTGGATCTAGACTGCATTTGAATAGCGAAGTACAGTTTTCTGGTAGAAAAGAAAAAGTTTAGCATTTCCAACCTTCTCAACGGGACTATCTTCCCACCCATTCTCTCCCTGGATGAATAAAGCTGAGGTTCGGCCTGCGGAGACTGGCTCCGTACACGATCCAGCACCAAAGTTACCGTCCATAAATGTTCCACGGTGAATGGGGATAATTTCACAGAAAACTACAGGTAAGAACATGATTCTATGATAACTACGGAGTACTTTGGTTGATTCACAAGATAGTGATTTTCTCCCCTTCTTCACCAAAATGTCAGTATCAGGGGTTTCTTTGCCAGAGCTACTGAATACTTTTCTCTACGGGCTCCGTTCAACATCCCGTACTCCTCTGCACACAGAATAAGATCCTTTATCAGTGGGATGATGTGGCCATGTTTTGTCCTCAAACAGCTGTGCTGTGGGGCATACTGGGAACTAAAGAATTAAACCATGCTAGAAGAGGTAGGGGCTCCCTGAGATCCAAATCCTCATCCTAGAAAGGAAACTCATGCCGAGAGAGAGAATTCTCCCTGGTTCGACATCTAACAAAGGAAGGAGCCAGCAGGACTAGAATCCAGATCTGCTGAGGCAAACAACCAGAACTGGGAAGAATGCACAAAAGTGCAGGCATATATTATATACATGCGTGGTCATATATATAATATATACTTAGCCCCAATGATTCACAGCAACCTGTCCCAAACTGTAATCATTTGCTTCAGTGCTGTTTTGATGGAGTCCTGCTACTCAGGTGACTTCATCTTTAATTTTATCCTCTTGGTCCCATTCTGAAAAACGCATTTCCACATTGGGCTAGCACCAGTGGCGTAGCCCAAGGAATCAGACGCCCCCAGGGGAAGTCGTGTTCAGGGGCCCACTCCCTTCCACCACACTACTCTGACTTCCACAGAGATATCTCCTCCCACATTCCTTGATTTGAAACCCGAACCAGAAAGTAGTGTAGTAGGAAGCATTCCAGCTCCGGCTTTGACATGGACTTTGGCCTCCAGAAAGTCACTGGTGCTTTCTGGAACATTCTTATTATTTGTTGAGCAACTTTCTTGGCGAATATTATGTACCTGGCACTGAACTAAATACTTTACATATGGTAAAAGAGTAACTAATTTTCTAAAAGTGATGGCTACTCTGGGAACTCTATGATCTCACTGGATGCTCTTAACCTTCCCCAAAGGATGGTACAACTATTCTTCCTATTTCACAAATAAGGAAACCCGAGGCTTAGTTCTCACGTGATTCTTCCTATTTTACAGTAGAGGATCCTGAGGCTTACAGAATCCTTATCCCGAACTGCCTGACGTAACTAGCTCACTGAGTGCCTAGGAGGTGGCAGAGCCACGATTTAAACCCAGGTCTAGAGAACCCGAGTCCACCATGGCAGACGCTGTGAGGCGCCTTCCAGATGCTTCTCAGGAATCAAACAGCCAGGAGTGCCGCTGGCAGCAAGTCCCCTGCTCTCGGGCCCCCTTTGGAGACCACTTTAGGTAAGGAGTCACTTTGCTCGAGACCAGGCTGCTTTCGGGAGTGACTGGCATCTGACGGCTGGGCAAAGATATAAAGGCCTGGCCTTATTTTCCCGACTCAGGAACAGCTCTGAAGGGTCCCCCAGCTTCAGAACTCCCTGGAGTTTCTTTTTTTTTTTTCCCCAAATACTTTTATTTTTTCAGTGTTACAAGATTCATTGTTTAGGTACCACACCCAGTGCTCCATGCAATACGTGCCCTCCGCAATACCTACCACCAGGCTCGCCCATCCCCCCACCCCCTCCCCTCCAAAACCCTCAGTCCATTGCTCTGGGTTCACAGTCTCTCACGGTTCTTTGCCCCTCCGATTTCCTCCAACTCATCCCTCCCTTCCCTCTCACAATGTCCTCCATGTTTTTTCTTATGCTCCACACGTAAGTGAGACCATATGATAATTGACTCTCTCCTCTTATTTCCCTGTAGTTTCTGCTGACACTTCAGGTGGAGACTGGATCCTCATCAGCCTGACTTCCCCCCGCCCAATCCCGCTTCCTTCCCTGCCCTTCCCCAAGTGTTGGTCCCAAGAGTGCTCCTTGGCTGACTTCTCCACCTCAGTCTCCACCTCCAAATCGGATTCCCTGAACACCCAACCTGTGGGATCTGTGTTTTTTTGGTTTTTTTTTCTTCACTTTACCAGGCTGCTGATGCAGTTGCTTCATCTATAAGAGGGGAGGTTGGTTTAGATGAGACCAGTCTAGCTTTAGCTCCAAAACTGCAGCGTGGCATTGCAGAAAAGAGTGAAAAGTTACAAGACCTAATTTCTATTTTTATTTCAGCCACTTAGTAGCAGTATGAACTTAACCCCACAGATTCACTTTCTAGTCTGTAATAACATTATCTACCCTGTCTTTCTCTTAGAGTTGTTGAAAGCATCCATTTACAAACTACAAAGCCTGTATTAATAGAAGCTATATTTTCACGAGGATTATTACTGTTAAGTTTGTGGGAGGAGTAGAGCAGCAAGGAATGAAATGCTGCTATTCTACAATCCTGCGGAGACCCAGCCAAGGCCCCTGGCACACCACTGCACCGCCTGTGGCAGCCCTTGCCCGGAGGGAGCCCCCATCTCAACCAGGGTCCACACTGTTGCTCTGAACTTCATGAGTCCGTCCCTGACGGGTACAGGACTCACACTTCCTCTTTCCAAAGCTCTGTGCGAAGGCCAAAAGTTGGTCGGGACCATCTATCAGCCACATCACCACAATGCCTCATACAAAAGATTTGTCAGGTATTCTCCTCCAACCAACTCTCTTTGTGTCACGCTCTGGCCACCGAATAGAAGGAAGTCACATCACCAGCCCACATCCCCCAACCTCTCTCCTTTAC
Source organism: Potos flavus (assembly GCA_028534135.1). Taxonomy (NCBI): domain Eukaryota; kingdom Metazoa; phylum Chordata; class Mammalia; order Carnivora; family Procyonidae; genus Potos; species Potos flavus. The sequence continues at coordinate 10,054,460 of CM052900.1, forward strand.
CACAACCTCTTACTTCTTGGCATTTTCTCATCTGTGGCTTTTCTCATTCTGGATTCCAGATCTCTTCCATTTTGCCATTGGGAACCCTGATGTCATTATATATATATATAAAAAACCAACAAAGCAAATCATTCCCCCGCTTTACCCAGAGTGCTCAATCTCAGTGTTGCAAACAAAACTTCATTCTTCCTGGAGGCCCTGCTTCCTTCTCTGTGGAAACTGAAGATCATAGTTGAGACCACACATTTTCCCCCACTTCTTACGTATGCCAATGGGGACAATTAACGGGGGGGGGGGGGTGTTAAGGTTGAGTGGGTTGGGGGTGAGGGCATGCCCCTGGATAAAATCAAATAACCATGCAGATGGTTACTAGTACAGAACTATGGTTTTCAACATCAACTGGCCTTCAGGGTCTCCTATCAAGCCCTCTTGCTTATTGTAAGCCAGTGCTTGTTTCCATTTCTCTAAAACAAATCACTCTCTTCAATACAACTATTATTCCTGCTTTCTCCCTTCTCTCAGTGGACAAACTTGACTCCTATTTCACAGAAAAGTAGTAGGTCCCTCAACTCTGATCTTCAATTTCCTGCCCTACTCCTATAAAATTATATACATCTATACCCACCCTTACTGCATTCCTCCAATCTCAAAAGACTGCCCTTGATTCTCTATCATTCTGTCTCCAAGTGGATGCTACTGCATGAATCCCATCTTCTTATTCTTCCCTCTTTGACCTCTTCCTTCTACTGCCATGAATTCCTTGGGTCATAAAAGCATTTATATATATTCCAGCCCTCCAAAACCACCACCATCAGAGGTACCACACCTTCTCATGCCCTGTGTTCTTCTCTGGCTAGTCTCCGTTCCCGCAGCTACATCAGCTATGTCTACTTTATAACCGCCCACTCACTCGTCCACTGGGACCTGGCTTTGTCCAGCTTGGCTAAAGTCAGAAGTGATTTCTCCTCTATGTCTATCTTTCCGGCCTGGTTGTTCACATTTGACACAAAGGATTTACCGCCTACTTGAAGCTACTTATTTGGTTACTGAGACAACTCCTTCTTGGTTCTCCTGGAACTTCTTGTATCTTTCTTTTCCATCTCTTTTACGGGCTCCTTCTCTTTTGACTGCGTTTTAAATGTCAGGGTGCTACTCCCAGAGTTTTATCCTCTGACCTCTTCCCATTCTTCTCCTAGGGGAGCTCATCCGGTAATAATTCCAGTTGTCACCTTTGGGACAATACTTGTCCCAACTCTTTACCTGTAGCTTAAATCTCTTCTCATTTTTGACTTGTGCTCTTCTTTTGCTCCCTTCTGGTGGTACTAGCACCCAGCCAGTCACCCAACTTAGAAATCTAAAAGTCTTCCTTCACTTCACCCTTTCTCCCCACAGTTAGTTACTAAATATTTTCTTCTTACCTCCTCATACTTTCTTTTTTAACCCCCTCATATTTCTTGAATGTATTTTCTTTTGCTGCTCCCCACCACCACAGTTAATTCAGGCCCTCGTTGTCCTTGCCTGCACTACTGCAATGGGTCACCGAACTAACCAGTCTTCCTGCTTCCTGTTTTAAGATCCTCAAAGTCCACTCTCCCCATAGTCACCTGAGCGATCATAAACACAAACGTGATCAAACTGCTCCATCCAATACTACCTGTGGTCGTAACAAAAACACCCAACAGTCTGACTACAACAGTATGCCTTCCCTTGGCACACAAGGACCTCCAGGACTCAAACTTTGCAAATCTCTCTGGTTACACCAATCAGTACTTCCTACTCCGGCTTTATGCTGCAGCAACCCTCAAGTGCTCCTGACTCCTCACGCTGCTTCCCGCCTCTGCTTCTGACCGCACTCTTGTCCCTTCTGCACGGAGCACCTCTCCCTTGTTCCCTCCACCTGGCTGTTACTCTAGACTCAGTTCACTCGTCTCACTGAGGAAGTCATCCTTGATACAGAAGGGTTAGCTGCCTCTTCTCAGGGTTCCTGTGAGACCCGGTATGTACTCTTGCCATCATAATCCTACATTGCCTCAGAACTGCTTGTTTATGTGACTACGTCCTTGCTCCGGCAACAAAGCGTGGTGGCCTAACCCAACAGGCGCTTCTTTTGCTCAGGAACCTGCAATGTGGGCAGGGGCTCAGCGAGCGTGGCTTGTCTCTGCGCCACACAGGGGTCGGCTGGTGCAGCTCTCCCGGAGCTGGAACGGTTACTTCCAAGATGACTCACTCCCTGTGCTGACCAGCAGGTGCTGGGAGTTAGTTCCTCTCTGCCTGCGTCTTTCCACAGAGCAGTTTAGGTTCTTCATGGCATGGTAGCTGAGTTCCAAGTGCGAGTGTCCCAAGACACAGGAAGTGGAAGCTGCGAGTTTCTTAAGGCCTGGGCCCAGAAACTGGCAGTTTCTAAGTAGAAAGTGAATAGACTTCTGCCATAGTCTCCTGTTAGGCAGGCACAGAGCCCAGATTCAAGGGGAGAGGGCGTAGCCCCTTCGAATGAAGGCAGTGTCAAAGAATTTTGGGAGCCATGTTTTAAGACCATCACCTTCCTCCACTAGACTATGTGAGCTCTTCTAGGACACACATGGCATGCATGTGCTGAGTGACTGGGTTCATTCCTGGGCCAAACTGTCTACACAAAACCTCACAGTCTCCATCAGTCACTTGCATCACGGAGGTTCTATTCTGGACAAGTCAGCCACATCCATTAGCAAAAGGATTAAGGCCCAAAGGAAATTAAAGTCACACAGCATTAGGAATGGGAGGGTTTGGGGGCGCTTGGGTGGCTTAGTCAGTTAAGTATCCGACTCTTGATAGATTTCGGCTCAGATCATGATCTCAGAGTCCTTCAACTGAGCCCCTTGGTGGGCTCTGTGCTCAGCATGCAGTCTGCTTGTCCCTCTCCCTCCACCCCCACTCCCCCCAATAAATACATAAATAAAATCTTCAAAAAAAAAAAGAGGATTTTTATGAGCTAATCATATTACAATCCTTCATTTCGCCAAACACACACACACACACACACACACACACGCACACACACACACACACACACAGACAAACTGAGGCACATAGATAAAAAATATAGCAAAGAGTCTATGTGGGTCACTTATACAAAAAATAGCAACGATTTTAAGTCAGAGCTACTTAAATCAAAGAATCTGAATGATGAGTATTGTTAATTTTCTTTCTTTTAAAGAGGACACTATTTGCTTTTGCAAATTGGGTCCCATTTACAGCTATAGTTGTAATTTAATTATTTGATGATGCACGTCTTGGTAAAACATCTTGTGGCACACTGATGACTCAAATACCATGCACTGACATGCAGCTAGCCATTAAATAGAATATGAAAGCATAAGACTTTAGTTATTAGACTTTCTTAAACATGACTGAATCATGAATGTGAACAGAGGTACCGGAGTTTGAATTATTAAATGTAATTATGAAAGTCAAAGGAAATGAAATAATTTGACATCAGTAAGGATCAGACTGTAAGCCTAATTCCAAAAGGTAAATCTTGACTAAAAAGAAACGAACAATAAATTAGTTTGAATCCTGAGAGATACCTAATTACAGCTTTAGAAGCACACACTTAAACAGACCTGAAAATATTTAATCTCTTCTAGGCTTTCTAAGGAGCTTCCAAAACACTAGATCATCTAAAAATAAACAAACAAATAAATAAATAATTGGTGGGATTTGTCAATTAACTGAATACATCATAGCATTTTACCAAGAAAGTAAAATCAGTTTTCCCCAGAAGAATGAATTTTTTTTCCTCAGGATTCTTCTTGTGTGGTGGAACATTTAGGAAATATAATTTCCTACATGCGGTAATTACCTTATAAATCAGACTGCCTATATGACCTCATTTCAAGCATATCTGGAGGAAGGGCACAATATTAACTTAGCAATTCCATAATAAAGAGAAGTCAGACGGGATGCAGCTTTTACAAGACAAACTCTGAGGTCTATTTAGAACATGATCTGTACTGCCTACCCAATGTTTATGCAGCTACTACTTGTCCCCCAGGATAACATCCGAGAAACTGAAAAATCTCCTGCAACAGATCAGAGATAAAGTACAAAGTAAAACAAACGAACAACAATCTCTTAAACTCAGTATGTTATAAAAAGCCAGACTCAGTGTCCTAACCCAAGCCTGCTTCTCCTTCTGGGGTCTTTGTCTTGTAGTAAAGGTATAGTGTAGTATTCTGTAGGGGGAAAAAAACAAAAAAACAAAAAAACTTTAGACTATAGGTCCAAGTTCAAATCTCAGCTCTGACACTTTACCCCTGTCAGATCTTGGGCAACTGATTCAGTGTTGCTTAAAAAGTCAGTTTTTTTATCTAAAAAATGGAGTTAATAACTTTCAGATAGTGGTAAAGAAGAAATCAGCTAATTAATGAAAATAACTATCACACTGTCTACTATATAACAGGCTCACAATAAATGGTTCTATTATTATTTGAATTTGTTAATGAGCTCCTCTTCTGTCCAGCTTAAGTTGGAAATTTGGAAATATCACTGTCCCCAGCACTTCCTTGAGCTCCATATCTACTCAGGCACTAAATACTACTGGTTCCACTCAATGAACTATCATTCCTTCCGTTGTGTGAAAGACTGAATTTTCTTCTCTTTGCACTGGCGGAAAAAAAAAATCACGGCTTCCTACTGAAGCCCATAATATAATTTTCCACTGTGTCAAGTACCTCAGAAAAACTGGTTGGCTTTTTGAAAAGATGTGCGTATTTCTTAAATTCATTTCTGGGCATTCCATGTATTACGTTACTATTGAGAATAAGATTATTTGCTTGTCTATTTTGTCCTCCCCACCATCATTATACTTTCTAAACGTATGGTTGGTATATAAGATAGCTACTGACTTTTATCTGTTTTGTCCTAGAATTGACCTAACCTTACTCCATTGTCAATTATTTAAACTTTTAAATTAAGGAAATAAAACATTTTTACTATTAAAACTTTGAATATACATATAAATAAAATTTTAAATCACTGGTAGTCTCACCATCAAAGGTAACCACTTTTAATAGCTGTGTATATATCCTTTCAGATTTTTTTCCATATGGAAGTATCACAGATGTATTATATTTTATAAAAATGAGATATTGTACATGCTATTTTATTGTAATAGATATATAACTAGTATATGGAGGCTAACAGTAATATTATAATCAACGTTGTTACCAGCTATCAACAGATCTCATTAAAGATCAGGATTCAAACTGATTTAAAATATAGAAACTACTAAGTGTCTGGAAGAGACATGACAAAATAAATGGAAATAAGATGAAATTATAGCTATAATAATTGCAGACAAACCTGAATTCATGAGAACAAAAGTAAAAAAAAAAAAAGTGGGTTATTTTTCATTAAGTGCTCACTTACAATGAGGAAATAGACATTTTATGCTATCAACATTTCCACATTTCTAATTAACAGAATTACGCTAAACTTAAAAATAGAAGGATAACTAGAAATTCAATGGTATCATGAGACGCTAATAACATTTCAGTCCTTTTTAGAGTAATTAAAATAAGAGGGCTAGGAAAATCTGGGAGGATATAGAAAGGCGTGCTGTTTCCGAAAAATATCTTGTGAACATCTTCCCATTCCCATACCAATATATGTACACATGTAAAACAGTGTTTCTCAGTGTTTTTAAAGTCCATGCCACCCTTACATAAACTTAAAAAAAAAAAATCCCATACTTAAAATATTAAAACAAAGTTTAGGGGGAAAATTTGCTTCAAAGTGTTGCTCAGCATAAGCACCGAGTCTCCTTGCTTGACAGAATCTTCTGCCTCCCGGCCTCAGTGGTGTGGGAAAGAGAACGGAATGCGGGTCAAGCTGATGAGCCTTGCTTTCAGGGTCACAAGTGGAGAAAAACCAACCTTGCAAACACTTTCTGATGAAAACTGAGTGACATCTGAAGTCCACTCGTTTGTTTTCGGGTAAACAGGGAAATATTTTACTCAAAAATTCTTCAGGGTGATTTTTCTGGAAGTTATTTTGTCAACGCAATGAAACTTGAATTCCAAACCCTCCCCCACAAACATCTTCTGGCAAAGACTGGATGCAGGTGAGAAAAGCGCCCCTCACAGGCTCCCAGGGGATCTGCAGCTGCGAGGTGGGTAGCTATCACCCAAAGTTATTCTTTGGACAGATTAAGTTAAATTTCTCCCTTCCCTGAATTCACCTTCAGAAACCTGTTTTTTGAGACCTTTAGTAAGTCAGAAAATTAAGAGACATGTTTGGTCCGGCATAAGGATTGAGAAAACGGACTCTGGCACCAGATGGGGTTTGAATCCTGGCTCTGCCAGTTATTAGCTGGGTGCCCTAGGGCAAGCTAGAGACCTTTCTGTGCCTGTGAGCCTTACCTGTAAAGTACTACCCATCACTACCTCAGATGACTGGGGTGCTACACGTAAACCTCAGAATGCTATCTAGCGCGTAGGAAGCGTTCCAGAAACCTTACTCTTACTGGTACAGCTGGATTTATGTATCAAGTAGTGACGTTGGGCTTACCCCTGGATATTTCAGCTCTTCCTAGATGAAACCCTCAATAAATCTTGTCAACATGTTAGGCTTTGTTGAATGTTTACAAGTCTGAAGTAGCTGTTTTTGTCCTCACTGTCTTGAAAGCGAAGCAACATTATCCTTCAGGTCATAAATCTTTCCAAGCACTTTTACTTCTGACATGATTGACAAGCTCTGACAGAACATAATGTAGTCCAAGTAGTCACTGTCGATTTCTTCCCATAGTTTGGTTTCAATTCTTAACATTTAAACTCCTCAGTTCATCTGCAATGTATTTTAATGTAAAGTCGAAAAACTTGGGATTTAAAATAGTGTTATAAAACATTAGCTAATGGTTTCAAATTTTTCTGGAATAAGCCAACTTTCCCCCCACTGATTTGAAATCTGTCATACATCAACATCTTATATGTGCTTATTATAATGGTTATCTATTTTTTGTTGTTCTCCCACTGGAACTAAGTTTTACAAAGAAAGGGAGTTGGTTACTTGGGTTCACTGCTGGATCACCACAGTACTGCTTGGCTCACAGTAAGGAAAAGGCTTTCCTCTTTAGATTCCTCAACGTGATTACCATATTACTGATTTTCTAATGACAAGCAAATGCTACATTATTGAAACAAGTCTCAACTGTTCATATTTTCCATTTCTTTCAACAGGCTCCTAGATTTCATTTGCTAATAGTTGACTGAAGATCTCATACATTTAGTTTTAAGTGATAGTGTTAACTTTGAAGAAAAAGAAAAAACAGAATTTGGTCATAGCGATTCTAGTTTCATAAAATAAACAGGACCATTTTCCATATTTTTCCATGCTTTGAAGTAGATTAGAAAGCACAGGAAATACTGCTCCTTTAAGATCTGACAGAATTTACTGATAAATATGTCTAGAATTTATACTTGGGGGGGCTTTCTTTTAATCCTATTTTTGTCAATTTTAATTATCTAAATTTTTTATAAATTTATTTTTGATCATTCATTTTGTAGGCTGAATTTATTGTCATAGGGTTAAAAATATTACTCTTTTCAAATGTCTTTTAAAAATTCCCTCTGCATCTATGGTTATATGCTTTTCTTTTTTTTAAGGAGTGACTCTGGATCAAATTATTATGGTTGGATTTTTAAAAAATCAATTTGAATACTTGTCTTCTACCAGAATAGGGTTGTTATTGTGTGGTAATGAATATGTTAGGTTTTAATATAAACTATACTCTGCTTTTTATGCTTCTAAATTGTTTTCTCCTTACCACCATCTCCTTAGCCATATTAAGATGTTCTCCCCTGACTTGTGGCCAATTAAGAAACTTTTCATCTCATTTCAACACTAGTACTGCTTAACTTAGAATCTTCTTCATCTTCTATTTCTTTACAGAAGCCAACCCTAAAACAGTACTGAGTCTCCTTGTGCTCCTTCATCTTCCTTCTGCCTGCCAAACTGTTGAAGCATTTTATAATTGTGGGTCCCCATTATCACTGGACTGTTTTATTAGTTTTTTGAGGAATCATTTATTGATAGCATTATGGCTTACTACTACATTAACAACTGTTATTCCTAAGTAATTCTATACCACTTAAAATACGCTATTTAGATTTCCTCCCCTACTGGGTTCTTCATTCTTATTACTTGTTTGGTTCTACATCTCTTTGCATTTTTGTTTTTCAGGACAAGTACATGAATGGGATGTTTTGCAAGCCATTCAATGTCGAAGGTGATCTTTTTGTTGCCCTTTCAAGAAATGAGACCTCCGCCGCTGCCGAGGACTGTAAAATGTGAACCGCAGCACGCTCCCTCTAATGTCCAAGGCACCGCTCCACCGCTTTCTGCACCCGATGTTAGTAGGTGACTGGGTACAAATTTATTCTCCTTTGGTTGACATCTCCCTCACTCCCCCCTTTCCCACGCCCACACATCTGGATGCTTATCGTTTACTCATTTTTTAAGTATAACAATCATGTGAGAATATATTTAAAAGAGAATTTTTCATCACTTTTTGTTAATTACCACTTTATTGAGATAGAATTCACACAGCATAAAATTGATCTTTATTATTCTTTGCTAGCCACCTCTGAGCCCTTTGCTGTGAAGATTTATGATTCCCTTTAGTCAAAGCGGCGGTGAACGTGTAAAGTTGAGTATGTCAGCTCAGGTTATCATCTCGAACCAGAAGCCTACCCAGTACATCCTGAAGCTGACTGCGGCTGTCACACTGGTATTCCTCCCGTCTGTCCCTCCATCTTGGGACGTCTTGGGACGTCTTTTACTTTCTTTATACTCTTTGGCCAGGTCCAAACCTCAGCCCCTGTATCTCGTTCAACATCCTCTTCCTGGCTCCAACTATCATCTCTATCGGGGATTCCTCGGCCCTTCCCCGAGTACTGTTTCTATTCAAACTTTCTCCCACCAGCAACATCCGTCATTAAGCACGGTGATTCTCACCTATAGGGATAGCCTGAACTTTCTAGAGCGGCATTTACAGCTTGAAGAAGCACTTCTGCCCAGAGCCTTTGTTCTGAGACACAGCTGTTCCGTCTCTGGCAAAAGGCACCATCACCCACTGAGCCTGGAAGTCATCGCCACTGGCCTTGAGGACAGAGACAGTGTCTTGTCTACTTCACTATCATTCATCAGGATGTACTGGACAGGCTTCGGGTTCAAGATGGTAACCTGAGCTTACATACTAAACTTCACACGTTCCCCACCACTTAGCTAAAGGGAATCATGAATCTTCACATCAAAGGGCTCACCTTTGGCTAGCAAAAGAATGAAGAGTGCCTAACACACAGCAGCACAACAAATATTTGTTGAAGGAATGAATGCAGTCAAATACTAAATTCTGTGATTTCCAATTCATTTTCTTTCCACTCATCCTCTTTCATCCATAGTCAGTAGTTTAGTTAAAATCACTATTACTGTCTGCTTGGCTTACTGCCAAAGCCTGTCAGCCTCCAATCCCGCTTCTCCCAACCCATTCTCTCCAGGCTATAGCACTTATCTTCCTCACAGATCAGTCCTTATCCCCTCACTTAAGGCTTCTTAAAATCAAATCCAAATTTCTAAACATGACATACAAATTGGTAATACCCTTGATTTTGTACACAGCATTCCTTCTACTTGTAATAATAACTCAGGTATCATTGTAAGGAAAATTTCTTGATGTCCCAAAGCTGAATTAAACACTCATCAGATGTGCTCCCCAAAGTATCCCGTATTTCCCCTACTACTGCATCTATTCTGTATTGTAATTCTCTGTTTCCTTGTCTATCTCCTCAACTACAATGGAAATTTTGATGGGTGGGCTACTGCCCTTTTCACCTTATCTCAGTTCCTGACACAGAGTAGGCATTTAATGGGTATCTGGTGAATGAATGTATTTTCAAATCCCATAAGAGACCATGCAAGTAGAGAACTTTGGAATTCCATCATGGGAGAGGGATTCTGAATCCAGTTAAGATCCATAAACAGACATTAGGAGTGCATGAATAACACAGAATTGTACCCAACATTTTATGTGCATACATATTTGTTGAGGGGAATTTTTAGACTGTATAAACAGACAATCCTAAAAATTTCAGAAATGTTTGGTTAGAAAGGACTATTCTAAAGTGTATTACAAACTAACAAAAACTAAATGTAGATACACACACACAACACACACAGATACACAGAGGGATTGATCTAATGACTGCAAAGGGACAAGAGGCAGAGAGTCAGAAGGCTGCAGGAGAGCTGAAGAAAATCATGCCAAGAAAGAACAGAGAGAGAAAAAGAACTTCTGTCTCCTCAGCCATTTGACACAGGGTCCTCGTGCGGTCAGGGTGTGAAAGGGTGGCTTCCGTACAAAGGGTCTATCGGGATCTAAGGAGACCTGTCTAATTTTGAAAATTGGAAACTTCAGTTTGCCATAATGCTACCCAACTTCGGGCAAGTTCTGTTCTACAATCTGATTGTCTTTTCAGTTCTGGCTAGTGAATCCCTAGCTAAGCTCTGACCTTCAACAGAAGGAAAGAGGAAAAGGAAAAGGAAGGCAGTGGGCTGGGCTTATGACAAGGGAGGGGCGGGAAGAGGAGGTCAAACCCTCACCACTTCTTGGTGGCCCTCCTTCCTTGGCTCACTCTATTCCTTTATTCATAGTACAGTCTATGTACTGCCCTATTTGGAGGGATCGTGACAAGATATCAGGCACTTCGGTAAAATGGTAAGATGTATGTAAGTTCTGAAAAATACAGGTAGTTTTGAAAGTTCTGGATGTTTTTTTTAGTAAATGCTGACCATGTGCATCCTCTCCCCAGGTAATTAAACATTTAATAAAAGATGGAAATATGATCTTTATTTTTTTGGTAAGTTCTCCTATTAGCATACAACATGCCAAACTGCCAGGTTTGCTTTAGAAAATGCTCACTTTTATCTAAGATGCTGTACTAATCCACAAACGTAGGACAGGTACATCAGAGTGGTGATAGGCTTGATTACTTTGTGTTTCAATGCCACCTGGCCTAACTTCCATTACTGTGGAGTCTGCAGGGTGGCTACTGATCTCCCGTCTACGATGTCTCTAGCTGTGAAACAAACCTTGCTTACAAGGGGATGGAAACTGGACCCTGTCCTCATTAGCATCATCTTTCACCCGAAGAAAATGAAAGCCCATTTGGCGAATTGGGTCAAAAGGCCTGGTGAATTCATTGATTACTTAACTAGCATCTAGGTAATCAGTAATGGTCCACAACTGCCTGACTAGCAATTCAGCCCCGTGTCATTTAACAACACACAAGAACAGCTTTGTCGTGATGTACGTGGATAGAAGCCTCATGAATTTATTACACATACTAATAATCCAACAGTACTGTCTAATTACCGTCTAATTCTGCTGCAGAACTCCAATTGTATAAATGGACAAAATCGCGAATGTTAAAAGAAAAATACGTTTTAAAAACCAAGTTTGTAAGAACATTTTTTTAAGATTCTATATTAATCTATTCTATCTGGAATTTTTGTGAGGCTTTAATCTACTCATAAAAATATGCTATTTTAAATAGTAGTGACAACTGAGGATTGCTCTGGGTAAATTCCTGATAAATTTATGGTGAAATTTAAAGGTCAGTAATGCTGGCTGGAAGCTGGGGTGGAAGGGAAGAAAGGAGAAAGGGGGAAAACTGCAATTTAGTAAAGTCCCCCCACCTGATGGTTGTCATATTTGAGGCAATATTCACCTAGAAAAAAATTCCAGGATTCACTTAAGAGTTGTAATGGGTTTTGCCCTATTATCTACTCTGATATCTTTCTTAACAAGAAATTGCTGTTAATGATTTATTGAAATCTGGTCTAAGTTCAGTTATATTCATAGATGAGCTGAACATGTCACATGTGTGGTACATGAAACCCTTTCAAATGCTACTGGGGCTGTTTTGAGGAGAGAGAGAAAGATGAGAACGGAAGAAAAAAATTCTATAACCTCGTTCATTGCCTGCTCTACTTGCATCCTTATCCTTAATCTTGTCGACCTCATTGTGTCCTCCATCTTCTTGAGGTTTCGCTGCTGTAAGAGAGACCAGATTAGGAAGTGACTTGAGAATGATGCCAGGATCAATGTGGACAATGAGATGAGAGCCAGAGTGAAGCCAGAAGAGGCTGAGAAGCCAGACTTGGAAATGAGCTGTCAGAGATCCTCATGATGTGGCATTGACAATATATATCCCATCCCTCTGGACAGGTGTGAAATTTGCCAAACCAAGCAAGTAATACTCACCCAGAAGAAAAAGGTCTACTCTCACTGACATACTATTATTTGGTACTCTCTAGCTGAAATGTGCACGTTATGAAGATGTTCTTAAGGGATTACTTCTGGGCAGAATTTTTCTGGCGACGTGTGGAATGGAAAGGCAACATGAAGCATGACAACATGGATGGGCATCACCTGGGAAATCCAGCAGTCCGCTCCAACAGATACCCTCAAGGTAGCATTTACCTTGATGAGCCTCACAGACTCTCATACCCGATCTCTTTGACTGGACCCAGGAATGCAGACTCATGCTAACAAAACTCACAAGACACTGATGTATTAAAAAAAAAAAAAAAAAAAGAAGAAGGCGACTTTATTATTTACAGTGAACAGCAGAAGAATCAGGCCATTGAATGTCCATCAGCCTGACAATGCATTATCTCCTTGGGAAGGCAAATTACCAGAGGGAAGCGTGGTGGGCGTGGAAGCAGAGCAAGTGGAGTTAATTACACAGGATCCCAGCACGAAACGACAAGAGGCTCTGCAGCAATCCACAAAAGGGTTATCCACCTGCCAGGAGGCTGGACGCATGCCTCAACCGGGCAGGTGCTAGTGGCCAGACCGTGCTTTGTCGGGTATCACAACACTTAAATTGACTGCTTTTCTTTTTCTCTGTTTTAGAGCCACAGAAAATGCTCTTCTGATGGGAGATTTTATATGTTCGGATATTTTTAAGATGCCAGTACCCTTAATTATAGTCAAATCTTACTGTCCAAGGAGTCTTTATGTTTCTTAGGTTCACGTTGGCTCTCTTGGATTTAATCTAGTAGATGTTCATTTCCTACTTTAATTTTCAGAGAGTATTTTCATTTTCCTACGTTCTGAGATCAAAAGGGGCACTGCATGGTGGACTCCACATCTGCCTACAGGTTCCACAAAGTGTCAGTTAAATTCAAATCAACCTGTATTTGCTGTACCAACTTTATGCCCACTGCTGTGCCAGGTACAAAATAACATTAAAAAGAGTCTCTAAGGAAATGTTATATTTCCTGGAGGCCTACAGACTTTTGCTCTCTTTAAGGTACGAGAAATAGAAAGGTAAGCCCAACACTGTCTTGTTCCTTTCAGGAGCTCCAGCCTAGCAAAGGAACAAGATATGTGTTTAAAGAAAAAAAAAAAGGTACTGTGCCAAGAGGCATGAAGCATGGCAGTGGGAGTACCTTTTATACTTATAGGCAGAGACAAAAGCCACATCTTTCAGTAAGTCTGATTTAAAAAAAACCTAAATAATAATGATGATTACTTTAAAAAAATTAACAACAGTGAAGCACGAAGTATAGGTTCCTTCCTTTCTACTTCCCCATCTCTGTTCTACCTTTCAAGGCTGCCCTCAGTAGTTTGGTGAATACTCTTCCAGATCTTTTTCTATGTACAACACACACACAGGCAGGCACACCCACACCCACACACACACGCTTGCAGCCCCAAACACACATATTTATATATGTATACAAACATAAATTTATATATTCTATCAACATGAAAAATTTATGTATCACGCATCCATTTATGTAATACACGCACGTGTGAGATCATACTATATATACTGTTTTACAACTTGTTCTTCTACATTTAATTCTTTGTTGTCAATTATGACATGTATATAGAGAACTACACAAAATAAATACGCTGTTTAGAAACTAAATTTTCCTGGAGAGCTGCCGCCAGGTCAATAAATAGAAAATTCTGAGTACTCCAGAAACTCCCTGCACCCATCGCCGCCCCAACCAAATCATCACGCTGAATTTTACGTTAACCATTTCCTTAGCTTTCTGTATAGTTTTACTACTTATAAGGCAGGCAGAGCTCAATTTCGCCTGCATTGGCAAGTGCCCCCAGGGCTGCAGCAGCTTGGTTCTTTAAGCTTCCGGTGAACTCTTGCTGTTTCTTAGATTTCCTTTGATCTTCTGCCCTTTGCTGCTCTGAGGATGTTTTCTTACACATATTCAGCAGTTTGGATGCTTTTCAGCAAGAGGATTGTTCAAATAAACCTGATGGGCCGTATTTCCAATAACAGAAGTCTATGTCACTTCTCAATTCTTACCTACTGTATCCTAACTCTTAGGGGTTATGAGAAGCAAACATCCTTAATTTTCCACAGTGCAAACAGTGAAATATGCAATAAATGCACAAGAAGTAAAGAGCAAATGAATGGACATGAGAATGAATATATGGTTATTCCTGCTCTTGAGGGCTTGATGGTTTCTTTCTTTGAAGGAAGGTAAGAATGTAGATGCATAAAATGATCTGAGATGAAACAATATGAGGCAATAAAGCAATGTATTTAAATGAAATCACTTCCACTCACCAAACATGGAAAGCTTTCCAAAATATACTGTCAAGTGAAAAAAAGAAAGCTGTGCATGGTGTCCCTGTAGAAAATAGATATATCTATATCTGTCTTCCACATGTGTAAATAGGTGTGTGGATATGTGTCCATACACATTCTTGTTTATGCACAGAAATATGACTGTAAAGACATGTCACAGTGGTTCCTTCTATGAACTGGGATTGGGAAACCAGGAGTTATCTTTTCACTTTTAAATATCCTAGATATCGGGCTCTCTGCTCAGCAGGGAGCCTGCTTCCCCCTCTCTCTCTGCCTGCCTCTCTACCTACTTGTGATCTCTCTCTCTGTCAAATAAATAAAATAAATAAATATCCTAGATACCATTTTCATATGAGGCAATACATTACTTTTATAGTTAAGGGAGAAAATTTTAAATTACATTCAAGGGCAAACATATCTGACAAAGGAAATCAAGAAGAAAAACAGATAAGAAGACAAATTATTGGCGAAGTCTTCTTCAAAACGGTGAGACTTGAAACGGGCCCTGTAGGGCTGGTAGAGATCACATTGAGAGGACAGGGATGGGGGGAAGTGGGGGACAGGGACAAGAGCTGTGTCTGCACAGATGTTAGGTGAAGAGATGAGAATAGCAGAGGAGGACCATAAGGAAGCTCGCCCAGCTAAAATTAACTCCAGTTTACACGGAGAGATAGGATTACATGGATACAGCAGAGCGACGGTGCAAAATGGGGAATGTCATCAATATTAAGAGTTTATCATTGGTTTGATGGCAAATAGAAGTCTTTACAGGTTACTTATAAGGTAGTAATACAAGATAATACCTCAGGGAGTAGTTTGTACAGAATGAAATCAAATGTGAAAAATCCCTAGTAATTTATAAAGTGTTGGATCAGCAATTATAGGTTTTATTATGCAAGAGTTACATTTTAGGGAGATTATCATGGTATTTTGATATAGAATGCACTCCAGGGACAGAAAGACTCAGGGCAAGGAGACTCCTTAGCAATATAACGCTCCTGTAAGAGCTTGCCCAGTTTTCACAACTTGAAACATGCGGATAACCGCTCCACCTCTCAGGTTTCTTGTTAAGGACTAAATGTATATAAAATGGCTTGGTCACAAAGTATTAGTTCATTTCCTAACTGTTATTATAGTCCAGATGTATGTTGATAAAGATCAGAACTGATGCCCTGGTCACAGGAATGAAAAAGATAAAAAGCCAGAGCTGCCAGGTAGCTCAATCGGTTCCGATTGGATTTTGGCTCAGGTTATGATCCCAGGCTCCTGGGATGGAGCCCTATGTTGGGCTCTGTGCTCAGTGGGGAGTCTGCTTGAGGATTCTCTCTCCCTCTCCCCCTGCCCTCTCTGGAATAAATAAATAGATCTTTAAAAAAAAGCAAAAAGCAAAAGATAAAGCTAGAGATTTTTCTTTCTTTCTTTTTTTTTTTTTGCCAGAGATTTTTCTAAATAGATAACCTATAAGGATCTATTTCTTAGATGAAGGGAATGAAAGAGGAAAAGATGATTTCTAGGTTTCCAGCAAGAGAGACTGGTGGAATGATAATGTCCCTGACAGAAATCTACCCGGATCCGTGATCCACAACATCTTTAGAATTGGGATACTCAGACCACATGACTTTTACCTCCTCCAGCTGGCACTCCCAATCCACAACCCTCACCACTTGGGTTTGGGGTAACCTCCTTACATTAGTACAAATATGTCCTGAAATATTTTATTTTTTAAAGATTTTATTTACTTGACAGAGAGACAGACAGTTAGAGAGGGAACAACAAGCAGGGGGAGTGGGAGAAGGAGAAGCAGGCTCCCTGCCGAGCAGGGAGCCCAACACGGGGCTCGATTCTAGGACCCTGGGATCATGACCTGAGCCGAAGGCAGACGCTTAAAGACTAAGCTGCCCAGGTGCCCCATGTCTTGAAATAATTTAAAATAAAAGTGCATTTATATTTATTTTATTTTGGAAAAAAATTTCAAAGATACATTAAAAACTTCAAGACAATGGAGATAATGCGAAATCGCTGACTACTCATTTATTGCAAAACTTAGCAGTACTTTATTAAAAATGAAAATGAGCTCCACATTTGACTTTAAGGAAGAAAACTTCCACATAATTCATACATAAAATATTCGGCAGAATTAAACATCTTTACAGTTTAAAATTATTTGTGTTTAGATCATATGAAGTCCTGAATCACAAAATTATGAAACCAGAAAAGCTCAATAAAAATTAGTAAGTGATTTTTATTTACTTTGTTGTAAAAATTCTTTTCTTCTAAGTTAACTATGACTGCTGAGGTCCATGTTACGACTCTGGGCTGTAGTCTTAAAGTAGAGTTTATTATAGCTTTAAGGTATTCCTGAAGTCTCAGTTGGATACACTTTGTCACCTAGCTAAAGGTCAAAGGCTTGAGGACTATTACATGACAGAAAACAAAAATTCAAAAAGCTTAAAGCTCATGCTTCAGATTTTCTACTCTTCTGTAAGGTCACATCTCTGCAAAAGATGACAGAGTTGGCAATTGTGTAACTAAGCCTCCAGAACTAGTTACAACTCTGGAATGTGATCATGTTTTGCAATGTACTTGGTCACCATCATATGAAAATCTTGGGAAATAATATATCTTGTTTACCTGCTAGTTCCTGTCAGAGAATAACTCATTTAAAAGACTGTTAAAAGTTCTATATACTTTAGGGGCACCTGGGTGGCTCAGTCGTTTAAGCATCCGACTCTTGGTTTTGGCTGAGGTCATGATCTCAGGTTCATGAGACTGAGCCCCTGCATCGGGCTCCACGCTTAGCAGAGAGTCTGCTTAGGTATCTTTCTCCCTCATCCTCTGCCTCTCCCCATTGCACTCATTCTTTTTCTCTCTCCAAAATAAATAAAATTTAAAAAAAAGAAAAAGTTCTATATACTTGAAAAGGTAAAAACAAAGAGGGGAAAGAGGGAGGAGGAGGAGAAGAGAAGAAATCCATTATTCTTTCACAGTAAGATGGGAAGGGAAGGTAGGAGAGGATGCAGATGAAACAAAATTGGCTCTAAAGAGTCAACTGTTTGTTGAAGGTAGAATGCATACACAGAAGTTCATCCATCTTCTCCTGTGCCTTCCGACTGAGCCTCCTGGAAACGTGCAACTATGGCCTGTGGATTATTTTGAGCTCAAGACAATCAAGGGCCAGAAGAGTCAGGAATAGGTTTTTACCTCCTGCTTAACTGCCTCTAACAATTTAAATAGCGGGCCTGGTCCCAGAAGAGAACTATCACCAGAGGTAACTACAAAGAGTGTGAGCTAGGTGTGGTGAGCTGGGGAGAGCTGACAGAGCCTACTTGTTCAAGTCCCATCTGTGTCCCATGGTCTCTGCAAGGTATGACAAACATTTGTTTACCAAACATCTGCTCTTCCCAGCTCCCTGTGAACTGTCTTCCTCCCCTTTGAAGCCCCAGGGTCCTTCCACCTTCTCTTTGCCTCAGGATGGCATATAAGCCTCAACTGCCTGTTTCTGAGCCTCTCATGACTTTGTGGGGCTCCTGTACCTATGCAATTAGATTTGTTCTTCTCCTGTTTAAACCTTTTAATCTCCTGTTAATATTATGTCAATTTAATTAACGGACCAACCAAAAGAACCTAGAAGGGTAGAGAAAAAAATTTCCCCCCCCATACCTACTTTGTGTATTGAATATTTCATAATAAAAAGTTTCAAAAAGGCACACACTCAATTTTTCAAGACTATCTTCTAAGTCTATAGCTAAAAAAAGCCTATCATAATATTATTAAGAACAACAAAAAATATGCCATCTTGAGAACAGTGAGTTAATATTTCTAGAGTTCCTGAAGCTTATCTGCCTAATAAGAAAAATTATGTTGGACAATAATTCTGATTGTGCTTCTAACACTTGTATAAAGCATTTTCACATACATTATCTCAATTGATCTTCACAGTAACACTGTGGGATCTGGTAGGTAACATTCAAATTTATGAAAAAGAAATATAAGGCTCAGAGGAATTAAGTGATTTTCATTCATGCACTCATTCGTTTCACATTTACTGAACACTTCGTATATGTCAGGCAGATCTGTCCTAGGTATTAGGAATTTTAAGACAAAGAAAATGTGAAAATGTGATTCTTTCTTTCAAGAGGTGCTCAGTCTAGTAGAGGAGGCAGATTTATAAACAGAATTACATGAAGATGTGATGCATGCTACAGTGAAGTGTTTTTAGTGTTTTTCAAAAACTTTTTTTTACCATGACCTGCACAGAGAGATACACTTTACCTTGCAACCCAGCATACAGAACATAAGTTTAAATGGACAAAAGTTCGCACGGTGCATGTGGTATTTTCTAATCTATTCTGTTTTCTCTTACAATAAAATGCTGGTCACAACCTTTTACAATGATGTCATTGTTCACTAGCGGGTTGTGACCTACAGTGTGCAGAAGTGGTATGATCAGAGTTCTGAGGTAACACAAAAGGAAACACAAACTCTGTTCCAGGCACTGAGAAAAAGCTTTCAAGAGGTTGCTCTGTAAGCACTTAACAATTTTAAAGCGACAGAACTAGAACAAATGTCTTGAGATGCTTGAGTCACTTTGTTTTTACAATCACTACTGTTTTAGGCTAAACAAATACAAAGCAGCAGTAGACTGCGTATCCAGATCAGCTACGGAATAAGCTGTTTTCTTTAAGAGATGTCAGCAATCATTCATTCATATTTACTAAATCCTCACTGTGGCGCAGCACTTCCCGTAGATTGGCTCATCCTGCTTCTACCTGTAAAACAACTACAAACATCCTGTGACCCTATGGCTTATTCTATGACTTACAGCCCTAAATATCTGCTCTCTCAAAAATGCTCTAGAATGAAGACTTAAAAAGCAAGAGACCAGGATTATATGTGTTAGAATGTAAAATCAGATACTGTCATTTTTATGAACTACCCATCTATACTGTGATTTTGTTCAGTGCTTTAATCCTCTACCTCAGAGTCGCAAATATTTACTGTCCATGCAGGGCAGCTGTACCTGGTGTGTGCTGAGCTCAGTGAAGGAAAGAGCTAATAAAAGCTGATGGCTCCAGGAGAACTAGTATCTCATGTTGCTGCCCTCTGCTGTCTAAGAAAGACAGGGGCAAGATCAGGGAAACCCATGCACTTGATATGGCCATGCCATTTCTTCCAATAGAAATGCTTCCATTTTTACGTACGTGTTTTGAGAATCTATTTGCCCAAGTGCACCAAAGACTCTTTTTGTGAATTTGACCTAGTCTGTTAAGTTCTTTGTGCTTTTTATCCATTAAGCAATAAAAAGTAAAAGGTGCTTTCCTACATCAGCATATGACCAACTTACAATGGTACCACTATTCATTGGGTATTCAATAAATATTCATCAAAGATACTGATATTGATGCTGAATAGGAAATAGACAAAAGGAAGAAAGTTAACTGAACTACATGAGATTTGAAGGAACTACAGCTGTTTTTCATCTCTACTTCCCCAAAGGGAAACATGCTTTGAATATTAAGGATAAAAGATTTTGTTGGCTGAAGGTTGAGAAAATAGTATTCTTAATTAAAATCAAACCGAACTGAACCACCCCCAAAACATCAACCAGCATTTGTGCCTTTAATCATATAATTGTAGGGTCGTAATAAATGGGAAAGTATTTTGGGCTAGGATTTATAGGTATTAACTCAGTAACAGAGGACTAGCCAGAAGGAAATGAGAACTATACTTCTGAGAAAGTTACTGAAAAGCATAAGCCATTTATAAAGACATTCTGATCTTTGGCTGAATCTTCTTGTTTGGAAGACATGTTTAGGCTTGATACCTTTGAATATTTTAAAGAAGTCTGAATAGGCCAATGAATTATAATCTACGAGGTCTTAAAAAAAAGATTTTCCTGTTTTAGACTACACAAAAGAGTTATTTTAAGAACATTAACGCTTTAATTTAGACCACCAAGGATAGCATTTTCAAAAACCTGTAAATACTTAGTTGAGAATCAAATGATAAAACACTAAGACAATCAACCAAAGATACGTAGCTAAAAATAATACAAAACAGACTCCTGACTTTAATCTATAATTATTCTTATATGGAAAGCAGAACTAAGAAAAAATATATACTGGCTTCTATTTTGAGGATAAAGAGAATTTCACCTAGAACATTAGCTTGGTATGATTTTACTTCACTACTCCGTTCCAACTTTATATGAAACATTTCCAAATGCCTCTACTCCTTTAGGCACCTCCAATTCAGTGTGTCCAAAATGAAACTCTAATCTGCTAACCTTTCCTCCTTGCCAACATTCTCGAACACCCATTCTTCTTAATTAAACCTCTAAAATGGATATGCATAAGAAAATCCACTGGAAAGGAGAGTAAAAAAATAATAGTAAAAATTTCTGTACTGGGTACATGCTGAAAAGTATTTAACTACTAAGGGGTGTGTGATTAAAAAAAAAAAAAGTTAAGACCACGAACCTAATCTAGTCCTCCTCATTGCCTTTAGACCATCAGTCTTCCCAAGTGCTTAAATTCTCCCTCCAAATCACTTCTCTCCGTGTTTGAATCTCCGTTCCCACTGCCATTGTGGTAACCAGACCCGCCACGTCTTGCTTGGATTTGTCATAGTTGTCAATCTTGTCTCATTTCTTGCAATATCTTTCTTCCAAATCACCCTTCACTCTGCCTCCGCTAGTCAGAAAATATCTTCGCTAGTCAGAAAATATCTTCACTAGTCAGATAGTATCACTCATCAAAAAAACCAGCAATGCCCACAAACACCTAACACAGTTTTTAGAGGTTTCTATACTCTTATCTCAACTTAGGTAAGTAGAATCAAAGAAAAAAAAAAAAAAGCATGAACTTCAGGCCTACATTTGAGTTTTGGTCCTGCCTCTTACAAGCTTTGTGACTTTGAGGGAACTCACTGAGGCTTTCTGAGCTTTTATTTCCATCTTTGAGTGGTGTTATAAATAGCTCACAAACTGTCATGTAAATCAAACAAGATTACAGATGAGAAGAACTTAGCACAGAGCCAGGCACGCACTAATTGAGCATCAATTGTCTGACCCCTGCTAGCTCTAGGTTCCCGTGCGCATACTACTGTCCTCTGCGTATTCCCATACACCTGCCCGTGCCAACCCCCACTCCCTAACCCCAGCCTGGCACATTACACATCAACCCCTCTGGAACATGTGCTTTCTTCAATACAAAATGCACTCCCAGCCGCCTGTGGGTCTGATTATACTATACTCCCAGCCTCACATGCCCTTTGCTGCTTTCTCCAAGGGAAATTCTACCCACGTCTCAAGGCCCAGCTCAAATGTCAACTCTTCCAGGAAGTCTTCCCTTTATTCTGCTGATCAGAATTAACCACTTTTCCTTTGTGTTCTCCCTGCACACTGCTTGGAGCTTTACTTTAGCATTTATTCTGAGTCCTACTCTTACCATTATACAAAACTATCTTTATATATATATGTTACCTGCATAAATTATAAGCTTCTTGAAGGCAGAAAGCATGCTTTTCTTCTTTTTATTCTCAGCAATTAACACCTTGTACAGGAAAGGATTTAATAAATGTCTGCTGATGGAATTAATAGATGTATGAAAACACTTTCAAAAGGAGTAAATTTTTACCAGAACAAAACACCAACCACTTGTTCCAACCTTTGAAGTAATTTTTAGAAAACAACTTCTCCCTGAAAGATATACCATTATTTAATCTTTACAATACATAAATTTAAAATAACAAAGAAATGACCTAAAAATGGTACCTTTTGATAGTGCAGGCTCAGTGCATAAATTATTTTTAACCACCAAACTGACTAAAAAATTATAATATTCATAAATTATCAACGGATAGACTACCAATGAGTATTAATAGAGGGTAATGATTCAAAGAGGAAAAAAATCACAATACACTAATAAAATGGAATATTAGACCTCATCTTAAAATCATGTTTTCAAATATTTAATCAGCACACAGCATACTCAGTGAAATAATCAAGACACTGGGCTGATCTCAAATTTGCAAGTGTATAATTTAAAGTAAAAAAGACTAAGGGAATACAGAAGATGTTGATATGTGGCTATCTCTGAGTGGTGGGATTACCAGTGGTTTTTTTTTGTCCCCTATCTGAATTTTCTACAACATACACAATTACTTGGCAAAGTAATTTTAAAAAGACTGAATATAAAGAAATTTTAATTAAAGCTTAGTCAGATTTGCAAATACTTAGAGTCTTACCAGTCCAGTAAAAGATTTCTGATTATTAATATTAATCTCAATATATTCAGGTAGACATCATTAAAAATTGAAAATTAATGCCATAGTTTAGAAAGTGATACTAATAAAAGTTTTCCTTAATTGTAAACAGAAAGCAGACTAAGTAAGCATTTGACTAGTTATTTGCTAGGCGGCAAAGCACCAGCTCTGGACGGGGAAAGACTCAGCTGGCATTCCAGCTCAGCCACCTGTCAGCCATATGACTTGTTCTCTCTGAGCCATAGATACCCCATCTACAAATCAGAGAAAACCCTCACACTCTCTCACTGTTACCTGCAGAATGGACGCTGACACCATTTGTACAATCTCTACTACCAACGTCTAGGACATGGCAGGTCCTCTCCTGTCTCATGTCCTGCGGATCTGGAGACTGTCCATCGACTGGAAGATGGATTAGGATGAGTACGGGGGCTCACTGTGACTTCGAGGGAACCTAGAAAGTCTGGCGAAGCTTGCTGGGTGGCAAAAGCTGATTCTGAAACAGACCCTGGGTGTGCGCAGGCTGCACCAGCCATGCTGTGAATGTGGTACCGACGGGCGGACACCTCTGTGAAGTAGGATGGGACCACTAAAGGAAGTTAATGGGGGTGGGGACACAGAAAGAAGAGAGAGAGGGAAGAGAGAACAAGTCTTGAGGCACAGTGCCATCGAAGGGGCAGAGAGAAGAGGAAGCCAAGGGAGAAAGCAGAAATAGCCAGATTGCCAAACGGAGTAAGGGGGAGAGGGAAAGTTGTCTCTTCCTCTCTATCTTCCCCACAAATTTTCTCCCCCCATCCCAAACTCATCTCCAAAACTAAACTTTTATTCTCAAGAGTAACTCCCATTCCCTCCCTCTCAAGTGGCATTTCTTTCTCCAGAGTCAGGAAGTGAAAACCTGGGAAAACAATAATCTAGAGCGGCCTGCAATGCCTAAACTGGTTTCCCAAATCCCCAACGTCTGCAAGCATTAAGCATGAGATCTAAGAGCACTTGGATGGCTCAGTCAGTTAAGCAGCTGCCTTCAGCTCAGGTCCTGATCTCAGGGTCCTGGGATCAAGCCCTGTGTCAGACTCCCTTCTCAGTGGGGAGTCTGCTTCTCCCTCTCCCTCTGCCGCTCCCCCTATTTGTGTTCTCACATGCACACTCATGCTCTTTGTCAAATAAATAAAATCTTACACACACACACACACACACACACACACACACACACACACAAAGGATGAGATCTAGAACTGATCCCGACTACAGATATGAGTTGGTTCAGTGCCGAGAAAGCAGCCATTCACCCCTCTCTTTTCTGTTCTCGGCCATCTCCACGTCCTTACTTGCACTGTCCTCAATTACAAAGGATGCACTGTCTTCAATTACAGACAACCCACGCGAACGTCCCGTGATTAGAATTTACCATCTGATAATTGTATGGTCACCTTCCCCTTCCGGTGGATTTATAAAATGTTATTTTAAAATGTCAGGATTAGACATGTTTAAAAGAAAGTTCACACAAAGACTGGGGCACAAGAATATCTAGTCAAAAGTCACAATGCCCTCAGGGTAGAACCGCATTTCTTTCCACAGTGCATCATCTTGATTACCAACACGTTGGTTTAATGTGTGGAGAAAAAGCTCAAGACAAAATGTTTGATTCTGGCTTTCTTGAAGAAAATTGTATGCACCCCTTTTTTTCTTACAAATAAATATAAAGTCTGTATTGAATCAAAAGTGTAAATAATTACTAAGTGTTACCTATGTGGGTGCTAAGTGAGGGCAACTTCAGATTCAATGATACACTTCGATTAAGCTGTAACAAGTCTATTAAAAATTCACCTTTTGGAAATCATTAGTTGAAAAATTTAAAAAACCCACAAAACTCATGAATATTGTACCTGGAAAAAATGCACGCATTCTCTCTGCTTCAGACTCCCCAAGCAGAATGATCATTTGCCTACGATGACCCCAAGTGGGCTGCGGGGGCTGAAAACGGCAAGGTCCTTGCAGACAACTTTGTTCAGCAAGTAGGTACAATTTGCTCCCATGTTAAGACAAAATACTTTCTTATAAAATAGGCCAAGAAATTAAAAAACACCCTACCAAATAAAAACCAGTGTCCCCAAAAGCGCACAATGAAAGAGAGAAAAATGCCAGGGGAGCTCCCTGGAGAAGCGTCTTTGCTCACTATTCCTTCAGGCCCTGCTTCTCCAGGGGGGTGTTCCACCTACAGGACACGGGTACAGGGCGAGCGGACGATTTTCACTTCTTCTACTTCTGCTGCAGCTATCGGGAACTCGGACAGAGCCAAGGAAGAAACAAGAGCAGCAGGCTCTGAATAACTGTTTAGTAGTGGTGACAATTAAAAAAAAAAAAAAAGGCGGCGTTAGAGGTGAACGGAGTTGAAAGGACAGAAAGAGGTTGTTAGAGAACTTAACAGAGCCACAAGATGAGAGGTGAGAGGAGGACTACTGCCTTCAACTGAAGGAAAGCTTTCCTCTTAGCTGAACTGCTTCCAAGCACTGTTCCCTGAATGGCAAAACCGAGCACTGGTTTAAGAGCTGATTTTAGTCTCTGAGGTCATGTGAAAGAACATGAAGTCCTCACACTCAGCTCATTTTAGGGATTAGCACATATAGCCTAAGAAAAATATGCTGGGTATGTGGTAAATCACTCTCAGAATTAGCCTACTTATGAAGGCACTTTGTTTTAGCAACATGGATTTTAGCAAAAGTACTCCCAAGTAATCACTCCTCTTGAAAAAACTAATACTCCACAAAAGAGATGCCATTATCACTAGTGTACTGACCTCCCTTTTTCTCTCACTCTAAGAGTTCTTTCTTTCCTTCAGTAAAGTCAATCAACAAGAGGCAGTTTATGTGACAGTTAAGGGCATGGACTCTGCAACCAGATTTCCTGGGTCTGAATCATGAATATGAAGTTGGGCAAATTGGTCACGCTCTACGAGCCTCAATATCTTCCTTTGTAAGATGGGAATGACACCATCACCTACACTTCACAGTATCCTGAACAGACCTGGCATATACAGCAAATGCTCCAAGAACGTCAAAAGTTGCTATTGGTTTGTTTTGTTTTGTTTTCCAAATGTTACTACTGAAAGTCATGACATCCTTGTACCTAGACTTAAAAAAATAAAAAAAGCATATGATGAATGCAGTTAATAACTTGACTATCTGCCTCTCCAAGTGAAGACTGTACTTCTTGAGGGCTTATTAATTTCTTATCTCAAATATCTTGCATGTTTCTGGCATATAATAAGAGCTCAATAAATGTTTGAGTATAGAAATGAATGAAAGGAAAGGAACAAAGCTTGGCAGGCCAAATAAGATAAGCAGCTGTAATACTGGTCATACAAGCAAATTTAGATTTAATGAGCTTTTATTGAACACCTACTTTATGCTGACCCTGCATGAAGACTGGAGGTTATCGTCATACATTCCTATGGGCAAGACACATCTACATAACTACCATAATAGACTGGCCACTGAGCCATGCTGAGGTTCATTTAGACTAGACTTCTCAGTTTACAATCTGAAGAGTGTTGGCTAACTAAATCTCAAGTTAATTTTCAAGCCAACAAATAACTCATTTGTAGGTCTCCAAAATGCAGCAAGAAAGAGTCAGTGAGACCCGACACAGGGGAATGCTACAGCAGGACCTGGCATTCTCTCCTCTGGATCTAAGGGAGGGTGATAGGACCCCTTTAGGATACAAAAAGCACCTTGGGGATATTTTTAGCACCCACAGCACCCAAGTCAGAAAGCCCTGCTTTAAAGGACCTCTTTAACCACAGAATAAGGAACTATGTTTCACATTCAAGATTTGGCAGCGACTCAATTTTCAAATGTTAGGTTTTCATGAAATCACCATACATCTCGGGGAGAATTCAGATTGATCTCTGCTCTTTTTTATTTTATTGGGAAGAAAATTTTAAGCCAGCATAAATGAGTAAGTGGATTTCAGTCTTCTCAAAGGGCTCTCTGGGTGTGGCTGAGATCAGTAACTTTGAAAACTTAGCAACACAGGATACATTATGAGTAAGTTCTTCGCTTTTTTTTTTTTTTTAATAATGATGCTAACTCACCAGATCCTTCTGAAAGAGTCCTTTTATTAATTTCAATGAAGTCAAGTAGAGAACAAGTTGTAATATGAAACACAATTTATGCAACTATGTTGAAATTCTCTGCCAGAGTTACATCTTCCAGTGTAAGAATCTTATGGTAAAACAATTTCAAAATATTATTAAGCATTAGGTTAGCCTCATTTTGGTTTTAGGCTGTCATAGGAAAACTTTCTTTATAAATCATTGAAATCCTAAGGCAAAATGATAGTGCCTTGAAATAGAAAAAAAAAAAAAAAAGTCACGTTCCCACAGTTTATAATAAGAGAGTTGAAACTAAGCCTCAATTGAAATTATACTGTTAGGCAACTCCAAAAACTAAACACAAAAACATGTTAAAATAAAAGATTGCAACACCATGGGAAAACTATCCTCATACATATACTTTTAGATTCTCAGCCATTCCTGACCCCAGCCCAGATGAGACCAACCAATCCTTCATAGGTTTTCCTACAGTCAGCCAACAAAGGGCTCACTCCCTCCTGAGCCGCATGGGTTACTCAGGGAAAGGCATGCAATACATTTATTTAAAGGGCCAATAGAAATCCCGTGGGTGGGTTTGGTCTGCCTTTCAAAACCAATGAACTTCCCATTATATAACCTTTAATAACAAGAGAAGACTTTACAAGTCATACACCCAACTTAACTACAAGGCAGGCTATGTTACATGCCTCACTGTATTAAAAAAAAAAAAAAGAAGAAGAAGAAAGAGAAAAGGCTTTCAGGATGGCACGTTTCCATCTTGTCAGGTAATGTCAGAAATTTTATGACTCCTACTTGGTAGTACTACTAAGCTCATTTTTATAATGATTTCCAGGAAGTATGATGTTTTTGATCAGAAAAGCCCAAGCATCTAAAACAAAACTTCCATGACGTTTTATTAATTCTTTATAAGATAAAGTAAATCTTTTAACCAAAGGAGAATTCTGAGAATCTAGCTTTTCCAGAAAGCCCAAGAAAAATACTTCAGTTTCACCATTCTCAAATTCATTTGACTTTGAAACAAAATAAACATATTACTCTATTTAATATCGTTGCACAAGCAAATTCACAAGAATGAAATCTGTTCAGAGTTCCTAGAAAAAATGTAGCAATACAGGCTGCCAACTTGTTCAATGTCAAGCTCTAGGCAGTATAGCAGCACTAGCAGTAAATGACTCAGAGTGAGTCACACTTAAGCTATTTTTGCTTTTAAAGTACTGCCAGGCACTGTGTTAATATTCAACCCAGAGTAAATTTAGCCCAACAAGAAAACAAGTGTTTCCATGGCTGCTTCTTCACGGTGTTTTTGGTATATATGCAGCCATTAGACACAGGAATCCAGCCGGATAAATTAAGTGGAAATGATCATCTTTCATTTATAGCCAGGCTTTGGAACGCTGGAAACACTAAATGCAACTTAGGCTATTCTTCCATCTCCTTCTATCTGCCTCTCCTGAGACCAAATAGCAAATATGTAGAGAGCATATACCATTAACGATTCATTTAAAAGTCTGTGCCATTAAAGTAACTTCAGTGGGTTGCTGTCCACGGATTTCACTTGGCTCTGTATTAGGAGTCATTTCTCTGATAGTACAGCCACAGGAGACTAAAATGCTTAAAAAATATCTAGCAAAAACAAAAGAAAATGTGGACTACGGATGTCAAATGGAATCATTATACAGTATCATGTACAGTGAATGATCAGTGTCTGGTAACACGTAATGTGAACACTCAGAAGGTGTTCAAAAAATATTGGTTATGGGAGATGAATGGCTAGCATCAGACCTAAAGCTATCTCAATTTTTCAGAATATGCTGTTTCTACTACAAATACACATGGAGTTAAACTTGAGTAGCAGTGAATTAGAAATAGACGTTAGGACTTTTCCCTAATGAAATGCACCTGTCTGTTTATAGCTCTTAGATTCCTTGGCACTATCTATAGACTCTATGCTATAATTATATACAGTGGTGAGGTATGTTGTTCAGCAAAAAGTATTAAAGCTAGCTATCTCAGCACAAGTTTTCAAAGTAGGATGCATGTACTGGGGTAGGTAACATCTTAGATTTCTATTTTAAAATAACTTTTATCTAAAAAATGAGAAATAATTAAGTTTCACATAATGTAGAGACTCTATGCAGAACATGTAGAAAAAAACAAAATATTGGGAAGTGTGTGCTACCTCTTATGGGGAAGCACAGTGAAAAACGCTTGGCGACCCCTGCTTTTAGGAACACAGCCTCCAGAAGGAGGGAGCCTTCTCTTCCCCTCATGTTCGATCCCAGTATGGTTTTGTTTTTTTGTTTTACATGTAAATGACCACTGGCACAAAGGAAGTATAGGGGAAAAGGCTTGGTCAGCAAGCAACTGGAGAAGACAGAGACATGGTAATCTGAGCCAGCCAAGTCTGGAAAACAGCCACATAAAGTACCTTGGCACAGCTGTAATGACAGGACAGGGCATACTGACAGTTACGCAGCCTAACCACGCTCTGCGTAAAAGCTGACCAGTGCTCTTATCAAAACAACTAGAACCACTTGGACTCCCTGAAAATTACCATGGAGGTTCAAAAGCTATCTTCACTCAACTGAGAAAGCCTAGCACAAGTGTAGTTACATAACGGACATCTTTCAAAACAAAACACGTGTTTCTTGGAGAACAAGTGCAAAAGGGGTTCCTTGGTGTATAAGGTGGAAGCTCTCAAAATAGTCTCTAACTTGCCTGAATGTCATCTAGCACAGGGTGTGGCATATAGTAGGTGCTTAATAAAGCTTTGTGGAACAAACAGATGGAATACAAAATGTATACTCACAAACATTGAATTTAAACCCCATGCATTCTAAAGCTCTGTATCTGTGAACTTTATGTCTATTGCATAGATAACTTTCAGAATCTGAAAGCCCAAGGGACTATAATTTATCAGAATTTTCTTTCTGAGTCCCTTGATCACTGATTTCATTACCTCTACTAATAGCTCTGGGATCCTACCCATCTTTACCTGAAAGCTTACCTTAGTGGAGTATAAACAGCAGTTACATCTCCACAGAAGGAACATATTAAAATCTAAGCAGAGGCAAAGATGGGGAAGAATGAATAGTTGAAGCATGAGATTTTCAGGGCAGGGAAACCATCCTATGTATTACAATAGTGCATACATGACATTCTGCATTTGTCAAAAACCCACAGGTCATCTGATCCAGTAATTCCACTTTTGAGTATAAAAACTCAAAGTCAGGACTCAAATAGACATGTGCATACCGATCTTTATTAGCAGCACTACGGTCATGAGGTAGAAGCAACCCAAGTGTCTACTGACAGAGGAATGGATAAACAAAATGTGGCGTATACACACCATGGAGTATGTATTCAGCCTTAAAAAGGAAGAAAATTCTGACGCATGCTACACACAGCTGAACCTTGAAGACATGGTGCTAAGTGAAACAAGCCAGACACGAAAGGACCAATATTGTTTAATTCTACTTAAATGAATGAGGAACCTGCAGGAGTCAAATCCACAGAGACAGAGAGTAGAACAGTGGTCACCAGGGGCTGCACAGTCACTCTCTCGTGGGCACAGAGTTTCAGAGCAGGATTGCGAAAACGCGCTAGAGATGGATGGTGGTGACGACGGCATTAACAGCGCAAGGGTACTAAATACCCCTGAACTGAACGCCAGGAAACAGCTGAGATGGTAAACGTTACATTTGCCGCAAAAACCCCACCACAGAACAGTATCCTAATTAAGGAGTGAACTCTCATGTAAAGGACGGGACTTCAGTTAACAGTCCTCTATTACAGCAAATACACCACATTAATATGCAAGATGCTAAATACAGAGAAATGGCAGGAGGGAAGCCTGCAGAAATCGCTCCAGTATCTGCTCGATTTCTCTGTAAAGCTAAAACTGTTTTAAAAAATGAAGTCTGTTAACTAAAAAAGAAAGATCTAACCAAAGGAGGTTGTTCTGTAGCAAACTCCTTTTTCTCATGTAGTGCCCTATACTGTCTCCCCAGAGCCTTTTTTCCTTATCTGAGACCCTGAGCCCCGTCAGCTCAGGCACCTTGCCTGCCCATTCCGATCTCGCCTCATTCTAGTGCACGTATGTCCTAGTGCTAGAGGCCCGGGTTCTGCATTCTCTTGCCCGTGGGCCCAGGTTGCCATTACTATTCCCCAGTCTGTCTGCCTTGCGATGACCTATGACTTGTCTTGACCTCACTGTTTGTGTATACTCTGGCTGCAAGTGACTGGCCTACTAGTGACCCTTGGTACTCTAAACCTTGATACAGTTCCCTAATTCTCTCTACCAACCTTGTATTTATCTTGCTCTACAGCGTGGCCCAGCCTAACAGTAATTAAATCTAAGGAGTGCTGGGGGGATAAGACGGGTATGAAATGATAATACTCAAAACCATTTCTTTTTTTTTTTTTTAAACCATTTCTTTAAATAGAAATAAGTGGTTTTTGTGATTTTGTGTGTGTGTGTGTGTGTGTGTGTGTGTGTGTTTTTAAAGAGTTCTTTATTCAATGTGAGATGCTTCTCTATAGAGCTCTTAGGGAGAGAATTTCATTCTACCTCCTAACCTGTGTGTTCATTCTATGTTCACAGGACGTCCTAAAGGGACAGCAAGAACTACAAACTCGGATGCCTAGCAGGGAAAGACAGTGAAAGCAAACCAGACAGAGGACAAAAGTGAACGGTCAGAATAGTGACCAACTGAGAAGCACAACTCCTACCTAAATGCATTGGAGAACAACGAATCTCAACACTGCATGAGCCAAAGAAAACTCACATTTCAGGCTAATGTGGCTTGCAGACTTCCAGACCTCTGTGTGATGTGGAATACCAGGAGAGAGAAACGAGAAAAGAAAGGGCAAGTATGAGTGCCTTACGTAGACTCTCCTATTTATGACAACACATTTGAGCTGAATCACTCTGTAAAAATGTTTATTTATTAAAATACCAGAGACAAGCCTGGGCCTATGAAAGATATGGACATTCAAATCCCCTTATAGAACAGCTAACCCTTTGGCCAAGTGAGAATGTAATTACTAACATGACTGGTTTCATGTACGCCACTGAGATGTAGATAACCCTCTGAATGCTGAGAGGACATTCTTCTATGGGCTGATTCATTTTACTTCCAGTTTTCTTGAAGGGAAAATCATGTGGCAGAGAATAAAAGCTTAAAAAGAAAAAGGAAAAAAAAAAAAAAAAAAAAAAGCACAGATATCCAAGATTCCTTTCTCATAAAGAGGCCTACTCTTACACGGCCAAGTAAGTTCTTTTCTTTCCTACTCTCATTTTCCACAAGAGAACAAACTATAACCAGTTGTTATTATATACTGCTAAATGCAATTTTTGGATCAGAAATATTATTACACATTGCTCTTAAGTTTCGTTTTTGTTTTTGTTTTTTTACTAGATCAAAGAATGTTGGACATTAAGTCTCTGACATGAGGTCAGTGGAACAAAGCCTCTGCCTGACTAGCCTGAGCATCTGACCTAGCAGATGAATCAGAAAAAGGCACACTGGGTACAGGCCTTGGAGACCAGAACACAGGCCAGCACTGAACCAAGGCTTGCCTTCTCAGCCAGGGGTTTTGTGTGGTACATACTAAAGTATGCAACTGAAACCCTGCAGTTAGAAATGTTATTTTAATAAAGGAATTATTTAGATTCTGTGAATCAGTACCTTCTAGCCCACCGTGCCTCTTCACCTGATCAACCACCCCAAACTTACAAACTATATAGCACGTCAAAATAATCCAAACTTTCGCAACGATCTTCAATTGTTTAATATGGACCCACGGACCTGAATCCTCCCTCCCCTCAAATACTTCAGCCTGGCTAATAGCTTTGCTGCCCATTCTGCTCTTCTCGCCTTGCTGTCTGGAGGGGTGACACAGTAGCCTAGTTATGAATGAGGCCTCCCTGCACAGCTACCTGACTCTCGGCAACTCCACTCTGCAGGGGCACCCTGAGAACCTGGCCAAGTTCCTGAGCTTCTTCATGACTCCAAAAGGATATCTTTTAAGAGATTCTTCCCACCTTGCTCACCCAGCTCTGCAGAGTAGGCCCAGAAAGGTTTTATCTAAGTCTACTAGGAAACAAGCCATAAAATCTTATTGGCATCTTTAAGTGAATTTGTGTTAGCATCTCTAACGAGGTAGAAGTCAATCGTAAATGAGCTGGGTTTGAGCACTGAGAATGATTCATATGTACAGTCACAGATGCTAATAATGTTATTTAAAATATTTAACACAAAGGCAGGGGCTAGTATAAAATATTTAGAAAGCCATAACCCTCCCTTCTTCAAAATGACATACACAGAGTCTGACCACTTGGGATAATCAATCCATAAACAGTCACAGAGGACTATGACGGGTATGTAACTGAGGGGAAAACAATGCAAAGATGCCTAAGAGACTGACCGTATTTTTCACGCCAAAATCTGGGAGTGACAGGTACAGGCCCATGGGACAGAACATCAGAACCAGGAACTCTCTTCAAAGTTAAGCAATATAGAGTCAGTGAAAGCAACAGATTATCTGAAATTACAAAGAACCCATAGCACAAGGGACATCAGCAGACATGTTCTAAAGGGTGGCAAACAACAGGAAACAGAGTAAGAACAGTTCGTCTGGAACATGTAAGTGGCAAAGACCCAAAAGGTTTTAATTAAACTTGAGTTGGCCAGTATGTAGTAAATGGGCTCTCCCACACATCGTTGATGGGAATTCAAATTAATACAATCTTTATGGAGGGCAATTTGTCCTCCACGGTACAATTAAAAGAAATCACATAGGCTTTGACTCAGCAATTTCACTAATATTTTTCTTACAGATATAGACTGACTTGCGTGGAATTTTGTCTGTACAGTGTAAGACTATTTATTGCAGGACTGTGGGTAATAGTCAATTATCCCCATCATCAGGGAACTGATTAAAAATCATGAGCTACCATGTAGCCATTAAAAAGAATAAAGAAGCACTATCTGTACTGATATGAAAGGATATCCAAAATATTTACATGAAAAAAAGCAACGTAAAACAGTATTGGCTAATGTGCTACTATAAAGACACACACACACACACACACACACACACACACACACAGAGCTATTTCTACAGGGATACACTAAAGAAACAGGTAACACTAACTGGCTCCAGGGAGGCAAAGACCCTACTTTTCACTACATAGCCTTGTGTACTTTGTGAATTTCATACTACATGCATACTTTACCCAATCAAAAAGATAAAAACTTTAAAGAGGGGCAGGGAATGCGTGTGTGTGTATAAGAAGTGCTGCAGAAAGGAACAGGCCATCTTGAGCAAAAGTGGGTACCAAAGGTTTCCCACAGAAGGTACTCTGAGGGAGATGGGCCCGGGGTGGAGAGAGGGGGAGGGGGCCACGGGAGGCTGGGAGGTGCCCCGGCAGCCGGACGGGAGAGAAAGAAGGCAACAAGAAGAAGCCAGTTTTTGTTTGCAAAGTAAAGCGGCTCACAAAGAGAGACCTAAGTTCCACAGACACTGAAAGCTACTCCCTTTTCCAGACTTCTCTTATTGTCCCTATTAACAGGGCATGTGTATGAATGTACAACGTAACCTGCCACTTACTCAAAGTCTATCATGAGCCAGGAATTCTGCAAGATACTGAGGTCATAAAACTCAGTGAGGCTCAGCCCTTGTCCGCAATGAGCTCTCTATCTGAGGAAAATGCAAAACTAAGAGAGGAGAGGAGGAATTCCAGAGAGAAAGACCTGACTTTCATAGGAAAAGCAGTGACAGACTAGCTAATGGGCTTAGGA
Organism: Potos flavus; assembly: GCA_028534135.1. Taxonomy (NCBI): domain Eukaryota; kingdom Metazoa; phylum Chordata; class Mammalia; order Carnivora; family Procyonidae; genus Potos; species Potos flavus. Next base: position 10,089,301 of record CM052900.1, read on the forward strand.
TACTGCAAATGCCATTTAAACAGTGAGATACTGCCTTTGATTTACTAAAATAAAAATTATGCTTCTTATATTCTATTATTAATTATACAGTTATGTTTGGCACTTTGGCAACTCGTATATGTCTAAGTATTGTACTATTAACTGAGCATCAAATAAATGCACTTTAATCAATGCTTTAATCAAAACGGTTTCCATTGTTTAAATAGGACAAACGAGAACAGAAAGACTGAAAAGCAAATTTACCTGTCCAAGTTAGGAAAGGAATCTCACCAATCTCTTCCTACCAGCTTAGCTCTTACACAGATCCGAACACACTTGCAGAAAGTACCAGTCGACATTACTCAGTGGGGGTTTCCTTATTTTTGTTAATTTTCGATTTCCTTGTCAACAGGAGCACACAATTTGTTTCTATTTTTTTAAACCAATATAGCACTAAAGAGCACTAGTCAATGAAAATGAAAATATTCATTACTCTTATAAAGTAAAATAAATATTCCTTACTCAATTTTCCAACCAAACGACACAAATATCCGATTAAAAAAAAAAGCCTTGGCACCATCGGAGGGAAAAAATCTGCCAGCCATCTTTCCAGCATGTTTTCTACAGAGTCTTCCTACAGTATTATCTCATGCTCTTTAATATTTGCCACTTTAAAGGGCTCTCTCTTTAATTAAATAATTACCTTCTTGGGAAAACACAACTCAGTCCTAAATTGAGTAGGATTTTCGCCTCTCCACTTATTCAAATTCTACCTCTTCTTCAAAGTCTCGTTCAAAACTCATTTTCTCTATGAAGCCATCACCTGTGGTTTCAAAGATCGCTCCTTCTCAGGTGTTAATTACGTGAATCACACATCCTGGCAGTTGATCATGTGCCTCCTATTCTTTTCCTAATTCAATGGCACTCAGTTTATATTTCTCTCCTGGAACTTATTATTTCGCTTTGAATTACAGTGGTTTTAAATATCTGTTTCTCTGCTCCACTGAAAAGACTAAGTCATATCTGTCTGCATACTATTTTTGATTAAAGCCCAGTCCTTGACACATTAACAATAAATACTTGAATGGATGGAATGGATATAAATTTTGCTCATCCTGTAAGAATACAAACTTCTTGAAAGAAGATTATGCCATCTTTCTTTTTCTCTGTTCATAAATACTTACCTCAGCACCAGCACCAACAAGCCACTCAAAGATAGTCAACAAACACTGTGTAAGTAAACCAGTTATAGTCTAGTTTTACTTATGTTATACTTATGTATATCTCTTCAGTTGCTTTGGTATCTGAATAAACACGTCCCTGATCAAACGGATGACTCACAAAAGTGAGGTTACTTCAAATACCCTTTGCTTTTGAGGGTTGCATGTTGAGGAGAGACGGTTAGTAACACACACACACACACACACACACACACACACGGCCAGTGATGTTTTAGTAGATAAGATCTGATAGTCTGAGTATTCAAAATGAACAAACATGAACTGGTGCAGGAGGCTGAAAATCTGGCCACAGTACTTCCACCTCCTCCCATGGAGAAGCGAGTCTCTTCTCCCACCCCTTCAATCCGGGCCGCCTTGCGACTGCTTTGACCAACAGTCTGGTAAAAGTCACACTGAACAATTTCCAAGCCAAGGCCTCAAGAGATCTTTTGCTTCTGTCCTGAGGCTCTTATCTCCCTTCTGCCACTACGTGAACAAACCTGAACTAGCATTCTGGAGGATGAGACCACACGGAGCAGGGAAACTTGTCACAACTGAGAATGCCCTAGACCAAGAACCTCCAAGCCAATCAGGCAGCTGAGCACAGATGTGGGAGTGAGCCTGGCTGGAGCAAAAGACTCGCCGAGCGAAATCCAGTCCAAATGGCCAATCCACAGAATCACAAGCCAAATAAATGGTTATTAAGTCACTAAGCTCTGGGGTAGTGCGTTCCACAACAAAAGCTAACTCGCCACCATTTAATTTAAATCCGAACGTTTACATGGTATCACAGTATCAATTCCTATTCCACAGCAGTCTGAACTGTATAGCCAACACAAATCATCCCTACATGTGGAATACTTATTTTTAAATGGTCCTCACATTCTAATTATGATTAAATAATCATGTTGTAATCTCAGGATCATGGGATGGAGCCCCGTGTTGGGCTCTGCACTTAGCAGGAGTCTGCATGAGACTCTCTCTCCCTCGCCCGTCTGCCCCTCTGCCTCCTCTCCAGGATAAATAAATCTTTTTAAAACATAAAAAAAATTTAACTTTATATGATAAAGCATTTCCTAAACATTTCACTTTTTTGATTAATGATTTCACAAATCTCAATTGCTTCCAAATTTTCCCATTGAATACCACTGAGAAATATCTTTGTACATAAAGCATTTGCATTTTGGATTATTTTAGTAGAACTGATTCCCGAAAGAACAATTACTAGCAAAACATTTTAAAGAGTCTTGACACACGTTCTGTACGTACAATATTTCAGTTGACTACAGTTATCTTAAATTATCATTGTATTATCAAAGCTTAGCCTGATCCTCAGATACATTTGGTATGTTTTATTAACTACAATGTTGATATGTATAACCTATTATGCTAAAATGCTTTCCCAACCTCTGTTCCTTCAGGACCTCCTCTTCAACTTTGACCTCCAGCCTCCAGCCCATGCAATTACCAGAATTCAGCTGCAGGCCAATGGCCATCGGAGCAAAAATGAATAGCTCACTGCTTCTCAAAATTTGGAATTTTGAAAACATAGTAATACATTTTCTACTTTTAGAGGTGGGGTTATAGGGGAACTTGCTATTCAAGTCAAATGAGTCAGTCAAGATGAGAAAGTCAATGCATTTCAGTCAAGGATAGTATTAATACCTCTTCAAATATCGAATTATAAATTGGGTCTTTTAGTTTTGGCTTCCACTCTACACACTATTTAAACAAATAATGAGTGTATTTCAAAGCCACCATAAACTTTCCTTTAAATTCCTCTTCTTGAAAACAACTGCACATTCTAATCTTCCTTATATTTACTATTAGATATCCTTCTCCAGATTAAAACTTCTTTAAAGGTCCCATGTTATAGATGTGCACTTATCTTACCTTGGGGAAGAGCCCCTGAAGTCAGTGATATCTGCGTTAAGGCAGAAAAATGGATTTGTCCTAACCAAATGATGAGAGAGAGATAGGCAGGCAGACAGAAAGCAGAGAAAGCAGAATATTCCACAAAGAGATCAACAAGTGTGAAAGCCCACAGTACCCTCTGGAAACTGCAAGTGTCCATCCAGAGCAGAGGGCTAAAGAGCAGAACGGTGAGAAAGTGAATAGAAACCTGGCGCCAGAAGGGTCTTTTTATTCTGGAAGGCTAGGGGAGTCTCTGAAAGAGCACGTGGCAAACAACCATGACCCATATCTTAGAATGATCCATCACTCTGGCAGAAACTGGAGGGAGGCAAGTCTGGAGAAGGAGAATGTGGGAGGCTGAGAGTGAAATTGGAAGTAGAGCAGCAGTAGCAGTGGGAGCAGAAAGAAATGGAGAGAAGGCTGGTAGAGGTTTTTAGGAATGAGACTAGACAGTACATCTTGTTAATTGGCCGAGAATTCCTATCCCTCTCTTTGAAGAAGTAATTTTTTGCTTTTGGTAATTGTAAAACAAAACCACTCCGCTCTGAAGCAGAAAGAAAATACACCTAAATAAACTACTACTATATTTTCTTTGCTTTTACCATTAACCAAGGTAAGAAGCGCTGTCAACTTACTGATGTGTGAGCGGGGAAGAAAATGCTACCATGTAACAGGAGAGGGAGGCTGTTAAAGCTGATGGTTGGGGAAAGAATGAAAACCTCTTGAGTCTAACTTGCAAGTTTCCTGCTTTATGCAACTGAAATGAAGTCAAAGAAGAGGACTCCCCTCCCTCAAGGAAAGAGAAAGAAAGTACTTTCCACTAGTAAGCACTCAATGGCCAAAGGGGGCGAGGAAAGCTGCCAGAAAGTCTGAAAGACCTCCTGCCAATTGGCAGCTACACTTTGGACCTAGAGCACGGCTGTCACCCAGGTGTGCTAGAGCAGTCTTGGTGAAAAGGGACACCACACCTTATCCCATCCTCTCATTCAAAGGACGAGTGTGTGTCAGAGTATTTGCTATGGAATATTTAAAAAAAAGGTTCCACGAACTAAGTTTTAACTCCTTTTTGTAGTCCTTCATTCATTCCCCAAATCCATATGAAGCACGGGATCCAGTCAGGTGCTATTCGAAGCACCGCGGACAGTATCATTCAAGGCACCGCGGACAGTATCAATCAAGGCAGACAAGTGCATCTCTCACTGAACCGACATCCTAACCAAAGTGCATAATAAAGACCAAGGAATCCCATAGTAAAGAAATTGATGAATTCACTGGACCCTGGGATCTTTATTATTTAAAAAAAAAAAAATTGACTGCATTTTACTTTGGGAAAACTCTACTCAACTCTTTTCATCACCCTTCTACCTCACTCTCTCGTTTCTTCTCCAAAGTTTTCATGTCAAGCTCTAAGACCCTGCAATCGCTGGTGACCAGTTTCCTTTTCCTCTCACTCCCAAGACATTAATTATTTACCTTTGTTCCTTGAACCTACCACAGCGTTCTGCATGTAGGAGGTTAACTGTTTATTAAAAAAAAATGTAATTTGAAGTAAGTCATTGGGTGATTTATTAAAAAAGAAAAAAGCTAACTAAATAGGTTGGCTCAAAAAGCAGAGCCAATTTTCTCCAGTGAAATCTAATGTGGAAAAACATGGAGGACATTGTGAGAGGGAAGGGAGGGATGAATTGGAGGAAATCGGAGGGGTGAAGAACCATGAGAGACTGTGAACTCAGAACAAGGAACTGAGGGTTTTGGAGGGGAGGGGATGGGAGGATGGGCGAGCCTGGTGGTGGGTATTGAAGAGGGCACGTATTGCATGGAGCACTGGGTGTGGTACCTAAACAATGAATCTTGTAACACTGAAAAAATAAAAAAAAAGTATTTGGGGGAAAAAAAAGAAAATCCACATGTAACTTTTGACTCTCCAAAAACTTTACTAACAGACTACTGTTGACCAAAAACTTTACAAATAACATAAAGTCAATGAACACACACACACACAAAAGAAATCTAATGTATGTAAGAGAAGCCGTAATGTTTTATTTTTTTTATTTTTTTATTTTTTTAAGCCGTAATATTTTAAAGGCCCACGCAGCACACAGGGATAGCTGCAGGTCCGTAACATACGTGCCATTGTATCTACTCATGAGGAATGTACTTCCCCAGACACAGGATGGTTCAGTATGTGAATAGTGCTGTTCTTGACACTTCCCTTCTTGCTTCCCTATCAAGAAAAGGTTGCCAAAACCAATATTGTACCAAAAAGTGATTTGTTACCTTATCAACATGTTTTTTGTTCACATCCGTGTCAATGAATATTACTTAACTACTTGATAAGTCTAGCAATTTTATCCTTCACTTAATCTCTTAACACTTTAACAAAATGACCCTAAAACACACTGAGCTTGTTCCCTTGCACTTGAGAATTTATGCCAATTCCTAATAGCATAAAATGTTTACCCTTTAAAATTAAAAATTTTGAAGTAAATGCCTTTAAGCAAGCTAAAAAAGATCAGGTAACTAATGTATGGGGAATACCTTACAGTTTATAAATTGCTTTCATTTTTCATTTTAAAATATGATTTCATCCTTACACAACTCTGTGGGCTAGGAAGCATTATTACTATTACATTACCCATACTTTACAGAAAAGTAAAATTCCATTGATTTCATCAAAACCACAAACTATTACTTGGGTGTGTAAGAATCTAAATTTATATTTTGATTCTAAATTCTAGGATCTTTCCACGGGTTGAACAGTTTCTACCCTTAACACTGTTATCGACATACCTAGCTGATGAGATAAATGAGTTTAAAAGTTATTAAGAAAATAGGACTTCATGACTAATATAAATTTTAACAAATATAAGAATAGTACTTGAATACAACAAATACACAAATATGATCATTATTAAGGCTATTCATTATGCCTATCAAGATATCATTCAGAGCAATTAAGAATATGAGTATTATGAATATAAGCAGATGATAGCTAGGTGCCAAAGATTAGACTGTAAACTCCATGAGTACAGTACTTATATATTTTGTTCACTGAGGTATGCCCAGCATACTCAATAAACACTTGCTGAATGAATGAAAATGAAGCATAACATGGAATATAAAACTGAGGCTCTCAGACATAGAAAAATAAAGTTAATTTATATTCAAACCCAGGAGACCAAGTGGAATCTAATTCGTTAGGTAATTCCTGAGTAACCTATGGGTAGATGCCTCAAACTATGCTGTGCACAGATGGCTCTTCCCTTTTAGGTAATAAGCTACATGTGATCTGGAATTACAAGCCAGATCTGTATCCTCTAGAGTGCCTGGCTAAACAACTTTTAATAGATTCCCTAGTCCTGAAGTGGTGCCTGAAAATATGCATTTTTAATAAATTTCCAAGGGACCTTGATGCAGTGGCAGAGAGCACACTGGGAGAATGACTGCTGTGCACCATCTACTATGTTTCTTGAATTAAAGAATAAATGTAAGAGATACATGAAAAGAAAAACATGAAAAAATATGAAAAACTTACAAGGAACTTCATGCTCAACATCACTGGTCATTAGAAAAACATAAATTAAATCCGTAATGAGACCTCGCTACATACTTAATAGAATGGCTAAAATTAAAAACAAAACCAAAATAACCCAAGTGCTGGTGAGGATGCTTGGCAACTACAACTGTCACCACACTGCTGATGGCAAAATAGGACCATGCGCCATATTAGAAAAGGGTCTGCCAGTTTCTCAAAAGTTAAACATATACTTACCGTACTAGCTAGCAATCCCATTCATCCAAGAGAAATGAAAACTTATATTCACGTTAAAATGTGCCCACGAATGTCTGTAACAGCTTGATTTATAATGGCCCCAAGCTGGAAACAACTGAAATATCCTTCAGATGGTGAATGGATAAACTATGATACATCTATACAGTGGAATACTACTCACAATCCACAACACAACAAACTACCGATATTAACAACACTATGGACGAATCTCAAATGCATTCTGCTAAGTGAAAGAAGCCACTTAAATAGCCATACACTGTATGATTCCATGTATGCAACATTCTGGAAAAGTTAAAACAAACAGAGAAAAAAAATAAAAACACAAAACAGTCACTGCCAGGGGCTAAAAATGAGGGAGGGGTCGACTACAAAGGGCCACCCATTATATAAAACCAAAATCACTGCAACCTCAGGAATTAATAACTTGACAAGATAATTATTTTCTTAAGTATGATGTACGTCATCCCCAGGACACATGATTTGATTTTCCTACTCTAGGTTCAGCTTGCTTTCTGAGCACAGATAGCATCACACTCTCTCAAAATAAGCTACCAGGAGAGAAACACCCATGGCTCACAGTTTGTGTTTAAACTTGCTGCTGACTCATTTCGCCCCTGATAACTGAATCTTTCTCTCCTAATAAGTTTAATTACAGCCATCTCTCATCCTAAAGCTTCCCCTTTCCTCGGGAATGTATCTGTTAGCCTTGTGACCTCCTGACTGTGAGACACTGGGTAGATACGTCACCTCCAGGATTCAGTCTGCTAAAAACAGAGCCTGCGTTTTTCATGCATTCTGCTCTCACACGTGGATGTCGTGAAGATTGGGAGAGATGATGTACAGGCATGGGATTACTGTTGTTATGCTTGAAATAAATTTCATGGAATTTGTTCTAAACTTGTAAGTACAATAAATACCTACTCTTCTCTGCCATAACACAGCAACTATTCACACCGGAAATGGCATTCTTAGTCACTGTTTCCCGAATGTATTGCCAAAACCATGGGATTTGGCAAAGTGGGACCCAGTTTTGAGTCTCAATCTGCAACATACTTCATGAGCTCAAGTAAACCACTTACCTTCTGTGAGTCTCACTTCAGGTACATGTTTCTCTAGGGGATACTTTGAAGGCACTACGAAGCACACATAAATAAACTACTATATAATGTCTGGTACGATTCCTAGTCTCTGCCCTCTACGCAAAAGTGACCAAGCAAGAGATTCATTCTCAGCTGGATGAAGCAGATTCCCCCAGGGTCATCAGAGTACATCAATGCAGATCCATGACCTGGGGGATTTAAACAAACTGCTCACTACTCAAGAGTCTTATGAGAAATCAAGTCTTCAAAAGATGAATGAAATGCCTGAATGAAGACAAAAGAAGACCAAATAGGTGTGTTTTAAAGAGTTGGTGTGGTATGCAAGGAAAAGAATATGAGCTCTGATGTCACCCAAACCTGGGTCTGAATTTCAGCATTTATGAGCTTAGGGAAGTTATATCACCTTTATTTGCATATTTTCTAATCTATAAAGTGGATATAGTTATCTTATAGGGTTATGAGAAATAAACAGTAATGTACATAAAGTATGCAGGTACCATACCCTATGTGTAGGTAGGCACTCAAACAATGCTTGTAGTCATGCATTAATTCAACAAGCACTCATTACGTATCATATATACTAGGTATTATATGAAGCTCGGCTATCACTTTTACTATTTCCCAAACGGACTACAGCAAATCTAAGGTGAAGGCAGAGCAGACGGTGTCTTTATTGCTCCACATAAAGGGCATTTCTCACTGCCGAACAGCTCCCTGATAGCTTAATGCCCTGATTAAAACACCACAACAGAATTGACCTAATTTGAATTAACCTTTTTTCTTTTTTTTCTTCTTTACTTATTCAATTATTTATTTGGTACTGCAAATCTGCCTTAATATGTAAAAATTCCTGGGAAGTAACAACTTTATGAACTAGAAGAGGTGGGACAGCTACTGCTGTCTCTAATGCTCTCTTTTTATCCCTGCCAACTCCTGTCTTCTGGCTCTACTGTTTTTTGGCTTTGTAACGTTGGGCATGTCACTTACCCTCTCTGAAGCTGCTTCATCGTGAAGATAGGAATGTACTATTTAGCTCCATCAAGGCAAGTAAGAATGTAAGGGAAAGAGAGCCAAATGGGTGGAAAACACAAAGAAAGCAGAAGGGAGGAAAGACATACAGAAAGGAGTCAGAGACACTGACTCGAGAGAAGAAGAAGAGGGAGGGAAGGAGGCAAACAGGAATAAAAAATCTGCATAGGACGGAAATCTAACTCAGTGAACATAACCCCTCAGGTCAGGGATGTAACCTGGCCTGAAAAAGTCAATCTCTGTGGTGAAACTTAACAATTTTTAGCATTTCCCAACAATTAATGGTCACCCAGCAAGTAAACGGTGATGGCTTGATCATCGTCATCAAGGAAAACATGAAAATCAACTGAGGGCCACAGAGATGATAAAACTATCTGCAGAAGAGCCAGCATACTTAAGATTTTATTAAATGCTTTAATGTTCTAAGCAGTCACACTTAAAGTGAGCCATACTTACTTACTTCCTACACATGATGCTACTGTGCCCCTGAAAACCGTGTATTACTATATATACCGTGCGTGTGCACCAACATGTAAAGGGTTATACACACATCACTTATGTTGAATCCTTGAGCAATTGAAAAATTTTCAAATATAAATTGCTAACCTTTGCTTATTTTAGATCTCAACCTTATGAATGCTAATTTTCTTCTTCTTCTCTCCTTTACTAATGATGTATGAGTTTTATCATCAGAATGCGTTAACTAGGTTCTGACCCTCTTTTGTAGTTGAATAATTGTTCTATAAATATTAACCAAACTCTGATTATATGAGGAACAAAAGGAATACAGGGATGATTATGAAACCATTCCTGCCTTGAAGGGTCCTGGGCTTTTTGGTTAATCGCAGGCCAGCAATGCACATTGTTTGGATAGACAGTTACATCATATGACAAAGAGATTTATGCGTTGAAGAATATCAGGATTAAGTCAGGTTGGTCAACACGTTGCCCTGCTGAAATGCACTCAACATATTTCCAGGCACAGCCAAACATTTTCCCTCTTGGCACCACCTGTGCTTCCTCATCTCTTTCCTTCCAGGTTTCAACACTCACACATGCTCTCCACTAGCCTTCGAAGGTGCTAGTCTTCTCTCTAACCCCGTTGCTCACCTGCATCTGGGTGAGGGGCTCCCACACTCAGCCCCTCACCACAAAATCTCTGTTGGCTCTGCAAGAGAACCCCCTCCCAAATGACGTGAAATGCACAACCTGGCCTTAGTTTGGATTATCTTGATAGCAAGACCACCCCTTTCTCTGAAGAAATCATAGTCTACTGTTAATTGGCCATATTAATGCTGATGTTCCTCATCAAGCGCCAAAAAGGGCACTGACAAAAATGGTACTATGAGAAAGTAAAACTAAAGGTCACAAGCTGACAGTTTTGTTTGCACAGTGCTTTAAAAATCTAGTAATGGAAAAATCAGCAGCTAGAATCTGGGTTTCCCAAAAGAACCTGAAGAACTGTCTGGCCACAGTGGGTCCACACCTATGCACAGCACCGACACGCGTGGGTAGCAGGTGTCTCCTTTAGACACGGGTTAAGCTCTCAAGTACATGACGGTTCTCCTGAAGATTCTTGTGATCATCACGGACCTGTGCTGTAGATACTCTGTGCCTAGATATCAGGCTGCAGTTCAAGGACTAGAGCAGTAAACAAAACATCAGAGTCCCCACCCTTGTGGAACCGCACTGTGGTTTCGAAGGGATGTTGAAGGAAAGGGAAAGCAACCCACTAGGAATAGTTAAGTGAGGGTATTCTAATGTTCCCAAGGAGCTCCCTATTTACTGGCCTGAGGAAATCCTTCTGGGAAGTGAATGGCCACTCCCTAGTCTATCAGTTTTGATATTTAAATGAAGTGTGCTTAAAGTGAAGGCACAGAGTTGATTCTTGAGTCCAGATAATTATGAAATCACAGTATAAAATGTCACCATGACTGAAAACCGATTTCTAAGTTCACTTGTGGATTCAATTATCTCCATATCTTATACCCTACATATTTCCTATGTGACCTAAATACACTGTCCAAATTTCTGGTGAATGTCTTCAGATTAGCAAATTTGCATGAAAAAAAAATGCTCACCTTTACTCTAAGCATTTAAATGTATCAAAACAATTACATTTGATATTAGATTATTTTAATACTAAAGATCACAGATTCAATCAATTCTATTTTTGATCACGAAGTGAAGCCCTTATATTCGAAAGGTTTCTAAATGTCCAATTATCGTCTAATGTCCTCAATTTCTGCCTTGCTGACCTGCACTAAAACTTTTCATGCCTGCTAATTACGTAATAGGTGAATGAATAAAGGACAGCGGAAAGGTTGCTTGATGACTTGAGAAAGTGGCCATACAGGGCTAGCTGCACATTCTAATTAAGTTTTCCTGATGCTAAAGTGCAGGAAACCGTAAGTTGGAATAGTGAAGACAGATAAACAGTCAAGGAAGAGAGAAATTACCTGAACATATTGTTTAAACCAATTAAAATCACTTTATCCAAGAAAGTATGGTTATTATGTCTGCCTTAAACCAAATCATACTGTTAGTTTCACTACTTTAAGTAGTTCTTTAAGAGCATGATTCCCATTTAGGGAAATGGAATCCTTTTCTTTGGAACTGTTCCCTAACTCAGTTATCATCACCACCACCAACTGTAAAAATTACCTTCAATCAATCTTGATTTGTATGTCTCTGAGAATTACAACTAAGAAAAATGGGCACCGGCAGGCAAACAAGGCTACACATTCAGTGACTCAAACCCAGTACTCCCGGCTACTGAGCTCATATTCTTTCCCCTATGTCTTACAGGCCCTTTCTCAATAACAACAGAAATCTAAAACAAGCTTTCAGAGTTTTCCAATATCCACTGTTTCATTTGATCTTGGTAATAATTTTGGGAAGCTGGAACAGACATAATAGCTCTAGTATACAGTACAATGGGTCCCCAGGTATGGTATTTATAGAAAAACCGAAAGTTAAACAAACAAAAACAACCCAAACCAAAAACCTGCCCTCGTTTCTGATTGTGGTCTAGACCAGTGGTCAGTAAACTGTCCCAAGACACTGTATCTAATGCCTGGTAATATCCGAAGACATAAATAACTACTAAAAAAAATTACTGTATGCAACTTCAGTATGTTACCTTTTGAGTAATCATATCTTTAAATGAATACAGCATACCTGTTATGTTTATATTCTAGGGACAGCAAATACCAGATATTTGTAGTATCCCTCCTCTTTCCCACCATAACCCTTCAGCACACTCTTTTCTGCTGGGCCCGAATCCAGCCTCTGAATCTTTCTGAACATATAGCTCCACACTGCCCCTATCAATTGACTGGCAATATTAGTGACAAATAAAAGCTGCATTTTCCCATTCTGACTGTCTCCTATGTTGTGTAACAGCTGTTTCTTGCATTTTTCTTTGCTTCTGATTTGTTGTTATTAATGGTTCTCACATTATTTCATGTAGGTATATATTGTCTTTTCCAAGTACCCGGACTCTGCCTTTTATTTATCTTAGAGCACCAAATGCAATGATTCATAAACAGCAGTCAACTCAAGGTGTTCTGAATGCACCTAAATGTATAGTATTTATGGAAAAATCTAAAGTTAAAAAAAAACAAACACACACAAAACCCCCCCCCAAAAATGTCCTTGTTTCTGATTATGGTTTAGGCCAAAGGTCAGTAAACTTTTTTCCTATAAAGAGCCAGATAGCAAATATTAAAAGCTTTGTTGGCCAGATGGTCTCTGATATAACAACTCAACTCTGCCATTAGAGCGTAAAGCACACGCAGAAATGTGGAAACGAATGAGTTTGTCTCCATTCCAATAAAACTTTATTTTGAAATCTGAATTTTATGGAATTTTCACACAACACAAAAATATTATCCTTCTCTTAACTTTTCTCCAGACAACTTAAAAATGCAAAAACACCATTCTTGGCTTTCAGGCCACAGAGAAACAGGAGGCAGGCTGCACTTGGCCCACAGGCTATAGTTTACTGATCTCTGGCCTAAATTTGTGGTTCTCAAGATGAGAACTTCGGGTGGTCTGCAAGATCCTTTCAGCAAGTCCAACTACCTACATGTGTGGCCAGAATTTCTCTGTAGACGTCAAGCAAAACAATGTACCACAACAGACTGCATGCAGAAGCAAATATGAGGATCCAGCTGCCTTCTATTAAGCCAAAAATTGAAGAGATTTGCAAAAATGGAAAACAATGTCACACTTCTCACTAATTTTTCTTTATGTTTGGAAAATACATGGTTGTAGTTCATAATCCTCTTTATGGTAACACGTATGGGGTTTACTACTGATTTTTAAAATGGATTAATATTTTTGAAATTTCTCAGTTTTGATTTCTAATGTGACAAATTTCAATAGCTACAACCCATGTAAACAAAAGCACTCTGGAGGCCCCCGGTAAATTTTAAAAATGTAAAGGGATCTTGAGACCAGAGAGTTCGAGAGCCAGCTGCCGAGCCACAGCTGAGTTAACTTACTCTTGCGGCAGGGAGAGCCGAGGCGGCTGGCAGGCCACTTCCTCAGACCACCTGATTTCAATCTCCATCTTGGCCTCTCCCCACCAAGGAGCTTCCTAGCATTTCTGTGATTGGATCCTGATTTGGCAAAATTTAATCCCATGCAATTTATGTTTGTGTAAATAAAGTTGGGGAGAGTGTGGTGGTGCTTTTCATGAAAGAACCCTTTAGATATGTGGAGACCACAAAACTGTTTCAGCCTTTATTTTGCCAAAATAGGCAATTAGAAGCAAGAATCTTTCCCTGGCTTGTAGTTTCCAATCTTAAAAATATATATAAATAAATAATAAAATAAAGTAAAACTACGATTGTAATTCCTCGCCTTCGGAATATATCTCAAAACAAACATTTACTGGCTCCTGTATAAATCCTAGTCCCTCCGACATGGCTCCGCAAAAACTGTGGGCTCCTGATGCCAATCAGCATCCTCATAGCAGCATTCCATCCAAAGCAATAGAATCCATTAGACGTGGTGCTAGTTTGACAGTATTAATAACTCGCTAAAAATTGCATTTTGCAAGTAAAGTATATACGCCTTACAGAGCATTTTAAGAGGGTATTGATATTGTGCTTGTTCTGTCATTTAAGATTTAAAAACTTTTTAAGAGTATTTTAGGAGAAACAAAAAGGGCAAGTCATCTTAATTCCAGTGTTACCATATATAGGGAAACTCTACATAAGAAAGCATTTCTTTTGATATAAATTTACTTTGTCATAAAGTTTAACTGTCTATCCAAATGATGCGCAGTACTGCCGGCCTGGGGAAAGCGCCTCCACCCCTTTCCCCCTGACCATTTTAGAGAGAAATACAGAAATAATAACCAAGATTCCTATATTCATCATTCTGTTGAATTAGATATCTTTCATAAGAAAGTGTTCCCTCATGAGTATGTAATTCTAAAAGTCTTTATAGCTTTCTCTTATGGAATAATAACTTTGTAAACAATAACAAAGGCAGAAGAAATTCTTATTTTTGGATATTTATCCTTCAATCTGTATTACCAAATATCTAAAAAAAATCAAGAATTATGGTTGTATGGTAAATCTGCCATAATTTGTCATTATTGGCTCCAAGCAGAAAGACGAAATACATTTAGCTGTTTCGACCCACGCCAAAACTGAAATTCACTAGCACCTTTAAGATCAGGAAGACATTAGTAAATTATAATGTTATTTGTTTGGGAAATTATTACCCATGTCGGGGGATCATGCAATTTATATCAGAAGGATTTCGGTAGCTGTGATGTTCAAAGAACAACAACAACAAAAAAAAAAAAAACAGACCAAAACATGGAGAAAATGATTACTGCTTAAGTCCACGTAAAAGTAAAAGTCTCATCATGATTGCAAAACATTCCAAATTGTGAAACTTAAAGATACTTGTAAAATAGACAAAAGTAGAGCTGCTTCCTCAGTCATTTTTTGAGACCTCAGCATCAATTTAAAGAAAATGCTTATATTTAAAAGAAAGCTTATTTCAAAATGTGAATCCTTACACTAAGTACAAATAAGGACAAGAAGGAAATTCACATCTCATATGACAGTGCTCCATGCGTATGCAAATGAAGATGATGGGAAACTGAAGTTTACAAAAAAGTTATTTGCTTCCCTATCCAATTCTTTAAGGAATAAGACTTGGAAGCCTAGAAGAATGACAACCTGTGCTAATGTAAAAATGATCAAAAGTACATAAAATTGTTATGTGGATTATGCGGAAAGAGGAGGAAAAGGATGGATGTACTTCACTGTGTAGAAAAGACCTACTTCTGTCAAATACTGTCTACAATTTTTTTTTTGTATAATGAGTCATTTTTCCCAATCTCATTTTTAAATCAAAATTATGTTGGAATCATAATCACAGTCACATGGAATTTATGCTACCACAAAAGACAGAAGGGATCGAGAGGATCCTGGTCCATATTTGAGAAGAAAAAACCTAGTTTGAGAAAACACTGCTACTACTACTCCAAAGCAGCAAAACTAGAATTCAAACTGGTTATTTTAGAAGCGTGGCACAGCAGTTTAAAATTTGAAATACATTATTGCTATTTTAATAAAATAGTTCCATTTTAATTTCCCAATTCCCCTCCCCAGCAGTGGGACAATACAGTGTCACTTTGTCGAGCTGCTGGGGAATTTTCTTCGCACTTTGTGGAAACTGTTGGCTTTCAGATATGGACAGGCTGATTTGAACCAAAAGTTAGGCAAAATACAGAATTGCAACAACAATAAAAAGCAATTTAGAAAGAGGATCAAGCCAAGCAGATAAGCAAACTTTATAAAATCAGTCTGCTGGGGCTGTTTATCAGGTCAGTTCCCTAATTTCAAAAGCCAAACCAAAAAGCAAAGCATGCGGACTTACATTGCTTCTTTAGTTCTTTCAGTTGTTGTTTAAACTGTACAAATTTTGCATTATTTTGAAAGTCTGCATCACAATTCTTATTCTGTAAAGCCAAAAATTTCTTCTCCACTAATAATTTAAGATCTGGTATTTTTTCTGGACGTTCTTCTTTTACCTGAGGAAGACAATACAATTATCTCAGTTAAATGTTACCATGGCACCATTTTGTAACATTATTTTTATCTCATTTCATTCAAATAAAAATACAGTGAGGTAGAAAACAGAATCCCAAGAGAACCAGTGAGGCTGAGACTTGTTCCAGAACAGACTGCTGCTAAACACTGGGGGAAGCCATTCGTCCCATCCACTCACCACCTGCTTATACCCTCGCCCGGTGCCCTACTAACTTGCTGTCTTCTGAAGACTACTAGGGAAAAATCTCACACCAGCGCAACTCTGTGCCCTCCAACTTCACCGGAACTTGAGCCTCATGGCTTCCTCCTTTTTGTCAGGTCTGCTCAGTCCCCCCTCCTACTCCCTAGGTGATGATTCCAGCCTTCATTCTCCTCAGGGCTCCTCTGCTCCCACTCTGCCCCAGTGGGGGACAGTGGCTCGGACTTCATGAAGAAGTTGAGGCGTTAACCTTGAATTTCACCATCTGCTGCCACGACTAGGAGTAAGTGTCCCCTGTTCTGTTCAAAGCTAAACTCTCAATCTACATTCCTTTTGTTCCTCCCAATATTTTATTATAAAACTTTCCAACACGTGGAAAAGTTGAAAGAATTGCACTTTGCCATTCACCTACCTCCTAGGTGCCACAATGAATACTTTAGTATGTTTGCTTTACCACCGTATCTGTTCCATCTGTTTTTCTTTCTATCCTCAACCTTGCTTTCAAGTTCATTCGTAATTCCATCTTCTTCATCTGTCAGAACAAACTTTCCCCTCTAGAAGCTTTTCCCCGCGCAAAACCTCTAAATTAGCTCTTTACTCCCAAATTTAACAACAAACAACTTCCTCTAATCCCTGCCCACTCCCCTCAGTTCTTTTCTCTTTATAGTCCAGCTCCTTGAAAAAAATCATCTGTACCCACTGTTCCCACTTTCTCAACCTCAAACTTTAGCCACTGCCATCAGGCTGCTGCCCCCCCTCCAACCACTTCACTCTGATTGCTCTTCCTCAGGCCATCCAATTTGGCCCCTTGAATCACTGGCCTTTTCCTGATGCTCCTGCCACCAAGCAAAATTCACCCAACTCTCACTCGTGTCCCAACACGCCTTAGATTTCTACCACAGCCCCTGTAATAGACAAATGCATTTATTTTTACATGTTTCTTTCCCCTATAAAATGCACTCTTTGAAAAATATGTGATTAATCACTATGTTTGCAGCACCTGGCATGTAGTAGGTAGTATTCAATATATGTACTCGATATATTTCAAGTGAATTAATCTTACACGCTCCAAATATACTTACCCACTAAAACCCCACAACTGATCGACTTACCACCACTGGGAGAGTATACAATACAATTTCTCAGCTGGAAGACAACTTAGAGGTCATCCAACCTTGATCTCTACCTTCCTCAGTCTCATAAATAAATAAAATTATATAGTAAGAATTAAATGACTTGTTTACTATAATCCAGTTGGTTGGAGGCAATGTTAAGAACGTAAGACAGATAACAGAAAATTCTTGCTTTTGGTTCCAGTCAATGGAATATACTTGTATCTCCAAATCTGAGTATCAATACATATGAAGTCAAAAGATTACCTGCAATTTATGTTTCAATTACCCTTTGTCATGGAAAAAAGAATTATATAATCTTCTTTTGTTTAACTGCTACGGATTTTAATTAGCTAAGTCAAAAATGAAAATTAAGCATGAAACCAAAATGCCTAAATGTGTATTTATAGTACTGAGTGTAGAAACTGACTGCCTTCTCATCGTACGGATGATATTCAACTAGTGCTGGATCCATCATCAAAGAGAGTTGTGAAAAATACGGAGAGGCTTTAATGACACATCTTGTATATAATTAAAAATTTAAAGTAAGTCCTGTAAGGCTAAAGAACCAATAAAGCTCAGTTTGGAAAAGAGAAAGTAGAGAGGCAATTTAATAATGCCTCATGTCTCAAGAAAAAGAGCTGTTATATGTGGTGACTAGCTATCCTCCACCTCTATCATGGATAGAACAAGATGAAACAAGTTCAAGATCGTAGCATGAAGTTCAGAGTAGATATAGAAAATAAATTACAAGTTCTCAGAAAGAATTATAGCCTCTCATTCTGGATTTATAAAATAAAATGGACTCAGATCCACCTGAGATGTTAATGGTGATATTACAGGCAGGTATAAAGGTGAATCTTCTCAAGGTCTTTAATGGGGTTGAAATTATTATTTAATCTGAGGCAATCAGAGCAGACCTGAGCAGATGATCAGTACACACAAAAGCTCTGTTCCAATAAAGTCTCTAATCCACTCAACACATTTAATTTCCCTAGCTTCAGCACCACCACTGCTGAGGAGCTGGCTAGATTATAGGGGTGGAGGAGATGGAGAAAGGACAGGCATTTTGAGATTGGCAATATGGCAACCCGAAATAGGACTAGGAAAACCTGAATAAACCAGATTTAGTGATTCAGAGTACTCTTTTCCCCCAAGGCCAGAACCTCAAAAGAACTGCTGGAAAGCACATAACATTCACTGCAGCAAGTATCTTCTCTGGAAATGTGATGCTGAGGTTGGCACAACTAGGCACCGCAGAGAGAATTTACTGTACTCTAGCTATTAAAACACGAGCCTGGAAAATATTAAACTCTTTATATGTTTAAAATCAATGCAATAAATGGGGAATTAATGATATTTTAAATGGAATTTTGCTTTTTATCTTTAAGAGAAATAAGATACATAGTCCCAAAACGGGGAGGAAAAAATCCAGTCTTTGGGTAGCTGATCATAAGTGCTATCTAGTCTGAAAAAGACAAGGACGGCCCTCTTTCCCCAGAACAAATTTAAAATACTTCCAAGAAACCTGAGAATGGAGGAGAGATTTTATTGGATCCTCGGTCCATCCCTTTGCTAAGGATAAATTCCCTAGACACAGAACTTAAAACCTAAGTGAATTAAAAGACACAGGGTGTATCAGTTTGCTAAGCCTGTCAAAACAACACAAGCCACCACAGACTAGGAGGCTTAAACTGTAGAATATATTTTCTTACAGATGTGGGGGTTGGAAGTCTTTGGCTTGTCGACAGCCATCTTCTCCTTGAGTCATCACATGGTCTTCCTCCTATGTGTCTGTGTCTGAATTCCCTTTTCTTATAAGGACAGCAGTCTAATGGATCAAGGTCCATCCAATGACTTCGTTTTAACTTAATTACCTCTTTAAAAACCCTATCTCAGGGCGCCTGGGTGGCTCAGTGGGTTAAGCCTCTGCCTTCGGCTCAGGTCATGATCTCAGGGTCCTGGGATCGAGCCCCACATCGGGCTCGCTGCTCAGCAGGGAGCCTGCTTCCCTCTCTGCCTGCCTCTCTGTCTACTTGTGATCTCTCTCCTCTCTGTCAAATAAATAAATAAAATCTTTAAAAATAAATAAATAAATAAAAACCCTATCTCCAAAATAGTCATAGTCTAAGGTACTGGGGGATCAGGACTTCAACATATGAATCTGGGGGGAACGCAATTCAGCACATACACTGGGTTATTAAATTTATGAAACAGGATTTTTTAAATAAGGATTTATTTATTTATTTGACACAGACAGAGAGTGTGAGCATACACCCAGACTCAGGGAGCCCGACCTGGGGCTCGATCTCATGACCCTGAGATCATGAACTGAGTCAATATCAAGAGTTGGATACTTAACCAACTGAACCACCCAGGCGCCCCTGAAACAGGATTAAAAACAACAACAACAAAACAGTTCATAGATTATTCATCTTTACACCACTGTAAATTAAAAATGACAGAAACTATCAAGAAGTAAACTTAGCAGATACCATAGTTACATAATGGGAATCTGAAACTGCCCTTGGGGGAGAAAGGTGAGGTTTTTATGCACCACCCACTTACCCATCCAGTGTTCAGTGAGTACCTTCCATGGGCTAAGCACTGTAGCCAAACAGGAGAGAAACCAGAAAAGTCAATCAGGAGAAGATGGTGAATAGCTTTGAAAGTGAGACCTGATCCATAGGCAGCAGGAAAGACCCTAAAAGATTCTAGAAGTAAAGTAAGAATAGCATGAGTAATTTTAAAAAATTAATTGCTAAAGTTAAAGCATGTAAGATGCACTTCATTCAAGAAAGGAGAAGGAAGTTATTGCTGTAGGTTAACTAGTGGCAGAAGTGCTGGCAACTTGACCAAATTATAATGCCATTTTTAAAAAAGATTTTATTTATTTATTTGACAGAGAGAGAGAGCACACGAGAGATCACAAGCAGGGGGAATGGCAGTGGGAGAGGGAGAAGAAGCAGGCTTCCCGCTGAGTGGGGAGCCCAATTCAGGGCTGGATCCCAGGACCAAGAATTGAGCCGAAGGCAGACACCTAACCGACTGAGCCACCCAGGTGCCCTGTAATGCCATTTTTAAAGCAGAAAGGCCAAGACTTTTTGTGAGGAAGACAAGGGATTGTGGATGACTCCAGGACGTTTAATAGTTAGTATGGGCAACTAAGTAAATTGCATCTTCTTGAGGAAAGAAGGGTGCAATCCTGAATGTCTGTCAAAGTGGGGAGATCTAGTATGCAGCAGGAAAGACATTTAAAATGAGAAGACCAGAGCAGAAAGAAGAGAGATGCAAAAGGAACTCTAAAAGAAGCAAAGAAGAAAACCAGGTGTGAGGAATGCCACAGAAGAAAGAAAAAGAAAATTTCCTTAACAGAGGTGCTTCTCCTTTGGGAAAATGATGCAAGAGGGCTCTAGTAAGGTAAGGTCTAAAAAGAGACTGGACTTGGTTACTAGGTACTCTGTACATTGCAGTGGAACTAGTTACCTGTCTCAACCTACCAGCCTGTGAAGTTTCTCTCAGGCAAGGACTACTTGCCTGGTGTCTAGTGGACTTCCTATTGTACAGTAGATGCTCCAAAGATGTTGATGAACAAGTGAACTACAGGGCAGCCAAATAATATTGTATTGAGATGAGAGAAGAGATTAAGGGAGTTCTGTGTTAACAGATGAATAAAGTTTGGCAGCAAAGGAAGAGAGACATAGGAGTAGATCATGGGAAAGAGAGCTAAAGAGCCTTATTTATTTGCACAGAGGACAAGAGTAACTTGAAATCAAGGTGACATAATGGAGGAAAAAGAACATGGAACCAGGGATCAGACGGATCTGGAACCAACCTGTATATGGATCTTGGGACAATCCTTCCAGGTCTTGGATTTCTCTTACCTCTTAATTAGGAATCAGGAACACCTACTTCCTGCTGGTGCTGTGAAGACCTAATTAAATGTTTGTGTTTCACTTTGGCACGTAGTGGATGTTCAAAATTTTGTATTCTTTTCCTTTTGCCTTTAGCATACAGCCTTGAACGTACTTGTGGACCAAGAAGAAGGAGCCAGTGGGTAAACATAAATCACAAACGCTAAGAGAAAGCAAGTAACAGATTTCATTTGAGAAAATCATTCTTTAGGGCAAAAACTAGAGAGGAAGGAAGACCAGCTGGGAAAGCACAAGTCTTTACCAGGTGTCAAAAATGCCTGCAGGGCTGGACAAAGATCTGAGGAAACCCCCAAAAAAAGGACAACAGGAAGTGGTGAGAGCATGGTGAAGCAGACAGTACAAGCGCCAGGTGAGCGGAAGTGCCACACAGCTCCAGATGACTGTGGCCACGTTGAGAGAGCAAGTCCAAGTTTTTAAAGAAAAATTAGATATATAGATTTTTTGGTGACATGTTTTCTAGTTTTTAAAGCAATGCATAGTCCAAACAATACATCAGCCTAAAGCCGATGACTTTGGAACTTCTATTTAATGCAAAGGAAGTATTTTAAGACATAAAAATAAAAGTACTTCTGTGATCCACAATATTTGGGGGTCCAGTGAAACTCCCAGATTTCTACTTGAGGGATGAAATACGTGGATGAAATACAGGGATGAAATGTCCTTTCAAGCAGGACAAAGAATAATGGGAAAAAATAACAAAAAAAGAGGAGAAAGTGAAGGATTCCATTTTGATGTGCTAACCCAAAGCATTTATGATGAAAAACTTGGGCTCTACATCTGAGATTAAAAATGAGGCTCTGCTAACTGAATGGCCTTGGAAAAGTTACTAAATGCATCTAACCTTAGTTTCCTCACTGACAAGTAGAAAATGCTAATAGTATTTGCCTCACAAGTGTTGCTGAGAAAAATAGATGGAATGAAGCAACAAAGCACCAAGCAGTTGACCACACAGAATATTAGACAATGAGTAGCTGTCGCTGTTGCTGTCATTGCAAACTTATCTTTGGGGTGCCTGGATATATAGGTCTGCAGCTCCGCAGCCTGACAGGAAAACATCTACATGGAGGAATCACTGTGTAGATTTTAGTAGAAACCATGGAAATGAATGGGATTACCAAGAAGACTAAAGAGAAACCAAAAAAGACCAAGGATAGAACTATGGAGAATACCACATCTATGGGGCAGCTAGGGGAGTCTAGAAAGAAGGACAAGTGTTAAGAAGACAAGCAAAAGAAAATGCCCCAAAAGTCCAGGAAGGAATTTCAAGATCTGCCAGATGCTCCAGAGAAGACAAGCTACATAAGGCTTGAGAAGTGTGCACTGGACGCGGGGACTGGGTCACTGGGAACTTTGGCAAAAGCAGAGATACGAAGTGCTGGCTCCAAAATACCAAACCTTTGTTTAAGTAATTGTTTCAACAAGATGGAGCAATAATAGGAAAAAAAACCACACAAATACCCCAAAGTTCCATAGGTCTCCAACTAACTGCTCAGTTTCAGCTCAAAATCACTCATGAATGTTTAGCTCCATTGAATTGGGACCCAACGCTCCTGTGACAGCAATATTTCTCTGTCAGCAAGGAGAAAGCAATCAATGAGCTGTCAACAACTAACCTAGGCCTCTGATGGCTCTTTCTCTATGAAGAAATTGATTATTTTAGAGAAAGTGATTATGGTTGAAACAAAAGACAGAATTTGGTCCTTACCCATGTCACTTTCAACATGCTTTAACATAAAATTTTAAATATTACAACATACCTCATTTTTTTCAAACAGTATTGTATACATATGCAATTACTCAAAGTATTTCATTTTATGGCCCGAGGGGAAAGTCAAGGTCGTCTTCTCCTCCAATTATCATTATTGCCTTATAGCTATCATTTCACTGGGAGGGGAGATCACAGAAGCTAAGGATATTAATGGGCTGAGTCATTCACGCACTTTGAATCAAGTGAGAATTTAGTATAAAATTAGTCATTCTTGTAACTAAACCAAGACTCAGATGGATTTACTCTTGAAAACACCACTGCTACATGTTTGGCTCCCAAAATAACACATACCTGATGATTTACATTTTGGAAATCACACAGACTTTAGAAGTTTATTATGGGCACACAGTAGCGATAAGCAATGTGCTCAGTACACTAAGTACTCCAAGCTCTAATTCACACTCAACTTGATCTAAGGCTACGGGACCTTGCTTTCATGCTGGGAATCCAGAGGGAATTACCTGGATTGGTCCTAGAACATTCATTCAACAAATATTTGCTAAGTACCAACTGGGTACCAGGCATTATGCTAAGCACTGAGACATTTATGGAAGTTGGCCCACGCTTATGACACAGCACCAACCTAACTGGTCATGCACAAGGTAAATTTATATAGGCCAACACTGTCTCCACCTTTATATAGAAAAAAGCTTGGTAAAGTTTTTATTGAAAGGCATGTCCGGGCCAAGAATCAATATGCTTTCACTGGGTATAACCTAATTGCATGTACATATGAAGACACACTAGATGTCTTAACAGAGTTTACTATACTGTCTTTGCCCTGTTTAAAAAAAAAAAAGGATATATACACACACACACACACATATACACACACACACACACATACATACATACATACATACATACATACATACATACATACATACATATGACCAGCATGGATTATAGCCTTCAGCTCACGGCAGTTTCTGTTGTCAATTGCACAATCTGCAATGAACTCTGTTGGACCCAATTATTTGTAGTTGAGTGAGTTTCCTAGCGCCATTATTTAGTTTGACTTCTGACAAAACACTTAAGAGAGAATACTTCCTTGTTGAGCAGTATGACACATCGAATGGACTTCATAGTTTGCCAAGGTGTTGCAATACACCATTATTGAGCAGCTGCCTACCAGACATGGAAACACCTCTCCTCTTTCAAGGCTTTCAGAAAAATTTTGAAAATAAACTTAAAACATGTGTGAGAGTGCTGTTGGTCTAGTTCTAATGGACCAGTCCTGCTAGAATAGAATAGATAGTTGTCTAACGGACGGCAGCTGAATGAGGCAACTTGCCATGTATGTGCATCTGTTACTAAACATTTATGCTATTGAAAATTACTCCAATAAATTTCTCATGGCACCATTCCCCCTATAAGATCATGACCAACAGGAATCACTTATTTATTTATACAGGCTACAGCATTAGATTCCCATATGGGGGACGCTAGGGAGCCAACCTACTGATTTTTGCCTCTCGAGCTTTTTTTATTTTTTATTTTTTGCTTTATTTTGTTTTGGCAGAATTCATGGAAACACGCATTATTTATTCACTCATCCGTTCAGTAACTATTTACTGAATGCCTACCACATGCAGGCACTGAGCGAGGCATTGGAGATGCGACAGTAAGCAGACGAACCTGCACCCTGCTGTTCTCATGGGGTTTGGCGTCTAGTGGAGGGAACCAGCATTATCCAGTCAAATACACTATCACCAACTGTGATAAGCGCTGTGAAGGAAATGTATCAGATGTTAGGAGAGCATGTACAACATGAATATTGAGGACATCATTTCACAGGCAATCTTTTGAAGCACTGCTCAATTTAAACACAGGTCACACTGATGGGAGGGTAAGAGGAGGCTGATTATTGTTATTCACAGACACTGCACTTGCACAGCACCTTTCATGGGGGTGGTTCAAAGCTTTATACACACAAGTATCATTATCCTAGTTTTAAAGATGTGAGGAACGGGCGGCTAACAGTAGTTAAGCATCTTGTCCAAGGTCACACTGAGTCAATGACCAATGGTTTGAACTCATTTGAATCCCCTATCAACTTGATTTTGCTTTGCTTGTGCCACCAAGTAACAACTCGGAATGAACTTTTACACTCCATCTCCATTTTATGAAGACATACTTGATTGCACGCATGTACTGTCAAATCTTTAGTGGTCATTTGACCACTTATTCTGAATATGAAATTGCCTTTCTTGTCTGCCATGCCTTTGTCATCCACAGAATTACTAAATGCCTTATTTATCTTTATGGTATTTCACTCAAGATTTTGCAGTGAAGAAAGTACAGCAATGGGTTAATGCTAATGGGATTTTCTGATCTTACCAAGTACCCCATTACCCAGAAATATGATCTTCCCAAATGCTAAATCATTTACTGGAAATTCAGTTCCAGTGCTAAATGGGAGACAACACCGCATGAGGTTAGAGCAATGTCCCACAGGATGCCCGTAACCAGTGAATATGGGATATCCTTTCTCCAGTAGCCAGAACACATGGGCCAGGAAGCAAGGGACAAGTACACATCTTCTCCCTGTCATGTTGAATGACCAACTTGAATTCCCCCCCCCACCCCACAATGGTTGCAACTCTAGTTCTGCTGGTTTCATAGTCTTTAGTACCCAAGAGAAGAGTGACTTCACCAAGGGACTCAACAAAGCCTCCACTGATCTGGAGGTTAAATTGCAACCTAACAATTTTGAGCTCCTCATGACACTGAAAAGACAGACGAAAAAATGAGGTTACAGAACTGGTTCGAACAATGAATTCTGATTATCAAGGGTAAAGAGGATGGCTGCTCCAGAGTGAAAAAAGGGAGGTGTGCGTCAGGGACGTGAAACACCTCCTGGGTTTGCCATTTCTAATGGTAAAAGATAATGGAAGTCAGAAATAACTCCATACAGGCAGGACCATCAAGAACACAGATACCCCAGGAATGAATGTCGAGGTGTTCCAGTCAGATAAAAACCCACAATCAGCTAAGAGCTGGCTGAGGGCAAAGAGAACATGGAACGGGTAGTACAGAAAAGAAGTTAAAAATACTAACTATGGGATCAGGACGAATGGCAAAAGCTAAGACAGAAGTATCCTTGCATGTGTCTTCCTAAGTTTGACATATACATATTTACGGTTTTAACTAATTTCTCTCTTTTCTAATATTTTATAAAAAGTTGGAGTACCATAATGGAACGGTAACAACAACAACAAAAAAAATGGGCATGGCACGAATATCCTGGAAATGGTAATAGTAACTAATAAGATGTTTGAGTGTTCCACCTTTTGGGGAAAGACAAGCAAGTGATGAGATGAGAGAGAGCTGCAATAGGTTAGTGGGATGCATTTTGTTATTGTTCCTGCTGTTTGCAAATTTAAGTCTGGAAGAAAAGTGTACTCAGGAGTAGAGCAGCCAAGCTCACTGGTCTAGAACCTTTTGAACAGTCTTCCTATGTTTGGGGAATCTCCCACCTTATGAGAGATACCTCACTGGGGTAGAACCAGAAACTTGCTTTCTTGGCCTCCCTTGCAGTAGGAACACCGACATCACATTGGCCCTGGGCCTGGAACTTCAATTCTTGAGAAAGACATGAGGAGGTACAGTGTACAAAGTGCCAGCAGACCCTGGAACCAGATTACCTAGAGATTTGACCTTCAAATCTCAGCTCTGCCTCCCACTAGCTGTGTGATCTTGGGCAAGTTACTTAACCACTCGGAAACTCCATTTCCTCATCTACACTCTACCCAAGCCAGAGGGTGTTGTGAATATTGAATGAGTTAATATATTTAAAAAATTTGGAGCTTCGAACTTCAAATATAGTAGCCACTAGCCACTTGTAGGTTTTTTGTTTTTGTTTTTGTTTTTTCCTTATTTTAGAGGGTAGGAGGGGGGGAAGGGAGAGAGAGAGAGAGAGCGAGAATCCTCAAGCAGATGCCAATACAGGGCTCAATCCCAGGAACCTGAGATCATGATCTGACCCAAAATCAAGAGTTAACTGACCGAGCCACCCAGATGCCCCCACATGTGGTTATTTAAAATTAAATTAAAATTAAATAAAATTTAAAATTTAGTTCCTCAGTCACACTGTCTCATTTCAAATGCCAGTAGCGAGTGGCTACTTTTCTGGATAGTGCAGATGTAGAACATTTCTACCTTCTGTAGGAAGCGCTACCAGAAAGTGGTAACTTACAGAATACTTGCCTGCACTCAAGAAGCACTCCAGTGATACTGCTACTATTGTTGCTGTTGTTACTTTATATTACATCCCCAGAACTTATTTCTGATATCTTGAGTCTGTACCTTTTACCACCTCCAACTAATCCCCCCTACCCTCCACTCCTCTCCCCTGTGTTACCATTATTATTACAATAGCAAGTTTAATATTCAGCTGAATTTAAGGTCTGGGGGAGGAGACAAGTGAAAAGCAGCTAAATGTCACTGGATAAGAATCAGCAGCAGTATCAGGAGCAGCAACTGCTCTTAATTCATACTTTATTATGGGCAAGGTACTGAGCTAAGCACTTCACATGACTTATTTTAGTTAATCCCCCCTCCAAACAAACACACAACCTCAGAGGTAAAAACTAACATATCCCTACATTACAAATTAGGAAATTGAGGCTCAGGAGTGGTCTAACTCCGAGTAGTCACAGAGCTTGCCAGCGTTGGGGCTGGGGCTCACTGCATTGGCAGGTCTGTTAGACTTCTGAGTCCACGACTTAACTACTACTCTAGACTTCAGCAAATACTTACTGAGTGCCCACTAGGGGCTGTGCACTGCTCCAGAGGCTGGCAAAACAGTAGTACACTAAAGAGACCAAGTCCCTGACCTCACAGTTTACATTCTAGCTGGGAAAATCAGTAACAAAATAATAAAATAATTAACCAGATGATAATGAGTGCTATGGAGAACAATTAAGCAGGGTGGGGTAGGTGAGCTCACCTATGATGGACAGTCAGGGAAGGCTTCACTGAGAAAATGATGTATGAACAGAGACCTAAAGTGAAGTAAAAGCAGATGAGGTGAGAAGTAATGATGGATGGAGGGTGTGACGAGTCAAAGAGGCCAGTGTGTGACCTTTAACCTTTATTCTGAGAGAGATGGGAAGGTTTGGGCAGGAATGAGAAGATCTGATTTTCTGTTTAAAGGATCACTCTGGCTGTTATGAGAATAGATTCTAGGGAGGAAAGGCAGAAGCAGGAGACCAAGTAGAAGCAGGCCACTGCAGTCATCTACACAAGGGTGACGGTGGTGTGGATTAGGGTGACAGTAGCAGACGAGTCAGAGGCGGTCACATTCTAAATACATTCTGAAGGTAGAAACAATAGGGTTTACTGATGGGTTGAATATGGGCTGTGAAACAAGGAAGGAACTCAGGACAACTCTGGTTTTGCCCTGACTGAATGAAATAGTATAGTTGCCATTTTCGGAGGTGGACAAGTCTGGAGAAACAGCTGGTTTGGGAGGAAAAAAAATTAAGAGTTTAGTTTTGGAAGGTTGAATGTGCAATGCCAGTGGGAAGGAAATGAAGTGGAAATGGGAAGACAGCTGTGTATGTGAGACACGGCTCTGGCAAGAAGGCAGGGGTACAGCTACAAATGCTATGAAAAATGATTAAGTGCATAGTGTCAGAAGGGCACACGAGAGTAACACACTTGGCCGACAGAGATCAGGCCATGTCAGGGAGGGCGGTTAAAAAGGAGCCTGCTAAGTCCGTCAAGGGTAGAAAGGTGCTAGCTAGTTCAAAGTGAGAGAAGAGACCCCCCAGGAGAAAGAACAACGTGTACTGAGGGCAGAGACAGGAGAACGTTCCAAGAACTAGCATAAAAGAATGGTAAAAAGTGAGACTACAGAGTTAAGCAGGGGTATATACCAGGTAAAGACGTTTGAATTTAATCCTCAGAGTATTAAGGAATAACTGAAGAAGGTAAAGTTTTGTAAAGAGTGGGCAAAATAACGAAAATTTGTAATTTAGAAAGATCGCATGGGCTACTAGACAGAAAACACTGGAAGGGAGCAAAAGGCTACAGCAAACGCACCATGGGAGACTCAAGGCCCAAGATGGGGAAGAGGCCGCCGAACTCGCCGAGAGTCGGTCAGGTCTGGAGATGGAGCACATGCTGGGAGGAGCTCCGAGGAGGAAGGAGGACCACCAGCTTTCCGGTGTGGGAAGCGGAGCCGATGATATCGCCATTTACCGAGTTCTAGCACCCCAGAAGGAAACCACGGGGAAAAGTTCTCCCTGATGCCTGCCGAATTTAAGGAGCACATGCAAGTGGGGATGTCAGTGTGATCCTTGGACAAGCGTCAACAACCTCAGCAGCACGAAGCCAGTGATTCAAGTTACACGCATGGAAGCTATCTCTCGGGAGGAGAGTGTAGTGTGAGAAGAGAAAAGGGTTGAAGAACAAGTCGGAATACAAAGATTTAGTGGATGGAGAGACGTCTAAGTGGGGCTCACCGAGGAAACTATGCAGAAGTGGCCAGGAGCTAGAAGAAAAAACAGACATGCGTTGTCATAAATGGAACTTAACACTTCAGAAGGGAGGGAGTGATCAACAGCGGAGAAGTCAAACAAGAAAGTGACCGAACAGCAGCCACTGAGCTTTCCACAAGGTGTGTAACCTTGAGCAAGTCATGGAACTGTCAGCTTGGCTTCCTCACCTCCCCGAGAACGTTCAGTATCTGCCGCACAGGCTGTCGTGAGGAAACGCCGTACCGTGGAAAAAGTGCCAGGATGGCGTCAGACACACTCGGCACTAATAAAATGCTCTATTTTTATTGCCACGCATGGCAGACAAGTCACGGTACCAGGGAGAGCAGAGGTGGGAAGCATCGATCTGCGGAGCCAGTGACCATGAAGTACCATGTTCAGTTCGAAAAAGAGCAGGTGGCAGAAAGAACGAGTGTTTTCCCTCTTCTTCCACTCCTCTCCCGATGTTTCCTTTCCCCTCCTTCTAAAGGCAGCTGAGAATACAGTCAGTCCCACGAGCCTGTCAAAGGGACCTGCTGAGTTTACTTTAGAGTCTACACAAAGAACTGAGTTTTCGCAGCCTTTTGCCACAATCATCACGAATTTGGGATCCAGAGGCTATGCTCTTAAGAAGGGCAGCTTAAATTCATGAGTGGTCCACACGGAGATTAATAAACATCCCACAGAAATTAAACCTACCGGTTAGTGATTTCAAAAATCCTTCTAACAGATTTTGAAATGATAAGTAAGGTAATGCTTATCAAATGAAACATTCTAACTACATGATTAAGGAGACCTTTGAACAACCAAACGGACTTTCAGGTTGGTTTCGACAGAGACGTTTCCCAGATGGCATATGCCTTCCTATCAGGGATTAAGGTTCTACCCCTCCTCGCTCTTACCTCCTCAGAGGCATGGGGGCAGGTGGAACTGAGAAAATTGTCTCCAACACTTGCATTTCTAATGTAAGAAAAATTCTGTTCTACATAAAAGAGTTCACAGATTTTTTCCCCCATATTACAACCATTCCTATCCTATTTCTTTCACAGCCTCTTTGCTTTGCGATTGACTTTGTAATTCTTTCAGTGCAACTCTCAATACATGAAGCCTGTCTTACATGCCCTTCCCTACCTGCTTATTCTGTGTTACATCCATCAAATTCAAGGCTCCTGGAAAAGCCCTAATAACTGAGGATCTCCATTTTCTCACATACACTTAGATAAAGTTCTGTTTTCTATACAACTCAGCGGTGGTTGGTGGTACTGGGGCTACCTGGTGGTAAAGAGGCACCCTGGTTTAGAATCTGAACAGTGAAAGGAGCATTCCTTGCTCCAGTGTTTGTGGGAGTGTGTGGAGGGGAGAGAGCAGGAGGGATACACATACTTGGCGTTAGCTCTCCTGAAGAAAGCACACTTGAGAGGAGAATGGGGAATGCTAAGTTTCATGGAAGCACAGTCTTTCTGAGCATTTGGAACCAGGAAGACCAGCCTTTATAACAGCTGGTACCACTGGGCAGCAAGAGCATCTCTTGTCATGTTCCACGTCTTCTCCGGTCTTCCAGTCACACCCCCTGTGAACCAGAGGATCTTAATAACCAAAAGAACAAATTCACCATTTCTGTTATCATCTAAAAGAAAGGGAAATGCCAGTTGTTTTCTTCCTTCTCTTCTTGCTAAGTATCCATCAGAAAACCTATTCAGTATGACTGTACGAACTAAAAAAAAAAAAGGCAAACTATCGACTTCGGAAATACTACGTTTTTCCCTCTAAATCCATAACCTCTAACATTCTTAATTACCACAAAGATTCTGATAAACAGGAAGTCTGACTTCAATTCCTTGTCTTTATACCATGTTACATAACTACAGCATGGAATGAGGGCAGTCCATGGATATGAAGCTGGATCTTTCCCTCAGTTATCACATCTCACCAATACAATAAAGACTGTGGAATTACTAATACTCCAACAGTGCATTAAGGCTCCTTTATCCTTACGGGTTCCATTCACTCACGTCCAGCAGCCTATCAAATTCTCTGATGCTGCCTTCTCTATAATTAATATGGCCTCCTAATATTAGAAATTACTTCCCACTACTAAAGCTATCAAATTGCCTTTCGTCTTCCAATTCATCTCCTACGAGAAAGGTTTCGTGACTAAATGAAAATGAAGTCTATCCATCACAAATCTAATCAAAAAGCCACTAGACCCAGGAAAATTAAAACGATAACCAAGACAAAACCAGTCAGATGCTTCAAAGTCTACATACAACTTTTTAAAACAATTTACATAATTTGATTCTCATTGACCAGAGAGATTAAATAACTTCCGTGAAATGTAACAGCGGGCAGAACTGAGACTACAGGGTAGCCACCAAGTCTGGAAACACAGATAATGCTATTTCATAATGCAGTGTAATATTATATAATTAAGCCATGTATTGTGTGTGCACCTGTATTCCCAGACTTGGTGGCCCCCCTGTAAAACCCAGATCTTCTAGCTATAACTTATTTTTAATGATTCTCCCACTCGTTTTACTCCGGAAGTGCTAAAGAAAGGAGCAGTCAATGGAAAATACCCCCTGACATTGAGATGATATTTAAACATTTATAAACCAGCTTTTGTATGCTGTTTCCCAATTTAATTTCACAACAACCTTGTGCACGGAGATTATAAGAGGCAATTAATATTTTCTGAGTGCCCACTCTGTGACACCTCACTTCCTGTGAAGGCATGAAGCATTTTACTTACATTATCTCATTTAATTCTTGGAACAGCCCTACGATGTGTCACCCTCGTTTTACAGGTAAGGAAACCGAGGATTTCAAGAAGACAAGTCACTAACCCCGTGTCAAACGGTTAGGTATTAGAGAAGCAAGGATGAGGCTGGGTCTTCTGATTCCAACTGCAGTGTTCTTTCCACTACCCCAGTGAATATTCTTTACATGGTCCATAAAATGCCACACACTGACCATGGAGAGACTTTTCCCTCAGGGCTTCTAAAAAAAATCAATCACAAACAAATCTCTATCTGGCAAGAAGAAAAAAAGTTACTCAACCTGAGTTAACTAAACACAACTGAAAAAGCACTAGAGATATGTCGGCTAGGTATACTTTTGTTATGGAAAGGACTGAATATTTTAATAATATAAACATAAAGCATCTATAAAAACTGGAAAAAAAGATTTACTTCATTTCTATTGCAAATTCCTAAAATTCCTTCATATTCACACGACTGTCACTTTTAAAAAAAAATTTTTTTAAAGATTTTATATATTTATTTGACAGAGAGAGACAGATCACAAGTAGACAGAGAGAGAGGGAGAAGCAGGCTCCCCGCTGAGCAGAGAGCCCAATGCAGGGCTTGATCCCAGACCCTGAGATCATGACCTGAGATGAAGGTAGAGGCTTTAACCCACTGAGCCACCCAGGCACCCCACCACTGCCACTTTTAAATGATAACACAGACAAAATTAGAAGGGTCAATAATCCCTCTAAAGTTTTCTTTTTTTCTGATAAAACAGTTACAAGTAACAATATTCTTTTACTCAAGCAGTTCTTTATTACTAACAGAATCCCCCCCGCCCCCTTATATAAGTCGAATCAACGTGAAGAGTCACTTTTTGTTTAGACTAAATGTCCCAAACCTTTACCTTCGGGCGACTGGTAATAAGACAGGTGTTAAGACCAGATGCATAAGGGACGCTAGACAAAAGCATTCTTACTCCCAAATGAAATCTACAACTCAAAGTAAACTCAGTGAACTTCATCTGTTTTGAGGTACAACAACAGCCTTGAACTACAGGTCAAAACACCAAGTTTCAGGTACGCCTGGGTGGCTCAGTCGTTAAATGGCTGCCTTCAGCTCAGGTCATGATCCCAGGGTCCTGGGATCGAGCCCCGCATTGAGCCCTGCATTGGGCTGCCTGCTCGGCGGGAAGCCTGCTTCGCCCTCTCCCACTCTCATTGCTTCTGTTCCCTCTCTTGCTATATCTCTCTCTGTCAAATAAATAAATAAAATCTTTAAAAAACAAAACAAAAGAAAACAAAACACCAAGTTTCAGAAGCACCTGGCTGGCTCAGTCAAAGGAGCACGTGGCTCTTGATCTCGGGATCCTGAGTTTGAGCCCCACATGGGGTACAGAGATTACTTAAATAAAACTTAAAAAAAAAAAAAAAACACAAACAAAAACACTGAGGTTCAGAATAACCTCTTGAGAATAACCATGTGACCTGAGCGTGTCCCTTAACCTCCTGGAGGCTCAGAATCCATCACATCTACCCTTCCTAATTGGAGGGTTGCTGTGATCATTAAAGAGTTGTCAAGGAGCCCTGAGGGCTTCTCTCCCCTCATGTGGGGTGAAGGAAACTGGTTTCAGACTTTTAGTCAAAGGCCAGGGGACTGACCAGGGGATATTTCCAAATCTGGTTTAAGCAAACCATCAATAGCCCTGGGCAAATATCAAATAACCGGGGAAGCCAGAAGAGAAATAAATTCATTATCGTCCAGACCTAGGCTAAATCTTCCAGAACATTTTAAACACAAAAGCATACCCATGTTACAGATGCGTCTTGTTACAGTTTTATACAATTTAGATCACAATTAACTATTTATGATTAAATCATTTTAAAAAATTTGCTTAGCCTCTGAATGTTATTTATATAGGAGACGGTGTTCCATTATTCAATTCAGAAATCCAAACACCTGGAATGATAGGTATCTTCCTCCTCCCAGCTCTAAGAGCTAACAGAGACTCCCTTCCCATCTTTTTCTACAGAATCTGGAAGTACCCTTTGCTCTTTAGTCCTGTGGCCATTTGGACATGAGATGTCAGATAGGAACTGTCAGGATGTAACAACTCATTGAACTACCTTTCACCTTTTTTGGAGGGGAAATGTCCACAACACATTCCTGTTTATAATCTCATTTTATTTACCACTACCCAGTGAGGTATGCAGGACAAATACTATTATCACTCTGATTTTAGAAATAAGGAAGCTGGAGTACAGAATTAGCCTGGCTTTTCCAAGGTCACTGCATGGCAGAATGAGGATTAGAAGCTAGATCTTTATTTCCCAGACCGACACTCTTATCAATCAAACACCAACTGCTCAGGAAAGGGGGAGAAAGAAGTAAAGGTGATCGTGATTTATTTAGACTTTATTTTTAGACTAATTTTGTCTGGCTTTGTGAATTTTTGTTAATTTCCGTCTTCATTGTTGATGAGTTAGTCACTAACACGATCAGATCAGAAATTATAAATTGTTTTAAATTATTTCCTCATTGTTAAATATAGATATTCAATTCTAAGTGTTTCATAATGAAGTGACTCAGGGACTGAGCGAGAGCCCCATCTACATGAGTCACTTGTTGAACTGTTACAAGAGATTTATGCAAAACTCTTGGGAGGTGGGCAGGGAAGGGAGACAGAAATAAACATTTACCAAAAAGATGACTAAATTAAGGGCAAAAAGTGAATGTAAAACTTATACATTTTTCTTTCTAGTTTAGGCTGTGGGATGGGAAAATAAACGTGAGGGAACAAGACACTAGTGACTCCTTACCATTTAATACCCGGTTCGGGTGGTTTAGGAGGGCTCATGGATTTAAATCAGCATGCAGTGGACTTTTCTGCGGTAAGAGAAAGAGATTAAAAGTTAACAGGATGGAACGCCAAGACCATGCCTTTATATGGCACTTTTCCCTCCCCAGTGCTTTCACATACGGTATCTCAAGGTATAATCAAGAAATTACTCAGAGATAGAAAGGGACAGATACTACTGAGTTCACGCTGCAAACCTGTTGAAGGTCAAAGGGCTATTGAGGAGATAAGTGCTGAAGAAACCTGAATCATTCAATCCAATTAAATTAACACCAAGCAATTTACCATTGTAACACCATTTACCAATTCACACCACAAAGGCGAAACACCTGAATTCCTTACTCTGACAGAGCAATTCCATTAGTGTTACAGAAAATGTGGTAGGACATATCCTAATTTCATCAATATTATTTATAGGTGCTTTAAGGAATATCTTAAGAATTTCTTCTAAGAAAACACTGTGCATACGATGCTCCTGCTGGTGCTTTCTAAAATACGGTGTAATCACATTTTACTCATCAAATTTAATTTCTGATTTTACAAGAGGGACGCTCTAAGCACACCCAGGATTTAGTCCATTTAAAGTTCCTATTTTATATTTCATGTGACGTTTCTGGCTTCAGTTACATGTTAGGGGCTAAAATAAACCTCAGGGTGACAGAGAGTAATGTGATGGGTAGAGAGGGTTTGTTCCTTGGTACCAGTAACATTCCAAGAACCACAAACAGCTGAGGTAATGAGAAGGCGGCTACTGAAGCACGTGACACCCTGGGTGTCAGCCGAAGGGAAGGTTAGGGACGTATGGAGATTAATTGTGTGACGCCATCATATTAAACTATTTCTGGTTATTGTGTCCAATTTTAAGTAACAGTGATTCAGTCTTTCAAATATCACTTTCTATTAGAAGATAATTGAATGATTACTTTAAGATGATATAAAGGACAGAGGTGCCTGGGTGGCTCAGTCGGTTAAGTGCCCTCCGACTCTTGGCTTCAGCTCAGACTCTTGGTTTCAGCTCAGGTCGTGACCTCAGAGTCCGGGGATCCAGCCCTACATCAGCCCCGCACTCGGCAGGGAGTCTGCTTGAGATTCTCTCCCTCTGACCCTCCCCCTCCCTCTCTCTAAAATAAATGAATAAATCTTTTTTTTAAAGATGAAATACAGAATAAAATAATTAGAAACTGTTCACGACAACTGACCACATTACTCTAGCCCATGAGAAATGAACAAAAGGATTTTCAATGTTTTAAAGAATGTTGTATTATGTGACATAAAAATTTTTCTTAAAAAGCCCAGAAAGAAATGAAATTCAAAAAGCTCCAGTGGTTTAAAGTCTGGGTTGGCTAAGGGACACATGAAAAAGTGCTCAGCATTTCTTGGCATCAGGGAAATACAAATCAAAACCACAGTGAGATACCACCTTGCACCAGTCAGAATGGCTGAAATTAACAAGTCAGGAAACGACAGATGTTGGCGAGGATGCGGAGAAAGGGGAACCTTCCTACACTGTTGGTGGGAATGCAAGATGCTGCAGTCACTCTGAAAACCAGTATGGAGGTTCCTCAAAAAGTTGAAAATAGAGCTACCCTATGACCCAGCAATCACATTACTAGGTATTTACCCCAAAGATACAAATGTAGTGATCCAAAGGGGCATCTGCACCCAAATGTTTACAGCAGCAATGTCCACAATAGCCAAACTATGGAAAGAACCTAGATGTCCATCAACAGATGAATGGATAAAGAAGATGTGGTATATATACAATAGAATACTATGCAGCCATCAAAAAATGAAATCTTGCCATTCGTAATGACGTGGATAGAACTAGAGGGTATTATGCTAAGCAAAATAAGTCAATCAGAGAAAGACAACTATCATATGATCTCACTGATATGAGGAATTTGAGAAACAACATAGAGGATCCTAGGGGAAGAGAGAGAAAAATGAAACAAGACGAAACCAAAGGGGGAGACAAACCATAAGAGACTCTTAATCTCAGGAAACAAACTGAGGGCTGCTGGAGGGGGGTGGGAGGGATGGGGTGGCTGGGTGATGGACATTGGGGAGGGTATGTGCTATGATGAGTGCTGTGATTTGTGTAAGACTGATGATTCAGAGACCTGTACCCCTGAAACAAATAATACGTTATGTGTTAATTAAAAAAAAATCTGGGTTGGCCTAAACACAAAAGAATGAAAGATACAGTGCCACCACTGCCAGAAGCTTGATGCTTTAAGAGAGAAACAGAATAAAAAGTTTCCTCTCAGTGACAGGTCACTGCGCATTGGCTCCACTTCAGAACAAAAGAGCTTTTCCTTACCAATACAACTGCAAACTCGCATAGGGCTTGAAAACATAAAACCCGTTTATTTATATTCTCTCCACTTATGCTCTTTCTATTCTCTCATTGTCAAGAATTTATGGGGATCACACATTTGAAATATAGCTGACAACTTGCATATGACACATCAGAGCAATAAATCCAATGCATTTTCCTCTCCCGATATTTTTTCAAATGGGTGCCACTAATAAAGTAAACACAAATTACTTAAAGATGGAAATGTAGTTCAAGGACTATTTCTCTGTGCACGTAAGTATATAATTATGCTATTTATTGAACTATCTTGCTGACATCTTTAAGTGATATTTGGCTATCTAAATAAACATCAGAAGTTATTCCTGAATTACCAAAGTTTTTACTCAGTTGTCTGGTTCTTAGCTCTAGTACGAATTCCCCTCATCACCACTAACTAGCGTATGTGAAATATCATCTCTTTCTCGTTGCTACAGACATTGTACAGACTTAGTGATCAGGGAACTTCAAACCCAACTGGCCA
Organism: Potos flavus; assembly: GCA_028534135.1. Lineage (NCBI taxonomy): Eukaryota > Metazoa > Chordata > Mammalia > Carnivora > Procyonidae > Potos > Potos flavus. Next base: position 10,127,352 of record CM052900.1, read on the forward strand.
AGGCCATGCTGCTCAGTGGCCTCCACACGGACCCCATCCCCCAACTCCACCCAACACTTCCTGGTCACACCACTATGAGGACTAAGCTCCCCTTAACACCCACTCTGTCCCCACCACCACGAGACCCCTTTTAAGGAGAGAGGCCCTGCCTTCAAAGAAACATAATCTCTGGCCTTTCCCCATGGTGGTTTTCCACTGTGTCATCTCCTCTCTGAATTTTAACTCAAAATTCCCTTTCAGATACTATTTAAATTTGATCAAAGCAAAGGACTTCTCCTTTACAGAACACCCTGGGCCATGTCATAAATCAGCACAACTATTCCAGGTGCTCTCATTTTCCATCATTACCACAACTCTACAACCTGTACTCTCATCCCCACTTTAAGAAGAAACTGAGGCTCAGGGCTAGAACTGAAAAAAGCCAGAAGTTAAGCAAAGGCCCTTTCCCCTCGCTCTGAATTTCTTAAGTACGTTGCTATTGTCTCTGTCAGAGGATTTCGCTGTTAATATTATTTCGTAGCTATTTTGTAGATACATGTCCAGAGGCTTTTGTATCTTTTATTAGACCAAGCATACTACTGGCAGGAACTGAACAACTTAACTGTGAGATTTAATAAACAACTGCTTTCAATGCCACACTTTGAAAATGCATTCATTTTACAGTGAACCTTCTTAACGTCTGGTGATCCAGTCCCCCATTCAATCTAGTTCCCTGCCTCTCTTCCACTGCCCACTAGCACCATTGCTAGGTAATTGGGAATGTCCTCAATCTCAGCTCTAATTTTAATACTTATCAATTATGATGAAACATTTGATACGGAAGGAGCTAAAGTGACCATCTAAAATAAGGGCTTGATGCTATATATGGACCAGGCTCAGCGTCAGAAATTAATAGGAGTTAATTAACACAAGTAATCAGCTGCCAGGACTGCCTGGGGCCACTGAGGCCCAGGTGTGCAGTGTCTGTCTGGAGTGTTGTGGTGAACCAGGCCTTTCAAAGGTCTGTATGCATTTCCTGCCCACATGGCTGCTGCGTCCCTCCTGCCTGTTCTGGGCCCTCTTCTCTTCCTTTCCTCGAACTGCGTCCCTCCTGCCTGTTCTGGGCCCTCTTCTCTTCCTTTCCTCGAACACATTTCCTTCCCTCTGCTCTCCCGAATCGACACTACATGTGGGGGTCTTGTTTACTTCACAGACTCTGAGAGCCAGGCAATCACTGCATATTTTTAAAAAACTTTTCCTTCCTCTTTTTCACTGTTGGAATAATGCATAGTGTTTTCGGAGGCCTGGCCCTTTCCCGATCTACACAGAAATGTCTCCTAGGCCCATTTCAGAATTTCAGACAGGGAGTTTGACGCACTGCCCTGTTCCCTGGATGCCACAGAAAAGACCTCAAACTGCAGGCCCATCCTCTGTAGCATAAACAGGTGGAGACTACAGAAGTAGTTCCCAAAGTGGGTTCTGTGGTGCATCAGTACTTCCCCCAAAGAGATTTTCTAGTTAAAGAAGTTTAAGAAATTAGTTTATGTACTTCCTTTGGAAAATCACAATGCATAAAAGCATATTAAAGGCTTTGGAGTCTTTAAGGAAATTCTTTTAATCAAGCATTCCTCAAATTTATTTGACCACAAAATCCTTTTTCCTATTATACTTATTCACATCCTGATTAATCAGTATTATGGAGGAAACTTTTGAAAATGCTGCACTGGAGACACATTAAGTCCCAGTAGAGTGTAAACATTTTATAATTCTGATTAAATTCCAACACTTAATACCTACAAAACACTAAGATGGATTTCTATAAACCACCCATTAAAATCAGTCTCATTATAGCATAGAGAAGAATGTTCAACCTAAAAGCAGAGACATTACTTGGTGACCTAGAAGATTTAGATCTAGGTTCTTTCCTACAGAAGTAACTCAGTTAGTGAAATACTCTATCCAGACCTAACTACTCTCTCTGTATATTAGACAAAATGGTACCAAACACAACCTTAATTGGAGAATAACTGAAGAAGTTCTAAAGCACTAGAACAGAAATTAATTACCAGTAATCACAGAAATAGACACATTCTAGGCCAAGTGGCTGAAGAGTGACTACCCAAAGTCAACTTTTTCTTTCCCCCTGTAATTCCCACACCTGGGCAACACTCCTAGGGACAAAAAGGTTCATATGTGAAGCATTAGGAAACTTTTGACAAGAAAGGTGGTAAAAGATCATGCACCATCTTGTGTCAAATGTGGGGGGCACGGATCAGAAAAGAGAGTCTTCTTCAGTACTTTCCCAAGTGGCTCCAAAAGATTTTCACTATTTCCACCATCACCTCTCACCTCCTTGCTATTCTGCTGATAACGGTAATTTCTCTAATGCTCAGGAATCTTCTGTTCTCAAATTTTTTAACCCCCCAACTAACTTCCCCTTCTTCTCCTTTTGTCAATGACTCACAGTGTGGAGTACATTTTTACATTTAGTCGGTAGATGATCGTATCTAATAAATTACACATCCTCTGGCCTGAAACTTCCTTCAGATACTACACATTCACTTTCTAAATAAGAAATGCTCCCCGAATCTGGTTAAACTAAAATGGTAACTCTCAACTTGCAAGATACCTCATATGATTTCATGTTCAAGTGGTGGATGTTAAGGTAACTTTAAGATTTACAGAAAGCAAAGCTTACCAATTGATGAAGGGTGAATGGTGAGGAAGCATAGGGAAGTGATATGTCAAAAAACGTTCTAAACCACGGAGTTGCATAATGACAAGGCTGAGGTAAGCTATACCTTTGACCCACCTTGTTCTTTTATTATACCTAAGATTGTGTTGGTTTCAACAGCTTACCTGAGGTATATTTCTACTCTTCCAACTCTCACTATATTAGTTTGAAAGGGCAGATTAAATGTTCAGGTTAGCTTATCAAGTAAAAACCACAGTACACAGGGCATATCCATGAACAGATTTATAAGAAACAATACACGTTGACCAATCTAGCACCTAGTTGCTCCTATTTGGTTAACAAAAATAATTATCCTCCCCAGGTAGGAACTGTTATAAAACACTGACTTAAGAAAACAAAAACAAATACATGGCTGCAATCCAATTTAAACGCTTTAAAAATCTTACGTAATCTATAAGATGCACATAGCACAGAAGAAAGCAGTAGCAGAGGAAAGTAAGGAAAATACACATACTCTGATTTTCCAAAAAATTAACACATGGAAGCAGTACCTACTAAAGGAACAGTATACAGGTAAAATCTGGCAAAGATTTAAAGTCTGTTGAAGTGAAATTACACAATTAAGCACCATGACAAAAAAATAAACACCAAAGTATAATATGAATCTCATAGTGTAGGTTACTTCTGCTAAGTTCTAGGACTGGACTGCTCATCAAAAAGCACCCAGGACGTGTATTTTACCCCTGATTGCTAATAATGTGAGAAACTAATCTGAGCCTGTTTATCATTCAGCTTCATGGTGCTCATCCTTTTTCACCAGAATGAAGGTGATAACAAAGCTGCAAGGACCATCCCCATGACAGTGGTTGGACTCTTCATCATCTCTTATTTGGACAAACACACACCTGAAAATGGATCTGAAGATTTCTTGAACCAACCTGGTATCCACCCTCTGGCATCTGGAGCCCCAAGATGGGACTGCAGGTTTAATTTTAAACAATCACATAAACACTAAAATACACAATACAGAAACGCACAGCATTACCACTGTTCATTCAATACCAATTCAAAGTTTCACTCTGAGAGGCATAACCCCTGCTCGACTAGTGAAATGGCTTGAGAAGCAGAGTATCAGCAATAAAATAATCCTTAAATCAACTATTGCCATGACTTGCATTACTGCTCAGTTTCTGGCACCTAGTAGGCACTCCTATCGTGAATGAATGAATCACTGAACAGCCAGCCTTAAGTATGTTACTCAACTACTCTGCATATTTTAAACTTTCTATATATAAAAATAGGCCTAGTTTCCCAAATTGCCTGAAACTCTGACATTGATACAACCAGTGAAAAGATGCTTCCATTTCAGGTAGAAGTCACAGAGACAGAGAAGTCATATAGCATGATCCCCATGTTGAGGCTCCTTTGACTTCCATCTTAGATTATATACCACTTCCTCAGGAACAAGTTCCCCAACCCCCCAGCAGTACCATGCCCCCTTAGTTATTAAGTCTCCTTGAACACTTTATTTTCCCTTTGTTGCACACACCACAAGTCATTAAATAAGATCTGTATTGCTCTTTGTTCAATGTTTGTCTCTCTCTCTAGACTCCAGACATCCTGAACGTGGTGGCCATGTGGGCTTTGGTGACTGACCTAGTTCTTGCACCCAGAAGTACCTGGCACATAGGTATTTAGTAAATATTTATTCAATGAATGTTTGAAAACAAGAAGCCCCCTTTGAGAACAATGAGAACAACGGTGCCCCTTCAATATACTCTAACAATAAAAGCTTAGAAATCAGGGGAAAAAACATTAGGTCATCAGGCGTAATGTTCAGAACATCACTGTTCTCAATGTGAAACTGAGGCAAGTTTTTCCCTGGCAGTCCCAGCAAGAAAAGAAGTAACTGCACCACGGGGTGTCAAAGCACTTTCATCACGTGTGTGCTTCACGACTGAAAGTCTCCAAAGGGTTCAGACACATTTCTCTGTGGTCTGACATGAATGTTCTAAAGAGTTGTGACAAGTATACACCCATGTATCCTGAAAGTTTTAATAAATGACTTACAGACTAAAAAAATAAAAATAAAAAAAATAAAAAATGACTTAGACTGCGATTTTTTTTTTTTTTTTTTTTTTAGGGATCACTGCATAATATTCCCTCTATCAACTAGCTGGGATAGTCTTAACTTTTTTTTTTTTAAGTTGCAGAGCACTGAAAGAAATACCGATTCTAAATAAAATCTTCAGGCATTGTAGACTATGGTAGCTCTATTTTCTCAGAGGACAAAGAAAGGCAATCTGAGAGCTTCTGCTGCATGCCAAAGGGACTTCCCAGAGATTGTTGGTAAATGGATCCACACCTCTAAGTTTCCCAAGTAAATGTCTAAAACCTTTTCAGAGCCTTTTCTGAAGGTGTGACCTTCAGAATCCTGTGAAGGTGAGAGTAGAAGAGAGACTTCTATTTAAACAATACACTCTAATGCTCCGTGATGATTTAAAAACATTTTTTTTCCCATTTCTATGACTACGTGAAAATTCACCAACAGAGAAACCACAGGGTGGGTCAGAATTTTGGCAAACGTTAAAGTAATGGAAGTACTACTTGCCTTTCCGAAAGATCTTGTCCACCTTTTTAGGAATATGTTTGGAAGTCTGAGTTTGCAAAAACCCAGTATCATGTCTCCATCACATTTTATGAATGTCAAAGGTTTGATACATAGTATCTAATCTGATTCACATAATAATCTTCTGAACTAGGCAGGCCAAGAATTTTATAGATGAAAAGCATGAGGTTCCTAAAGGTTAAGTGTTTTGACCCACGAATATAACTTAGAAAATGGAAGAACCAAGGGTGGAAGAGTTTCTGATCCCTAGACCATTGCTATTCCTAAAGAACTGTACCATTCTGGCCCTTCTCAAGTTGCTAGTCATTCTTGACTCACCAAAATAAGCAGCAAAATAGCAATGTCCATAACTTCTAAGCATGTAGAGTACATAGTATATGAAAAGTGTAAAATATTTCCCTCAAAATAATGTCATATCCCCACTATGTCCCTACATCTGTGAATTTTAGAGTTTAATAGAGAAAAAAATTCATATTGAGTTCTTTAACTTCCAAAATCTGTTTTCTTATCTATAATGTACACTGTGCTATTACATTTGCACAACATCAAAGTTAAAGATAGAAAAGCCTATCAAATAACCTCCATAGAATGTAAGGGTCAAAGCAACATTGATCTACATATGAGGCCTAACTCTGATCTTGGTGGCAAACATACTTTATTCTATAAAGTCAGCCTTGTTCTTTTAAGTCAGTGGTCTCCAACCATGGATACATATTAGAATGAGTTTTTAAAAAAAACTCTGGGGGCACCTGGGTGGCTCAGTGGGTTAAAGCCTCTGCCTTCGGCTCAGGTCATGATCTCAGGGTCCTGGGATTGAGCCCCGCGTCGGGCTCTCTGCTCAGCGGGGAGCCTGCTTCCCACCTCTCTCTCTGCCTGCCTCTCTGCCTACTTGTGATTTCTCTCTCTGTGTTAAACAAATAAATAAAATCTTTAAAAAAAATAAAATAAAATAAAATAAAATAAAAAAAATAAAAAAAACTCTGGTGCCCCAATGCTGCTCCAGAAATGAAATCAGAATCTCATTAGAATAGGGACAGGCTGGTTCCGAGGGTCAGCAGGAGCTGAAAACCTCTGGTCTAAGTGCTTTTTGTTATCCACTTTCAAATGCCCCAACATGAGATCACTTTCATATTTTCCTATGGAAGGAATATTCACAGTCCGAGGACTAACAGCCACGGTGGTAAAAAACAACAGACTTTTACAAGCTGAACGAGTTTACACTTCCTAAATATTAGCAGATATTCTTATGTCACAAATACTACACTTAATAAATATTAACTATTAAAAAAGAAAAAAAACCAAAAAAATTTTAATAACACAGAATTTCATAAAACTATGAGCATATAACTATGTAATGCTCATTTAAGTATAGCTTAAGTAATGAACCATTTTCAAAAATTTATCTTCCACTGAATAGTGGCCAATCTTCTAAAGTATTTGCTTTTTGGCATTTTCCCATAGGTAGAAGTAAGAAAAGGCAAATAAAGAAACCAGAAGTACAAGACACCCTATTACACAGGTATCTGAAATCAGTTCAAAGGGGAGTTTCCATTGCTCAGAGGACAAAGGACTTCTCAGAAATATTACTGCAATCATATTGCTCATTTCTTACTCAACCCGGTACTGCTGAAAAGGATGTCGCTATGTTCCCACCTTAACCGCCTTATGTGTTGTTCCTGTGACAGCTGGAGTCAACAAAAATAAGTTTGGCTTCTGGAAAAACTAAAATGTCAGCCTTCTTTATTTTTAAACTTGCTCTAAAACTTTCCCATATTATCTGATCCTATGAATTTTGCAATAGCTGCATATTAGTTAAAGCTGGAGAATGAGTAACTAAGCCTGGCCTAAATTGTATGCTGCAGTAAACATAACAATAAAAACACATTCTATGCAATTTTTAGCATCTTGTAAAAATTCTACTCACGTTCAAAGGGGGCTTACACTAAAGATTTCAAGACCAAAAAAAAAAAAAGCAAGAAAATCTAAAATAGACGTAATACTCTAAATAAACCTAGGTAGCCTAGCTGGGAAACTACTTAAGATTCCTTTTCTATAAATTTCTTAATTAAGAAGAAATTAATGGCTGCTATAGTAATGATAAGGAAATATTAAGGGTTAGAGAAGAATTTTGATGATGTGCTTCTGTTTCCAGGTCAGTGAGTTGTAACCAAATATTACCAGGTGAGTGGTATAAACTTACATGACTTATTGCAGATTGAACAGCCTTTACATAATGGCTTAGTTCCCGATCCATCATGGCCAATTCAACCATTGCCTTGTCCATACTGTATTCACTACTCACTTCAGCTGCAAGAGAAAAAAAGCAATTACTGTTCTCCATTTAAAATACCATCTCTAGAAAAAGTTCCTCCCATATAACCTTTACTAGTCAATGATCTAAACAATTTTGTAAAAGGTATTGCATATTTTTTAAAGACCTCCTTAACAGAGGCCTGCTGCATTCAAAATTCTGAGAATACACCCAGTAGAAGAAAGCTCAAAGGCTGGAGTGGAAAAAGAAAGTAGACCCAGACTTAGGAGTTTGAAGCTGTGCCACTTAGTTGTGTGATCATAAATCAAACACTACATTTCTCTCGGCCTCCGTTTCCTTTTCAGTTTTTCCTTTTCAGTTAAAGCAGCCCAGCCACGTATCTGCACACGCACCTCACGGGATTATTGAAGATCAAATAAGAAAGATTTCCATTTCTAGTACATTAGGTTATGTGGACCAATTCTATTCAAAACCAGAAAAACACTCAGTTAAAGGAGGGGAGGGAAGGGGAGGGGAGAGGAGGGGAGTAAGGAAGGAAGGAAGGAAACTCCTTAAAATCAAGAGTTACAAGACAGAAACAACCAGGGCAAAATCAACAGAAAACAGGAAAAGCGAGGCAGAGCACAGAACACCACAGTCACATACCCTCCCCTGCGCCAACTGGGTCTCTACTCCTCAAAATACAGAGGAACCACATTGGGGAGGGTATGTGCTATGGCTAAGTGCTGTGAAATGTGTAAGCCTGATGATTCACAGACATGTACCCTGAGGCAAGTAATACATTATATGTTAATAAAAAAATAAATAAAAATACAGAGGAACCAAAGTAATGCCACCCTTGCTCCTCCAGGCTGCAGCAGGGTTGGCCTTGGCCACTGAGCAGAAAAGAAGTAAGAGAGAAAGAAAACAAACCTGTTTCTGAAAACCTGTGGCCACAAGCCAGCTTTCCTGGATCTGCAAGCCTGGGTTCCCCTCACCTGAGTGGTCCGGGGAACCCAAGCTCTGATCTTGGTGCGAGGTGGTCTCACACTGAAAGTACCTCCAGGCACTCCCCTCTGAAAAAGACATTTTTATCCTAGGCCTCCACTAATCCATACAAATAATTATAAAGGAGAATGAGCAGATTACAGGGGAAAAAAAAACAAAAACAAAATCAACAGAAAAACCTTACAAACCTTAAAAAACACAAGAAAACATGACACCAAGAGTAAGAATCAGCAGAAGCAGATGTACAAATGTTTCAGATATTGGAATTATCTGTCGGTCAGAATATTAAACAATTAGGCTCACTACGTTTAAAAAATTAAAATACGCTCACGTAACAGGAGCTACACGTAACAGGAGTTACAGAGTGACTAGCAGATTGGAAAAGCGAAGAAATGTTCTTAAGTGCTTTTAAACTTTTTTCCAAGCTCTAAACATACAATTTAATAGATCAGGCGAAGATCAAGAACACGAAATAATACAAATTTTAATATTAAAAAAGCTGAATGAAAAGAAGGTAAAGCTGACTTAGACACATTTGAGAATGCACACACTCAAAGATTCTCCATTCAAATACCCTAGCTCAGACAAATGTCAGGATTTCTTGTCTACTCTGTAGAACAATAGGACATAACATCCCAAAGTCAAGAAGTAATATAAAATGCACTTACATTTGGCCTTTGAAGGTGATTTTCCTAGACTTTAAAATTATGCTTCAATTTTCCAATAGTCAATTATAAACACATTTCAGAAAATATCTCCTGGATTAACTTGCTTCTGGTAGAATGTCTCTTACACACAAAATAGTGTGTGAGAAAGGACTCAAGTCATATTACAAATAAAACTGTCAGACCATCAATCACAAGTCAATGTTGTGAAAATGTCCAAACGTTAAAAAGGGAGACAAACTGTTTAGGTGTCGCTGATACCAACATGTATCTGCTACGTATACGGCAACTGTTTGTTAAAAATACATTAATTACTTGATGATCAGAAAGAGAATTTTAAGCAATTTATATCCTAATATGATGGTTTATGACATATAAAGGAAGGCATTTTACTGTATTTGGATAATCCGTGGAAATCTATATAATGTTGGCAATCTCCCTCTGGAATTAAATGAGTTTATTTTTGAAAGCACATAAAAATGTGCTTTTGACATTAAAAATGCTATGAAAGAGTTTGCAAAATAAAACAAATGGAATCATGGTTCTCATTATCAAGGTCCCAAGGATGCTAGCAAGTCTTGAACCAGATGGCAATTTTGAATTACAAGGCCAAGGAGACCTTGCCTGGAAAGGAGAAAATGAATGATGGCTGGGCCAGGTTTGATGGCATGAAGCCTAAGGCAAGAATCTTTGGAAGCCATCTGTGGCTTCCTGTAGCCTCAGCGAAGGCTCCAGGGCCCAAGAATGTTGGGACAAGCTGAAGGACCTAAGTGATGAATAGTGCAGCCAGAGGCAAGACGGAAAACACCAGAAAAGATCAGGAAGCTAGTCCTGAGAGGAAATGAGACTCACACACCCCACCTGGATGTGAGCCAGGTCAGATCACTTCTGGCTACAGTCAGTGTCTCTGTCCACCGCAGAAGACGGCTAGAGACCAGAGACCTAAGAACTAGAAGGAGTCCCACAGCAAAAGGAATCTGGAAGAAAGACCATGAGAACATCCCTGTCAAGTAGCAATCTTACATTTTAAGATTCTTTTGGTGATTCTTGCTGTTCTTCTTGTTAACCTTTATTTCCCTATTGTGATAATAATCTCTCTTAAAACCGTGATTTCTATTCATGTTTCAGAAAACCCTGGCTACGGAAGGCATAGGGAATCTGTGTCCTGCCCTACTAAACAGTCGAGGTGAGGAAAGAGCATGGTGTTGCACGAAGAAAGGCAAACAGGCCAAATAAATCCCCGAAGGATTCAAGAGGAACTTGGAATGAACACAGACACAGGGAGTTGGCTGTTGACTAAAAAGTGAACGGAGGATAGGACGGGTGTGGAGGGACTGACCGGCCAGTTTCCTTGCTCCTTTACTGCTCAATATAATAATCCCACTAACAAAATTCCCCTACTCTTACGGGAAAGACTTCCTAAAAATCGACACCAAACTAAATCCTATACATTCTTCAAGGGCTGAGCTCAAGCCCTACCTGCTTTTAAGCCATGCCAGCCTAGAAAGATCTCCTCCTTTCCTTAATTCATCTTAACAACTATACTTGATACTTTGGCACTTTGAACCATAAATAATCTTGTCTTCTTATGTGCCTTTGTCTCATTTCTCCAAAGAGATTTTAACCCATTCGAGGGTAAGAATGATGCTTTGGTGTTCTTGGGAGCTAATGAAGAATTACAACATCTCTTCCTTCAACGTTCTCACATGGCATTACTTAATAAATTTGAAAATTAAACTTTCATCGAACTATAAATTGTCCAGCCTCAGATATCTATTGAATTAAAGTGTAATGAAGACATGTGATATAAACTCATTTGCCCACTATATTTTCATGGTGATTTTTCCATCGGAAAAAGCTTGGCACTAGCACATGGGGCCAAAGGAGGTAGGGGGAAGAGAAGCATACCAATAATGTTAACATTCACAGAATGACAATCCCAGAGAGGAAATCACTACTGTACCTGGCATTATAGGAGATATACAAAAACCTGGCATTATATGAGATCAGTGCAGCTGATAAAGCAAGGAAAGCAGTAACGATGATGAAAAAAAAGACATAATCATAGCTGTAGCTAATAATTAGTAAGCACTTTATTATGTGCCAAGACTATACTGAGCACATCATTTACAGTAAACCTCACAGCAACTCTTTTATCTGCACTTTACCGACAAAGGTGAAACACTGAGCAGCTGAAGGAACCCGCTCGGCACCACAGAGGTGGTGAGCGGCACAGCGAGGCTGCCAACTCAGGCTTTCTAGTGGCCAAGTTTGCGCACTTGCCCGCCTGTGCTAACAGGTGCGTAACCATGAGGAGGACAAGCACCTCAAACTCCTCCATGAATATTCCAGGTAACAACGCTCACTGGGGAGAAAGTCTTGGCCCCCAACCTCATCATCTCAGCCCCTTCACGGTCCATTCCAAGTAGGACGCTAGGGAATGTCACTCAAACGGCCCCATAAAAGCTCTTCCAAATTCCTAACAGAGAGGAAACTGATAACAAAAAGAAAATGATTCTTCCCTTTTAGAAGACTACTAAATTCTCATGGTGCTGAAGAGAGCCGACTTTTCACATCAGCAAGGCTAGCTGGAGGGGCTATAAAAGCAACCAAGTCACCCACTGAATGCCAGGAGATAAAGAAATTGACTCTAGCTGCCAGGAAATCAAACCCGCATGAGGCCAAGGGCAGCAGGTGCGGCAGCCACAGAAATGGAAGCAGCAGCAGAGACACATTCAAGGGGAAGTCTTCGTGTTGCAGAGATACTTCTGAGTGGAGCCAGTTTCAAAACCATTCTTACTGTCTATGCCTCTGCCTGCCTTCCGCCGGCCAAATGGGGTCTGGACAATCTAGGAATATTCCCATTTCTTCGATGTGCCATTTAATGAGCATTTATTATAATCAACCTGTGCTTGTATTACTCAAATGAACCTAAGTGATATACTTGAACATTCCCTTGTAAGCCAATAACTACAGAGGGAAGTCTCGCGGGGAGCTCGGGGAGTCCGCGAGGCCTGTGTAACACATCTGGTGCATTAATTTGGAAACTGTTTGGAGAAGTTAGCACAAGAACTCGCTTCAATATATCCCCCTACCCCTGCCCCAGCAATGAAGTCCAGAGGGCACAGATAATCTCCAATTTACAGTATAAAATTATAATTTTCCGCAGGGCTGTCCTCCTTCAAATCTGTGTGTCTGTGCCAAGGGACCCTGGTCAGCACCATCCCACACGCTGTGGACTGTTAACAGTACCCGAAGAACCTTATAAAAATGTTATTTAGACCAGAGAGGGCCATAGAATGAAATCCATTTTTAAAAGATGGTTTCTCTTTCATTTTTCTTTTTCCTGTTCAATGGCAAACCTTAGAAGAATGACAGTCACTGAAGGACATTTCTGACATTTACAGAATACACAGAGTGTCTGAATGGATGCAGTTGGCCTGCATATGGTTTTCCTAAAGTCAAACAAACCTATAATTATGCAATCTAAGCAGCCACACTATTCATTAGACACGTCATCTGTTACTCAATGTCAAAACGCACTAACAGCAATGTTCTATAACTATTCTCTGTTTGAAGTGTTGAATAAGGCATTAAAGTTACATGATCTGTACAATACTTAGCAGAAATGGGTGATTTCGTGTTGCAATCACTTCCACTTAAAACAAAATGCATGAGGCTTCAATGAGAGAAAGGTGATGGCAGGAACAAGTTATAAAAGCAAAATAGTAACAATCAATGCCAGTGTCTCAATTATGAAAGACCTGGGGGCAAAATGAGGCCAAGAGATAGGTCTGAGAAAAAAGTGGAAGGGAGATGACAAACTAGCTACTTTTACCACTCTAGACTTGTATAAGACAAATGCCAAGTCGTCCATTAATAACCAAAAGATACAGGTAATAAGCCTGTAGCAACATGGTAATCCGTATGCAGCACAGCACACACTCATGAGAGTTTGTCATTCAGGGTGAGTTCCAAGATTGTCTAGGGTCTCTTCACATCTTATTTGCTCAATACAATCCCATTTTAGGCTAGTGGTTAAAATGAGGGAGCAGAAGATTCTTTATCTTGGCTTCTTCACATCCAGGTGGGCCTGGTCAGTAGACCAATCAAGCTCTTGTTCCAGACCAGCGACCAGTTGGGCAAGAAGGGAGGGGGAGGGGGAGGGATGCAGCCAAGAGATGCAGCCTGCAGACCGACTATTCTAAATAAGGCTCCTCCCTAGCCACTGCTGCCTAAAGCTGCAGCCTAAGGCATATGCACTAGAAAGAAAGAAAGTCTCTTCCCTAAGGCCCAGTTCTGAGGTTTGGGAAATACAACTGAAACACGGCCAAGCACATGTAGTACCTACAGCCAAGCAAGTTCTCTTAGCAACCCCTCAGGTCCTAAGTAGAACTGCCTTCAGTGAAACAGACATGAAAAAGAGGACGTTTTCCCTCCTCTTTCCCCTAGCATGTCCATACACATCTCGGTACCACCTCTCTAAGCTACCAGATGTCTTTCTGTTGCTCTGTTGTTCTCTATGATCTCAGCCACAGATCCCTTTCCAGAATCCACCCTCATCTCCAGAATAGGACCAAATGCTTCATGTCTTATAGGTCCATAAAACTTCTCTACCTTTACAACTAGGACACGTGTGAATGTGTATGTGTTAGGGGGGCATGCCCTTAGGATAAATCTCATCTACTTATCCCTTCCAATTTTGTTCCTGATTCAATTATCTAGTTTTGTCCCTGGCCAAGTTGTTTCCTGAAATTTTGTCCAAAACAAATAAACACTGCAGAATCTGGTGTTCTTTATTCTACAAAGTCATATACGGGCATGTCTGAAGAGGAACAATACCAATTACATACAGTTGATTAAATTCAACTCCACACATTTGATCAATAACATGCTGGACTAAGACAAAGCAGCCATTTAGTGTTCTTCTGGGGTTGCTGACTCCAATTCAACATAAATCGCACATCCAGAAGGATCTGATAAATATCCATGCCATAAAGTACATATGTCCATTTTGGCAAGGAGCAGGGAAGAAAACCAGGCAGGGAATTGCCTGATTGGATTTTAAATTTCCTAGAACAGATGGGACCTGGAATAGAGAGATTTTACTTCCTGAAACAAAGAAATCTCTTCCTAATCTATTCGGAGATTCTTCTATATTTTGTAAACAAGAAATTTCATCTTTCAGGATGAACTCAAACAAATGACAGTGTAAATCATAGCTTTCCCTCCCTCTACAAAAAAACAAAACGAAAAAACCCTTCCTTGGGATGCCTGGGTGCCTCCGTTGGTTAAGCAGCTGCCTTCGGCTCAGGTCATGATCCTAGGGTCCTGGGATCGAGTCCCACATCGGCCTCTCTGCTCAGCGGGGAGCCTGCTTCCCCCCCCTCTCTCTGCCTCCTCTCTGCCTACTTGTGATCTCTCTCTCTGACAAATAAATAAATAAAATATTTTTTAAAATAAATAAATAAATAAAAGAAAAAAGAAAAAACCCTTCCTCTCTTAAAATACAGCTCCAACTATCTCTAGCAACATATATCTACATACACACCTACCTCTGTGAGTGGGTGTGTGTGCATGTTTTTCCTGGCAGCCTAGTATTAAGCAATCATTATATATTCATCAAGAGTCAAATTTAATGACTTACTCACTGCTTGAGCAATATTTAATAGAAACTTGTAACTTCTCACTACACTGTACTTTAGCCATAATTATTCCTCCCCACAGATATTAGTGTGGAGGAAAAGTAAAAACCAAATCCACATTCTATAACTGCCTCCCACCAGAAATAACAGTGAAGAGTAGAAGAGTGTATGGTACAAACTGGTACACAACTATCAACGCAGCAAAATGGGGTAAATCTTCAAGAAATACTGACCTTTATAATCCTCTTTACTCATCTATACAATTTTCTTGTCAATTATAGGGAGAGGAAAGTTGTATAATACAGGAGCTCAAAAAGCCAGCTCTGGAGTCAGATTATATTCAAATCTAGGCTTCACTACTTGCTAGCTATGCAGTCTTTGGTCAGTCACTGTATTAGAGTTTCCTCTTCTGTGGAATGGGTACAATAACAGTATTTAATTCGTAAAGCCAAGACAAGGACTAAATGAGAAAACACAGACAAAATCAGCACAGGGCCTGCCCACAGTAAGCACAAACAAAATATCTGTCATAATAATCACCGCTGAATGGAAAACTATTCTGCAAATGTAATTAGTCTAAATGCTGAAAGCATTTTACCCTTAGAACCAAAAGGTATCAAGCGAAGGTCACCTCTATAACTCTCTCGGTTGTCTTTTCTAACTTGAGACCAAAGCACTAAGTTGAACTCACAAAACTGCAATGCTCAGTGAGAAGCTCTGGAAACTTCCCCCCACCAACTCATGTCCAGAAACCGATTCACCTAGCATATGCTTAAGTACTTACTACATGCCAGGTGGAGGGAAAAAATGCCTTCAAGCAAGGAGCAGCTACTCCTGCCCTCAGAAGGTAGGAAATGTCTAACAGGTGAGGGGATAAAAGTGTCCTTTTGAAAAGGACATCACTGAAAGATGAGTAGGTGTGCCCCAGATGTTCACCAGATGTTCACCAGACGGCAGCAGAGGCTAATACAAATGCTCTCCCCTCTTTCCACAGAGGCTGACTTCGAGTTTACATTCTTAAACAAAAACACTGGGAATGAGAAAAGGGGAGAAAGATACGGATCAAAAAAAAAGGAACAAATCTTCACTGAGTACTGACAACGTACCATTTAAAGTTAGCATGGAAGGCACCTGCTTTAAGGGTCTGAACTTCTACACACAAGAAAATAATCCACTCATGCAAAAGTCACAGGGTAATAAATGATCAGTTTTCTAGATAAAGGAATTCTCCTAAACAGAGAGAGAGTAAAATTGACTTATATAGTTCTACCCCAGAGTAAGGGAAACCACCTTTCATTACACAGACAGGTATTTCCTTAGAACACTGTAGTTAATATTCCGTAAACCACCATGGTAAAGGTACAATAGTGCTTGAAGTAAATTCTATGAAAGATTAGGTTCATAAAATCACAGAAGTGGTCTCTGGATACAATCTAGTCTCTACTAGGCATCAAAAGCACTATGAATCCCAGGCTATGGGTAGCTACCATTTTAAAACATACCCACAGAGCCACCTGGGTTAAGTGTCGGCCTTCGGCTTAGGTCATGATCCCAGGATTCAGGGATTGAGTCCGGCATCAGGCTCCCTGCTTGGCAGGGAGTCTGCTTCTCCCCCTGCCCCACCCCCTTTCAAAAATAAACAAACAAACAAACAAATAAAGCATGTGGTTGAGAATTAAGCACACAGCTGAAAAATTCAAATAGTATAATAATGAGGTGTCTCCAATCCCCAAACTCCCTCCCCAGAAGCAACCATTGTAATGAGGTTCTCATTCCATGGAAATATTCCATGTATAAGGCACCTTCTTTTAAAAAGGACAACAGAAATTAAGGCAAACATATCGGGGAAAACAACATGAACATATTAAAAACACGAAAGGAGAGATGCTAAACAAAGAATACAATATAGGTGGTTAGAGGGGAACTTCCATTCACTCACTCAATAAATATTTACCAAGCACAGACCGTGTGCCTGGCACTCTGCTGGGCGGCGTAGACAGAGCAGCAAACAAGGTAAACCCTGCACCTTTTCTCCAATAGCTTATACAAATTTCCACTCCATGCAAAAATTTCTAAAAAGCCCTGATACAACTATCTGGCCTTTGTTTGGCTCTTGGTGTGGTGGGAAAGCTCATTCTCTGCCAAACAGCTCTAATTATTAGAGCCCTTCCAAAGAGAGAGCTGATTCATCACAACCCTGGAATAATTCTAGGCAATGACAACAATAAATCTGAATTACTCTCTCACACACATTAACTTATTTACACCTCATAACCTCCATATAGAGTGATTTTACTCTCCGTTTTATATGGTTGAGGAAATTGAAGCTCAGAGAGGTTAAGTGATTCCACTGAAGTCATGCCCCAATATCAGAAGTGGGACTTGAACCCTAGCCCTCAACAGCAGAGCTGCAGAAGAGCTACTTAGTGAGCCACACAGAAATAGGCAACTCTCCCAGATCACAGTTTTTCAAAGATCTGGAGGTGGCTCTTAAATATTTCTTACCCGTGAGTCTTTGCTTCTCCAGGATAAATAACGATCATCGAGTTCATTCAACCTAGCTGACCTGCCTTCATTCAAATGTGCTTCATTTGCCAGTGTCCCTTTTACAGATGGACTCCAGAAATTAAAAACAATTACAGTCATGGGTTAACCAATGAAGGCTATGATAACACTATTATTACATGTGTACCACTGCGATCATGTGTTGATTACTAGTTTTCTTTCAAGAAATTAAACAATAACATTTACTGAGCACTCACTATGTGCCAGACACTATGCTAAGAAATTGATATACATCATTTCATTCAATCCTTATAATAACTCTGTGAAAAAGACACCATGATTATCCTCATTTGATGGAACAAAAAAATGGACTCACAGAGGTTAAGTACCCTGAACCAAGGTTATATAGTCAATGAACTGTAGAGAGAACATTCAAATTGGGGTCTATTAAATAAGAGTCCATTCTCCTAACTATCTCAATAATCATTACCCTCTGGGCATAACCCATTTCTCCATGTCCTAAGAGTTTGCCAAATGCCTTCCTAAGATCTATTCATATTAGACTAAAAAGCATCCCTACTGTACTAGGGAAGTCATCACAATTTAAAAAAGGGGAGGGGGATGAAGAGGAACTAGGGAAATCAAGCTCATAAATGAGATCGCTACTCAAAAAAAGGTTAATGATGTTTTGCTTGCACACGGACAGCAACTGCCTTAGACCAGCCTATCTCTATACTCATTTTAAATAAATTTATACCAGGAAAATATTTCAAATGGGGTCAGCCTACTTTAAAATAGAAAGTTAATGAAACACTTTAATTAAACAGAAACTAAGTCCTCAAAAAGTATAAAAATAAGTTTGAGAGGGGCACCTGGGTGGCTCAGTCAGTTAAGCGTCCAGCTGTTGAATTCGGCTCAGGTCTTGATCTCAGGGTCATGAGTTCGAGCCCTGTACTGGGCTCCATGCTGGGCATGAAACCTACTTTAAAAAAATATATTATAAAAATAAGCTTGAGAATCTGATAAGAAGTTCATTAGATCATAATATCTACGATGACAGGAACTGTAATCTCTGTTACTTCTCAAATGTTGGTCTACATGAGAAGTAGTTTGTTCTGAGAAACATTTCTTTAAGGAAAGAGTAAGAGGCACAATCACAAAAGGAGGGAACAACTGTATGTCCCGTTCCTGTCAGAGGATAATTTCTATGTTTGTTATTTTCGGAAAAGTAAAATAAACTTGATTTGCAGTGAACGTGGCATAATGTAAAACGTGTCAAGTTACTTTGTTGTACACCTGAGACTAATTAACAGTGTCACCTATACTCAATTAAAAATAAATAAATTTGATTTCGCAAAAACAATGGCAAATCAGTCTGTTAAAACTTAAATCACTGACAGCCCCCAAAAATAAATCTACCATAATTTACCACAAACATTATAACTATTCCATCTGATATGGCGTATTTCCTTATATTTGTACCTACACACAGTGCGTGTTCTTGAGAAGAACTTACAAGTTATAACTCTTTTTTCTCATTATGTATCTTACCATTTCTAAGATGTTTTATTTTCATAACTTTAACTGACTTAAATCAGTAGTGACTGCCAAAATTGTTTGTCTTGTCTTCTTCAAAAAAACCTCTTTCCTCTTTAACAAAGAAATAATGATGCATAAATACTTAAATCTACTAGAAAGAGCTCAGAGAACTCTGTTGGGGAAAGTAAACTACTTCTGTAGTTTACAGAAATATTATCACCTACTAATATCTGTTTCTGGATGACACTTATAATGAACTAGGAAATTAAGAGATAAAGAACTATTAATATGCAATGAATAAGTAATGGGTTCTGTAACACTACGGTACTATTTATAAAATGGGAGGTTCCAATCAATCACATCCCACATACAGGCACCCAGCCTCTGCAGCCAAAGTGAACTGAACCGCATGCAAAACCCAAACCCTGAAGTCACTTTAGACCCCTCCCTCCTAGCATCCTCCACATCCATCCACATCCTCCACAGGTTCTATCAATTTGGCCCACTCAAGTCAACTATTCTCTCCTTTCCTCCCTTTCCAACTATAGCTGCCTTAATGTCAATCCTTATTATTTCTTCCTCAGATTACTGCTTTGCTTCTTTAGTGACTTCCTTTTTCACCCTCTTTTCCCTCCAGTCCTTCTTCCAGGTCCTTACTAATGCTTAAGAACAAATCTGAGGTTATCCTCTTGTTTATCAAAAACCTACCACAGTATTTCCACTTCTGGTCAAGACTGAGTAACAGGGACCAAATTTATTCTCCTGCCTGAAACAAAAAACTCCAACTGAATATATATAAATAAATAATGGTTAGCAAGATGCTAGAAGTCATGCGAGGATGAGGACTCAGGAAGACAGGAAACATGAGGTGAAACCTGTGATGCCCCCCACCTCACCATCTTGAGGGAGTTTCAGGTTGCAGGACACACAATACCAATCAAAATTCTACGATCTTTTTCACAGAATTGACACAGATTCTAAATTTCATATTGAAAACACAAAGGACCTAGAATAGCCAAAACAACCTTGAAAAAGACAAAGTTGGAGGCCCAACACTACCCAATTTCAAGACTTATCATAAAGCTTCAGTAATCCAAATAGGGTGGTATTGGGATACAGACAGAAAAACAGATCAACAGAATAAAACAGAGTCCAGAAACACAATCGTATATGGATGACTGACTTGACAAAGGAGCTGAGGCAATTCAGTGAAAAAACAATAGTCTTTTCAACAGGTTGCTGGTACAACTGGCTATCACATGCAGAACACAACAAAACACCTTTGATCCATACCTTGAGCCAAATACAAACATTTAGTCAGAATGGATCCCAAATCTAAATGTAAAATCTAAAACTATAAAACTTCTAGAAAAAATTACGAAAAAAATCTTTGAGATCTTGGGTCAAGAAAAGAGTTCTTAAATACAACACCAGGCATAAGCTGTAAGAGAATAAATTGATAAATTGGAGATCATCAAAATGAAAAACTTTTGTTCCTCCAAATAATCTTTAAGAGCACAGAGTGGGAGAAAATACTCACAAATCATTATCTCATAAAAAACTGTACTCAGAATATACAAATAAAAAGCCATAACAAATGGAACAAGATTTGGATAGATGCTTCGCCAAAGAGGCAATGCCAAACAAGCTCAGGAAAAGGTATTCAACATTACTGGTCAGTAGGGAAATGCAAATTAAAACACCGTAAGATACCACCACGTATTTATTAGAATAGCTGAAGTTAAGAAAACTGCCCATATCAAGTGTTGATGAGGATGTAGAGTACTGGAGAGCTACCCTAATGTATTCCACACACAGACTCCTAATTTCCAGACAACTGTTATTATCCAAAAAAGCACATTCTACCACACAACATAGGCCATGTTTAATATAATTTCATCTTATCATAATGACTCAGAAGGGACTTCAAATATCATAAAGTCTCTCAATGTCATCGTTATGGTTTTACTATTACTATAAAATATAAAAACATGAGTCAACAGAAATTTTTTATGTAGCAGATATCAAAGAAACCAGTTTTCAGTCTATAATTACCTCACAAAATTATGATTGCTTTTTATTATAATTTGTTTTCTCCAACCCAGTAGTTCTCAAAGTGTGGTCACTGGACCAGGTACATTAGCACTACCTGGAAACTTGCTAGAAATGCAAGCTCTCGGGCCCTCCACCAAACAAATGGATCTGAAACTCTGGGGTGGGAAACAGAAATCTGTGTTTTAACAAGTCCTCCAGGTGATTCTGAAGAGGGGCAAAATTCGAGATCTACTATTTAATGTATGTTTTAAAGTTAAAATCCTAAATTGCCTTTTCTCTGAGATTCTTTCTGAATTCACAGAATTCTAAGACAAAGAGGAACCGTTACTTGAAATCCACATTTTCAACAAATCTAGAACTCAACCAGCTGTTTTCCTATTTTTATACTCTTGAATTATTTTAGGCCTTTTAAAAAGCTAGAAAACCAAAACTGAATGTAAGGTCCCATAAATAATGCATTCTACAAAAGCCTTTGTTTTAAAACAAACTTTTCTACTTAAATATCCTAAGTCATTTACTCACATCTATTTTTTGCAATGGCACCCAACATTCCTTCCAAATTTACCAGAATAGATTTGCTTCTAATTTCAGCTACAAACTGTCATCCTCCAGTGAATATCTGTATAACTTTTAATTAGGTTCATCTAAATGGAATAGATTTTTTAAAATAATTCCAGTTATAAATTTTAATTGTTTCATAAAGAGACTTAAGAAAGTAGCAGAATGAAAGAGGAAATGGTTTGGACTGAATCAGGACATCTGGGGCTGATGATATTGCTCAGAGATTTTGAGTTTCCTGGGGCTCAGTTCCCTTCCTCTGTAAAAGGGAGCAGGAGTAGATGACCTGAATAGACCATTTCATGTTTAAAGGTCTATAAATCTGTGCTCTTACCCTTATGCTCTATGGTACTGTAGTTTACAGTAATGTGGCATGGCAAATTTTCTTGAAATGTTTATCTGTTTTTAATCCTTTTATTTTTTTTAAGATTTTATTTATTTATTTGACAGAGAGGAGAGAGATCACAAGTAGGCAGAGAGGCAGGCAGAGAGAGGGGGAAGCAGGCTCCCTGTTGAGCAGAGAGCACAACGCGGGGCTCGATTCCAGGACCCTGAGATCATGACCCGAGCTGAAAGCAGAGGTTTTAACCCACTGAGCCACCCGGGCGCCCCCCCCTTTTTTTTTTAAGATTTTATTTATTTATTTGACAGAGAGGAGTGTTTTTAATCCTTTTAAATTGTTTTAAGAAACATGCCTCTCTGCAGGACTCAAGAAGATCACTATTACACTCTCCCTAGAGAGCTAAACACAGTAAAACATGAACACACACAAACTTGTAGTTGCAGAAGCCCTTCAATGGTAGTGTGATTTTAAGCCTCTTATTCTTTCTAAGATTGGTTCATTTACCTCTGAAACTATGGGGATGCAGAACATGAACCCCTAAAGGCAAACATTCCACAATGTCATAAATAACATGGACTTTGGAGGCAGAATGCCTGGCTTTGAATTTTGCACCCACCACTGAAGAACCTTTTGTGATCTTGGGCAAGTTATCTAAATGTTCTAAGCCTTATTTTTTGATCAATCTTCCGTTAAGAAAGAATAATAATAGGATCTTCTTCATACAAATTAAATGAGCTAATTGATAAATAGCACAGAGTGCAGCACAGAATGCACACTCAGTAGGCATTAGGTATTTTTATTAATGTTACTCGCTAAGTCAGCGCTCTACTCAGAAGTTATCAGAACAAATGTGCATGCAATTCAATTTAGTAAATACACAAGGGTACACCTACTTGGTGCAAGGGACTTCACTACTCACTATAGAGGCAAGGGTTCTCAAACTTCTGAATGGGCCAGAATTACTTGGGATGTTTGTTTAAAATGCTGATTCTTGGGCTCTGCTTCCAGAAGCTCTGATTCTGCAATTTTTAAATAAGCCTCCCAGATGTTTCTAAGGCAGGCGGTTGAGGAATGCAGTTTGAGAAACATTTCTGCAGGAGGTTCAAAGTGAAAGAATCTCTTCCTTCAAGTTCCCATAATCTCTAAACATATTTTCTGTTCCAGAACTCACTGCCGCTACCTGTTGCACCTGTTGGCTGTGTAACATGTGAACTTAACATGGCCCTTCCATGTGCACTCCATCTGCCATCACTTAAGTTCCACTATCTCTGTCCTGATGCAATGAGACAACTCTTTACCTGATATGTGAGATCTACTAATGCTCTAAACCCCAACCTGTGACTAATGAAAGTACCTCAATGTAAAGGCTATTCCTGACCTCTAAAACCAGAAGATTCATGAACCCTGATTGCTGAGCTGTAAACCTGACCATGGCCTCATTCACAGTCCTGGTCTCAGCCTTACGCTTCCAACACTGCTGCCAGCAGATATCACAGCCTGTCCTCAGTACAGGACACATTTTCAAAAAGAGATTGCAAAGTGTCAAAACCCATATAAATTTAACTCACAAAGAACTTTACCGTATACAAAACAAGAACAATAAAGCAACAACCAGGGGTCAGGGGATGGAGGACAGAAGGCAGACTATGACAAAGGAATTTAACTGCATTACAAATGTTTGAGTTAACCTCACTGAAGAGTGAACTCACTAACCTAAGTAACCTCACACAGGGTTTTGAGTGAAAACTGTAAGACTAGAGGTACAAAGACCTGTACCTAAGCACTGCATACTAGCCAGTGAAGCTGTTTGTCACGGAAGTACAGGTTAATAATTGTGAAACTGTCTTATATATAACTGGGGTCAAAGAGTAAGTAAATGGATGGTGGACAGTGGGAGCCTCTATTAACATGGGTGCTTAAGACAGAAATTTGAATACCGTCACTGAGTTCTTTCTTTTCCTCCATTTTCACATTCAATAAACCGAGTTGCATTAATTATTTCTCCTTTGTCTCTTAGGAATCTGACTACTTGGGGTGCCTGGGTGGCTCAGCTGGTTAAGCTCAGGTGGTTCAGCTCAGGTCATGATCCCAAAGTCCCAGGATCAAGCCCCAATCGGGCTCCCTGCTCAGTGGGGAGCCTGCTTCTCCCTCTCCCTGTACTCCTCCCCTGCTTGTGTGTGCACGCGCGCTCTCTCTCTATCAAATAAATAAAAAATCTTAAAGAATTTTTTGAAAAAAAAAAAAAAAAGATCTGACTACTCAGGATGCCTGGATGGCTCAATCAGTTAAGCATCTGACTCTTGATTTCAGCTCATGATCTCAGGGTCATGAGATCAAGCCCCATGTCGGGCTCTGTGCTCAGTGGGGAGTCTGCTTGAGATTCTCTCTCTCCTTCTCCCTCTGCCCCTTGCCCTGCTTGTGTGCATGCACTCATATACTCTCTCTAATAAATAATAAAATCTTAAGAAAAAAAAGGAGATCTGACTACTTCTCATCACCCATGCCATCTTCCTCATCTAAGCCAAAGTCACTATCATCTAATGCCAGAGGACTGACTGCAACGGCCTCCCAACTGGGTGGCCCAACTCTACATTCATTCCTAGGAAGCCATTCTCCATATCATAACCACAGAATGAATGCAAAATATAAACCATCTTATTCCTATTTTTAAAACTTTTTAATAGCTTCTCACTGCCCTAAAGTCCAAACTCCTTAATTTGACTTATGAGAGCCTACCACCCCATTCTGATCCTTTCCTAATTCTCTCCAGGTTCTGTTCAGTCCCCAGTCCCCATGTCTATTTTAGTCACCACTGTATTTCCAATACTTAGTTCTGGTAGTATTAATTCTTTTATCTCTATATGAATGCTACCGCCTCAGTGAGAGATAGACTCTATTTTCTTTATCCATGAATTGAGGCCAGCCCTGTGATGGATTTGAGTAACTGAATTCATTGGAAGTGATGTTCTGGAACTTCTGAGCCCAGGTTTTAACAGGTCTGGCAGTTTCTGCTTTCTTCGTCTTAACACAGCTACTCCACTGGAAGGAACCCAAACCACATGGAGAGGCTGTATGAAGCACAATCCTCCAGCTCTAATCAACAATTCCAGCTGAGTATCCAGTCAACAGTCAGTACCAACTGCCAACCACGTAAGTCAGCCACCTTGCAAGTTTTAACCCAGGCGAGCCCCTCATATGGCCAACATCTTCACTGATAGCACTTGGAATGGAAGAGCCTTCCAGCTCAGTCAAACCACTGAATCATGAGATAGTAAAAAAAAGTTTCTGGTTTTAAAACATTAAGTGTTAAGGTAGTTTCATTCACAGCAATATGAGCATACGTCAACATGGTTGAAATCTCATTCCTGGTACCAATTTCATCTACTGGTACTTAACAAATTATCCCAGTTAAGCTCCATATCTTGATGTGAGGAACACCATGCAAGTACAGTGATGGGAGGACTTGAGAGGAGCCATCTCTGGAGAACAGTTACTACAGCACATGAGAAATATGCAATACCTGTAATAAATGTATGCACACCTGTCGTATATTTTAAACTTCATTTCTTTTCTTTTCCAGATCTAGATTTAAAATTGTTCTTAATGAAAAAGAGAAGTTAAATCAGTCACCTGTTAAACTCTAACAAATGGAATCAAATATATTTTCTCAAGGTACTTTTGAGAACTTTCTTCCCATGGTACGCAACTGGGACCAACCAAAACCATTAAATATAGAACAAAAGTATATTAAAATCTCTGTTCACATAGCAGTCACTTGCTCTCCCTGTGCTGTAACTCTATTAAAATGTGAGGGGCAGATTATGTAAAGAATTATGCTTATATTTTGATAGGTTCCCCAATGATGATATGGCCAGGAGTAGTAAGGATGAGAAGCAAAACCAGTATCCTTGGAGTGACTATGTAAATATTTGTTAAACATCTGAGTGAAAAGTAAATTACTGGAACATATGATCAGTTGGCCAAAAAATGAAAGAGGAAAAGGAAAGAAACTGCTTCACAGCTGAGCATCTGAGAGACCTCTTAGATCCTGCCTGGTCATCTCTCACATGATACGGGTCTTAGAGGTTTCTAGGTATTACAGAAATTTGATGTGTGAAACTAGCAGGGTTTCTTATAGGAACAACTATTTGCATTCTGCTTTGCAATTATTAAGTATCTAAACGCAGGTGCACAGTGCACTCTGGAAATTATAAAATTAGAAACGAGTTACAGATAACAACACTACTAATTTTATTATTACTAAGTTCTGGTCAAGATCCAGTTACTCTCATAAGTTTGGCATTGAGAAAACAAAAGGCAGAAACAAGTTAATTCTTTCAAACTTAAGAAATTCCAAAACTACCAAGAAACTCTGGAAGACTCTATTTCAAGAGAACAGAGAACACTGACAAAAACTGCATCTTCTATGTAACACATTACATAATCTGTCTTTGTTAACTGGTTTAAATGTCTATTTTAGACTGTCCCACAGGAACTCTGATCCTCTTTGCTTAGAATTAAATCCTATATTAATTTTCTCAAACTAGAACACATTTCAGCTTCTTAAACCTATCATAAATGTCACTCTTTTTCCTATTAGGGAGATAATGCCCACCCTTCCTACACACACTCTTGGTGCCATGCCCCATCCTGACCCCAAGGTTTACATTTTTAAGTTGGTTTTCCACTAATTCTCTTTATGACCAAAGCCAAGTGTTTATAGGCTGACCAGTCAAGGTAAGAGGTAAACATTGTATACAAAGCACATACAGTTTCAAAATAAGAACAACCCCGAAAAGAAGATACTGTCCATACTTTACATTCAGTGAAAAGGGAGCTCGAAGAACTGAAATAATTGGTTCAAACCGACACAGCTGGTAGATAGCAGAACTTGCATTTTAACTCACGGCTATCTGTACAATACTAACTTTAAAAATACTAAATCTACACCACGAGCTCTTAAGGATCCATCTCTCACCTGCAAAAGGCCCAAATAATTATTAACAAAAACAAAATAATTCAGCAATTAATAAATGTGAGTACTATGTGCTAAGCATAGTGGAGAACATTTTATACCTATTATTTAACTCTTACATCAACCCTATATAAGCTGGAAGTGAGGAAGACATGTCGGTACACAGTTAATACTCGTTAGATATTACTTGCTATTTTACGATATTATCCCCATTTTATAAATGAAGAAACCAAAATTTACTTAAAGTCACAAAGCTGATAACTGCCACAGCTGGGTTTGAACCCAGGTTACTTGATTCCAGAACTGGTTTCTAACGTCCTTAAGTTACTCTGCCTAGCCAACCAAAGCAAATTGGCTGCCTTAATTGGCCACGAGGGAAGAAGAGGGGAACCCAGCAGCAGCCACAGCCTTGCCACACTGAGAGATGCACTGCATCTTGATGGAGTAAGTGCTGAAGCTGGAAGATGTGGTGCTAAAAATATGAGAAAGGCCCAAATCAAAGCTAATCTTCAATCTAACCGCTCATAGCTCTCTGAATCTGTCAGGGGGTGGCAATCAATTCTTTAGGGGTCTCACACATCTCTGTGCATCTTGTGAGCAGAGGCACTAACTGCCCTTTTGTTCTAGATGATCTTTTCAAGGATGTCTGTATCATGAACAAAGCTTTGGAAGACTGAAATAATGTTTCCCTTAACACAGAGCAGAGGGATAAGAAAGATAATGTCTTCTTCCAGGGCCAAAGAGTGGGGACATTTATCACTCATTATAAAAATCTGGGTTCCCTGAGCTCGAGGGTCCTCAGGTGTGACACAGACTGCAGATCACCCTGGCCCTTCCATGCCAGCCCGGTAAAGACTTGGGGTGGGGGTCAGCAAGGCGACCTATGGATACACGATATTCCCACTACTTGATGTGAAGCAACAAGAAAGACCTTTGTCTCTGACCCAGGAGTCTCCTGTCTTCTGCCTGCATCTATGAAACTGTGACCAGCTAACTTGTTAGCTTGCAAGGTGGGGTAAAACCTCAGGAGCTTCACAGATCTTCACGCCAGGCTCTTCACATCTCTTCTCACCTTTGGTTCCCTCAGAAATACCCTCTCCCACGCCATAGGAAATACTTACTCATCTTTTTGTCAATGTCTCCTGTATGAAAGTTCTCCTCAAAGTCCTCAGCTAGAATGGACTACTAAGCCCATGGTGCCCCCCAACTGTTTCCTGGCACAGGTTTCTTTCACAGCACCTTTAAAGCTTTATTCCACTTGCTTATTTGTGTGCTGTACCAGGTAATCAATTTATTCCTTTTCAACTCAAAATTCACCTTTTGATACATATTCTGTGATAATGGATGAAAGTGCTTTAAGCATTTCTCCTTAGAGTGAGCATAAACATTAAGCTTTCTCAATAGAGGGTGCTGGATGGACACTGCAGGAGGAAGGGATTTCTCTAGCAAATGTTATGCTTGATGAAAAGACAGGATGCTTTTGCCCTAAGATCAAGAACAAGATAAGGATGTCCATTCTTGCCACTTCTAGTTAACATCATACTGCAGGTTCTAGCCAGAGTAATTAGGCAAGAAAAATAAACAAAAGGCAAAAGGATTGGAAAGAAAGAAATAAAACTATGTCTACCCTCAGATGACACAATGTTGTATATAGAAAATCCTAAGGAATCCACTAAAAAAAATATTTAGAACTATTAAACGAGTTCAGCAAGGTTGCAAGATACAAGATCAAATAAAGTGTATTTAATTATAATAAACAATCTAAAAATTAAGAAAACAATTACATTTACAATAGCATCAAACAGTGAAATGTTTTGAAATTAACAAAAGAAGTGTAATATTAATACTCTGAAAACACTGTTAAAAGAAATTAAAGATATAAACAAATGTAAAAAAATTCCTGTGGTCATGGATCAAAAGACCTAATACTGTTAAGACAGTAACACTCCCCAAATCGATCCATAATTCCCTGCAATCCTACCAGAATCCCAGCCAGCTTCTTTGCAGAAACTGACATGCTAATCCTAAAATTCATACAAGTACAAGATACCCCAAATACCCACAAAAAGCTTTAAAAAAGAACAAACTCTGAGGACTACACCTTCTGATTTCAAAACTTACTACAAAGCAACGGCCAAGACAGGGGTGGTACTGGTATAAAGATAGGTATGTAGAATTCCATCAATAGAACAGAATTAAGAATCCAAAAATAAACCTGTGTCTATGGTCTACTGATTTGCAACAAGGTACCAAGATCATTCACTGGGGGAAAGAATAGTGCTGGGACAACTGGATAACCACATGGAAAAGAATGAAACTGGACCCTTAATTCAAACCACAGATGAACTCAAAATGGATCTAAATGTAATAGCTAAAACTATAAAACTCTTAGAAAAGGAAATATGGATAATTTGCATGACCTTTGATTTGGAAATGGGTCCTTAGGTTTGATACCTAAACCACGAGGAACAAAAGAAAAAGTAGATAATTGGACTTCATCAAAATTTAAAACTTCTGTGCTTCAAAACTACCAACAAAATAAAAAGACAATCCGAAGAATGGAAAAGAATTTGCAAATCATGTATTTGATAATAAACTTGTATCTAGACCATATAAAGAACACTTACAACTCAAAACTATAAACAGAAATAACTCAGTTTGAAAATGGACACTGAATCTGAATAGGCATTTCTCCAAAGAAGATATACACGTGGCCAATAAGTACATGCTAAGATGCTTCACATCACTGGTCACCAGGGAACTGCAAATCAAACCCACAGTGAGATACCAACTTATACACAAATGTTCGCAGCAGCATATCTTAATATACAGATAATTATTACCAGTAATAATCCAATGTTCATCAATGGATGAATGCATATATAAAATGTGGTACACCCATACAGTAGAATATTATTTGGTCATAAAAAGGAATGAAGTACTGATACATGCTAGAACATGGATGAACCCTGAAAACATCATGTTAAGGGACCGAAGTCAGTCACAAAGGCCACATATGATTAAATTTACAGTCAATGTCCAGAACGGGCAAATCTGTGGAGGAAGAAAGTAGGGGCGGCTCCATTAAGGCTGAGGAGAATGGGGAGGACACACAGGTGATAGCTAAAGAGTATAGGCTTCCTTTTCTAGAGGTGATGAAGATGTTCTAAAATTGAATAAATCAAGTATCTGTATATATATTAAAAACCGCTAAGTTATACACTTCAAATGCTTGAATTATGTGGTATGTGAATTACATCTCGATAAAGCTGCAATTTTTTAAAAAGTCACCAAACGAAAGGATAAAACAGCTAATGGAGATCAGAGGAGTGATTAACTGGGAGGGATTAAATAGAAACTAGGTTAGCATGAGTAAAATCCCATTAAGGTGAATTTAAGGTGATAAACCCTAAGTTGCTGAAATAAATTTCATTACAGTGTTAACTGCATCTCATAATGAGGGATTCTTTATTGATGGCAGCAAACCCAATACCTAGAAAGGCAATTAGGACTCGCAGAGGAAATGAGGACATACACAAGAATGGGTGTGTGTTTTTGTGTGTGCGCACACGCGCACAGTGCACACAGCAGAAGCTGTCTTGATTTGAGTACCATCCAGTCGAACTAAACTTTGTGACTTCAGGCAAATTACTTAACCCCCCCAAGCTACAGTGCTCTCATCTATCAAATATCTACTTCATTTTCATGAGATTATTAAGAAAGAAAATATCTGTAACAAGATCTAGAAATTTGTTGAGGGTATGTTCCCATCTTTGTATTTCTAGCATAGTGTTTGTCAGATAATAGGTACTTAGTAAATATTTGTGGGACTAACTTCAAAAAACAAATGGCTCTTGGAAAGAAAATTATAATATAATTAAGTACACGCACTTTGATATGGACATGCAGGACTCAAAAACCTTTACAAGTAAGAAATTTCACATGATACAGATAGAGAAGCTTGATAGAGAAGCTTGATATAGAAGCTGTCAAGGCTCACATTATGCTCTTTTATGTGAAACTAGATATTATTTTCTACCAGTAATTTAACGAATTAGCCAGGGGAAAAAAAGTTTTTTGCAAGAACATTTCTGCTGTCGTCTCCACAATCCCTTTTCAGGTATCACTTCTGTGTTTTGATTGTGTAAAATTTAACCCATTCTTCACCTCATATTCAGGGAAGAGACTATCACAGAATGACTGTTGTCTCGACCAGGGGTCAGTAAAGTACAGCCTGTAACTGGTCAACACCCATTCGTTTAGTATTGTTTATGGCAGAACTGGGTAGCTGCAACAGACAGAAACCCAAAGCATGATTGGGAAACAGGATGTTCTTAACTGACTTTTTCAAACTCCCATATCTAGTGGTAGGAATATAGACTTTATAAATAATTAAATGCAAAGAAGCACTCTATTGTTTTGAAGGATGACTGCTTGGTCAACACAAAGAAGAGATCAGTTTGATCTGGGTGGGAGAACATCTGCAAACAAAAGAAAATACTTAAGCTTGCCCTTGAAAGACAAATAGGTGCCTTCTAAGCAGTCAATGCAGAGAGGAAGTCATGTGAACACCGTCAAGGAGGCTTGATAGAGCACATACTCGAGGAACTAAATCCAGTCTCTCCCACTGGCGTATACCGAGTGTGAAGAGGGGTGTAGCCGGTGACATCATGAACATTCTTGTAAACTATGCTCTATGGTTTAAAATGGGCACAGAAATTAATAGCTACTATTTGCAGAGAGGAAATGCCATATGCTTTGGTCATGGCCCGAGACATGATCAAACAAGAATGATCTAGAGACAATGGTCATCAAGATTTATAAATAGGCAAAACTTCTTTCTTTTTTTGTAAGCTCAGCAAGGGAACCTTCTAAGTCAATAATGAGAATTAGCACAGAATGGACTCTCCAAACTGTTTTAGTGAGAAACTCTCATCTTCAGATACAATGGTGACAGAGCTCAGCAGAAGGGCTGTCTCTACAATGAGCACAGGCAGAGGCAATATTTAAGTAGATAAGAGGACTTATCTCAAAGTTTAGTGCAATTGAGAAGGGAAAGTCACACGAGAACAATGGATTGAGAATATACAAGGAGTAAATCATTAAAATATGTATTTCCAATCTGAAATGTTATTGTGATAAAATAACCCTTTCAAAGAATGGTACATAGTCCTTGGTCAACCTCAAGGCTCAGTGTACTCATATGTTGAACAGTAATTATGTTACCTACCTACCCTATAGCATTGTTGTAAAGATTAAATGAGTGAATACCCATAAGGCATTTAGAGCATGGCTGGCACACAGAAAGCACTGTGTCCACTGTTATTAAGTCTAATAAGTATAAGCCTAATAAGTATAGTCTACAAAAGACTTATGCCTACTGGATATAAAATCAGGCTGCTAGGTCATAATGTAAAAAGTCATGAATGGGCCAGATGGGCTCATAATCTCATTTAGAACAAATCATTTACTATGAGTTCTCCTTATCTTTACATACACTTGTCTTATCTGCTAACTCTATTATTAGCTTTTTGAGGGCATGGGCCAATAAATAGTTGGTGATTGATCAACATAAAGCACTAACAATTACCTAAGAAAAGTGAAAACCAACCAAACTCAAACAACTGTTTTGAGTCAGCACTGCACAGTAAAGGGAGAAAAATCACTTCGCCTGAGCATTGCCCCAAAGAAAAGGAAACCTAAATCTTTGTCTTCAAGCAAATGCCACCGCTGCTGCCACCACCAGTTTAGAGACAGTAATTCTGGATTTTATAAATATTCCCTCTGCTCCTCCTCTATCTACTGAATACTGCCTGTAATGTCTCACTGGGTGTAACTTTTCCAACTAACATTTATTTCTCCTTACCTTTTCAGCTACCTTCTTCTGGATCTGAAACTACAACAGCAGTAATAAACACAAAACCAAAGAAGTTGATAAAAGCTGCCTTCCATATCCTTTTTCAATAAATTTAAGAAATATCGTGAAACAGTAATGAAATCATTCTTAATCAACCGTCACTATGGCAAATGTTGCTGTAGAATGATGGGAAAGGGTAGAGCCAAAGGTCAATGAAGCTCCCTCTCAATGTCAGTCTAGACATAATTCTACAAGGCCCTCAAAGAAATTCTTGCAAGGAACACTCCCCTTGTAATTTGGTCACAAGCAAAAAACGAAGCAAAAAGCAAGGTGTGGGTGGAGCTAGCCCCAGTGCTCTATCTCGTACTTCTCCGAACTTGAGTTTTTAACTCCCATC
Organism: Potos flavus; assembly: GCA_028534135.1. Taxonomy (NCBI): domain Eukaryota; kingdom Metazoa; phylum Chordata; class Mammalia; order Carnivora; family Procyonidae; genus Potos; species Potos flavus. The sequence goes on from CM052900.1 coordinate 10,160,453, forward strand.
CCCAGAGAGAAAGCCCGCCTCTGAAAGCAGCACCCAGGGACAAGCAAATTAGCTTTTCCAAGGTCAATTGCTGACAGGCTTAATTGTTTACAGCAACTAGAGCATTCTGGCTGCTGAAGTTAAGAGGTTTGACCTTTCTGGCTTGCCCAATACCATAAGAAACTAATTTACCACATTAGCTACAAAATATCAAAGTACTGTAGGAATGGAGTCAAATCAGCATATGACATTTCAAACAGCATCAAACATTAATAGGATCCCCTGAAGTAAGTAATTTTAAGCTGGTTAAACAATTTGGGGAAAAACTTAAAATACAAATCATACCAATGGTAGAGGAGTGACAAGTACAAAAAAAAAAATTCAATAAATGGTATTATCTCATTTTACCAAGTGGTTTGATTTGAATAGTCACCAAAACTAATAAAAAGCTGCAAACCTAGTTGATGTGACTACCTTACAGATTCTTGCTCTCCTCTGATACCTGCTGCTGTCTATTATAGCAGCCAGCTGCCACATGTGGCTATTAAGCTTATGAAATGTGGCTGGTCCAGACTGAAATGGACTGAAGGATTCTGAACTTGCATACAAAAAAAAAGTAAAAATAACTCAATTTTTATACTGATTACATGCTGAAATCCTATTTTAGATATACGGGATTAAATAAAATATTACTATAATTAAATTCTCTCTCTTACCTTTTATAACGAGGATAACAAAAATTTAAATTGCACACGTGCCTCACACTATATTTTTATTGGACAGTGCTGCAGTACATAAATAACACTTTACACTTATGTAACACAAATATATAATTTCAGTTGTAAAGTACAGAGAGGAGATATAGGTCTGAATGAAAAAAATAATCCTCTCTAAAATAATCAAACTGATTTCAACTGTTAATCACCAACCTAATAAAAGCTCCTTTCTGCTTACCACCAGACAAAATTTTATTTTATTTTCTGAAAAGGAAACTGATGTTTTAAAATCGATCCTAAAGTCTGCTCTACTTCTGCCTTGAATTGTCATCTTTGCCTAACATTAAACTAGCCTTAATTCTTTCCAATGGTCAAAGATACATGATAAAATGCTAGTCTAATTTTTAAATCTGATGGAGTGATTCCAACTCAGTTTTTTCTGTATTAGTCATTTTCATACCCTATTAGCTCACTAAAACCTAAATCATGCCTTTGCTCCAAAGATAAAAAAATACAATCAACAGAGAGATTATTCTGAAGAGCCTAGAAACCCAGACAGTATTCAGATACTATACATACTCTGTTTCAAAAACTAAAAATACGACTCATTTACTATTTCAGAAAGTGACATCCCATTGTGAACAGGAGAGCTTAGCAAACAGAAGAGCCCAGCAAGTAATGATTTCCACACATTCCATCATTCGGAGAAACCGTGTCAACTTTTAGGTTGTTGCAGTCAGTGGAAGAAAGAAAATCTGGAGGTGCTGGGAGGTTTGGAAATTTATGGGGTGAGAATGAACAGCCTCAGGAGGTGAGGCAAGGCAAACAACTGCCCAAAGTTTCCTTTCCCCAGCTCTTAAAAAGGAAACTACTCAACTTTCTGCCTGAGGAAGCCGGGAGGAAAGGAAAGCACATCTTCCACCTTTTAACCTCCTAAAACTGTCCCAAACACAATTAGCCCTCTAGTAGGACAAAATGTCCTATTTATGTGAAGAGAATGCGTAAACCTTTTTAGAGTTTTTAAATGTAATCAGCAACAAAATCAAGATTTGATAATAGAATAATAAATAACAAAGCTGTGGTGTTTACTTCTATCTTGTGTCAGAGTCTACATCTATCACTAGTAAATGAAAATGAAACCTGCATAATTGAAAACGAAGGTAGTAGAGATATGCGGTTGGTTATTTCTCATTTCCTGGAAGAGTTCATCTTAAAATGTAACCTTAATAGTCCTATAGTTTCTCCGGTCTGATACAGGCAACATATGTTTGTTTTCTTAGATATACGGAATAACTCGGGCTCTAGGCTACAAAATTCCAACAATTTAGTGATTGTTCCTTTTGCACAATCCTGAAGTCTGCATTCAACAGTGGCCCTAAGGCCGATGGCTACCTCATAAGAAGTATTCTGGTGCCACCTAGTGGTGTATGTTTCCTGCCAAATAGGAAATGAGGGTAAGACCAGGGTTCTCAAACCTCTCGCCCTGGGGATCAGCAGCATCAATATCAGCATCACCTGGTAACTTGTTAGAATTGTGAATTCTTGGGCTCATCAGACATACTGAAATTCTGGTGGTGGGGTCCCGCAATCTGTATTTTAACAGGCCCTCTAAGTGGTTCTGATGCACCCTCAGGTTTGAGAACCACTGAATTAACTTACACAAAAATTAAATGCCAAAGTCTTAAAAAAAATTAGGTTTACAAGTAACAGAAGTGCTCAATTTCTGATTTTAGAAAACAACTTAATTTTCTATATAGTGGATCCAAATATCTCTATTTGGAGAAGAATCTTCAAAGACAAAGACACTTATTAACTAATTTATATACATTCAACATCTGAGGAACATCAAGCCTCTGAAATGTGAGATGAGCTCTCTGAGGTATCTGCCCCAGGAGATCGGGTTCAAAGCGAAGATCAGACATTAACAAAGCAAAATACAATATAAATGCAAAAAACCCCATGAAACAAAGAAAAAACATTAACTGGTTTCAGGATATCAGGATATGGCATATTACGGCACCTTAAGTGGGGGCGGGGCTCATCTGGGAACACATGAAAACCCAAGGGGGTAGAATATCGGTGACTTCTAAAGATATTTCTTTTTTTATTCTTTTTTTAAAGATTTTATTTATTTATTTGAGAGACAGAGTGAGTTACAGAGAGAGCACAGCACATGAGCAGAGGGAGAGGGAGAAGCAGGCTCCCCTGCTGAGCAGGGAGCCCAATGTGGGACTCAATCCCAGGACCCTGGGATCATGACCTGAGCCAAAGGCAGACACTCAACAGACTGAGCCATCCAGGTGCCCCAAGATATTTCTTTTTTTAAACATTTATTATTTATTTATTTGGGGGGGAAGCACATGCACAAGTTAGGGGAGGGGCAAAGGGAGAGGGAGAGAGACAATCCTCAAGAAGACTCCCCACTGAGTGCAGAGCCCGACACGGGGCTGGATCATAGGACCCTGAGATCATGACCTGACACGAGATCAAGAGTCGGGCGCTTAACCAAATGAGCCACCCAGGTGCCCTGAATATTGGTGATTTTTCAAATTAAGAATCATCTACCCTAATGATAACAGATGCCACAGGAAAGTCCACTGTATAGATCTGCACTGTGCAATTATGTTACAAAGTTATCAGGAGAAAAGCAGATCTGATGAAGCCTTGCTAAATTGTTTATTTTCTATTTAGAACTTAGAGGAGAACTTGTTTATCAAATAGCAACTTAAAACACCTTAAAATTCAGTAAGAGCAGTCCCATAATTTATCTACAAGATTGCACTTCTTTAAATTCAGCTTTAAGGGGCGCCTAGGTGGCTCAGTCCATTAAGCTTAAGTGTCTGCCTTTGGCTCAAGTCATGATCTCATTTGGATGGAGCCGGAATCCGGCTCCCTGCTGAGCAGGGATCCTGGTTCTCCCTCTCTCTCTACCGCTCCCCCGCCCCTCGCTCAAATAAAGAAATAAAATCTTTAAATTCAGCTTTACAGCATGTCCTTCCTTGAAAAAAAAAACCTCTCAATTTTAATAAGTATCTATTTACTCAATATTAAAGAGTTACATATTTGAAGTAAAAAAACAAAAACTGGATCAAGAGATCAGTATAGCCACCTCCACACTGTCACAATTAAGTGCCATCCCTTACTCTGTGGCTCAAACTGCAAATCTATCACTTAGAAGGGAAAAAAAATCAACTCTGAACAGTCAGCCTTGCAAATCTAAGCCTCTAGTATGACCAGTAACATCAAAGACATGAATACAGGTGGCATAAGTACATAAAGGAAGTTCAAAGACTTGCTCTATTGATTAGTTTTGATTTTGTACTTTTGAAATATTACTTTAAATATACAGAGACCAACTTTTTAATTCTAACATTTTAAGAGTAACTGCCCTTAATAGGATGAAGTTTCTGACAAAACTGTTCTTTTCAAACCTTTCCTTTACTGGCTCAGAGGCATAAGGAGAGGCTACAACCGGAGGTACGCTAACATTTTAGAATGGGCCATTCCTCAATTTTATCTAACTAAACTTAAAGGGCTTCTGAAAATTTAATTGCTTAAAGATAGTAATCGCAACAACAATTTTGGTAAATGAAGTCAGTACTTTTGCCTCGGAAAGCAGAAAAGCATCTAATAAATTTAAAAATCTGAAAAATAAGCCCCAGCTACTTGAAAAATCTCCTAATGTAATGAAGATGATTCATGGACTTTCACACATGCTCTTCTGCACTTTAATTTCTCCCAATCCCTTCACTGCTGGCCAACAACACAGCCAACTATTTCATGCTCCAGCTCTTCTGTCGGTTGAAGATTTTATTATGACTTTTATCCAGGTCTCCTACCAAAGCCAAAACCAAAGATCCAAAAAGAGACTACAGATCAGGCTGGGAAGGGTTAAGACCTTGAGAGGCTACCCACTAGAAATTACGGGTGACTTCGGCTGCTGGCCACGAGTGAACGACTGCTATGGAACTGGCTGTCCCGCAGTGAGGACTAGAAAGCTGGACAAAATCTATGAGACAGCTGCTTTCAGACAGCGGGACCACAGGCAGAGCAGAACCGTGAACCCCGCAGAAAGGGACATACAAGTTAGGTTACCTAAGTCCTGCAGTTGCCTGCCTCCCTGCACGAGGGAGGAGGAAGCCAAGCGGAGAAGGAAAGTCTTGAAGGACCAAAGAGACAGAGACTGGAGTTCGGGGAAGCTAAGAAAACGGGGGTTTTCAAGACAGAGCACCAAGAGGGAGCTACTGCAGAGACAGTACTCTAGGGATCTGCAGAGATCTCTTCAATCCTAAACCGCTGAGAAACAACTGCTGGGAGCTGTAAAGTGAACAATTCCCAGAACTCACATAGCACCGAGAGACCTTCAAATTCCATCCAGCAGAGTGAAGCTATCTCACAGAACTGTCTGGGCAATCAAAAGAGATGCAGAAAGGCCAAGCTCCGTAACCAGGCTAAATTGGCCCTAAAATAAATCGACACTAACTTGACCTGCACTAACAAAGTTTAACAACAAGCCTGGAAAGGATTAGTGTAATCCACAAATTACTTTGATGGCTGCCAAAACAAACAATTCTTTATTGGTAGACAACAAAATCCAAACACTCAACAACATAATACACACAATGTCCATGTGAAGAAGTAGCGACAGGAATGACAGAATTAGCAGACGAGGATATTAAAACAACCATTATAAATATGCTCCATATACTCAAGAATATAGAGGAAAATATGAACATAATGAAGAGAAATAGAAGACAGAAGATTCTATTTCATTCTTTATGTCTAGAGTTGAAAAATCCAGTATCTGAAATTTAAAATTCACTGCATAAAACTGACAACAGAGACTGCAGAAGACAAGACCAATGAACCTGAAGACGTAGCAATAGACACTACTAAAACTGAAGCCAGACAGAAGAAAAAGACCTGAAAAAAAATCAATCAAGCCTCAGTGACTTATAGGACATTATCAAGCTGTCCAATATACATATGAGTCCCAGAAGAAGAGAGTAGGGGAAAGACTAAAAAACTATCTGAAGAAATAGTGGCGGGGTGCCTGGGTGGCTCAGTTGGTTGAGCATCCGACTCTCGATTTTGGCTCAGGTCAGGATCTCAGGTTAGTGGGATCAAGCCCCGTGTAGGGCTCTGCACTCAGCATGGAGTCTGCTTGACATTTTTGCTCTCCCTCTGCCCCCCCACCACTGCTTGCACACACACACTCTCACTCTCTCTCTCAAAATACATTGAAAAAAAAAAGAAAAAAGAAATAGTGGCAGAAATTTTTCTAAATTTGATCTATAGGACCACCAATCCATAAAGCTTAAGGAACACTAGACAGAAAAAAAAATCAAAGTCACATCACAATCAAATCGCTGAAAACCACACAAAATACTGTTGTTCCCCTGCCTCCATATATAAAATAAAAACAACCCTAATCCAAAGAAAACAAATTAACAGCTTTCTAACTCTTCTGATTGAAAAATGTTGATAAAGTTCATCAAAGCTCAATTTTTCTATTTTGGTAGAGGCCTTCCCCTGCCCGTACCACCAGTGTAAGCTCAGTCTGTCTACTGAGTAGTTAAGCATGAACAGAATTAAACTACCACAAAATAATTTTATTATAACTTTATATTAATGCATTTGCATACCTTACAGTTCACAAATGTCACATACTTTAGATTGTATGCTCCTTGAGATCAGGAACCTTCATGGTTTAGTCTGTAAATTTCTAGTACGGTGTCTACTGGCACATAACTATCTGAAGACACAGGAATGAGTCAAGCTCATTTTATCCTCAGTATAGCATTATGTGTTATGTAGAACAAGATGAGAAAACCGATGCCCAGAGGGATTCAATGACTGTCCCAAGAACACTTGAAAGGTGAGCAGTAGCTCCCATCCCTAGAGTGATGCCTCCATGTAGGGTTATCCCAAAGTAGACACAAAAGAAGTAAGTTTTAATTGTTACTTACTCTGAGTTTCCACGAGATCCAAGGCAACACTAGAAGCTGTGTCCATTCCAGAGCTGATACAGGATTGGAAATTTTTCAAAGAGGAGAGAGCAGATTCTATACCACTGAAGGATATAAAACCAGTTGAACCTGAACTGGAACTGGAACGTCCGGGCATCTTGAAATTATTACCTAAGTTTTCAAACAAATTGAAATAAGATTTAGGAGTCAGAATAATAACGGCATAGGAAAATAACACTGCTATAAACATCCACATGAATGTATCTAATAGCCCACAAATGCCACACTATTATATACATTCTATATCCCTGGAGGGGACACCAAAGCATTGTGCTGTCATGTGGGTCACCAAACACAGATGCACTCAATACATGGGGAAGCTGTTTTCATTTTTCAAAGGAGGGAGAATACTCTCTTTTAAAACATTCCTTGGTTCTCTGAAGAATTCAACAACGGCACAGTTCTCAAAAACCTAAAACATGAAGGCGTTAGAAAAAGTAGACTACTTGTATGATGCATTTTTCTAAAAACTGAAAATAGTAATAATAAAATAGTTTAATAGGGAGAGCTTCGAAACCTGTAATTTTTAACGTGCCTGACATATATATATATATATACATATATATATTTAATTCTGAAAACTGTAAATATATAAATATAAATTTAAAAAAACATACTATGTATAGATATTGTATATATTCCTGACAGTCCTCCGGGTTTTAACAGATTTACAGACTTGGTTAGATACCAGACTCTGTCAATAAAAGCAGAATTTCTCTACATTATAGAGTAAAATACGGGGGCGATACGGAATAAGGGTCAAGCATACAGCTTCTAGAACCAGACTATCTGAATTCAAAGCCTGATTTTGCCACTTAAGCAACTGAATGACTTCAGGCAAATTATTTAACCTCTCAGTGTTTCATTTTTCCCTTCCTAAAATGGGAATCATCCAGTGCCTAACTCAAGGATTACTGTGAGAACTGAATAAGATTAGGTGTATAATAAAACACTCAGAATAATGTCCAGCATATAAATCTTTAAAAGTAGAAGCAAATATTAACATCAACTTCATTATTATAACCCTGTAAGCAAGAATACGGAGTAGTGCTTGAGAGAATGGACACTGAACAGAGATGCTTGGAAATTCTGTTTCATCCATGCCATTTAAAATTGCACATCCCTGGTTAAGTTGCTTACCTTCTCTATCTTCGGTCTGCTCTTCTGCAAAAAGGAAATAATCGTGTCTATCTCACAGCATTATTGAGGATAAATTAAATGGAGTTTTCTAAAACTTGTCTGATCTTAAGAATCAGTTGAAATGCCTATTAAAAATATAGATTTATATATAGGTACTATATCCGACCTACTGAACCAGAGTCCCTGGTGGACACTCCCAGGAAACCTGTATTTTTATGAACTGCCCCAAGTGATTCTTAGAATCAAACAAGAATGGAAAACACTGAGATAATTGCATCTCCCCCCAGATTTTATGTTAAGAGCCTAACCTCCATTGTGATGGTATTTGGAGATGAGGCCTTTGGGAGATAATTTGGTTTAGATGCCCTGAGGGTAGAGCCCTCAGGAAGGGATTCGTGTCCTTATTAGAAGAGGAAGAGACACCCAAGTTCTCTCTCTCCACCAAGTGAGGACAAAGAAAGAAGGGGGGTGACTGAGAGCCAGAAAGAGGGCCCTTATCAGTATCCAACCATGTGAGCACCCCAATCTCTGACTTCTAGTCTCCAAAACTGTGAAAATAAATTTCTGTTGTTTAAGCCACCAGTCTACACTGTTTTTTTTTGTTTGTTTGTTTTTTAAAGATTTTATTTATTTATTTGACAGAGAGAGAGATCACAAGTAGGCAGAGAGGCAGGCAGAGAGAGAGGGGGAAGTGGGGGAAGCAGGCTCCTTGCTGAGCAGAGAGCCCGATGCCGGGCTCGATCCCAGGACCCTGAGATCATGACCTGAGCCGAAGGCAGAGGCTTTAACCCACTGAGCTACTCAGGGGCCCCCACACTGTTTTTTAATAGCAGTTAGAGCTGACAAAACACATGACGTATACAAGGAATAATATAATCCAGGCTAAGTGGAGAGTGTCTACCACATATAAGCTATCTTTATTATGTGCATGCAAAATTCACATTACTCTAATGAAACTCTACACTTGCAGAGACCTGGGCAAAACTTCCTTCTGTAATTCTGGAGTATTTCCAGGGAAAAGATTCAGAATGAGAGGCAAAGGGAATTCATGGAGTAGACACACTTTTCCCTCTTTCTCCCACTAAGTACAGCTAAGTACATAATTCACAGGACACCCCCTCCCCGAAGAATCATCTGGCCCAAAATGTCAATCATGGAGTGGCTGAGAAACCTTGGGTTTAAATCAACTTCCTCTTGGAGCCTTCCCCAGTAACAATAATCTCTTTGTTCCTTGTACCTATGGTTTCCAAGAAAGTTTAAAACGTTTCCTGAGTTTTTCCCAAGCATGTTATTTTGCCTCCCCTAAGAGGCCTTGTCTTAGGCCATTCTGGCTGCTGTAACAAAATACCAGCCTGGGTAGCTTATAAACAACAGAAGTTTATCTCTCACAGTTCTGGAGGCTGGGAAGTCCAAGACCAAGGTGCCAACAGGGTCAAGTTCTGGTGAAGGCCCTCTTCTTGGTTCTTAGGCCCGGTGCCTTCTCACTCTTTGTCTTCACACAACAGAAAGTGCAAGGGAGCTCTGAGGAGCCTCTTTTACAAAGGCACTAATTCCATTCAGGAGGGCTCCACCCTCACCACCTAAGCACCTCTCAAAGGCCCCACTTCCTAATTCTATCACACTGGTACTAGCATTTCAACATATGAATGGGGGGAAGCGTAAAGACACACATATTCAGACTCCAGCAGGTCCAAGATTGGTTTCAGGAAGGACCAGTTATTACTGTTTCCCTCTCTCATCTTTCTGCACAGCACAGTGATAGGCAAAGAGCAAATGATTTATAGACATTCTGCTGAATCTCCTGCAAATCATGGGGACCTGTACAAGTCCAGGCAGAGCTGTCTCTCCTTCAAGATGCAAGGATACACCTTTCTTTATGAAACTTTCTCTTATCCATACACGCAATCGCTTGTTCCCTCCCTCACGCTACTACTATCCCTCTCTCTCCCTCACATACATACACATGCACTTTTTTATAAAACTCAGTAAAACTCATCACAACTATTTGTTCCCATGACTGGCTGTCACTCCTTCACCCGCTTAAACTAGACCTCTGGCACGTTCCAAGCACAAAAAACAGCTCCGCATACAAAACAGGAAATCAATAAAGAAGTGAGAGTCACAACAATAACAGCAACCACCTTTCCGAGGACCCCTACGGTGCGCCATAATCTGCTGCCTGGCTCTTCACTCTCATTATCGCTAAGGTTCACAACCATTTCTAGAAGAGAAAAGAGAAACTGAGGCCCAGAGAGCTTATTTGAACGGCCTGTCCGAGGCCCTGCTTTTGAAGACAGCTCAAACCACATTAACCTGCATCAAAAATTCGTAAACTTTCCCCCACTCGGATCGAAGGATGGAGAGATGGCGTCTCAGGGAGGGAGGCAGCCTGCCCGAGCCTCCCTGCCCGACGTGCAAAGAGCCAGGACCACAGCCCAGGCGGATAGACCCCAGCTCGGGGCACCCGCGGAGCGTCCGAGAGGGAGGCGACACCTCCGCCACCCTCGCAGTCGCCACCCCCAGCTTTTGCCTTACCTGGATGCCCGACCCAGCTCGGCCTCGCTGCACCCGCACTGCCCACACCCCGACCCGAACTCCTTCCTCAACTCCCTGCCAGAGTCGCTGAAACTGCGAGCGCGGGCTCTGGCGTCATCAGCCGTCGCCCGCCAGAAGTCACATGACGCCCCGCCCCGTTCTCCGCCCCTCTCGTCATGTGACCGCCAGGGGAGCCAGAGGCGGAAGCTGGGGTCCCGCCGGCTGGCGATCGTGGGCTGCGGTTAGAGGGGTGCGGGTGCGGAGAGGGAAGGCTGGGGACCCGGGTGCCAACCTCGCCCGCGATCGCTGGCCCCACACGGGCGCCCTGGCGCGGCCCGGGTGACAGGTGAGTTGGGGCGGGATGCGCTCTCCGTTCCGTCCCTCTGCCCCTCCCCAGCCCCGGGCAGGGCCGCGCGGGCCGAAGGGGCGTCTGTGGCGTGGGGTGCGGTCTGGATGGGGAGCCGGGTTTGGAAGACTGAGGGCCCTCCGGTGGCGGGGCTGCAGTCCAGGCTCTCCATCTCCACATAGGTGGAAATGATTTTCCACGCTGTCTGGGCGCTTTGGGAAGTGATATTCAGCTGCTTGGCCCGCATCTGATCATTCCACGTTCCCAGGAGCCTTGCTGGGTAGACAGTTTTATTCCTGCATTTACTCTCGAGAAAACGGAGCGGTTGGCGAGGGCTTTTACAGTCTGATGGACCTGGGTTTGAAGTCTAGTTCTGCCGTCGGCTGTGAGTTTGAGCAAGTCATTGTTCCCTCTGTGCACCTTAATTCCCTCACCAGTGTCATGCTGGTGTCAAAGTTCTTTGCATTTCGGAAAATAGTTGCGAGAGTCCTGGCTGGTTTATGGGACGGTTGAAAACATAAAGCAATCACAGAGCCCGTAATGGAGCCGGATCTCCCGATTCCAAGTGCAAGGAGTTTCCTCCAACGTAGGTGATGGGGTCGTGAGCAGGGAGGGAGAGGTGTTACTGCCTCAGCCCACAACCAGGAGCACCTTCCGTTTTCCCCTCTCCTGTCTGTTCCGGGATTTATGAATGGGACTGAAGTGATAGGCTTGTTTCAGAACTTTTCTGGAAGAGAGTTGTCAGTCACTTTTATCTTGATAAACTACCATTACATTTTGTTCCTGATAATGGATAAGTGGAGACCAGTGCTTCCTTCTTTATGGAACTGAGGTTTTATGAAAGGATGAAAATAGACCTATCTTCTTTTGTTCTCTGAGTAAGGCACACAGTGGTTTGTCCCAGGACAATTTAATTTCCTTCAGATTTCAATTCTGTACTTACTGGGTAATTGGTATGATGATGCCATGCCGCATTCTTAAAACATGTTGTCCTTTGTCTAGGCTTATCTTCCAAACTGAAAACCACAGTTCCATACCAAAGTCTTTAAAATAAGTTGTGGCTACTTTTTGGGGTGCCTTGTAAAAGAAAAGTAGGAAATTGTGTGGGATCTCTGGTTTCATTTCATGCCAAGTAGTAATACCATCTATATTGAGAAAAACTGGCCTTTATGAATTTTCTACATCTCTACCACCAAGAGAACCACTAAATGGAAGATTTAATATAAGTTCTTACACAGTGTTTATCTGCACCTCATTCTAGAGTGATTTTTTTAAATCTCAACCAAGTCTAAGCACCTTCTATAAAACCACTGAATTCTGAGATCACTGCAACACCATTAGACATCTTTAATGTTGGTTCTTAGGTTCTGTTCTTTAGGGTAAGTTTTTCAACTAACAGTGGGGTATCTACCAAATACTTGAACCAAATAATATTTTGAATGTTGCCTACAGTGTAAGGATTTAAGGATTAAAATAAGAGGTAAACAAAAGTCTTGACTTAAGTCATTACCCCAGGCCTGAGCTAACCAAACTGTCTTCATGCAGGTGCTGAGTGTATCTGTTCATCCTTTTTGTGTGGGGGAGGGAAGGGGAAGAAGGCAGGTAATGTCGTTTTGCTTTAAGGTATTTTCTCCATGGTCCCATTGTCTATCCTGTATTGAGATCCAAAATCTAGTAGCAGTTACACCAGTTAAACATAGCTTGCTCGTCTTACAAGTGTGTCCTGGAGTTTTATCCTGCTTAAGCCTGGGTCTTCAGAGGACTTCAGTGACTTTTTCTTTTCCCATTTGTCATTATTTTCCCCCTTCCCTTGTCTCATTTTCCCAGCCAGACCATTTCAGTGCAAAAAATGAAATAAAACTGGGGAGCCTGTCTGGCTCAAACAGTAGAGCATGTGGCTTTTGATCTCAGGATGAGTTCGAACCCCACGTTGGGGTAGAGTTTGTTTTAAAAAATGGAATGAAAAAAAGTGGAACGAAATTATCTGAAATGCGCGTGTTAGAGATCAATGTGGCTTAACAAGTAAACATCATGAGAAAAACGAAAGGACTTGTTAATAATTTATGCCTTAATGCGTACTAAAGTATACCCTCATGAGACAGAGTTCTAGACAACTATAGTGGCTTCTCAGCAATCCCTGCTCTTGGACCAACCCCATCCGCCTCCTCTGATCTGCACTTCTATCCCTTGTTCACTCTGCATCAGCCACATCAGCCACTTGGCTGTTCCTTAAGCACATTTAGCACATGCTGCCCTGGGGCTTTTGCATTTACCTGTAAACCTGCCTGGAATGCCCTTCTCCCTGACCATTATCAATTGTAAAATAACAAACTATCCCAAAACTTAGTGGCTTAAGACCAAAAAAAAAAAAAAAAAAAAAAAAAAAATCTGTTGGCTTAGAGTTTCTGTGGTCAGGAATCCATGATGTGGTTTAGCTAGGTGCCTTTGGCTCAGGGGCTCTTGGGAATTTGTAGTCTGGCTGTGAATAGAAGCTGTCATCTTATCTGAAGGCTCAGCCGGGGTTGAGGGGCTTCAGTTTTCAAACTCATTCAAGTAGTTGTTGGCAGGCCTCTCACTCTCTCATCACTGGGCTCTCTCACAGCATGACAGCTTCCTTCCTGCACAACAAACAAGCTGGGGAGGGTGCCCCAGTCAAAAGTCACCATTTTTTGGTGATCTAATCTCAGAAGTCATATCTTTCATATCTGCCTTATTCTGTTCCTTAGGAGTCAGTAAGTCACACTTAAAGCAAGGGGGTCCACACAGGGCATGAACAAGGAGATGGAGGTCATCAGGGACTATCCTAGGGGCTGCTCACCACACTCAAATACCCTTACTGCTTGCTTCCTCACTTCCTTCTGGTCCCTGTTCAAATATCTTATCAGAGAGGCTTTCACAAACCATACACACTCCATCTCTTTATCATGCTCTTTCTTCACAGCATTGATCACGGCCTGATACATAATGCATTTATTTATTATCTGTTTGCCACTCCTAATAGTATGCAGGCTTTATGAGAGCAAGAACTTAGTTTTGTTTGCTGCAGTATCCTCAGGTCCTAAAACCGTGCTTGACACCTAGGAGGCACTGGGTACATATTTGTTGAATGGATGAGTCCTTATCAATAGGAATGCGTCCACCTGTATGTAAAGGATCCAAAAGGCAACTAGCAGTAGATAAACCATAAAAATAGTTTGTTTTACAAGGATTACAGAAGTCGATAGTGCAACATTGAATCAGTGAGTCAATAACATCAACGAGAATTTAGATTCTTTCTCTTCCAAACCACCACCAGTAGGTTTTTGGCTTTTTTTTCTTTAGGCTTGTCACCTTGTATGTCAGGCAAGACGTATTCATTGGACCACATTCAAAGGCAAGAAAGAGAGGGATAGCCAGAGGAAAGAGAAATTTCTCTTCATACTTCTCTCCTTGTAGCAAGAGGAAGAAGAATACATTTCCCGTAAGGTCTACCATAGACTTCTTCTTACATCTCATTGGTCGAAATTGAGTCACATGTCTAACCTAGCTTCAGGGGCTTTGGGAAAATAAGGATCCACTTGTTTCCTCCTCTATAGGAAGAAAGGAAAAGGAGGGAGGAAATTCTTGTTGGCGAGCCAACAGCATCCCAGTAAATTAAAGCATTTCTAAGTATGCAATCAATAATAAGAGACTTACAGAAGGGAGAGAGAAAACCTTTAAGGGCTATACAAAGCTTCCAGGTACTAAATAACTATACTGGGTAACTCAACATGAGCAAACTTTGAACATATGTGACAGGGGTTGGGGAATGTTTTGCTAGGACTGCAAAGGAAGCCCCCCTCCTGTCAAAAGTCTTTCCACATTCTGGTTTTGTGTGCAGTGAAGTCCTCATTATTTCATTGTTCCCTATTTGAGTCCCTGAAGCTAGATTACATATGAACATAAAAATTGGCATTGACATAAAAATTGTAATGAGTTGACCACTTAGAAGCTTATTTCTTCTTATTCAGATATTGGTGTGCTGAAGGGTCTAGTACGTTAAATTCTTATTTTTGTTGGTGAGCCTTCTTAAGGTTAATGTCATGTTGATAGAACACAGTACCAGTACAAAATGCAAGTGCAAATCTTCGGAAGTACACAGGCCTTCATGAAGTTGAAAAATAATTCGGGCTTCCATGAAGTTGACCACAGTGACCTAGCTAAATTAACAATTAGAGGAGAGAAATACAAGAAAGATGATGACAAAATGAACACTTCCAAAGATAATGATTTGAAAAAGAGTTGGAAGAAGACTTTGGGAAAATGAATGGTACCTTGAACATTTTTGACAAAAATTACCTTTTTCTAAGATCGCGCTATGAAAGTCAGCTGTGAAGTACAAGATGCTGTATTGTCAAAGTCACAATTTGGTGAAATCAACTTTTGACTCATTCTTGGTTTGTTCCTTGAATTAGGATATAGTTGTTGCAATTTTACCCTAAATTTTGTTAGGTGTGAAACTTACTTTCATAAGTTTTAATGGTACCATTCCGAGATACCTTTCTTATCAAAAGTTTTCCCCAGCTTAGCACGAAATACTTGTCCTTACTTCAGAGTTACTAAGTAGTATTCCTTGGGCGTGTATTAGCCCTGATAACAATGGCCTCCTCTACCTGACATATGAGAAGCATTTTTAAAGGTTGTTCCCGTGCCTAATTCTGGTGGATTTGAAACATAGTTATCTTTTTCCAAAGGTAAAACAGTGTTAGTAAAGGTAGAACAACTCCTGTAAGGAAAATTTAATAATCAGTGCCCAATTTAGGGCACATTGGAAGCACAAATGCTCACTGGATCCTCCCAAGCTCAGGGATCAGCTACATCAGGTCTTTTCTCATGGGGAGAAGTGGATAAAGGATCAAGAAAGAAGCCAAGAGTGTAGAGTGTAGATTGAGCAAAGTCCCTCGACATGGAAAAGTAGAAGAGTGGAGGATAAATGCCCTCCCCTCACATTGGAACTCATTGTTTGTGTCTTTTTTTTTTTTTTAAGATTTTTTTTATTTATTTGAGAGTGACAGAGTGCATGAGCTGGGGGCAGAGGGGAGGGGAGAGGGAGAAACAGACTCCCCGCTGAGCAGGGAGCCGGATGCGGGGCTGGATGCCAGGAACTTGAGATCGTGACCTGAGCTGAAGGCAGATGCTTACCTGACTGAGACACCCAGGCACCCCTCATTGTTTGTTTTAATTTTTTTTTAAGTGAGTTTGGGAGGAAAATCTTACGGATATGTTACACGGACTCCCTTTGAAAATAGAGATTTTTATACTTTTCTTTTGGGATACAGGTTCTTTAATGGAGCAGCCAATCTGTCAGCAGACCTGGTTTCATCTAATGATTTACAGACCCCAGCTCTGAAGCCTGTGAAACATTCCTACCAGCCAGGCCCTGAACACAGTACATCCTCCTCACCATGCTGGACTTCCTAGCTGAGAACAACCTCTGTGGCCAGGCAATCCTAAGGATCGTTTCCTGTGGCAATGCCATCATTGCTGAACTTTTGAGGCTTTCTGAGTTTATTCCTGCTGTATTCAGATACAGAGACCGAGCTGATCAACAGAAATATGGAGATATCATATTTGATTTCAGCTATTTTAAGGTAATCTTCCTCCATAGCAATACCACCATATTGTCTATAAAAGCATGGTTTCTCTGGGAACCATGAGATGCTGAAAGGTGAAGTAATTATGGAGAAAGAGTTAAAGGGGAAAGCTTTTAAACCAAATTTAATATCAGCAAACTAACTCGAAAATAATATAAATGTATCGTGCGGAAGTCCTAATGTAATATAGTCAAACTTTTTAAAAGATAACTTTGGTATAATGTATTTCACAACAAAGTGCCCCATATTTAAAAGCATGCTAATCATGGTTACAGTTCAAGTTCATTTTTTTCAAAGGGAGTTTGCATCTAGGCTTCTGTTATCTTCATTACTTTCTGTTGCTCTGCTTTCAATTTTCGATATCCCTTTGAAGGCCGAAGAGCAAATTTTTAAAAGACTATTAAGAAATTGTTACTCACAAGTATGCTTTTATTGCCGTTTCACATAAGTGTGTTTTTCTTCTCAGGGTCCAGAATTATGGGAAAGCAAGCTGGAAGCTAAGCCCGAGCTACAGGATTTAGATGAAGAATTTCGTGAAAACAACATAGAAATTGTGACCAGATTTTATTTAGCATTTCAAAGTGTGCATAAATATATTGTAGACTTAAACAGGTATTGATTACTTCAGCAATAGCTTATTCTGATAGTAAAGAGTGGGAAAGGGACATGCTAGAAAATGTGCATCTCTCCGAGTTACCGCACCCTCTCCCCACCTCTCCCATGCATAATTGTCTTTCCTTCCTGTGGCACTAGTATTTTAGAGTTTTATTATGCTTTTCTGCTCTTGTGAAGTAGTATAATAGTCGTGATTTGTGCTAAGTCATATGGCTTGCTTTCTTCCTTTTTGTTTTCATTGACATATAGTTGACACACAGTGTTTCATTAGTATCGGTTGTATAGCCTAGTGATTTGATAACTGTATGCTCTGCTCACTGCAAGTGTAGCTACTCTCTGTCCCGGTGCAGCCCTGTCACACTCCCATTGCTACATTCCCCGTGCTGCTACATTCCCCCACGACTTAACTCATTCTGTAACTGGAAGCCCGTACCTCCCACTCCCCTCCGCCCACTTTGCCCGTGCCCCCTCCCCCCCCTTTCCTCTCCCTTCTGGCAACCATCGAATTGTTTTCTGTATTAAGTCATATAGCTTTCAATCCTGTAGTTTATGACTGTATTTTAGTATCTTATCTATAAGAAGTGGAGAGAAGGGAACTTATTTTTATAGCCTTGGTAACCATAACTTCCTTCTTATCCCTAAGTACACAGTATTCTCTTCCTTTCAGCCCTTAAGAATTCACTACTCATCAGCTTTTAAACTAACTATTCCATGCTTTTATAGCCTTACTCCTAAGATACTTGTAATTCATAAATCAAGACTAGGGACTACTTGGAGTCGCCAGTATTAGCAACCTGTGGCCCGAGATGACTATGAGTTCCGCCTCACAAGTCCATTCTTAAGAGCACGAAGGGCCACAGACTATTTGAAGGCCAGAATGCCTGGTACCTTGCCTCATCTTTTAAAAATCTTTACATTCCTTCTTCAGAGGTGTTCAGGTTTTCATTAGAATGAATAACTTGCTCTGGGGTTTCATTTCTAGATATCTAGATGATCTCAATGAAGGTGTTTACATTCAGCAAACTTTAGAAACTGTGCTTCTCAATGAAGATGGAAAACAACTTCTAGTAAGTAATAGTAACCGTTTAAAAGAGAAAGTCAAGAATGTCCAGCTTAGCATCACTTTTTTCCCTTAAGTCCCAAAGACGTGCAAAGTACCCTTCTTTAAAGGGAAGCAAAATAAACTGACAGTTATCTTCCTTCAGTCGACAGTACCTGAACTTAGAACATAGTAGACTCTGAACAGAATTACAAGTGAGTAGAAATCATATGGAGGTTATGAGCTTCCTCAGTCCTATCTTCCTTCTCTTTTGCATCCCAGACATCTAGCCTTAGAAACTAGTACGTAGTAATCGTTTAAGAAATGTTTGTTCAATACGTAAAGGATTTAGAGGGATTCCATTTGGGGTGCCAAGCCAAATGTCAAAAGTAGGCCACCTGAAAGGTAATCACTGCAAATTGAAATCTATTTCACATACACTTTTCAAAGCCCATTCTATATAGAAAGTGAGAACCCTTTGGGGAAACCTGCATTCTCTTTGTAATATAAAGCTTTTAGGAGGAAAGGGAACAAAGTGATTCTTTTTAATTAACCCTCATCAACCTTATTCCATAAGAATGTATACTCTTGTGAGTTTGGCCACCTTCTTCCTCTCTTCATAGTGTGAAGCGCTGTACTTGTATGGAGTTATGCTGCTGGTCATCGACCAAAAGATTGAAGGAGAAGTCAGAGAGAGAATGCTGGTCTCTTACTATCGATACAGGTATCCTGGGGCTAGGACTGCACCCTCCCAAAGCTTTGCTATTGGTAAAATGCACTGAAGGTTTCCATACTACTTGTACTGGGAACAGCAGCGATATGATCTAGAATGAAAAGTATGGGATTCTTATCTCTTCTGAACATAGTGTAGAACTCTAACGATTACTCTATATTTTATATCATCATAATAATAGACTATATGTCACACAACCTATATATTATATATAAAAGAGCCTATATACTATAGATTATTAGAGATATATAGATTATCATGTCCATGATGGTACCTCAGTTTTTTTAAAAAAAAGGAATCTGAATTTTCTTTACCTTAAAGATAGATAAATTTGGGAATTTTGGAAGTCTAATGACTACCCTTTTTTTTTTTAGGTTTTTAAATATCACTCCTGGGCAGTTGTAGGGAAACGAGTATGTTTTCTGTTGTCATTTTTAGGTTGATGACTTTGAAAAGGTATCACTCCAGGTTAGGTGGGAAGTGAATTCATATATATATATATACACACACACATATGGCAACAGAAACAAACAATAGCATGTATCCCGATCGTGTGTTTTGTATGTCTGTATCGAGCTGCGATATCAAGAAGTTGGGTCTTTAAATCAGAAGCCACCTCAAAGCTCTGTAATTCCAGTTTTTACCACACAGGTTTCAATTTGTTGAATTAATGAGTCAAAACCTGGATACAAGGTCAATGTTAGAAGTAGTCACGATTCAGGAAGAAACAGATGATAAGTAGGATTCAGTTAAGAACCTGAGTTAAAAGATGGCACAGACTAGAGTGAACATTCTTAAACTTAGAAATTAGGGTAAAATAAATAGAGCAAAGGGGCAGATCCTCAACAGAGAGGGACCGTTGGAGACATCAGATCTTCAGCAGCAGCTGGGACTGCCACCACCTCAGCCTGACATTCCGCTCAGGCTGCTCAACCAGCCCTGTTTCCTTTGGCTTCGTGCGTATGTGAGGAGAGCGACCACCAGCATGTGTAATTCATTCACAGCAGTTTGGCCATGAGCTGTTTTAATATCCACGTTTTTTAAAATGAACTTTGAATGGCTTTGCCCATATTTCCAAAAGTACATGGAAAAACAAAAACAGTAAATAACATCAAGAAGAAGTAAAAAAAAAAAAAAAAAATGTTTGTTTATCAAGCCCAGCTCTGACAATCCAGCTTTGTCCCTTTGGGTACAACAGCTAATTCATTAGACTGTTCTCAGGATCCATTACTGAAATGACACCAAACAGTTGTAAGGCAGAGTTGTGGGGAAGGAGATTCTTACATCAAATAGGAGGTCATCTTCAAGTCTTAGATTGTTTGGGTCTCTCTGAGGGATTACTACTCCACACCACCCTGAAAACATGTTTTGATTAAATCTCTGTAGAAGGTGCACCTTGCCAAGAAAGAACCAGTTATTGCATATCCCACTTTAAGTTGACATCATCTTTTAAAACTATTTTCTAACTTACAAAATGTGGGTGCTGGTTCATGTTCTTTATCTGCAACTCTGAAATCCAAAGAGCTCTGAAAAAAAATCTATGCATGCGTACAGACACATATACATGCACATAGTAACTCCTTTGGCAGCAAAGCTGATCTAACCTGAAATCATCTGGAGTCAAAACCTGAGCAGAGCAGATACAAGGCTATAGGGAGTCCTTATTTATCTCACTTGCATGGCTATTCATAAATCTTACCGCAAAAATATTGTGTCGATCGTGTAATGCCAGTTGAGACCCCAGTGGAGTATCATATCATATATACCCTATTAACTTCTTATATTTGGAAAATGCTGTAATCTGAAACAAATCCAGCCCTAAGGATTTTAGAAAAGGGGTTGTGGACTTTAACATAGAACTAACTATATATACATATAAGAACCCATCTTCTATATGTGCTATAACAGGCTTTTTAAAAATGTGGTTGTGACTCTTAGGGATAGAAATTGACCAAAAATCTTATCTGAAATTACATAAGTCAGGTTATGATGAAATTCTGCTTTTCTTTTTGGCTTTTGAGTTTCTAATATGTGCGGTTTGTCTGGCCCTTTATTTCCCACTGTGAACATGGCTCAGTGCTGCTCGATCTTCTGCTGATTCAAATATGGATGATATTTGTAAGCTGCTCCGAAGTACAGGTTATTCCAGCCAGCCAGGAGCCAAAAGACCACCCAACTATCCTGAGAGTTATTTCCAGAGAGTGCCTATCAATGAAGCCTTCATCAGTATGGTCATTGGTCGACTGAGATCTGATGATATTTACAATCAGGTGGGCATTAAATCTATCAAGATCTTCGTAGTTTCAAAGGTCGATTTCGCTTTCCTCCTCAAATTATTCCTTCCCTTCCTTCTTCCTTTAAAGAATAAAAACAGCTAAAAAATTTCAAATTTTGGGAGCTGTACTATGGGACAGTAAAGAAAAGGGGGACAATAATTTGGGCAGAATTAGAGATTTCAGGGAGAAGATGGCATTTGATCTATATTTGGAAAAAAGATGCATTCTTGAAGTCGTTCATTCAAGAAAGTGTTATTGAGTGTGTGTTACAAGCTGGCTGCTAGAGTCCATCGCTGATGA
This sequence comes from Potos flavus, assembly GCA_028534135.1. Classification (NCBI taxonomy): domain Eukaryota; kingdom Metazoa; phylum Chordata; class Mammalia; order Carnivora; family Procyonidae; genus Potos; species Potos flavus. The sequence continues at coordinate 10,181,773 of CM052900.1, forward strand.
AGGCAGGCAATGGATGCTGCCCATAATGAGCTTGTAACTGAAGGAAGAAGATGGATAACTAAAGGAATTATAGCAAAGCAAGGTGAGTATTAGCTTAGGGGGAAGCAGAGAGGGCCATACGGCATACAACAGGGGCAGCAAGATTACTGTGGGTGGTGAAGGAAGTGTGAGGGCAGGTCTAGGCAAAAAAACAGCCTGCACGGAGCTCTGAAGATGTGTAGCATTTGGAATTTGCTCTACTTTTCTCTCCAGTATGTGTATCATTCACTTAAGAGGATACCAAAGAAAATTATCATTTGACTTCATTTTCCTGAAGAAAACATAATTTTAGGGGAACCTGGGTGGCTCAGGTGGTAGACGATGCAACTTTTGACCTCAGGGTTGTGAGTTCAAGGCCCACATTGGGTGTAGAAATCACTTTGAAATAAAATCTTTTTTTTTTTTAGATTTTATTTCAGAGAGAGAGAGAGAGTGAGTACGAGAGAGGAGAGGGTCAGAGGGAGAAGCAGACTCCCTGCCGAGCTGGGAGCCCAATGTGGGACTCAGTCAAGGGACTCCAGGATTGTGACCTGAGCCAAAGGCAGTCACTTAACCAACTGAGCCACCCAGAGGGCCCCGAAATAAAATCTTTAAAGAAAAAAAAAACCCCACATAATTTTATGTATTATATATTTTTCTTACTAGAATAAGAATTAGACCCGTAATGACTGGATATCACTTATCACACAGCACGGCTGCTCTGTACAGTCCTTTAGGTAGCCTGTTAGTTTCCTTTATGAATATGTTCAGTATAAAAAAAAGAGGTTTTTGTGGGTTTTTTTTAAACAGCTCAAAATCAAAAGCTACCTGTAGATACTAGGTCTTCATAATATCTGTTGCCATTTATTGAGAATTCAGTAACAACCAGAATCATAGTAAGGTTTTTCATAAACCATTTTCTCTTTCCTCAGAACAGTCCTGCCAAGTAGGCAACATTATCCTCATGTTACTGTTGAGAAAAATATGGTTTAGGGAGTGTAATGCTTTTCACGAGGTCATGTAACTAGGTAGCAGAACCGTAACTTGAACTCAGGTCTGTATGACTTAGAAGACCACGCTGCTTCCTCACTGTCTCTCTTCACTCCTTCTGCCTCATATGTGGTCCATGTGTCAAGGCCATGTGTTTCCGTTTTCTCATTGGCCCTTGACCTTTATTAACACAGGACTTATGCTGGGATTGTGCTGTGTGTCCACCCCCCTCTGCCCTGTACCTCCCCATCCTTGGTCATGGTTGATTGGAGGGGCCGGGGGGTGGATGCTTGACCCAAGATGGACCAAATTCCCTCTCATCAGGCAACTTGGAATTGGGCCCAAGAAACAATATCTGTTGTGGCTTTACTCACAACATGCAAAATTTGGAGTCTGGGGTAGCCTGTGTAAGAACAGTCTGGGGAGAGAGAGCAGGGGTAAACACATCAGGGGGAGGAAACAGTGAAGGCTTTCTGGTTCTCAGCTCCATGCCCCTCCTGTGGCCAGGCCACTTTCCTGCCTGCGGGTTCCCTGCAACATTGCTGTGTCTGCCCCTGTAGTAATGTCCTCCCTTTCTGTTTGTAGTCCTCAAAGTGATATGTACTGTGTGCAGCCAGGTTCGTAACCCATGAGGCAGTGGAGCCCGAGGACGCACCAACACCTAAAAAGCAGGCAGAAGGAGAACCCCCAGCAAAGCAGGGCGACGAGAGAGAGTGGAGTCTGGGAAACTAAAGGAGGAGAGAAGTGAAGGGAGAATGAGAAAAAGAGGCCATTGAATGGAGGGACTGTGAGGTGATGAGTGACTTGAAGAGACTCCAGGTGATAGGGCAGGCCAAGTTTCAGTGAGCTGTGGGATAAACTGGGAAGTGAGAAAATGGCGGCAGGGTTTGGGGTCTGTCAGCTCTGAGAGATCGTCTGTGACAGAAAGACACAGAAGTGGATAACTAGCAGGACACAGGGGGTTAAAACAGTTTCTTTTCTTTTTTTCTTTCTTTTTTTTTTTTTTTTTGAGGAAAAGACTTTAAATTGCAACAGAGTCAAGGGCGGGAAGGAAGATTAGCAGTAAGAAGGCAGGCTCTGGTCATACTGTATTCCTTATAGTGCCGCCCTCTGAGATCGCTTCCAGGGCCCAGGACGCCCTGTTGGGAGACAGACGTCCTAGAACCTGACCACTTACCCGGCACACGTGTGAATTCAGATGTCACCAACAGCTGCCCCTTCGGGGGGGTTGTGTGTGTTTCGCAGGTCTCCGCATACCCTTTGCCCGAGCACCGCAGCACGGCCTTGGCGACTCAAGCTGCCATGCTGTACGTGATCCTCTACTTCGAACCTTCCATTCTTCACACGCACCAGGCAAAAATGAGAGAGATTGTGGACAAATACTTTCCAGATAATTGGGCAAGTATTACTGTCAGTCTTATTTTTTTCTCTGTAATAACCTTGTTTGGGAACCGATTTTCTGTTCTTTTAGCCTTTAACCCAGAGATCATAATGTTGTAAATAACAGACATAAAGTCATTTGGATAAAATTACTCTAAGTATGTTGAGAATCTAAAAGTCGTAACATGAAGGAATAAGTCAGTAAAACTTCCTGAAGAACCCACAGGTTTTTTCCTTAAAATGATACTGTCAAGGGAAAACTATGTATTAAAATGTATCTTGTTTTAGTTGCTGAGATTGTAACTGTTTCATAAGTATTTCTTTATTCTTTTCTATTTCATGACTCTAAGCTTACAGAATTAATCTGTTATTTTATGAATAGGAATTCTACTTTATTAATAAGTTTCATCTACCTGTAAGCTAATATTGATGGGGTTTATATTACCGCAGGGATGTGCTTGTGACTTCTTAAACATTTTCTCCCCAAAAAATATTAATTCTTAAAAGAATAAAGCTGATTTAACATACTCAACGTAGATGAGATATTCTCTTTGTACACAGAGGTTTTAATAAAGTACAGGGAATTGGATCGTGTTCTCAGGTGGCAGATTCTATTTCACTTCTTACTGGCCATTGAATCGCAAACTGTGATTAGGGAGCTGGAGGCAGAACAGCCCGCAGTGAGGAGATGATGCCTCCTATCCACGAACACGTTACGCTTATGAGCTAGGGGCTGAGCAACCCGGAGGAAAACTCTAATAATCTGGGTTCGTTTGCCTAAGCTTAATTAAGAGTTTTGACCATAGTGCTATTATCAGAAACAGAAATACTTCCACGGTTAAGGAAGGTCAAAATCCAGTTATATGATACTTACAAGATACACTCCTAAAAAACACCTGGCACACTAAAAATAAAGGAATTGGGGCGCCTGGGCAGCTCAGTCAGTTAAGCATCTGCCTCTCGGTTTCAGCTCAGGTCATGATGTCAGGGTCGTGAGATTGGGCCCTGCGTGGGGCGCCACACTCAGCATGGAGCCTTCCCTCTCTCTCCCTCTGCCCCTCCCCCTGCTGTCTCTCTCAAATAAATAAGTAAATAAAATCTTTTTTTATTTTTTTATTTTTTTTAAAGATTTTATTTATTTATTTGACAAAGAGAGAGAGATCATAAGTAGGCAGAGAGGCAGGCAGAGAGAGAAGGGGAAGCAGGCTCCCCGCCGAGCAGAGAGCCCGATGTGGGGCTCGATCCCAGGACCCTGAGATCATGACCTGAGCTGAACACAGAGGCTTTAACCCACTGAGCCACCCAGGCACCCCTAAAATCTTTTTTTTAAAAAACCGAATTAAGGAGAGAGAGTGATTCCAGGCAAATGCTAGCCAATGAAAAGCCAGTAAGAAAATATTACCATCACACCACAGAGAATTTTAAAGAAAAACACTAATAGGAATAAAGAGGGATCATATATGATTTTTAAAAAGAATAATCCAAGGTCAACTCATAAATTCACACCTAGTGAAATACTCAAAAATATATAAAGCAAAAATGAAATAACATGTAAAAATTGATGAAACCATAATCATGATGAGAAATTTTAGTATCCTGCTTCCTCTATATAATCCTGCTCTTTCAAAAATCTGTAATAGATGTTTTGTGTATATTTGAAAGGATATATATGAAAGTTGGAAAACATCAGATAACAAAGTCAACAGAGTTTAAAAAAACTGTTAGTCTACAGACTATATTCTCTTACTGAAGCATGATTGCATTAGAAGCCAGCGCTTAAAAGGTATTTCTAAATGTTTGGAAAATTTTAAATATACCCCCAAATAACTTTTGTATTCAAGAGGAAATCACAGTAGGACGCCTGGGTGGCTCACTCAGTTGAGCGTTTACCTTCACCTCAGGTCATGATCTCAGGGTCCTGGGATCGAGTCCCCCATCGGGCTCCTTGCTCCCTGGGGAGCCTGCTTCTCCCTCTGCCTGCCGCTACCCCTGCTTGTGTGTTCTCTCTCTCTCTCTGACAAATAAAATCTTTTTTAAAAAAAAGAGGAAATCTCAATGTAAATAAAGAAATATGTAAAATCACACAACATCAAAGTACTACAAAGCGAAGCTCATGGGAATGACTAAAACTGTTCTTCAAGGTAAATGAAGTAAATGAAACCTTAAATATGTTTATTTTAAAAACAAGAACAATTAAAAATAAATGAGTTAGAGGGGTACCTGGCTGACTTAGTCGGTGCAGCATGCGACTCTTGATCTTAGGGTTATGGGTTCAAGCCTCACGTTGGGTGTAGCGATGACTTTAAAATAAAAAAAAATAAATGAGCTAGATATTGAGCTTTTAAGAACCTAGAATAGGTCGAGTGAAAGGAAGTCAATAAGTATATGAGCAGCAATGTATTGAACTGGACAAAAAGGGAGTGAGAGAGAAGATCAATACAACAAAGGCTGGTTTTTTTGAAGACTAATAAAATAGATACTTAGTGAGACTGACCAGACAGACAGAAAGAGAGAGAGAAGACAAGTTTAAATATATTAAGATTGAAAGAGCAAACCTAAGATACAATAAAGAACTTTTAAAGTTATAAGAAAACTTCTGAACAACTTTATGCCAATATATTTGAAAACTCTGAAGAAATGGAAAATTTTCTCAAAAATCTATAAATAGCAAATCTGACTCAAGAAGAAAAAGGATGCATGATGACCCCAGTGACTGTTAAAGAAATGAAACTGGGGATCCAACCTCCCTGCTTATCTACTCGCACCAAAAAGAGAGGATCCCCGGGACCGCAAGATTTCTCCAGCAACTTTTAGCAAAATTTCAAGTGACAAATAATCGCAATTTTATGCAGACTGAAGTAGGTGGGTGAAGAACCGCAAAAATAATGCTTTGTTTCCTTCAATCAAGAGATTCTCATGTGAACTGGGGAACTCTAGTCCCCCAGGCTCGTTCCAGGGGTCAGTGAGGTAAAACTGTGTTTATGATTACACCACGGTACTCTGTGCCTCCTCCTCTCATCCTTTCCCAAGTGCACTTTGCATTTCCAGAGGCCCCAAGAGAGTTACCGCAGGAGCCTGACTGAGGGAGCCGAGTGTGAATCCAGCCATCTTCAGTTAGGCTGGACGTTACAGAGACTCAAAATAATGGAAAACCAATGCCACCTTTCTCACAAAACTTTTGGGAAACCTTTAGTCGTTGTTGTTGTTGTTGTTTTAATGAAAAACCTTTATGTTAGCAGGTAGTGGGTTCATTGTTATTTGAAGTGAATTAAATAGTTTTTGATATGTCTCAGCTGTAATGTATAATATAAATATCAAAAGATATAACCCCATTTAAAAAACAAAGGTCCTTTGGTAAGTTTTCAGTAAGTTTTAGTTGCATAAAGGCAGAGGTGAAAACGTTTGAGGAGACCACTGCTCTTGTCTGCTTTTGTGTCAACCTTGATTTGGTCATTTTCCCATGAACAGCTCTTGTCACCCTTGTTCCAAAGTGTCCCTAAGACAGAACGCTTACCTCTCTATTTGGCAAAGTGTGGTTTTGCATTGCTGTGGAGTTTGAACTGGAAGGAGTGGGCAGCGTCTTCTGTAACTTTGCCTCCAAGTGAGTAGGTATTTAACATACTGGATGAATGTGTCCTCTTGCAGGTAATTAGTATTTACATGGGGATCACGGTAAACTTAGCAGATGCTTGGGAACCGTATAAAGCTGCAAAAACTGCTTTAAACAATACCCTGGACCTTTCAAACGTCAGAGAACAGGTGGGTGCTGGCCAATGCAGAGGGATTCTCGTAACAGCTGCAAGTCTGCTCTGGGGGGTAGGAAATGAGGAGAGTTCCCAAAGAATTCGGAAAATGTCCACATAGACATTTTAAGTGCGGTCGATTAACAAAAGGGGAATTTTATGCATCCTACTAAAATAGGTAATTATAGATTTTTAACTTGCATGGTATATATAAGTGGGAGACTTGGGTTCTAAGATTCAACATTCTAAGACAAATCAGTATGTCACACGACCCCAATTGACTTCGCTTATTCTTGCTAAAGTCTCTGCCCTTGTGGATAGAACGGCTTTCACCGGTAGCTGGAATTTTAATTTTTCATTAGTAGGATGAATATTGAGGACAGTAAATGAATGTACACAATATGTCCCACAACTGTAATTTAAATTCGTCCTCTCTGATGTGTCAAAGCAGCAACAAAACCAGACACAATTTCACCTCCTTAAAGTTTAAATGGTTATATTGTCTCTTTGATGAGAACACAAGGCAGTTACCCTCAGTTTGTTTTCTATGATTTAGTCGCTTATGATTTGTCTCCCTCTGGGATTTCGTCTTGTTTTATTTTTCCTTCCCTTCCCCTATGATCCTTTTTTGTTTCTTAAATTCCACATATGAGTGAGATCATATGACTGTCTTTCTCTGATTGACTTAATTTCGTTTAACATAATACCCTCTAGTTCCATCCACGTCATTGCAAATGGGAAGATTTCATGATTTTGATGGTTGAGTAGTATCCCATTGTGTGTATCTCTGTGTGTATATCATATATATGTGTGTGTGTATATATATATATATATATATATATATATGTATCACATCTTTATCCATTCATCTGTAACAGGGTGATAGACATTAAGGAGGGCATGTGATGTAATGAGCACTAGGTATTAAATTATATAAGACTGATGAATCACTGAACTCTACCTCTAGAACTAATAGTACATTATATGTTAATTAATTGATTTTAAATAAAAAATGAATAAATAATTTAAAAAATAAAAAACACAAGGCAGAAGGAAATTCCTAAATAAACAGCGCAATAAAAATCTCTTTCTTGGGTAGTATCCTTGACATTTCTAAACAGTTACCTTCCTCAGTCTGGCTGTCTGAGTTTTTGAGTTTCCAGCACAGATAGAATGATATTGACTCAAAGAACGTCAGCATGTTTTATTCAAGTAAATTGAATTCCATCAATAATGCACAAAATAATTTCAACTTGGCATGTCTCCTGGAAATATATTAGAGAAAGCGGTGCTTCCAATACCTACTGGCATCAGAGCATTAATTTTTCATCACTAAATTACTTTCCAAAATTGCATTTTCCCCTTGGTGCCGTTTTAAGAAGATCTTCAGGGTCCTCCGATGAAGCACCTAGTGATAGTTTTGAAGTAACCTGACTAGGCTAATGATGTTGAACATTTAACTCTTGCTTCGGGGAAAGCAGAATGACCAGATTTCCAACAGGCTGGTTTGAAAATTCACTTTCGATCTACTGAGGCGTATTTTCATTGTGCTTTCATCTGCCTGTAGAAATCTCTTCTCCTGGGTATTTCTGCTCTGCCTTCTTGGTCAATAATTATGGGAAGAATAGGCAGTTGAGCTTCTGCCTTTATGTTTCTTTTCCATCCAAGTTAAGAACAGAAGGGGCCCCCGGAACCACTTGTTCCCAGTTCTCCAGTTGACATTTGCAGAAACCAGGAGGGAGAGGTTAAATCCAAAGTCACACCAGTATCTTATCATAGCTGGAGGTAGGATTTAGGATTCTCTTGGTTCTGAGTCCAACGTCCTTTTCAAAAATGTTCAATAAACCACTTGTCTTTGAGCCTTACCAACTATGGTCCATATGTTATTCACCTCCTAGACAAACGTGGTTATTTGTCCAGAGGTTCATCTGTATGTGATTTGTTTTCAAGGAAAATCATTTTCTCTTTTCGAAAATGTAAATCAAGTTGTTTTGTTTTTCATTTTAAAAGTCAAGCAGATACGCCACTGTCAGTGAAAGAGTGCACGCTCAAGTACAACAGTTTCTGAAAGAAGGTTATTTAAGGGAGGAGATGGTTCTGGACAACATCCCAAGGCTTCTGAACTGCCTGAGAGACTGCAATGTTGCCATCCGATGGCTGATGCTTCACACGGCCGACTCAGGTAATGTGCAAAAGGTGTGCCCATCTGCATGGCTCCACATAAAGGCTTTCAGAATTAAGATACGCTCCGTGATGCAAAAATGGTTTAGCCTTTGGGAGAGAATCAAGTTGATCTTTTTATTTTAGGGAGGGAGAGCATGCGGGGGAGGGGGAGAAGGAGAAGAAGAGGGAGAGACTCTCCAGCAGACTCCCCCCCTGAGCACGGAGCCTGACACGGGCTTGATCTTACGACCCATGAGATCATGACCTGAGCCGAAACCAGGAGTTAGACACTCAGCCGGCTGAGCCACCCAGGTACCCTGAGAATCAAGTTGCTTTTTAAGTTAGTCATTTTTGTGTCTACTTGGACAAGGCAACAGCCCACCTGAATAGTCCCTTTGTCAGGTTCAATTATCGGGGATTATCCCAGTGGGTCCAGTGTAATCACAGGAGTCCTTGAAAAAAGGAAAGCAGAGGAGTCAGAACTAGAGAGGTGGCATCATGAAAAGGCTCAACAAGCCATTGCTGGTTTTAAAATGGGGAATGGAATGGGAATGGGTGGAATGGGGCCGCGAGCCAAGGAATACAGATGGCCTCTAGATGCGGAAAAAGATAAGAAAACAGGATTTCCTCCAGAGCCTCCAGAAGGAGCACAGATCTGCTGACTCCTTGATTTTATCGCAGTGAGACCCATTTCAGATTTCTCATCTCCGGGACTATAAGAGAATACATTTGTGTCTTCTTAAGACATTAAGTTCGTGGTGATTGGTTATAGCAGGAAACTAATACAAGAGCTAATCCGTAAATAAGAGCCAGATGTGCAGAATACATCTGGTGGGATTTGGGATTTGAGTCCAGAGCAGGAGAGAAATGTTGCTTGTTGGTGTAGAGGGGTGAAGGTGATTGGGGAAGACTCCACGCGGGACACAGGAGCAGACTGTCCCCCACCCTTGGATTTTGAAGTGAAAAGTTCTAGACTGAGAAATAATAGAGAAGAAGGTATAATTTTGGAATTACAGAAAAACATGGACCCACAGTGTTGATGAACAGGCTAAACCAGAGTGCCTAATAAAGGTAGATTGGGTCTAACCTTTTCTGGTCCACAGTCCTCTTGGAGACGCGATGGGCTGGCAAGTTCAGTTGCTTCACAGATTGTAGGAAATGCTTCCACAGGGTCCGTGAGCCTTTGACTTAAAAAACCCTGGTTTAATAGAAAAATAAGTAGGTTGGACTAACCTGAGCTAGTTGAGAGCTGACACAATTCCTTGTACTTAGTAAAGGCTGGATCGATGTTAACTAACGATTTCACGCACACGAAGCACATGCACTTCCCGCTCTCAGGCGTGTCATTCAGCAGCCCCGTAAAGCCTCCTGCTTTTTGTTTTTCATCAACACACTTTGCTTGAGAGCGACCCTGAGACAGGCACTGCTTTCAACAGTTGTCCTTTCGGATGAGGCTGTGTCTCTCAAAATCCTGCCCACTCCAGATGATTCTGCAGCCTCCCATGGTAACAAAGCCACCCATAGTCCGACCCTCCCAGGCAAGATGTTCATCCCTCTAGCTCCCATCTGGTTCCACATCCTGAGAGTGGCCAGCAGTAAAGACAGCGGGCGGACTTCTTCATCCTTTGTCCCTCTGAAAATACATGGACTTTCTCCTCAGCCTTCTCTCTTCACCCTGGAAATCTCCAGCTACGAAATCTTTCTCAGAAGTGCTGCTTTCCAGTTTTGTTTTTGTTTTTTTTTTTTCATTTTGCTCCTACATCCCTCTCTAGTTTACAGTTTACTCACAGCACGAATACCATGACTGAAGTTGAACCATCTAATGGATCTGGTTTTAGTCACATTTCTTTTTTACATAAACTCCAGTTTGAATTTGAAGTTTTTGCTATACTGACTCAGTCTGGAATCTTCTTTACCAAAGTCTTACATGCTCAAGCATGTAAACGACTCAGGCCCTCGCTTTATCCTGTCATAAAACCAACAGCGCGTTTCCAGTGACTCAGTCTCCTCATCCTCTTCCCCATGACCGCGCCTGACCTCCATGCCTCCACTCTGGGAGCCAGGAGTCTCCTGGATTTGCACCCTTGCAGGGACAGCAGACAATGTTCTGTGCATTTCTCTTCAGCCACATCTGTTTTCCATTTTTGCGCCTGGCAGTTGTCTGATTTGATTGCACAAAGTCATCATTTACCAGAAACAAATGATTTACCTATCCGATGAGGAATCATGTGTGGGAAAAGTAACTGCTTATTTAGCTTTTATGGTGTTTTTGGTTGTGATGTGTAGGAAGGAATGCGTGTTTTTTATATTCCCTCCCATTGATCTGCTGGAGGCATCTCGCCCAGGCTTTGGATGCATCCCTGGTGTCTTGCAGCTGCTGAAGAAACACGCTCAGAGCCAACCTCCCCAGGCAGGACTGCCCAGCTCCTGAAGTCTGACTCTGAGGTTACCAAGCTTCTAAGATCTGTTGCCTCAGTTCTCTGAGTCTGCATTCTTGCAGGTCCGATGTCAGAGACAGGATCAGGCCCTGAGAACGCTGGAACGTTCCATCCCTGCTTTCTACCAATGAATTAATTATTAATGCAGGGCAATGTTCCCTATCCAAAAATGAAAGCAAATTAGTCTCGGAAGGTTTCTTGTTAAGTCAGAATTAATACAAAACAAGTGGAACTCTTTGTAAGTTTGGTCTGTTTGATTTTTGTTTGTCAGGCAGATATGAAGCTGAAAAAATTGTCTCTGTGTCATCATCGTCACCAGTTCCAATATAGCTCTTCCTAGATAGTTGTGACGAATGCATAATAAATCCACTCAGGCTTCCCATGAAAGTTGAGCCCTTCTCCAGGTTGTCACGGTCTCCTCCTGATGGGATAGCTTAGAAATCAATATATAAAATAGCCATCTGCAGACTTCACCAGAACAGAAACACCAAAAAACACTCTGACAATTACAACACGGTCCTTCTATGTACACCAGACACCCTGGGATACCACTGAAGGGCTAAGAAAGTAAGAAAGCTATGTGACACCAGAGCAACAACCAGGGACCTTGAACCTTATCAGATGTGAATTTTTTGACAATGTTTGTTGCCTTAAATTTTTTTTTTAAAGATTTTATTTATTTATTTGACAGAGAGAGAGAGAGATCACAAGTAGGCAGAAAGGCAGGCAGAGAGAGAGGGGGAAGCAGGCTCCCTGCTGAGCAGAGAGCCTGATGCAGGGCTCGCTCCCAGGACCCTAAGATCGTGACCTGAGCCGAAGGCAGAGGCTTTAACCCACTGAGCCACCCAGGCGCCCCTTAAATTTTTTATTTTGACTATTTATAATCTAGTTAGCCTTGACTTGTAACTATTTCTGCCTTATCCTATTTTCTTGTTTTTTCTTAAATAAATAATTGGCCCCATAAACTAATTTCAGCAAATATCAGTATATTTTAAAAAGTCTCTATACCTTTCTTTAACAAATTGCTTATTTTAATCTGAAATAGTTTCAGTTAGGAGCTGAGAGGCTGAGCAGGGAATCAGGCTATTAGGTATTTTTGCCCCTGGGTCCATCCCTGCCTAATTTTGTCACCTTGGCCTAGTTGCCAGAATCTCTCTGGGCCTTGGTAGTAGATAGTTCAGGAAGCTTAAAGTGCTTGCCATGCCCTCGGGCCTTTACAAGGAACAGAACTCTCCCAGGTCTGGTTCTTCCTATTTGGAGGTGCCACATCTTTGTGTGGGTAACCCTGCTTCCCCGCGGTGTCAGGGACCCCCAAGCCCACCCTAGTTGCGATCACTTCCTAGAAGACACAGCGTGTATTAGCACTTGTGTCTGTGATTTATTGCAGCAAAAGGATAGAAGGCAAAATCAGCAAAGGGAAAAGGCTCATGGAGTGAAGTCTGGAGGGAACCAGGCACAAGCTTCCAGGGGTCCTCTCCTGATGCGGTCACACAGGATGTGTTTAATTCCGCCCTGCCCCCGGCACTGCATTGCAACAGCATGTGTGAAGTGTTCCCACTCAGGGAAGTTCCTTGGAAACTCCGTGTCCAGGGTTTTTATTTGGGGCTGATCACGGGCAGCCTCTGCCTGGAACGTATCAAAATTCCAGACTCCTAGAAGGAAAGCAGGTGGTCATCATAAAACACACTGTACGAACAGTTAAGGCATAGTGGCCCACTCTTATTAGTACTTGAAATAGTAGCATCTCCCAAAATCTGAGTTCCCAGATGTGCCTACCTTGCAAACAGGCCTGAGGAAAGCAGTCTCAAAAAACTGAGAGTGTCCACCCTGAATGGCAGATAGCAATGCCTAAACTGAAAGCAACTCCAAAAAGGACATACGGAGGCTACCCACTGACGGAATGGTGTCCGAAGGCTCTGCCCATCCGTACGGGACAGTTGATAATGAACCAACCCCAGAATGCCTGCAAAATCTGGAATGCTCTTCTGCCGCTTGCTTTTTCTCATTCTGTAGTATATCATGAATGACATTTCTTGCCAGATCCAACTGTCATATTTAAAAGTTCAGTTGTACTTAGTCATGGCATAGATATACTATAGTTTACTTTTCCGTGTGTTACTGGTATACATTTTGCTTATTTTCAGATGCTTAAAATGAATGAAAATGAAGGAAAGTTTTTAAGAATTCCCCTTACAGTTCATGTTTTCTACACATTTAATAAATTAGGAACTCTTTTCTTCCCGTTTCCAGCCTGTGACCCAAACAACAAACGCCTTCGTCAAATTAAGGACCAGATTCTAACAGACTCGAGGTACAATCCCAAGATCCTCTTTCAGCTGCTGTTGGATACTGCACAGTTTGAGTTTATACTCAAAGAGGTAAAACCCTTGAATAAATAATCATCAACATCTTAGTGTTTTTATGCTTAAAAATATTTTTAAAGGATTAGGATTCCATAAGTGTGTCTCTGACTCAGGCCACAGATTCTGGGTGTCTGAGATAATTCTTACACTAAAAGGACAGGATTAAACATTTAACAGGCATTTAGGGCTGGCTTCCGTTGGGGAGACAGTGATGGGGGAAATTGAACAAGACTGTGGAGGTAGCAGTCTAGTGAGGAATACGAACAAGTAATCAGAGAATCGCACTAATGAAAATGTAAATACAAACTGAGAAACGTGCTCTAAAGGAAAGGAACATAGTTCTCAGAGGACCTAAAATCAAAGATGCTATCCCCTACTTCCCTGAGAAGAGAAACGAGAGCTTCTGAAGGGACCTGAGAAAGGAACCTGTCAGAGTTAGCGAAGACAAAGGTTGGGAGCATTCTGGAGACCATGTCAGAGAGAGGGCAGAGGTCCTCGCGGGTAGGGAACAGCATGACCAGTTCAAGGACCAGAAAGACCAGTTGGCTAGAGGGGAAAAAACGAGAGAAAGTGGTATGAAATGAGGTTGAAAGGTGGGCAGGAGCCAGCCCAGGCCTGGGCTTGTAGGATTTCAGTCTTCATCTGAAAAGCCCTGAGAACCTGTTAGAAAGGGCTTTTAAGTTGGGTGGAGGATTTGCAATTAAGGTCAACTTAAGGATTTTTAAGGATTTCGAGTTCTCTGAAGGAAATTCTGAGGTTGGTCAGTCTTAGGACTAAAAAAAACCCTCTGTGGGCATAATAAAAATGGCAGATACCTAGGAATGCCTGAGTTCTGGAACCAGTAACTTTGGGGGTTTAGATCAGGTGGGTCCAGGAACTAGCCATGGATGTTAATGCCCATTGGGAACTGATCTTCGTCTTGCCTCAGTCTGGTTAGCGGTATGCTAGATGTTTCTTTATCTTCTAGGTATGCGAGGACACTGTGTTCCCCCATTAACTAGCTCAGGAAAAGTACGTGCTGATGATTAACCTCATGCTAATGCATGTGCAGAATGTTTTCAGTGACTTGTCTGGGGATCATTTTGTAAGATCAGAGAAACACTACCCCTTTTTGATCTCTTTAATAATGTTAATGTTTTCCCTCTGAATAGCAAATCATTATTGAATATCCGCTGTGTTCCCAGCTAGGTGCTAGGAATTCAAAAATGAACAAGGCTTGTCCCTACCGTCAAGGAGCTCTCAGTACAGTGGGGAAGAGAGACAGATTAAGCCAAGATGAGAAACCAAGAAAGATCCAAGAGCAGGAACCAGGCATCTTACTTGTTGGTCAAAGCAAACTGCAGAGGCACGTGAGAGTCGCCCCCGAGGAATCCATGCACTCAGTCCAGTTAGGGTCCTGAACTGAGCACCAGTTCCCCAAGAGTTCTGTAGCTCAGTGTCGTTGCATGGAAATCAGGAAAGGTCTGGGTCATCTGCCTGGCCAAGCCTGCACTTCTAATCATTAATCTTTTTCTGGAATCTGTTGGAATAGAACAGGCAGCTTCCTTCTATCTGTTCCAGTGGAGGGAAAAGAAGACCCAACTCGTTGTGAAAGATCTTCAAAAAAAGGTCTGGTAGAAAGAAAAAAACCAACTACCCGATACAAATCGAGCAAACGAGAGATAATACATTTCAGCTCGGTGTGTTAACCTACCTCCCACCCCAACCCTTTTTCTAGAATATACTAATTGGACCTGTGTTTCTTACAATCTTTATATGAAGGCACATCTCCTAACTGAAGGACCATCCCTTATTCCAAATTCTATCTTGTGAGATGAAACCTGTGAGTTCCACCTGTGAATGAGTGTTTGAAGGGCTTCAAGCCATGTGGTCTGTGATGAAGGCCTCACAGTGTTACTTTTGTCACTGATCCTTTGTCACCTGGCATTGATTGATCCCAGGCATTCGAAAAGATAGGGCAGACCCTGTAAATAATTCTGGCAGTTCCTCATCCTATTACTTTTCATTGCTTAATCATCCTGCCTGATCACTGAGATTCCTTTTCCTTTGGCCCACAAAATTCTATCAGTCTTGATCCTTTCATCGCAGTGAAGTCTCCATCTTTTAAAATTCATTTTGATGCTGAGGAATGAAGAATTTCTTAAGAGAAAAATCAGTATACTCTCATATTTACCTCTTAGGAGCCGAGCCCAATAAATAAACACCTGTACGTTTGTGACATACCTTAAGTATGTTTCTAAAGTTTATTTCAAAGGAAAACAAAAAACCTTGAGATACACTGTTTCCTCCTCTGCCCAACCCTCTATAGGATTTTAATTTTATGAAGACATGAGTTCATAAATAGACTTACTGTGTGATCAGAAAGAAAGAACTTTTGTTGGTAATTTAGCTCATTCTCCACTCATCAGACAAGATAATGCTCAACCTTCCCTGACCTTAAAATACATACAACCCCAGAAATTGTTACTTAGAAAGGACCTTAGAGCAGTGGCCACCAAGTTTCATGTCATATTAAAAGTGCTGATTCTTGGGTCGATCCAAGACCCTCTGAACCAGAATCTTCAAGGGTGGGGCGTGGGCATCTGTGAACTTTAAAGCCATCCAGGTGACGCTTATGTTCATTTGGTCTGAGAACCACTGTCTTAGCAGTGGTCTAGCTTTGTCCCTCAATTTGTACAAAGTAGGACGGCTCAAGAGATGACATCAGGGTAATGTTACTCTTAGGCCTGTATTTTTATAATAAATTGGGTTTCGCTCAGACTTTCTTGGTAAACTGCCTAATCTAGACTTCTCTTAAGTAAGTAATTTCTTTTCTGTCTCTTTCAACAGATGTTCAAGCAAATGCTTTCAGAAAAGCAAGCCAAATGGGAGCATTACAAGAAGGAGGGTTCAGAGCGGATGACGGAGCTTGCTGATGTATTTTCAGGAGTGAAACCCCTAACCCGAGTGGAGAAAAATGGTAATTGCTGAAGAGGAAATATTGGTGCGCTTGAAGTGTATACAAAGATTACTGGAAAGCAGCATAGTAAAAAGTCCTTACATTGTCATCATTGTATGCTAAGGGGGTTGCTAACGAAGATCTGAAGCTTAGTATTAGCTGCCTCTAGCTTTATGCTCCCTTGGGCAACCTTCATAGCCTCTCTGGACTTGAGGTGTCTTACTTTGGAAGTCTGCAATTGGGCTAGAGGGGTGGTTATACTCTGGTTCCTAGTCCACAGGGTCATAATTCATCCCCCACCCTCACCATAGTATGCACCCCCGGTGTGTCAGTTTATGTGCATTTGCGGGGAGACAAAAGGCCCTAACTGTCCTGATCTTCTCAGGATACATCCCTCAAGAATATTACTGACTACTAACATAGGTAGTATGCAAGATTCTCGGCTTCTGAGCATGTTTGCTGCTCCTCCCCCCCCCCCCGGTGTGCCTGCCATCTAGTGGCAGAAGAGGGGATCTGCAGACTTTTTTGAAAACACTGCTCTCAAGTCTTACTTTAATGATATTAATTCCCCTTATTTTTAAAAAAAATTTTTTTTAAAGATTTTATTTATTTACTTGACAGAGAGAGAGATCACAAATAGGCAGAGAGGCAGGCAGAGAGGGAGAGAGGGGGAAGCAGGCTCCCTGCTGAGCAGAGAGCCGGATGGGGGCTCGATCCCAGGACCCTGAGACTATGACCTGAGACAAAGGCAGAGGCTTTAACCCACTGAGCCACCCAGGTGCCCCTTAATTCCCCTTCTTTTAGGAAATTTTATCTGTAGGAAAGTTACGGTATCACTTAAAATTTTTATATAGATAGAAACCTTTCAAAATGCTCTCAAATTACTATTATGAATTTTAAAATGACAGACTATCTTTTTAATGCTTTATGTTTAACTATGAAATTCATTTCTGATAAAGTTAATTATACAGTAGAATAGTATAGCTTTTTTTGTTTGAAAAAAGGCTTAATGGTATAGCTTTTTGTTTAAAAAAACTTTTTATTTTTTTATTTAAGATATTTTTTATTCATTTGACGGAGGGAGTGAGATCACAAGCAGGCAGAGAGGCAGGCAGAGAGAGAGGGGGAAGCAGCCTCCCCGCTGAGCAGAGAGCCCGATGTGGGGCTCGATCCCAGGACCCTGAGATCATGACCTGAGCCAAACGCAGAGGCTTTAACCCACTGAGCCACCCAGGTGCCCCAAAAACTACTATTTTTAATCACTATGATCTTGTGATTACTATATTTGGCTTTTGTTGATTTTTTTGATGCTGAATGGTCAGCCTAAAATGTATTTCCAAGTTACTTTATTATTCCTAGTGGGAAAAGTTGGCTGTGTTTTTATTCATGTGATATAAATTGGCAACATGTTTTGCAGGTCACTACATTGTGTCTAGAAAACAAGGAACCACGTGTAACAATCTAACCAGATTAGTTTTTGAGAATCAGGCAGTTGATTTTTGTTCTAATTGTTTTTGGGTTCTTATAAATCCCAACATCTTTTCAAACATCATTCAAAGATAAAGTATGTTCTACTTTATCTGGCTATATAGCATATTTCAGTTTAGGAAATACTTCTGCAAATATTTCTCGTCTGAGCCTTATGAGGCTGTGAAACAAACATCCGTATTCTTATCTTACATGTAAAGAAATTGAAGCTGTAAAAGGTAGTCACTTGCTGAAGGTAACAAAGGTTCAGAGCCTGGATCGACCTTGGCACCTCAGACCCTGAACCCTGTGCTCTGCTAGTCCAGAGCTGTCCCTCAGTCTTACCAAAAAAAAAAAAAAAAAAAAAAAAAAACCTTTAAAATTACAGCTAGCGTCCCTCATACAAATTTGTGAAATAACTTAGATTAGAAGCCCTTAAGTGCTTTTATTAAAGTGAAATTATCCCACTGATAAAACCACAACAACAACAAAAACTTCAGGAAACCAACTTGGTGAGTTAAAAAGAGCAAAGCTTTTGAATCTGGCCAGACTGTTGAGAAAAGCGTGGCTTTGGCATTTAGTGACAGTGTGACCCTGCCTGGGATCCGAACGTCTCTGAGCATCAGCTGCCTGATCTGAGAAATGCCTTCTAATTCCTCCCTCCATTAATTATTGTGAAGAGTCAGTGAGACAAGCTTCGAGCTTTACCTGCCACACTGAGGGTCCCCAGAGCATGTTGGTGCCCTTTCCTTTCTCTGCTGCGTGAAATTGGTTTGGGAAAGCGAACGACACCCCCTCAGCTCTTCGGTTCATCCGTCCCATTCCTGACATGTTGCCCCTCTTTGCCCTCCAAGATGTGCCGTCGTCATTTTTGTCCCGAGGCTGCTGCCCATGTCTGTCCCCTCACCTAGGGACAAACTATCCCTGTGCCTCTCTCTCTGAATCCTCATTTCTCCAGAAAACCCTCCCCGGGAATTCTGTGTCCCATCTTTCGTTTCCTTCCTGACTCCTCCTCAGTCCCGTGCCCACCGTTGCACACTTGCGTTCACCTGCCAGGTGTTAGACTGAGCCGCTGATGTAGAAAGTTCCCTCTCTTCTTCCAGGTCACATGCCCGAGGCACTTTGGTGGTTCTTGTGTGGAGAATCCCCGAGGGCCATGTCAGGTACCCAGCGAGAGCTCTTTGACCAAGACCTAGATTTGTAAAGAGTTCCTGAATAGATTCAAAGCCACAGGTACAGGAATCCCGGGGTCTCAGCAGTTTCTCCTTCTTTCTGTGTTCATAGAGAACCTGCAAGCTTGGTTCAGAGAGATCTCAAAACAGATCCTGTCTTTAAATCACGATGATTCCACTGCTGCAGGCAGGAAAACGGTGCAGCTCATACAAGCTTTGGAGGAGGTAAGAAAACCCTTCTTAAACAGTGGAGTTTGGATCATGAATCATAGTTTCCAACCCACAGCAATCTGGTCCTGGAAATACATCTGAGAGAATATTTCATCAGAAGCAACAAAAAGCATATTCTGCTCACTGTAATGTTACATCTAGTGTCCTAAAATTGGGAGAATAATGAAGTGATCAGCATGAAGAGAATGCCAACAAAAGTGATGACATTTCCACTTGCAGAAACATGTAGTCTTAGAAAAATAATATGAAAACAATATAGAAACCAGGGAAATTGTGGTAAGGCAGCA
Source organism: Potos flavus (assembly GCA_028534135.1). Classification (NCBI taxonomy): domain Eukaryota; kingdom Metazoa; phylum Chordata; class Mammalia; order Carnivora; family Procyonidae; genus Potos; species Potos flavus. The sequence goes on from CM052900.1 coordinate 10,200,963, forward strand.
AGAGCTAAAACAAGACCACACTGTAGACAGCATTTCTAGATTGGGGAAGAATTTGGGGGGAAAACTACAAAGGAATACACAACCAATAACCATAGTTTTATAATGATCATATGCTTGTAAGTGATGTTTTCTTTTCCGGAAAAAAGAAATAGTTTGTCTTTCATCTACTCAAATATTATCTACTCAAATTCAAAAAAGAATTATTATATTTTCCCACTCCTGAAATTTTAATTGTATGCTTAACTAGGTTTAAAATGAAAAATAGGGGCACCTGGGTGGCTCAGTGGGTTAAAGCCTCTGCGTTCTGCTCAAGTCATGATCTCAGAGTCCTGGGATCAAGTCCCGCATCGGGCTCTCTGCTCGGCAGTGAGCCTGCTTCCTCCTCTCTCTCTGCCTGTCTCTCTGCCTACTTGTGATCTCTCTCTCTCTCTGTCAAATAAATAAATAAAATCTTAAAAATAAATAAATAAATAAATAAAATAAAATGAAAAATAAACAAAAGCATGAGAACAATAACTGTCAACTATTTAAAACATCATCCATACTTACTTGGAACCCTCTTCAACTGGTATAAGTGTATATCTTTAGAGATAGAAGTAATACTTTATTTGGCATACTTTCTTACAGGCTTTTTTTTTTTTAATTTTTGAGAGGTTTGTTGGTCACTGTTAATGGCAATACAAAACAGTTCTCCATTGTTAGTGCATCAGTTTCCCTAGCCGACAATTCCCCACTTGTACTGTTCCTATTTTGCTTGTTTCCTGGATCTTTTAGAGTTTGTAGTACAACTATAAACAACTTGGTAAATGTCAGAGGCTTTTTATCATTTGTGTTATTTGTTTCAGCAATGGCTCAGGCACCTTGAATTATATACATTACAACTTCAGGACGCTGGGGAATCATTGTTTTGTTTTGTTTTAAGGAGTCCAACAAAAGAACTTAATAATGTCCAAATGCCAACACCCTGGTTGTGATGTGACTTTTACTCTGTTTTTTAGCAAACCTGCAAGTCTTCAGAATTAAGAGGATTTTCTAATATGTGTTTATCGATGCTATAATGGAAGATGGAAGTATCTATCCTCATTATGTCATATACGTACACAGTAAAAAGAGTAGAACATTTTCTGATTCTAGAAACCTGTGCATTACATTATGACTTGGCTTATACATTTCTAAAATTATCATTTGAAATAGAAATTTTGCCAAGAAATTCTTAGCGAGTAGCGTGCCTTTCTTGAAGTGTTTTCAGGGAAAGATGAACACCACCGAAGCCATTCGGAATTTTCTAATTAAATGTATTTATGTGACACAGGTTCAGGAATTTCACCAGTTGGAATCAAATCTGCAAGTCTGTCAGTTTCTTGCTGATACTCGCAAGTTTCTTCACCAAATGATCCGAACCATTAACATTAAAGAGGAGGTCTTGATCACAATGCAGATCGTTGGGGACCTTTCTTTTGCTTGGCAGTTAATTGACAGGTAATGTGACCAGCCTAACATTTCCCCTTGAGGAAGGCCACCATGGATGTCTCCTTACCGTTGATCTCTCTTACAGATTCACATCCATCATGCAAGAGAGCATAAGGGTAAACCCATCCATGGTTACTAAACTCAGAGCTACATTCCTGAAGGTAAGCAAAGAACAGTTAGATCACATTCTCAGTCACTAGGGAGGAATTGGTCTTCATTACTACTGCATGCATGAATTCAGTCCAAGATTTCGTTCTTTTAGAAAGTTAGGTAATATATGTCTTTTTATAGACTGAAAATCGTTAGCAGTTTTCGCACAAGAGCACAGTTTCAAAAGATGCCATGCATATTTGAAGTTTCAATTAACATAAGTTGGATCTTACAGAAAATAGTTTTTAAGTTAAAAAATACATTTAGTACCTACCAAGTTACTAAAAATGTGGGTCCTTTTTTCTCTAGATGTGAATCAAGTCCTTTTCCTTACTCATTTAAAAAATTATTGTTGAGCGTCAGCTACAAACTAGGGTCTCCTCTAAAGATGAGGGAATAGTGGTGAACAACACAAGTAGGGCCTTTGCTCTCAAGGTAATTTGAGATTGAGATAAATGAGCAGATAATTGACTCAATGTCTTCTGACAGAGTCACCTAATATCTCAGTTCTTAGCTGCACTTTCTTTCCTATTTAAACATCTCTGTAAATGGGGATGGGTTTTATAATTGACAGCACATCAAAGTTCACTTGTCGGCATTTTCTTTCTTTCTGAGTGGTACATAAAATAATGGCACATCGTACATGCTATGACATCTTCGACTGCATTCAGTACAGTGATCCATCCGTCACAGAGTCTGATTTCCATCCGAGAGTAACTGACTTCTTTAGCACAGTAGCTCTCAAACTTGAGAGGCGTCAGAATCACCTGGAAGGCCTGTCACAACACAGATGGCTGGGCCTCGTCCCTAGAGTTTCTGATTAAGTAAATCTGGGGTGAGGCTCAAGAACCAGCATCTGTAACAAGTCCCCAGCTGATGCCGATGCTGACGCTGCTGGTCCGGGGACCATAGTTTGAGAACCACTGCCATAGCAGATGACTGTTGTTTTTAAAAAACTGTATCGTCATCATGTCATTAAATTTTTATTAATTTATTAATTAATGTCATTAATAATTCATTAATTTTTTATTAATGACAAATTAATATTGTCATTAATGACTTTGATAAAGTTCAGTGGTTGTTGCTTTCTCCTGGGTAGGACCCAAGAGCTTTGTTATATGTTACTCTTTGTGGAAAGAGAGATTTCTAGGACTTTTTGAGATGGAGAAACAGATATACCTACTTTTTTTTCAGCTTGCCTCTGCCCTTGATCTTCCCCTTCTTCGAATTAATCAAGCAAATAGTCCTGATCTTCTCAGTGTGTCTCAGTATTACTCTGGTGAATTGGTGTCCTATGTGAGAAAGGTAAGAAATACATCAAGGTGACATTTATTGGCAAACTAGCTGCTATTTAAGGACAAAAAGGACGCTTGGGGCCCTATAAAAAGTATACCCGTGTTCCCTTCCTGTATTCTTAACTTGATTGCAGAAATTTGCAATATCTGAACATAAACTTACTCTTACTGGTACTGTGGATATGCAGATGTGTTTTACTTCCAAAGAACTTTTACACCTGTTTTTTTTTTTTTTAAATGCTGGTGGTATTAACCCCCATTTTGTAGGTACAGAAACTGAAATTGAGATTATATTGGCTTCTACAAAGTCACAGAGCTAGCTGGTAAAGAGCCAGATCTAGATCCAGCATATCCTAGTTAGAACTTAAAGCTTTCAGAGGAATTTTGGTCCTCATTTCAATAACTTACGGTACGGCGTGGAGCCCAACAGACCTGGGTTCACAATTTACCTGTGTCACATACTAACTGAGTGCTCTATAGCCATTACTAACACCTCTGAGCCTCAGTCTTTGAAGAGTTTGTAATGTGGAAAAGATACATCTTTATGCTCCATGTATATGAGGATTAGCATCATATCTTGTGAGCAGTTAATATTTGAAGGAACGTAGCCGTGTGCCCGAGAGCAGATGTTAAACTAGCTCGTAAGTCCCTTACCATCCCTTCCTGTAGACAAGTGGCTCCTTGGACACACTGGTACTGTCTTCTTGCCATCCTAGCATTTACCAGCTAAGAAAAATAAAAGAGATGGTTAACTGTTTTTCCTCTTTCCTCTTTCACTGAAGGTTTTGCAGATCATTCCAGAAAGCATGTTTACTTCTCTCCTAAAGATCATAAAGCTTCAGACCCACGATATCATTGAAGTGCCGACCCGCCTGGACAAAGACAAGCTGAGGGACTATGCTCAGCTTGGCCCACGATACGAGGTGGCGTTTCCCTTGGACTTCTGCCTTTTGATATTTAAAACCCAAACCATGATGTGTCCCAGGTCCATGTCACCTGCCATATCCCTAGGACCACCAGACCAATTGTGATTTGTTTTTTCCTACTCCCAGTGATAACTACTTGTGCCAAGTTAGTGCAGCCATACCTGTATCCATTACCTGGTCCCGGAGTTATTTAAGGCCTCGCCAGCCTGAGTGGCCTCAGAGGAAGTGGAGCTCAGCTGGTCACTTTTCTCCTGAACAGTCCTGGCGAATCAGCCCATCTTTTTGAGGGGGTAGATTGCCCAGACTTTTCACATTCGGGTTCCCGCTTTGTACATCAGATCAGTGGCTCCAAGTCGCCTGGGTTCCATTAACCAATTCCTCCAGCCAGGCTTTTAAGCCCACTCAGTAGTCAAGCAGCCTTAGGGCTTGTTCTTCCAAATACCTCTGCTTTTCTTTCCCCCTGAACTTAAGAGATGTGAAAGGGTGAAATCAAGTGGAAATTGACAATAGGAAGCCCACTGTCATCACATTTCATCCCAGCATCCGTTTTACATCCTCTCTGACATAACTCCAAAAATTACATTGGGAATTTGGGTTTCAAAGCTTCGAATTTATGTATTTATTCATACTCAAAAATATAGCATTGGTTTACCTTATCAACGTCTCCTTGTGTTGCTTGGGGGGAAAAAAGTAGAAGGCAGGAAAGGGGAGATTACCTTGTTAGGGTCTCAATGAGCCTTTTGTACGTGGAAAGGACCATCCATCTCATGGAATCCTGCCTTCCTTTTATGTGTGAGAAACTGAGGCCCGAAGAAGGGGAAATGATTGGTCAGCGTTTAAAGAACGACTTCATGTCTGCTGACCCCGTTCCCAGCGTGGCTAACTGGTCTCTCAGTTCCATCGTGGCACCTCATTTCTGACCAGGGCACATCATTCCTGCTGTCTTGGTTCATTCCTGGACTATCAGCCAATTATTTTCACTTCCTGTAGAAATTATGGGTCTTTTATCTGAAGTACTTCATTAACTTCTTTTTCTTTGTTAAAGGTTGCCAAGCTCACTCATGCTATTTCCATTTTTACTGAAGGCATCTTAATGATGAAGACAACTTTGGTTGGCATCATCAAGGTAATGGCTTTCATGCTGGTCCACGTGACCTCATAGACTCTTCTTTTAGATTACTGTGGTGGTTCTCCCATGGGAAACAGGGAATGACATTGTCCTCTTATGTCCCTTGCTGTTTCACATTCAGCTCTTGATCTTGATGCTACTCATTTATTGATGGAGGAAGAGAGAGCATTATAATCCTGATTTTTCATCCATACCCAGAAGTTACTTAAATCTAAGAAAATTCCATTTTATTGAATTTTTGTAATAACAAAGCAAAATGGTTCAATTCCCTTGACCAGACAACTGGCTCAGTCTCACCCACCCTTCTTTCCTTTTAGTATTTTTATACTGCATCTCAGGTGCAGAGAGCTGAGATAATCCTACCCCATTGTCATTGTCTGGCCATTGTCATCACACATGCATGCAAGCTCCTCTCTTCATCTTTTCTTTCTCATCTGGATGCCCACGGTCATTCCCATCCCCAGTAGCACCCCCTCTGTATGTTCGATTTCTGTCTCCAAGGAGGCAAGTATCTGCATTTTAAGCATGAGGTGTTACTTTATGTGTGCACGTGTTTGATTTCTCTGCAGTCGGTGTTGCTCTAATGCGCATTCCTTTTCCACCTCTTCTCACTAGTTATTGCTTTTGGAATTTACTTATGTCACTATGAGTTGGGCATTTGGTTACTTCTTACTGCTGCGTAGAATTTTACATTCTACTTAACCATTCCCCGAGGCACAGACACCCAAATTGTCTGTTTTCACCCCAACACTCCTCATTATCACAAGCCTCTCTGAACATGTCTCTGCTGTATACTGTGCAAGAATTTCTCCGAAATTTGCATCCCCGGGAGTGGGTCACTAAGCCTTAAGGTGCGTTTATACTTAATTTCTCTCAATACTGCCAGATTGCCTTCTGAAACGGCTGTTTTATGAGATGTCTGCCCACATTTTTCCCAATACTTGTTAGTGTCCACATTCTAATTTTTGCTCTCCCAAAGAATATAAAGTGTTATCTCAATGCTGTTTTCATTTATAATCCTATGATGACCAGTGATGTGCCCATGCACACGGTTCACGGTGCTTTTATTTTTCATTTATCTGATTATCAGTAGACTCCACATGTTTCTCATTTAAAAAAAAATAAATGTATACTTATTGAATTGCCAGATTAACATTTGTGTTACTAAAATCCAAGAAAATATAGGAAATGAACCTAAATAGGAATGGAACTTTAGTGTGTGGGTTTCTGCAAGTATGTTGAAATACTGTTGTGCCCCTAGAATTTTTGTTTAAGGATAATGATTTTTTTTTTAAGATTTTATTTATTTGAGAGAGAGAGACAGCGAGAGAGAGTATGAGCGGGGGAGTGGGGAAAGGGAGAAGCAGTCTCACCGCGCAGGGATCCCGATGCAGGGCTCGATCAGGAATCCGGGATCATGACCTGAGCCAAAGGCAGATACTTAACCGACTGAGCCACCCAGGCGCCCCCCCCATTGTGCCCCTAGAATATTAATAGAATCCATTGAACATGCGCTAGGCCTGATGCCAGTTTAATTCAGTTGATACGCAGAGAATACACATGCAGGTTATCACTTCTTACTAATCCTTAAAGTGGTAATAAATCCTAGGACCAGATTAAGTGTCCTACATGCAAAATGACCAGTATAGGAAGGATGTAATAAAACCTAATAATTAGCAATAATTATCAAAGGAAAACCTCTTTAAGAAAAATGCAGATCTTTTGCCACAGTCTTTCAGATGAGAACAGAGGGAATATCATCTTGACCACATTCAACCCAGAAGACTGTCTCCGCCAATCTAACCACTCAGGGCTTTCTGTAAGGGATCCTGTGGCCCCTCACTAGTCTTTAACCCTCAAATGTTATGTATCTATTTCAGACATGTGTAAAGGGTATAAGCTGGGGCACCTGGCTGGCACAGTCCATAGAGCATACAACTCTTTAACTCAGGATTGTGAGTTCAAGCCCCTCATTGGACATGGAGCTTACTTAAAAAAAAAAAAGTGTAAGTTCACTTTAATCTGTATGACTTAATACAAATAAGATATACACAGAGATGTATGTGTAAATGTGCATTGTTAGAGGTGGCAAAAGAAATTATTTTAAAAAGAATAGAGGGGCATGTGGGTGGCTCAGTCGGTTAAGCGTCTGACTCTTGATCTCAGCCCAGGTCTTGATCTCAGGGTAGTGAGTTCAAGCCCCACACTGGGCTCCAGGCTGGGCACAGAGCCTACTTAAAAAAGAATAATAAAAAAGGGGGAGGTGTCTGCCTTCAGCTTAGGTCATGATCTCGGGATCCTGGGATCGAGCCCCGAGTCAGGCTCTCTGCTCAGCAGGGAGTCTCCCGCTCCCTCTGCCCCATCCCCACTTATGCCCTCTCTCTCTCAAGTAAGTAAACTCTTTAAAAATAATTATAATAAATAAAAAAATAAGTAAAAATTTAAAAAGAATCGAAATCATCTAGACATTTATCACTAAGAGAATGGCTGAATATATCATGGCGCGTTCCCAGTATAAATTGCTCTGCTGCCATTCAAAAAGCATTTGCCACTGGGAGATTTCTAAAACTAAAACTTGAAGTGGGAGAAGCAAGTTACAGAACTGTGTGTGTGTGTGTGTGTGTACGTATTATGGTCCCATTTAGATTTTTAAAATTAAATTTGTATTAAGGACAATATTTATGTAGAGAAAGGTCTGGAAGATCCACATGAAAACTGTTAGTGAACTGTTGTTAACTTCAGAGGAGGCAATAGAAATGTGAAGGAAAGGGCTGTGGGAAGGGGGCTTTCTCTAAGCGGGGAGCATGCCATAAATTGGTGAAAGTCTTGGGAAAAATTGGAAGGGCCACTTAAGATCTTTAAATTTATGAAAACATTTAACTCTTTCTCACCAAATCTATTCTTACAAGGAGTATTTCTTTGGAAACTTTTTACTTCTTTGATTTTTTTCCCTCATTGACTATATCTAGTTATAATTTGTTATTGTAAAATAGGGCAAAGATAGACTGAGAGCTGTAGAAACACTTCTGTATTTTCATAGATTATTACCACCACCACCCAAGTCAAGAAATATCATTTCACAGCTCCTACTCCAGGATTCTCCTCACGTGCCCTGACCTAATCTCAGTCTCTCCATTTAGAGTTTTATTATCCAAAAGTAAATCTCTGGACACTGCATTTAAAAAAAAATATGTTAGGGGCGCCTGGGTAGCTCCGTCAGTTAAGCATCTGACTCTTGATTTTGGCTCCAGTCCTGATCTCATGGGCCCTGGGATGGAGCCCCGTGTGTCAGGTTCTACGCTCAGCAGGGAGTCTGCTTGAGGATTCACTCCCTCTGCCCCTCCCCCACTTGTGTGCTCTCTCTAAAATAAATAAATCTTCTTAAAAAATAGAAATAAATAAAAAAAATATATGTTGTATCTTTTAAGTCTTTTTAAATCTTCAGGTTTCTCCTCCATTGCTTCCTTTCCTTTATCTGGTGAGGAACCCACAGCCTTTGACCTGTCGTTTTTCCAGTCTGGATTTTGCTGATTACTTAGTCCTGATGTAGCTCAACAAGTTTCTCTGGCTTTTGTATTTTGCACAACTTTCATTGCAATTGTCGTTCTTAAAGTTTAAATATAATCAAACCCAGATGGAACCCATCCATTTGTCTTTATGACTTTTTAAAATAATGGTTCATTTTACAAATTTAAAGTACAAGAGATAAGTCTCAGGAAATTCAAAGTATTATGTTCAAACTATTTGATGTTTTATGGATTCGATAGGAGACTGTCTTTTAGGGAATAACAAATGCTTTCTCGTTACAGGAAAAAGAACCAGTAAAATAAACTTATAGAGTTCGAGAGCAGATTTGCTTTCCCACCTTATCTCCCTATTTACAAACAGCATTCCAAGAATGCTGAAAGAAAACAGAATTGTTAGCTCTGTCTGACTGCAAGCTTGTTTGCTGCTCACGGGGGATAGAGATGACCTGAGATTACATGGAGAAGAAAAGCGTGCACTGAATTCAAGGGCAGGCCCTTCATTCCACACCTCCTGGTGTGGAGAAAGGCACTTTTTACCTTTAATAAAATGATTTTTAAAATGAGAGGCAATTTAAAACTTTTCAGACCCACTATCTTTGGGATGTCCTGTTGTAAAATTATCGTGAATTTTACTGCGGTCAACTGAGTCTTAAAGAGTTACAGGGCTGATCATTCTGTCCAAGCTGCAGAAGATCAAAGGGACAGGAAAGGAGTAAAGTCCCAGTCATTGAGAAATGGGGTAGGAAAGGGCTCCCCCACAGATTCTGGAAACTGTCTTTCCTTTGGATTTCTTCACGACTGAACTTTTCCTCACTGCCATGTATTGCTTTTTGATGTGAATGCAGGTGGATCCAAAACAGTTGCTGGAAGATGGAATAAGGAAGGAGCTAGTTAAACGCGTCGCTTTTGCTCTTCATAAGGGATTGATCTTCAACCCCCGAGCCAAGGTACCAGATGACCAAATGGGTCTGTCCTTCCTCTCTGCCCAGCTTGCAGAATGGATGAGCACACTATTTCTCACTATGATGAACAAGACCTTTCCTCCTAACAGATACCTAACACATGATGTTCGGCGCAATTGACCAATGTGCTTTTCGATCCCATATTGTAATCTGTTGTATGATACGAAAATCCTTTCCAAAACCAGTCCTTTCCTTCACCTGTTAATCCCCAATTTTAAGAATTGAACTGATGTCTGCGATTCAAAGTTACTTCTTAAAGTTAAAAGAATTCGTTAACCCTAAGGCACACAGGAAATATAAAGCCTGTAATTTTTTATGTTCCTTGATCTGTTAAAGAATATGCTTATTTTTCTCAGGAGGAAAAAAAAAATGGGCCTAAAATTTATATCTAGGGTACTTTTCACTGCAGTAAATAACTATTTTAAGTATTTTAAGGTTATATATATTCATCAAATGATGTGAGAGAAACCGTCAACTTTCAGTTTTTATACTTTTGTATGAGGCTTCCTTCCTAAATGAATGAAACCTTCTTTGCTGAATATCTGACATTAGTTACCACTCATCCTGGTTGAGGTAGGAAATGAGTATTTCCAAAGCTGTCTTCAGCCATCTTTGTGGTCACCCAGTAGGGGTCTCATTTAAAGTCTAATGTAGGTATTAGTGGTTGACCATCTACTCCAGTGTAATAGATTTGTGTTTCCCCTTTTGCACAGTCAAGTGAATTGATGCCCAAGCTGAAAGAGTTGGGGGCTACCATGGATGGATTCCATCGCTCTTTTGAGTACATACAGGACTATGTCAACATTTATGGTCTGAAGATTTGGCAGGAAGAAGTTTCTCGTATTATAAATTATAATGTGGAACAAGAGTGTAATAACTTCTTAAGAACAAAGGTATCTAATTAAATTTTGAAAATTCTTGACTATATTTGTTGTTCTGACGTTTAAAATACATGCCCCGGGGCGCCTGGGTGGCTCAGTGGGTTAAAGCCTCTGCCTTCGGCTCAGGTCATGATATCAGAGTCCTGGGATCGAGTCCCGCATCGGGCTCTCTGCTCAGCGGGGAGCCTGCTTCCCCCTTTCCCTCTGCCTGCCTCTCTGCCTACTTGTGATCTCTCTCTGTCAAATAAATAAATAAAATCTTAAAAAATAAAATAAAATAATAATAATAATAAAATAAAATACATGCCCCAAGGGGCACCTGGGTGGTGCAGTCAGTTAAGCATCTGACTCTTACTTTTGGCCCAGGTTGTGATCTCAGGGTTGTGAGATCGAGCCCTGCGTTGGGCTCCACGTTCAGCACGGAGTCTGCTTCAGATTCTCTCTCCCTCTGTCCCTCCGCTCTTGCTCTCTCTCGCTCTCTAAAATAAATAGATAAGTCTTAAAAAATAAAATAAAATACATGTTCCAAACCTCAGAAATGCCAAGGAGAAAGTTTATTTAAATAGTTACTAAAAATCAGTAAGCATTAGATAGTCACAAATACCTTCAGAGTACCTTCAGGGAGGTTTGATTTTAGTCAAGAGTTGACAAGGTGTAAGTTTTAATTAGGGAACTCACAAGATTCATTTGGAATCTTAATAGATTAAGTATCTTCCAGCCATATGAAATTTCGGAATTTTATTTTTACATCAATACATGTTAACTTAAAGACGGAAAGCCAGAAATTCCTGTGTCTCTTCTCACTTCTCAGTCACTTCGCTTGTCACAAATATTTCTTTTTTTATAAATGTTACATGTGGCATTTCTGGGAGCTATTAATGCAGTTTTAAGTTTCCTCTTCAAAACCAAGGACCATTTATTGTCACTGTTTATGCAACATTATATTTGTAAAACTACGTGGAAAAAGAATAAGTAGGTTATCTTATCAAAGATGTGCAGTTGACCCTTGAACATACGGGTCCATTTACACACGGATTTTTTCCGATAGATATAGTGTGGTACTGTAAAATATTTTCTCTTCCTTATGATTTTCTTAACATTTTTCTCTAGCTTATGTTATTGTACAAATCAGTATATAATACATATACAAAATATGTGCTAATTATGTTACTGATAAGGCTTTGCTGGTAAACAGTAGGCTATTAATTAGTAGTTAAGTTTTTTGTTGTTGTTTTATTTTGTTTTTGGGGTTTTTTTTGGTTATTATTGCTTTTTAGTAGTTAAGTTTTAAAGTTGCATGTGGATTTTCAACTGTGTGGGGGTCAGTGGCCTGGCCCTCATGTTGTTCAAGGGCTAATTGTACTAAGTATTTATGGTTTGGTTTGGTTTCTAGATTCAGGATTGGCAGAGTATGTACCAGTCTACGCATATTCCAATACCAAAGTTTACCCCCGTGGATGAGTCTGTAACATTTATTGGTCGACTCTGCAGAGAAATCTTGAGGATTACAGACCCCAAGTAGGTATATCTGAATTCCACTGGGCCTTGAACACCGTGGACAGTAGAAGTCTCTAAACATTTTCCTCAGATCACACCCTTGTTCCTACCACACTAGGATCCATTCTAATGGGCTTATTAGAGTCACTTTTTTTGAGACTGGGTGTTTTCCGCAGTGTGTCTGAGGAGACCCCGGTCCAAGGAAATAGAGATTAAAATAAATCTAAGGTCTGTTCGGCCAACTTTTAGTTTTGTGCTCCTCTTGCTTTCCAACTAAAGTTCTACTCACTTGGGCCTGTGGACTCCCTGGTACATGAAAACTTTTGATTGTAAATTGCTCATCTGTTCCTGTGTAACTGGCACAGTGCCCCCATTCCAGTCACTGAGTCTTGCACGTGTCAGATCCTGACCTTTGAAGATTACACACACACCTATGCACTTGTACATACTTCTCAGCCCGTCGTACACATCCCTTCATTTACTCATTACAGCAATCTCTGAGGTAGGCGTTGTTATCCTTCCCGTGTTAAAGAGGAGTAACTGAGGCACAGAACACACAAGTCACTTATCCAAAGTCTGGGTCTAAATGGTAGCCCCAGACACATAGCAGCCTTCTGACTCGGGGGCCCGACTCCTAAACACTGTGCCGCCCAAGGGCAGGCTGCATAGCTCTGCATACAGTGGATCACAGTTCATATACGGTCACGTGGGTGGAGCTCTCCTAAAATCGAATGACCGTTAAGAATATTAGGTAGGCACTATGGAAGAGACTTGCACGCTTCTCTCTTTATGTCTAGTTTTCCGCCTTTTTCTCAGTCGAGCTTCTGATGAGGCACTGGGTACTAAGCCCAGCTGAGGGAAGAGCAGGCTCCTGTTTTCTGTCTCGTGTTTCGCCCTGTGCACACGTGCAGTGAGTCCAGTGGTTGGTGGGATTACCCAGGGAACGATGACTTCCCTTCTCTCTCTCTCCAGGAGTGAGTGCATTGTTGGATTTGTAGAAGTTGAATGTCTTTATGACATGGCTTCTGTGCTGCTTTCCAATTCCAGCTTATTTGGTCTCTCAAAAGTTATGCAACTTGACATTCTGTATGTAAACTTCTTCTAAAAATTCAAGCACAGATGACTTTTGTCTATGACTCATGGACCAAAAGGAGTAAATGATCCAAAATGTTTTATAACTCCTGCTTTCTTGATACCCAAGTGTGGGTCACTGAAGCCCTTCTAGAAGACTCTCCATCCAGTGCCATGTTAAGACTCATAGAGACGACTAAGCATTAGGATTGGAATTTCCATGTCATATTACTGATTGATTCATCAACATTGGGAGCCTCTCAAGTGACACATTCAGAATGCTAGCACTGGGTGACAGGAACAGGACACTTCAAAGCTTGAAAGTGGAATGCAGTTCTGGAAATCTTCTTGTTCTTCCCATTTCCTTGCAAATGTATGCCTCTCCTCTCAAGCCTCATTTCAGCAAAGAGATGTCCTGGTTCTTAGAATTGGGGGCATATCAACTGGAGCTTGCTAGAATTTCAGACGCTGGGTTTCCATCCCAGACCTACCCAGTCAACCGCCAGGAATGGGATCTGGGCATATATTTTTAACCCACCCAACAGTGATTTAAGGCCCCTGTGCCAGCATTCGAGAGCCAGTAAAATGGTGCTTAAGGATGTGGTGTTGGAATCGGGCCTCACTAAGTTGTCTCATCTGTAAAATGAGGGTCACACAGCTTGAATATCAGGAGCCATTATGATAATGAAAAGGAAAAGGTCATAGCACAGAACCTGACACCTAAAAAGTGCTCAGTAAATATTGTTGGGGGTTATTGCTGTCAGCACACTCTCGAGTCTGAAAGGAATCACTGGTGACCAGAACTTGGAAGGAAGAGGAAATAGCTATGTTGTCATAGTCACAAATGTTTGATAGGGCGGCAGGATTCAAAGTTCCCTTCTTATCAAAATGGAAATGACACAAGACTCTTAATGGCCTGGTCTCTGGGAATCTAAAGAAAGATCCTGTGGAGAGACAACTGGGCTCTCACATCTTCCAGCCTGAAGACCAAATCCAACCTTGTCTTCTCTGCTCAGTTCCAAACAACAGCCCGACTCAGTGCACATGAATTAGTCAAACCGGTGACCTGCCACAGGGCAGGAAAAGATGATTTCACTGAATCTTGCCTTCCTGGCAATTGGGCATTCGCCGTGACACACACTGGGTGCCTACATGCAGAGGTTATTAAAGAGATCACATAACCAATGTTCCTCATATCTGACGCCAATATCCTGTTGCGTCCCGCATCTCCTCAGGATGAACTCATTCTGAGCTGCTTTTGGGTTTTTTCTTTTAGAATGACATGTCACATTGACCAGCTGAACACTTGGTACGATATGAAAACTCACCAAGAAGTAACCAGCAGTCGCCTCTTCTCGGAAATCCAGACCACCTTGGGGACTTTTGGTCTGAATGGGTTAGACAGGCTTCTGTGCTTTATGATTGTCAAGGAGCTCCAGGTGAGCCTTTCAGCTTCTAGGCATGCTTCCTGCCGCCCTGGGAGAGAGGAGAGTAGCTCACTCAGCTTTTCTTTCATGTTTTCCTCTGCTGACACCAGACATGCACGTGTGCTTCTTGTTAGGCACATAAGAACCGAGCATAAACTAGAATTTCTTTGACCAGCACAGTATTTTTATGTGTAGACTAGTATGGGGAGTTTCGTGTGAGGAAGTTGAGATTCTCTCTAAAACCGGCAACTCCTCCAAGCAGGGGGGTGTTTCTAACAGGAACCGGAAGTTGCTGCCTCCCTGTCATCCTTTATAGCGTTTTCTGACTTAGGCCAGGCTGTGTTCTGTATAGCACTTCAGTTAGCTGAAGTATTATTCACTGTATTCATTATATTTATTTATATTTATACTTCTATTCATTATTATTATTTAGTTCCTTGCATGTCTTCTTGTTTTAGAACTTCCTCAGTATGTTTCAGAAAATTATCCTGAGAGACAGAACTATACAGGATACTTTGAAAACCCTCATGAATGCTGTCAGCCCCCTAAAAAGCATAGTAGGTAAGTGTTCTAAAAGTGGCCTGAGACAGAGGTAATGCTAGCTTTTCCATTTTTACTAAACAGAAAATTATATTTTAACTTTTCAGCAAATTCGAATAAAATTTATTTTTCCGCCATTGCCAAAACACAGAAGATTTGGACATCTTATCTCGAGGCTATCATGAAGGTATGTTGAGAGAGGGTGAAATCAATACCATATTTTTTTAGTTATTATTTTCTTGTAACTTTGTTACCCAAAGAAAGCCACACTTCTTTCTTTCGTCATCAAAGCAAACATACGACACTTCAGTGTATTGTTATTTCTAAATTAGTTGTCCTTTATCATCCATTCTGGAACTGTTCCTGTGTTTTTCATTGATTGGCCTGTCATTCTCCTTTCACCGAAGAGAACCGTTTGTTTTTGTTTTTAAATGACTTTGGGCAAGAAGTGCTTTCACACGAAGAAATGGAATCTTCCTCCCTCCGTGGTGCTCCATCCTGATGTAACAAGTTTATTTAACGAGTTGCTCTGTCAGTGTACAGCTCTGATCTGCTCCAAGTAGGTGCTAGAACACGACATTTGTCTCTCTCCCCTCTTGGGTCTGCACAGATGTTAGAAAGCCAAGTTCTCTGGGATGTATGTTATCCTTACACCGTGAATAGAACACTGTTGTCTTTAGAAATGAGTAAGATAGTGAAATGAGAGTAACTCGTTGGACGGAAATCTAAGTTACTTTAGAATTCACTCATCTGCTTTCCTGCCTTCACACCATAGTGTCAGCTCCAGGGACCCTCTGTGCCTTCTGTGAGTCTTTCTCTCATCACACGATGATCCAAGACATTCAGCACTGCTTTGTTGAACACTCATTATGTGTGAAGCATCATCCCTTGCTGTGAGATACAGAGTTAGAGGAAACACTCGCTGCCTCCTCAGAAAGCCCACTTATAGTCTAGTAGGAAGGAGTAGGTTTCCTGGTGGAAAACCAATTCATGGTTAAAAGCTCACCTACCACAGGAAAAGTCTAGGCTACTGTGAGAATTTGTGGAAGTTCCATTCTCTTGTTCCCAATAATATTAGTTGTTCATTGAGATAGTACTGATGGTGTCTAAGCCAAATTCACAATCTGTTTCCCATAATTGTAGTGGATTTCTTTTTTTTTTTTTAATTTGGAAACTTAGAATAGGTAACATACAGAGCCCTTGACTCTGCTGGATATCCTCTTGTTATAGATGTCTGACACTCCCTTAGCCACATGATTTCCAGATATTGAGCTTCTCAGGCTAAATTTCTAATTGCCGGGAAGCCCTTTATAGGAGGAGAAGAGAATGACCTGAGGTTGGGCAGGCCTGAGTCTCAGCTCTGGGGGAGGTTGAGGGAGATCACAGGGGTGCTTCAAGGAGGTTCCCCAGTGCCTCTTACAGATCCCCGTGAATTGTAATTGCTGGTAATTCAGTAATAACCAAGCATTTGTCTAAGTCAGTGATCTTTACATAAAGCCCTCAAGGACAGATTTGTCTATTTGTCTTTGGCTAATCTGGAACAGCGATAGAAATATTCTGCTCTGTCTGATGGTAGGCACTAGCCACATGTAGTTATTGAGCATTTAAGATGTGGCTTGTGGGAGTGAGGAACTGAATTTTAACTTTTATTCATTTTAATCAGTTTACATTTAAAGAGCCACATATGGCTGTGGCTGCTGCACTGGGCAGTGCGACTCCAGAGAAATGGAGAAAGACCAACAATCCAAAGATCTCTCTAGAAAGGCAAATAGGTAGAATGAGTGCATCACCTCTCGGGCTGCTTAGCCTCCAGAATCTTATTAATGGTTTGTAGTAAGTGAGCACCAAAGAGAAAACGTTGGTCATGGAGATTGAATATGCTTTAAAGAAGAACAAGTTAGGTTAAACTGCCCGTATCTCTGCTTCCTTTGCTAGACTGGTATTTTCAAGGGAATCCTGGACATAGAGTATCTAGAATTAAGGAGTACATGGGCCAGACAAAAGGTTGGAAGGACATTATTGAGTGGCCTGAAGGAACCCACTATTTTCTTGGCCTTGCCCTATTCTAATTTTTAAATAATAACATTTTTCTATTAATAAAAGATTTCTTATGAGACACTTTTTGGATTTTATTTCCTTCATGTAAGTAGTAGAATAATCTAGTAACAATAGTGGTCAAAAGTAACACATCTGAGGTAATTTAACACTTTTAACTGTTACAGGCTCCATTTATCTAAGATCTTTTCTTTGCTCTTAGAGAAGACCACTCTTTTTTTCTTTTCTCTGCTCTCAGCCACTGTGCCCTTTCTCCCTCACTGGCTAGCATCATAAAACAGTCCTCCCTCTGATTTCTCCTCTCCCTCTTGCTAATCTTTTGGGGACAGCTTTCCTAGAATAGAAAAGAAGAAATTCACGAGCACAAAAAGAATTTACTTTTGACTTTATGATGCCAACAAACTGAACTTGTTGGAACAATCTGAACTCTGTCCCAGACCTGACCCAAAGATAGTTTCCTATCACTCGACAGCGGTTTTCGACATCTCCAGATACCATTTATGCTCATCACTACTTGAAACGAAGTGCTTAATCTGCCATGCTGACGTAACTCTGTATCACAAATCTCTTCTTTTAATGGTTTGAGAATTATACTTCGTTACAACTGGCTTCCGTTGTTACCCTGTATATTTTATTCTGCACATTTATTTTAAAGATTTTATTTTTAAGTAATCTCTACACCAAATGTGGGGCTCAAATTTATAACCCCAAGATCAAGAGTCACATGCTCTACTGACTGAGCCAGCCAGGCACCCCTATTTTGCACACTGAAAAGAATTATTCTAAGACAGTTGAAAGGCTTCACCAGACTCCCAAGGAGGCCCAAGGAACAAGAAAAAGTTTAAGAACCCTTGGATGAGGGGTTATCATTGTTAGAAGGGCCTTTTTGGAAGATTTTATATAGATTATTTTATAACCCAGGTTGTTACATGATCTGTAATCCTGGGCGATGTGGATAGGCTTATATTCACCAAATTTTAGAGTAACAGAGTGAAATGGCATCTTTTGGACTCAAGGTAAGTTCAGCTTAGGACAAATGAAGGGAGTAGGGCTTCTCATTAGCAGCTACTAAGCTTGGAGAACTTATTTCAAAAGATCATAAGCAGAGCTTCAAAATAGACACCTTTAATACGTGAACTGACCATTAATGACACTTTGTAAAATAGTAGACTTCAGGGATATTTGAGGTTGGCGTACAGGAGTCTATCCAGATGTTCCTTGTGCTCCATCACGAATGATGCTGGTCTTAGCCATGGAGCCAGTCCAGGAAATCCTTAGATTTTCCTGTAGAACACTGTGATCCTTCCAGTAAAAAACTGTCACCTTCGCATCTGCCTCCTCAATGTCACCCGGAAGTGCTGTGTGTTCTACCTCTTCTTCCTCTTGCTCGTTTCCAGGTGGGGCAGATGCAGATTCTGAGACAACAGATTGCCAATGAACTCAATTATTCTTGTCGGTTTGACTCCAAACATCTGGCAGCCGCTCTGGAGAATCTCAATAAGTAAGTGCCTGCATTCAAAACAGCCATGCAGGGGCCTGGATTGTTCATTATCAGTTAGCACCCCAATTTCTTCAGTACTTACCCTTTTACACTCTTTTCGGGTGAGAAGGCTCTCTGAATTTAGAGCCTTCCTTCCCAGGGATAATCAAATCTGTCTTTATAAGCCTCTTTCCTCAGTCTTATCCCTTGGTCTTGCTCTCTGTCTCCCTCTCCCACTCACTGATGGATTCATTTATTCGGTCAGCATCTATTGATCACTTAGTACACATCAGACATTGTGCTAAGGACTTGCACAGATTGAGAAAGCAATTACTACCAAAATCCACACCTGGAGTCAGTGATCATCCGGAAGGCTATTCGAAGTGTGCTAATTACCAGGAGTGGCTGTGGGCACACGTCCCGAAGTACAGTCATATCCTCCACCTCCCCAGCAACTTGCTCTCGTTCCCAACCTCTACTTTAAAATAAGTAATCCCTTCTTGCCAGTCAATAAGTCAGTGCTTTTGACAAAGCAGGTATTGAAAACAGTTCAGTCAGTTCATAAGAATTGGAACAGCAAAAGCATTCGATTTGGGTTAACTGCAAAAGATAAAGTAATTCTAGATCACATTTTCCAATGAACAACCAATCACAGGTATGGAAATTGAGAATTAGGAGGATCAAGCCCTCATTTTACAAATGAAAGCAAGGCCTGGAAAGATCACCTCATAGCCTGTGTTAACTGTTGTATGAATTGCGTTCACCTCTAACATTTATCCCTGTTCTGTGTTTTCTGTTTCTTCACATAGGGCTCTCCTGGCAGATATTGAAGCCCACTATCAGGACCCTTCGCTTCCTTACCCCAAAGAAGACAACACGCTCTTGTATGAGATCACAGCCTACCTGGAGGCAGCTGGCATCCACAACCCATTGAATAAGGTCAGTGACTCAAGCATGGAGTGGAGTGGCGGGAGATGGATGGTCCCCATGGAGATTTGGCCCAGATAGCAGATCACTTGCTAAAATATTGGGAGAGCCTGGGTTTTAATTCCAGAACCTCCAATCTCTTAAGCCCCCTCCCTTCCTGAGTTCCAGTTTCCCAGGAGTGATAGGATGACCATGCCTTCCCTCCCTGATTCAGGCCGTGGGAATCAGGTGGTACCATGTTTGCCACGGTTCCTTAAAAAGTGAGATACTCTTATCTATAGGAGATGAGTTTTGAGTTTGTCCTGGGTTTCGTATTTGAACTGCTGCTAAGTGATGGCGTTGATTCTTGGGCCCCAAAGATGCTTCCCTCGTGGCTGACAGTAATCACAACCATAACCTGGGGCCACAGACTGTCTTCTGCAATTCTGACTTCCAAAAACCTCTGTGAGCTGAAAGGTTTTCACCAAGTTTGTGCCAGATCTTATTTGGTGGCAAAACTTGTCCCAAACAGACATAAGACTGTTTGTACTTCTATGAATATTCATGTTTTGATGCAGAAATACTGATGACTTTGATGATAGCGTGTTACCCTAGACCCTATAAGCTTTCTAAAACCTATAAAATAGGAAAGCTGTATGATCCCCTGGGTTTTGGACAAAAGCTTGTGAAGCTAACCAGTAGCTAACATTTGATGAGTGCTTACCTCGTACCAATCCCTGTTAGTGCCAACTGTGGGTGATGTCCCGTCATCTCAGCAGCCCCATGAAACGTGCCATCGCCGGGTGAGGAACTTGAGGCTCAGAGGCTGATGACCTCCCCGGGGCTCCACACGGGCGAGCACTGGAGGCAGGCAGTCTGACCAGAGCCAGGCCTCCCAGCCCGCGCACTGCTGCCCTGCCTCCCAGGGAGCTGAGGGAGAGAGAGAGGTGGCTGGTATGCCCGGACAGTACTGTGTGCCCCGAGCTAGCAAGGAGACTGCTCCGTGACATGTCCCATCCTCGCTCATCACCTTTTTCCCTCTCCCTTTGGGAATGACATGAAGAGGATTTGAGGGGAAGGTAACTGCTCATCTCCAAACAAAATTGCTCCTTTCCCAGAAGGGCTCATTTTTATATAGGCATTTATGTTTGCGGGGATCAGTGGTGTGACATCAAACTCTGCAGGCAGCAGACCAGTGGAACCGTCCTTGTTTTCGGTAGCTTGAAGAGCAAACTGAAAGAAAACGAAAGCTTTCCGTTTGAACGTGGGTTCTGCGGTATTGTGCCTTGGGAAGAAGCCATCAATTTTTCTTACCTTTCTCTTTCCAGATATACATCACAACAAAGCGCCTACCCTACTTTCCAGTTGTCAACTTCCTATTTTTGATCGCGCAGTTGCCAAAACTTCAGTACAACAAAAACCTAGGTACTGTATGACGTTCCTCGCAAGAAGTCACCTTAACACAATAACGGATTAATACCTCACCTAACAGCTCTTCGTATGGAGAATGCTGTGTCACCTATGAGATTTTTCCTTAGTCAGAGGCGTGTTGATAAAATGCACGTCTCTGGGCCTGGGAAGTACAATGTCCCTTCGTGAGGTGTAGACAGGGGATTTACCATTAACCAAATGTAGTCCATCCTTAATTTCCAAAGATTAATTAACCAACTTGTAAAATGTGTGGGATCTTTGCTTCTCTCCTTTCTTAAATGTTTAGGCAGCTGATGGTGGTGTGAGAGAAACTTCATTTGGTTACCGTCCCATTCTCACGGGTGGCGTGTGCCTCCCAAGGATCAGGAGCTGCGGTATGAAAAGTAACAGTACAGTGAAGGCAAGATCAGCACAGGCATGCCCAGTCCTTTACGAAGTCTATACATGTGATGACCTGTGAAACTATTCAGTACAAACGAGCTACCGAAGTCTTTCAGTATGTTTGTCCTGTGCAGCCACAGAGCCTTCATTTTTTTTTTTTTTTTTTTTTTGCCATTGATCACTTTATTTTGACTAGTTTTATAAACATTTTTCTAATAGCTTCCCAGGTCCTTCACTCTGCCTCCGAACTTTATATCGAAGTTGAGCTTTGTCAAATCCACTATCGAGTTTAGTGCTTTCCTATAAATGTGCTATTTCTTAACCAGCAATTCCAAAATGAATTTCTTCCTTGAGCTATTTTCCCTTCCTATTTCAAAAGCTTTTTAAGGATAAAGACGTGGAGTGGCTGTAAGGTTTTTATTCTCTCATTCAGAAATACTCGATTCCAGACACAGCTCCCGTAAAAGGACATGCCGCTGCCGTAGAACGCAGAGCGCGGTGGCGCCCATTAATAGTGCTAGTGGGACTGAGGGACGCACGTGAGTCCGGGTTCCGGCTCTACCAGCACTCACCTGTGTGACTTTGGCCAAATTACTTAACCTTTCAGGCCAACCAGATTTTTAAAAATACCTAATACAGTATCTAGCACAGAGCAAGCACTGCCCTCACGCTAAGTCCTTTTAGGTATATTGGTCAAAATCAATGTAAAGAACCTTCCCAGGGTGGACTCAGGAGTTCATCTCAAGAGTCGTATTGTCCCTCTGTCGTCTCTGTGCTAGAACTAAACAAGAATACGTGACCTTTATAACGATGGATTGTCAGTGCATGAAGATAATCTCGTCTTCATTAAAAACTATTTGTTCACTGGTCTCATTCTTAACTGCTCTTAGGAAGCATTTCGGTATTCCATCGAATTCCAGATCTTTAAACAAAACAAATGAACCCCTTCATGTCCTAGAGATGTATCTATATCTGACTACAGTTCTTTTCATGAATTAGGCTGTGTTTATCTGGGAGGCAAAATAATGAAAAGTAGGCCTAGGAAGAAATGTCAGGGTGTTTGGAGACCCAGAAAATACGCATGTAACCTTGCTGAGCATTGCTCTCAAGACTGATCTAAGAAACGCCTGCCTGCCTTGGTCTGACTGTAAGGCAGAATCTCCGTGGGGCCATATTCAGAGAGGAAGGAAGCTTTTGTTGTAAGCGTCACTGCTGCTGTCCACCTGGAAAGGGTCATTTCTCCGTGTTCTGATCACCATCATTGTTTGGTACACTGGGCATTGAGTAAATTCAGAGTTGCCAAGGCCCAGGTTAGGGAAATCAGGATAACTTGTTTGGGCATCTCTGGTTTAAGTAAGGGATGGCCTAGTCTTAACAAGAACCCAGATGCAGGATCTGAAGGCCTGTCTGGCCCGTCTAACACCTTTCCCCAAAGTGTTGTACATTTTACATCCCAGAAACATTTGGCAATGTTAGTCTTTTTAATTTTAACCGTTCTAATAGGGGTGTGTGGTATCCTATAGTTTTCATTTGCCTTCCCCTAACGATTCATAATGTTGAGCACTTTTTCATGTGATTTTTGGCCATTCTTTCTATCTTCCTTTAAGTGTCTGTTCAAGTCTTTTTCCTGTTTTTAAATTAGGTTGATAGCTTTTTTTTTAACCACTGAGTTGTAAGAGTTATTTATATATCATGGATACAAATTCTTTGTTAGATACTATGAGTTTTTTCTCACAGACTCTGGTCTACCTGTTCTTGCTGGTGACTTTAATGAGCAGAAATGTTTAATACTGGGGCACCTGGGTGGCTCAGTCGTTCAGCGTCTGCCTTCAGCTCAGGTCATGATCCCAGAGTCCTGGGATCGAGCCCTGCATCAGGCTCCCTGCTCGGCGGGAAGCCTGTTTTCCCTCTCCCGCTTCCCCTGCTTGTGTTTCCTCTCTTGCTGTGTCTCTCTCTGTCAAATAAATAAAAATCTTTAAAAAAAAAAAGAAAGAAAGAAAGAAAGAAATGTTCAATACTGGTAATATCCAATTTATCCATTCTCCCTTTATAATTGTCCTTTCTATATCCCAAGAAATCTCTGACTAACTCTAAGGTCATAAAGATATTCTTCTATTTTTTTTTTCCTAGAAGCTTTGTGGTCTTAGCTCTTACATTGAGGTATGTGGTCCATTTAAAGTTACTTTCTATATACAGTGTAAGGATATCCAGTTTCAGCACCATTTATTGAAAAGATTTCTCATTCTCCATTAAATCGTTAGGATATTTGTGGAAATTCAATTGTTCATATAAGGGTGGGACTATTTTTGGATTTTCTCTTCTGTTCCATTGATCTTTTTATCCTCATGCCAATACTGCCTTGGTTACTATAACTTATAATAAGTCTTGAAATCAGGTGATGTAAGTCTTCTGACTTTGTTCTTTTTCAGTATCATGTTTCCCCTCAAAGAGCCTAAGCTCTAGTTCCTGGTCCCCTTGTAGCCATCCCAGCAGAAGGCCGAGGTCTCCAGATTGGGGCAGAAATTCTTAGTGCAAAAACCAGCTTTGGCACTCACTCAGCTCCCCACATTTCCTTCTTTTATTGTCTAGGCTCCTGCAGATCTTTTATTGTATAATGTTCAACACTGTGTTTAAAGATACTTCTTAGGTACGTTATCCGAGATTTAAACTGCTTTCATTTAAGAGAGTGGCTCAGCACACCTAACACTACTATGCTGCCACTAACAGAAGTTGCTCATAGGTAATGTTCACCTTCTCATTTACCTTTGTTTGTATCTTTCAACTTTCCTACAATGGCACGTGTTACTGTATTACCTAAAAGAGACAGTGATTATAAAAATCAGTCACCATCACCATTGCATTATGTTGAGTCAGACCACCAGAAGCCCCCACCGACCCCAGACCTAATTCAAACGAGTCCAGAGTTGTCATTCCCTCCAGATAGTCATCTGCCAGCTGTGGCGTGGTCCCCAAACTCTTTGATGGTCACAGACATGCCCACTGAATGAACATCACCGAAGGCAAGCACTTTGCTTGATGGTCTAATACCTCATTTGTCGCTCCTTGCAGGAATGGTCTGCCGGAAGCCTGCCGACCCCGTGGACTGGCCGCCGCTCGTCCTGGGATTGCTCACGCTGCTAAAGCAGTTTCACTCCCGGTACACCGAACAATTCCTGGCGCTGATCGGCCAGTTTATCCGCTCCACAGTGGAGCAGTGCACAAGGTACCGAAGGAACTGATGTTACAGAGTGGGCTGGGGGCCTTGCATTCCAAATTCCTCTCATTACCTCCATAATGCAGATGGGAATTTGCTGCTTACCCTGCTGTGCGAAGCACGTCAGGGCACACCTTGTTGGCAGGAACCAAAGGTGCACCCATCCTTCGTTACCCTGCTGGGGGAGCCCCCTCCGTGCACTCCACAGTGATTTGGCAAGAATGAGCAAGTCGTGACCAGGATCAGCAACCCCCACGGGGTTGCTTCCCCACGGGGAAGAGTGTGGGCCTGTTCCCGTGCTATCCTGGGCACTGTGCTCAGAGCTCAGGGAGCCCGAGCTGTCCAGCTGGGCCACTGGCCTGGGATGGCCCCATACCCTTCGGTGGGAGTCAGGGAGCACATCCACATCAGAGCCTGGGCAAGCCCAGTGTCGAGGTGTAGGAGGAAACAAATCACGCAGAGGTTCCTTTT
This sequence comes from Potos flavus, assembly GCA_028534135.1. Taxonomy (NCBI): domain Eukaryota; kingdom Metazoa; phylum Chordata; class Mammalia; order Carnivora; family Procyonidae; genus Potos; species Potos flavus. Next base: position 10,225,776 of record CM052900.1, read on the forward strand.
GGATACAAGGTTCATAAACCTTTTTTTTCTCTCCCCCCCCCCCCCCAAATGTGGCTTTTCTGAGATAGAAAAAAAAGTTATTTGCATGAGATGCTGGGTCCTGAGCCTCCTCTGTTACCTTAAAGGCAGGAAGGCACCTAAATAAATTCCTTGGGCATGTTGCACATCCAAAGTCTGGAAGATCACCACTTGGGTCACTTTGGTCAACATAACTTAAAAACTAATGGGAATGACCTTCCAGGACCTCACAAAGCAGTCCTCACAAGCCATGACTTCAGAGGCCATTTAGTTAACCTTCCACCCGGGGCATGAATCAGTGCTCAGACGTCCCTGGCAGGAGTCCTCCAGCCACTGCGAGGATCCGGCCATCGGTGAGGCACCACCGCCTCTCAAGGCAATGCCAGATGCAGGTGGCTGCGTGTCCGGCCCTGGAAAGTCACTGACTGTGATGCATGGAGAATTTCATCCCATCGCTGAATTGTCACTCGTTGTGCCTTCCTCTGTGCTCTGAAATTAAAATAAATGCAGTCTCCTTCCCTTGTTTCACCCCACATTGTGGACGTCAGGCTGCTGCCTTAGGTCTCCTTTTTCCTTAGATAAGGTGCTTCCACCCGTTCCTATTTACCACGCTGTGCCTACTCACCGTGTCCGTGACCTCTTCTGGGGGTTCCAGTTGGCTGTTGACTTTCTTCTCTACGTTTTCTCCGTGCTTTCCCAAGCTTGTACTGAGATTCCAAAAACAGCTGACCCCTTCGAGAGGACCGCCCGAGCCCCCGGTGGAGTGCAGGACAGCTCAAATTGTAGTACCGGGTTCTTGACATCCGTTGAATACACGTGGCTCATAGTGACCTTGCATTCTTTTCAAATCCTGACATCTTTTCCCCAAGAGCCTCAGTCAGTAGAGTTCTTCCCCATCTTAGTTAATGGACTGAACAACAAACACACTGGATGTTTTTCTAGGACAGATGGTTAGACTTGCTTCAAACAACACACTTTTTAACAACGGAAACACAGAAGTTAGCTCAGAAGGGTAGGGAAGTCTCTCAGAGATGAGATTGTAGTGATCACAAAATGAGGTCAGTTGCAAAGGAATGCGGTAAGCACCTAGAAACCTAATGCTGGGTCTGGGCTCCAGACTGTGGAGAGGGAGCCAAGGACCACAGTTCAGATTGGTACAGAGGGATTGGGAAGAAGCCTCCACGCCCTACCCCAACCATAGCTCCCCATCTATCAAGAACTGGCAAGTCCTTCATCCTGGTTCTTCTTCACTGATGACTACAAAGTGTGGCTGTGGCACAGCAGGTTTCTGGGAACCCTGAGAGGTCATCAGGAGGCAGGTGTCACTGAGGCTCCAGGTTTCTGATTTAGCTAAGGGAAGTGACATAAGGAACCTGGGATGCACGGAGACTCTTTCTCTTCCCTTGCCGCGAGCAGAGCCAGTATAAACACAGCCCTGGCCACACACTGAAAGACCCAGAGCGTGGCAACTTTTCCAGGTATAATCACTCTTCGACCTTCTTTTCAAGAGCAAAAAATCATCAGGGAAATAGATCGGTAATCCAATTTCATGAAATCCTATGTTAATCAGAAGATGCCAGTCTATACCTAAACTAGAAATAATTTTAAGAGCTAAAAGTTCCTTCTGATGTGCAGAAAGAATGTGAGCTCCACAAGAAGACTGTCACACGCTTTGCTGCATTCCCAGCCCCAGAACAGTGCTTGGGAACCCAGTGGTTGTATGAATGAACGAGGAGGAGGATCCCATATAGAAAGTTACTAGATGCTGTATTATTTGACACCTTCAAATACACAGTAGTGTGCAGGTACCAGTCACAGATGCTGGAAAGAGAAAGAGAAGACGTGACCCAGGCCCTCAAGGAAACCAGCATACAAACAACCGGAAATGTTAAGAGCCCTAGGGGCAGATACTAAGTATGATGAAAGCCTAAGAAAAGGCCACGTGCCCAGAGGAGTCAGGGAGGAGGGAGGACTTCCAAAGGAGGCGGAACCCAAGCTGGAACTGGAAGATGGCCTAGAAGTTTACTTTCAAGTACACGGGCGGAGCAAAATGGAGCCCCAAAGACCAGTGGGATGGGAAGGTGTGGCCTGTTCAGGGACCTGCTGGCCGATGAATCCTGGAGCGCTGAGGGGGTGAGGGAGAGGAGGCTGGACAGCCCCCGGGCGCCATGTTTGAGGGCCCACGTGAACCGGTCAGCGCAAACTTTATCCTCTAGGTTGTGTTCTGAAGATCAAGAGGATGTTCCAGAGATTGGCTTCTCCTTTGACTTGACTTAGTAATCTGTCGTTGGAATTTAGAGGATACAGCTGTAACTGAGGTTTAAGTCCTCACCTGCCGATTTGGGAGTTGGCCTTCGTGCTTTCGGTATTTTGTGTTGAAAGGCCCAACAGAGACTTCAAGGGAAAACCCTGGTCGGGCAGGCCTGGCTCTTCTCTGAATTATTAACTTCTACTTGCCCCTAGCCCTCAGGCACTATGATTGCGGGAGTTTGACACACGAGAACCGTCATCTCATTAACAAGGGCGGAGGTGTTGAGAAAGCAGGTGAAGGAGTGCGCGGACTTACCCTGGGGGCCGTGTGCAGAGCCGTTAATTGATCCAGACTGTTCTCCGTTACAGCCAGAAGATACCGGAAATGCCTGCGGACGTTGTGGGCGCCCTTCTGTTCCTGGAGGATTATGTCCGGTACACAAAGCTACCGCGGAGGGTAAGCGCCACATAATGGTACTAAAGCCCTTTCTGTGAAAAGATGGCGTGACGGTGGTCCCGGACTCACTGGGAGGGCGCCCCACTAGTTCGTGCCCGGGGGCTGCCCTGCGCCCCTGCTCCGACCCACAGCCGTGAGGGCGCCTCCTTCACCGCGTAGCGCGTGACGCCCGCCCGCCTCTCACAGCACTTCCCCACTCCTCTCGCTCCACCACGCCCTCGTCCTGTCAGCGGCGGCGCCTCCGGTTCCGCGCCTGGGCCCGGTTCCGGTTCCAGAGCCGTTCGGATGGGCCGTCCGGGAGAGAAGTCCTTAAGGGGCGGGGGCAGAGAAATAATTGTGTGATTGGTTATTTCCTGTCCCCGAAGACCTGGTTCCCACAGCAAGTTCGGTTACATTCACACCGCAACTAAAATATTTGGCCAGGGTCTCCAAAAATGGCTTTGTTGTACTCTTTAAGATATTCTTTCCTTTTCCTGTCTCGCCAGTAATTCCAGTTTGGTAAGTTTTCGCTCAAAGTGCAGAGCTTGATGCTAAAAAGAAAAGGATTTCGATAGATTCTGAAAAGCCATTCTGATTTTTAAAAATCAGTAGGTTAGGGATCAAAGACCCCTCTTTTTTATAACAAAAACCAAAGACAACACTTTAAAAATTAACTACTTAGTAGTGAAACTAGCAGCATTCCCACTAAAGCCCGCACTGTAACAGTAATAATGGCCATACTGAGTCTCGCTGCTACTTTTGTCGTTCAGGTTCAAGGCAATAAAACAAGTGACTATTTTAAAATGCATAAAGAAAGGAAGACAAATTTGTATTATTTACTCAGGATGTAATTTTCTTCCTTAAATCCCCACTAGAATCATGTGGGAAACTATTTAATACACATACAAAACTGATGAGACCATGTGTAAGGTAAATACACTAATAACCAATTCAAAAATAGGATGTGAAAAATATCCCATTTGCAGAATTAACAAATAGCCAGGAATTATAACTCTATAAGAAAGGCAGTTTAGAAAAAATAACAATTTAGAAAAAACTATAAAAATTCGAAGTCCATCTCTGAATGAGGAAATTCAAATAATAGTTCTTACTAGTTTATAGGTTTATCGCAGCTACAACCATAATCTCAGATAATTTTTTTACCTTGGGGGGGGTGAGAAAATTTTTTAAAATTTTCTAAAACTCAGGCCAAAAGTAGAGTTTTTTTAAAAAGAAGATATTAAAACATACCAAATATTTAAAAATATTGTAAAGCTACAAAAAGCAATAGTGTGGTACTTATGAAACCCAATAGATGGACTGGTAGACCAGAATATGTAGTCTATAAACAAATCCAAGCACGTACAATTGCACCTGAAGAAAAAGTAGCCTCTCAAATAAGGAGAGAAAGGAAATATTTTAGTCAACATTGCTGGCACAGTTAGTTCATTATGTGGTTAAAAATTAGCCAGTCTGTTCCCATCTTTCATGTATCAAAGTAAGTTATAGATCACGTGGAAAATGCAACCAATAAATTCAGAAATTTTATGCAAATATGTATCAGCTCTCAGATATTTCTAGATAAACACCAAAGGAGGAAACCATAAAGAAAATTTAGAGATCTGATCTCTTATGAATGCTGAATGTAATGAAACAATTCTGCCAAATGTCTCTTAATTAAAAAAAACTGGGGAAAATACTAACAAAGGACTGGTTTTCTTGATTTATCGCATGTTCTTCTAGATGAACAAGAAAGAGATAATCAATCCAATAGAAAACAAAAACAAAAACGGGCAAGGGATAGTAACAGGCAATTTTCAGGAAAAGTACAAATAGTAAACATTTGTAAAAATGTTCGAACTTAATTCAAGAGTCACAAATCAAAATAACAGTAAAATTACTGTTTCCACCAACCCAGTTTTTTACTCCCAATTGGTAAAAAGTTGAATGCTGGACTCCCACTGCATGGAAGGCTTTGGAGAATTAGGACTTCTCAGTACTGTCAATGGCAGTGTAAATTGTTTATCTTATAGGAGGGCAATTTGGCTTTATTAAAAAAACAAAAACAAAAACAAAAAAAACCTTGTCATATACTCACCTGGTCCCAGCAATTCAACTGACTGGAATTTATCTGCTGGATATACGTGCAAAAGTTCATGAAGATATGTGTGCAAGGATGTTCGTAAGATGTAGCAGAGGTAAAGAACACAAGATTATGTGATCCTAATTTTGAATGTGTTTGTGCACACGCACGCACGTGTATGTGTAAATTAGAGGGATTCATTATAGAATAATTATCAGGTTTAGTTTTCTCTAAGGGATTAAGAGATGATTTTTTATATTCCTCTGTCATTTGATGAATTTCTTCTAAGTACCAGGTGATACCTTTATAATCAGAAAAGACAATTAAACACTGCTTTTAAAAAATACGCATTTCTAGCAGTTGGAGGGAACCTGGCTCTACGTTCCACCCATTCACCCTCCTCGACCCCTCTCAGGGGTTCCGCTAAGAACAGTTAAGGAATGCATGCTTTCCAGGCCTTTCCTCCTCTTCCTCCTCTGGCCTGTCACTTGCAACATGCTATTCTTTCCCGAGTGGGTCATCAGTGAACTGTGAAGTGACCCAAGATGACCTCTTCGTACTTCCCAGAGGCCTGTGCATTCCTAGCAGATCTAGGTGCCTCTGAGAGCCAAGGAGGAGTCAGGAAGCGCTGTACAGCATTCCCTCAGACGACAGCAGTGCCAAGTTAGACCCCAGGGTGAGGAACAGCAGAAACAGAACCAGCGATTTCAAGCAGCAGTCCACCTCTGTGAATCCAGCGCTCCCCTCTGATTCCCCTTGCTCCAAAGCATGTTCATTTAACTTCCATGTGGAAAATTCTGAACTTGTTCTGAATTATAACACTGAGTAATTTAACTCTTCTCTTTCATGGTTTTAGGTTGCTGAAGCTCACGTGCCTAATTTCATTTTTGATGAATTCAGAACAGTCCTGTAAACTTTTTTGGCTTCTGCTTCTTCAGTGAAAGGATTGTTCTTAAATCTTCCCATTACTAAAATGAATTTAGAAGCGAAGAAACTCAGCTGCTCATAGAACTGCCTTTTTTCCCTTAATTGTGGGAAACATCTGATAATCTGAGTAAGATGTATCTCACGGCACTAGTTGATATAAATATTGTTTAAATCATGGTATTATATGCAATTTGTATCATGGAGAAGCAGACAGTTTTGTACTGCCTCTTATAAATGCTGAATGTCATTGTTACGTATAAATCCATTTAGTTTTGTTCTAAAGAACTATTTGTGCAACTCTGGATTTTCAGTAAAATAGTATTGCCAGTACCCAAAGTTCTCTTTCTGCCTGTGATTACAAAGTTGTATATTCATCCTGTAAAAAAAAAAAAAACCTTTTCTGGAAGGTAAAAGATGTGTCAGGAAGGTCCCTTGGATACACCGACAGGCCGGCAGGTGCGTGGTGAGAGCTGGACCGGTAGCAAACACAGAGACCACACAATCAGTGGACCACGTACTGTGGAAATTTCTTGGTGTCTGAGGCTCACTGTCCTCTTCCAATCACAGAGACCCTGGGGGGTTCTCAGCATTCCTTCTGTAGGTCTCCCCAACTTCAGCTGCTCCTTCCGTCCTTCCCTCTCTTCCTCAGCAACCTAAGCCCCACCCCAGCGGTCCGGCCTACTGGAGGCCAAGCACAGCATTTTAAAAGCGAATTGTTGCCCTGCACATAAGGAGTTTGGAATTGTCGCCCACTAGGAGGCTGGTATGGTGCATGAGAACTTGGCCAGTCAGTCCATGGCCATCCTACAGCCACATCTCAAAAATACCGTGCTGTTTTCCATTTGTAATCAGTAACTGCATGAAGTGAGATCTTTGGTTCTCTGTGAAAATGGCCCCCAAGGAAAGCCAGCTGCTAAAAAGGCCAGATCTAAGAAAGTGAGATTTTAGCCACTTAAAAAAGTATGGGATAACCAGAGGGGACTTTCACAGAACCGAGCAAATGGGTCCACCATATGCTGCTAAAATGAGGCAAATGATGTACGTGACTGACGCCACGAGGGATTTGGCTAGTGACCAATCAATCTTTAACGGAGATAACTGACAAGGTGAAAAAGAGAAATTTTTGTTATAGAAGCTTTTTAAGTTCTTTCAGCCCTTATCATTATAATCTGAAGTAGTTACGTAACATTCCAAGGTATGTGTTACTGCTCTTTCAGGGGGAGCGACTTTAGTGATATTCGGAGATTTGCTGAAATTTTATGATAACTTTCTGATGTCCAGTCTCTTCGAATATACTAAAACTCAGTGAATTCTGATTTCTAAACGTTATGCCGGATATTACGAGTACTTATTTGTTCATCCACTGCTTCTGTAAGTAATCCTAGCCTGGCTACATCATGTTATATAATGGAACTTACAAAGCCCTGATTGCGTTCCTGTATGAACCCGGTGTTTCCGAAGAACCCAGAGGAGAACCTTAAAGTTGCCTCATAGGCTACATGAGGAAAATAAAGTCCAGAGATTTTAAGGCAACTTCCTCAACATCAGTTATTTCACAGAACAGGCTTCCCTCTGCATTTTCCATCCCGCTTTGGTTTTCCTTCCCATGATCACGAGGCCACGACAGAGACAAAAAGACATTACAGTTCATTCTTCGCTTTATTTGCATGTCCCACAATGACTCCTCCCAGATACTGAATTCAAAAGAAAAACCGCAGTTCCTCAGTGTTAGCACTAATTTAAGATAACAATCATTTCTTTTAAATGTCTATTTTACCCTTCATTTTAAATTGCAAAGTATGTATTTACATGTTTATATACAAATAACTTCAAAAACGAATTAACCCCAATCTTGGTCCAAGAGTTTCCACTTTAGAAGTGGGATAGTTCTATGCTATGTACATCCTCTTCCAAAGTCTCTTAGGACTTGGTGAGTTCCAAATATTTGTTCACAAATGGTTCCCCTGTAAGTTTAATGGACCAGGTACTTAATTTCCGAGTAAATCAGAGGAAATATTATAGAACATGCTTTGTACAATACAGCACCACTACTGAAAATGGCTCGGGGTTTTGTAATCCAAGGTTCCGATTTAAAGCAGAAATACATGGCATAGATCGCCACAGCAAAGAAGTGTCCGATTAAAATGAGAGGGTTAGGAGACAGGCTGTAATAGAAAAAAAATGCATGTATTAGTAAGACCCAGCAATTAAAATTTACTCCTAGAAAGGTTCTAATTATGTATCTTCTACAAATCTAAACACATTCTGCATTCTAGAGGACTCTGGAATTCTGCATTCTAGAGGACTCTTGTGTTGCCTGTGCTCTGATAACAGGGACAAATAAATGTTCTTACAAGAAACTCCTTAGAATATACCTGTCTGTCAGAGAAGCCAGGAACTCTTAGTCTGCTTGACATAAACTGTATGTGTGGAGCTGTTTTCTTTCACTGTTCTTGAGATCTCCACCTGAAGTACCTGGATGGCCTGACCTGTGGGAGTCTTAGATTTTTCATAAGTAACAATATTGACACTCAGATTACAGAGAATGAGAACAGACTTAAAGAATTTTACTGTGCAGACTTTTCAAGAATAATTCTACATATGTCCGCACTGTCAAAACATTAGTGAGTTTCACAAGTTCCCGCACCTTAATCAAAGTAAATTTTAAATACAAATTCCTCTATTATCCAAGGCTCCCACCGATCAGATTATGTGGTTAAACCCACCGGCAAAAAACAAGCTTCTATTTTAATCAGAGCTTTAGCCTCACCTACCACCAGCTTCTGTTCAACACTGTTTTCCCACAAGTAAAACACAGGGCTAAATGTTGCTTTTTTTCATTTCTCTGAGCTACTTTCTGATTGGGATTCTAATGGATAGTAAAGTGACAAAATGTAGAAGGAAGAAAGACTTGCAGTAATTCATAAACTGAGCACTCCAAAGAAAATCTGAAAGATCCGGTTCATTTGTGTCATCAGAACAACTTACACAGAAAGCAGCCCAACAGGACCAGTAACACATTCTCCACCAAGTTTGAAATAAAGAAAACAGGCTTTTCTTAGTTGATGTAGGGAATCTAAAATAAAATTTGGAAGTTAAAGTTGTTTAAAAAGTTGTTTAAAAGTTATTTCCTTGACTGTGTTGTAAATTCATTAAGTGTTGCAAATACTCTGTAAACTTTTTGTCAAAAAACACAATCCTAGAAACCAAATTCCCAGTCTTTAAGATACCCAACCTGTATCTCCGAGCAGTAAACTATCAAGTGAAAGGACAGCTGTGAATAGTAAACATTAACAATGCCTTAGATCTGGATAGTGTTTCATGCTTTTCAAAGTGACTCATTAAACTCTCACAACATAGTATTATCAACCAACAATTTTTTTATTTGGAATAAATGTTCCTTTAAGGTATACCTAGATTTTTTCTTTAGAACAGATTTTAAAAAGATGTAATAGGGTAAAATTGAGCAAATAAAACTTTCTCTAATCTTTCATAACTTTTTTAAAGTTGTTTGTTGACAGATTCAAATTCATAATGTAAGAAAATCAAGAGTTTAGGAAAGCTTAAAAAGCAGCACTTTGAAAAACTCAAAACTTAGAGGCTACAGAAGGTATTTGTACTGTATTATCTTTTGTACTCAAGTCACCAAATCATAGATCGCTGGGACTCTGGCCAGTTCACAGAAGTAGCTTTGTTGTAAATATCTGAAGTAATAAGACTGGAATTATATTTATTCCTGAAAATCTAATCATCCAGTTTCGTTAACCTACCATTAACTAATCTGTACACCTGGACTTGGGAGGTGGCACGGTCACCTCTACCTCCATTTCTAATACTGCTTCTGCTAAGTCATGTTTTCCTTAATACACAGACTGACCATCGCCACTTTACAATATGGAAACAAAAACAAAAGCGGACTATTTCAAGTGAGTAAAAGGTAGATGCATTTGCTACTTGTGCATTGTAATAGGAGACAAAACCTAAATTTATTATGAAGCTCATATTCATTTTATAAAATGTTACTTTGAACAGAAATTGAAAACTAGTGTTCAGGAAGAAAAGATTAACAACTGTATTACATTTTAACTCATGTCCAGAAAGATCCTCCATCACAACTTATGCATTTATGGATATGCTGACCTGATCTGGACCAGAAGAATTAATAAAGATACATTATTGAAGTAGTGCTGGGAAGACTATCTTAAGCCTTCCACATAAAGTGGTGGATACATGATGATTAGAGGCGAAAAATCTTGCTCAAGGATGGGGTTACAAAGGGCCACCACTTGGGGAGTCAGCAGACTTGGAAAACATGGCTATTTCTGCCTAATAACTAACTTGTTTACAGTTAAGCTCCTTTCCTGCACTAAAAATCTTCAGTTCAGTAATTTTCATTAAAAATATCTATACTTACCATCTGTGGCAGAAAATAATTCATAAAGAGCCTGAGCAAGGATATTCACAACAAAGGAGTGAGATGTGTTTCTCACCCAATAGAATGATTTTTTGGCCTAAAAAAGAAAAAGATCACTTACTACATGGTAAGGGTAGGGGAAGCACAAATTAATGTTTATAATCCCCTCAAACTGATGTTTATCCTGAGGATCATCTATAAGTAAGTATACCTTATATTTATCATTTACATATATACACAAAACATCTCCAGAGGAATAGGATTTCTAAAACTCTAAAGCAAAATACACAATCTCTATGAGCAAAGTGGTCCGTGTAATCCAATGTGACATAATATTCAAACATAGAAATTTAGAGATTCTGTGAGATTCGTGGGTTGCACAGGCTCATGAGTTCTTTATGCCTGAACAAGACTGCCTAAGAACCAGGACTTAGAATCAAGTTCCTAGGTACACATCTCCCCAATAAGGCCCCATTCCTCTTAGGCCCAGAAAGAACTCTACTGAGACATTTTTGTCAAAGAATAATTTAACATCTTACCTGGAAAACAGCTGCATCGTCATAAAGGTCAGGGATACCCTTTAGCAATTTTCTCCATAGTTTTAGATCTTTAAAAACAACAGTCATTCCTCCTCCAGTAAGAGGATGCCTCATATTATATGCATCTCCCAAAAGAAGAACACCTGTAAATGAGAGAATTTAGATTATGACATCATCCTGGATGCATCCCAGAAAACAAAAACAAAAACAAAAACAAATTCTCTGTTAATTAATAAACATTATGAATGTGAACCAGAAAATGAGAATGTGAAAATACAAGGGAACAAATCATGACTAAAATCTGTTGAGACAAAAATTCAATTAATATTTATCGGGTACCTAATAGGTACTGGATACTGGGGATACAGTGAGAACAAGAACATGGTCCCTGACCTCATGAAAGTCACATGGGAATCTAAGATTAAGTCAAACAGTGCCAAAATATTATTAAGATCTCTTTCATGAAAAAAAAAATTATAAAAAGCAAGTCTCTTTCAAGGGAAAAAATTAAGAGGTCTGACATTTCACAACCATATTTTCTTCCAGCACACTAGAGAGAAATGTCTGTACGGTTCTAAGGGAAAGAAAGTAGGCCCTAGGAGGATGATACCCAGCCACGTTGTAGTTTGAATTAAAAAGCAATTATAAGCAGATACTCCAAACCTATCTGAAGTTAATTTAGAGGAATAAGCCTTGGCTGAATCTCTGAAAATAAGCCCCTTGATACAAAACTGCAGAAGCATGAGTGCCTGGGTGGCTCAGATGGTTCAGCATCTGCCTTCAGCTCAGGTCATGATCCCAGGGTCCTGGGATTGAGTCCCGCATCGGGCTCTCTGCTCAGAGGGGAACCTGCTTCTGCCTCTCCCTCTGCTGCTCCCCTTGCTTGTGTTCTCTCGCTCTCTCTGTCAAATAAATAAATAAAATCTTAAAAAAAAAAAAAAAACCTGCAGAAGCAGGAATGCAGCCCTCTAGGCGCACCTCCTGAGCTGCCTAAGATTCCCTGGCCACGGTCAGCCTGGTGAATGACCGAATGTTCACAGTGACATTTCGACAAAGCACTTATTTAATTTAATCCAAGAGAGAAATAGACAACCATAATAATAACATTAATGGGAAAAAATTATAGATAGTTCTTTTCTGCACTCTCACAATATGCTACATTTATAACTAATCATAAAATACATATAGAAAACATTAACTTATAAAAAGGAAAACTTCTAAATATTAATTCAAATTTATGTATGACTCTAATATCTCCACTAAAAAACCACAAACTACAAACAGCTTTTATTCCTCCTTCTCCCCGGGACATTTCTAATTCCACCAATTATTGCTGGCATGTTGTTTATATCAATTTGGCATTAGCTTCTTCATTCTGCTTTGTATTCATTTATTTATATGATTAGTAGCTTATTTTATCTGTTTTTCCATAGCAAATTCAATCTGTTTATGTTCAGGAACCAGAGTATATCCACAGCTCCCATCGGGACCTCCCTTTGGAGCTCTACACTCACATCTTCAATGGTATTCCACACATCTCCACTCAAATGCCTTACCGGCACTTCATACCCAATATGTCCGAAAGTGAACTCATCGCTTCTTCCCACATTTCCTTAAACTTACATTCTTTTTCCCATATTTCCAATATCAGCAAATAGCTGCCAAAATTACCTAAACCTGAAACCTGGAATCCATCAAGAGGCCTCATTCTCCCTTACTACAATAGCCAATGAGTCACCACATTGCATGCATTCTACATCCTAGAGAGTACACGATTCCATTCCCTACCTTCCATTTCTATAGCCACAACCCTATTTTGAACCTTTTATAACCATTCGCATGGAACGATTACATAGCCTTACTATAAGCTTTAGCCTGACCTGTCCTCCAAAGCATGCTGCACAACATATCAGAGTAGTAGCTCTAAAATAAAAATCTAATCATGCCACTATCTTATTTAAAACTTTTCAGTGAACTATTAGAAACAAATAAATGAGTTCAGCAAGGTTTCAAGATACAAGATAAATATGCAAAAATCAATTGTGTTTATATACACTAGCAATGAAGAATCTTAAAATGAAATTAAGAAAACAAGTCTATTTATAATAGCATGAAAAGGAATAAAATACTTGGAAATAAGTTTAACAAAAGAAATGTAAAACACTCTGAAACTACAAAATACTGTTGAAAGAAAAAACTCACTACATTTACAGTCAAATTAATTTTGAAAAGAGTGCAAGACACTTCAGTGGGGAAAGAACTGTCTTTTCGGCAAATGGTACTGGGACAACTGGATATCCACATACAAATGAAGTTGAACCCCTTCCTCACACCATACGCAAAATTTAACTCAAAATAGGTCAAATACCTAAATGTAGTAGCTAAAACTATAAAACTCTTAGAAGGAAATATAGGAGTAAATCTTCGTGACTCTGGAATGGGCAAAGACTTTTTAGATATGGCATCAAAAACACAATTGACAAAAGAAAAAAAGATAAACTGGACTTCATGAAAATTAAAAACTTCAACGGACACAATCACCATGGAATGAGAAAAGTTTTTGCAGATCATTTATCTGATAAGGGATTTATATCTGGAATATATAAAGAACTCTTAGAACTCAACAATAAAAGTTTTTTTTATTTCACCAATTAAAAAATGTGCAATCTGAATGGACATTTCTCCAAAGAAGAAATACAAATGTCCAATACACACATGAAAAGATTTTCAGCATCATTATCCATTAGAGAAACACAAATCAAAACCACAATGAGGTACCACTTGACACCTATGGGAATGGATATTGCCCAAAAGACAGATAATAACAAATGCTGGTGAGGATGTGGAGAAATTGGAACCCTCTTACATTGTTAATGAGAATATAGAAGGAGGAAGCCCCTTTGGAAAACAGTTTGGCAGTTCCTCAAAGAATTAAACAGAGTTACCATACCCAAGAAAAGTGAAAATTAAGTCCACGCAACAACTCATACGCATATGTTCACAGCAGCATTGTTCATAATCGCCAAAAGTGGAAACAAACCAAATGTCTATCAACTGAAGAATGGAGAGTTAAAATGTAGTATATCCACACACACAATACTATTTGGCCACAAAAACAAATGAAGGACATGCTACAACATGGATGAACCTCAAAGAAGCCAGTTACAAAGGATCCACTGACAGTATTTATAGGAAATGTCCAGAATAGGCAAATCTATAGAGACAAAAAGCAGATTAGTGGATACCTGAGGCTGGGAGTGGGAGAAAACGAGCAGTGACCGCTGATGGGTATAGCATTTCTTTTTGGGGTGATAAAAAGGTTCTAAAATTGACTGTGGTGATAGTTGTACATATCCATGAATATACTAAAAACTAACGATCTGTATAAACTTTAATGGGTGAACTATATGATTTGTGAATTACATCTCAATAAAGCTATTAAAAAAAACCAAACTTTTCAATGACTTTCCACTGTCTGTAGGATTAAAACTAAACTTTAAATAAATACCTCACCTATCCACCCCTCGGACACCTATCGTGTGCCCCAGCCATAGGAAACTACTGGACTTCACTGAAAATGCCATCATTTCTCAGCCCTCGTGGCCTTTGCAGATATTGTTCCATCTACTTAGAAGTCCCTCTTTCGCTGTCCACCTAATGAACTCCCACCAATCCTTCATGCCCCAACTCCAGTTTTATTTCCTGAGACACATCTTCCCCAATCACCCTTCCCAGTTCACAAGCTCCCCCCACCCTGTGCACCCCTTCATAGTGAACCTTGTGGTACCATGAGTGGGCTCTGACTACAGCATTTATCAACAGTGTTCTGAAATTACCAGTTTATACCCTTCACTAGAAAATTGCCTTCTCTAGATTTAGGACTATACTTAACTGCTGTAGGCCCAATAACTAGTATAACAACATTTACACTCATTATGAAATAATCAAGACATCATAAAACTACTTTTGGTGTTAGTAAAGCTTTCAAACACAGTAACCAATTCTCTGTTCCACATAGGATTCCCAGTAGCATAAATTCCATCCCATATTACACTTGGAACATTAAATTTGAGTATTTAGAATACCCTTTATAAAATCGCTCCAATAAAATAATACCTCGTTTGTTTACTGGTGAAGAAGGAAGAAAGCTTGCTGGCATAGATCTCAAACGAGAATTCTGAGATGCTTCCAGGAAAGGTTCTTTGAGGTGATCTGCAATAAATCCCATCCCACCAAATAAATGGTTTATAAAATTTCAATTTCCAATTATCACATGTTCTTATCAAGTCTAAACAAATACCTTCTATGTTACATACAATATGTGCTATATATGTTATATACACCTTGTGATAAATCAAGAACTAATTATTTTATTAATACAATTGTTCATTAAGAACCTAGTTATTCAAGCTAAGAAATGACTAAAGATTCTAAGAGAAATTTAATGTAAATAGATACACATAAAGCTGAATGAACAAAAAAGCTAAGAAGAAGAGTGAAGCAAATTCAGAGGAGATGAGACAGGGAGAAAAACCAACCACCTTCCTCCCAAATGTTAACTGCCAAGTATCATATTTAACATTTAATTTACCATCACTGTCATATTCTGGGAATTACAGATGAAATATACTAGCAACCCACAAACAGCAGGAGGGTATGTACGGCAGAAAAAGGGTAAGTTGCAGAGAGCTCTACTTTTCTGAGCTTCAGTTTCTTCATCTATAACATGAAATGCTTGAAGGAGCTCATCTCTGAGACACTCCCCAGTTTAAAGTTTTGTGCTCCTATTTGTATAGAAAATGAACTGTCTTTTCATACAGTTCCCATTGTAATCTGGGAATTACAGGAGCAAAATGCCTAAGCTGAAATTGTTCCATTCCTACAAGGAGAATTTCAATAACCTAACGACTATTAATATAAACCTACAAATGGTCTCCCACCATGATCACCAGGCAGTCTGGATTGGAAAAGGCAATCTACAATAAAAGAAAAAAATGCTAAAAATATCACACTATTGACTATCTTTTTCTTAAATGTGAATAATTCATTTTTCCTCTGAAAGCTTCAAAAATGGCTTCACTAAGTGCAAATGTATTGAAATGTTGAAAATGTCATTATTAAAAAGCTAAGTAAGGGGCACCTGGGTGGCACAGTCAGTTGAGCATCCAACTCTTGGTTTTGGCTCAGGTTGTATCTTAGGGTCGTGAGGTGGAGGTGGGCTCCATGCTCAGCAGAGTCTGCTTAAGACTCTCTCTCCCTCTCCTCTGCCCTCCCCCACCTTACTCGCACACTTTCTCTCAATCTCTCTCTAAATAAATCTTAAAAAAAAAATCTATGTTAGTCCATGCATACCCTCCTATCTGTTAATATTCTGTTATTAAACAGAGTGCTTTCACTTAGATTAAAAAATAACTTGAAAAAGAAACAATTTTTAAACAAAACATACCCCTATCAAAGACAGTTTCCTATTACTATAGTATCATCATAATTGGCAAGCAGGGTTTCCCTCCCGTTTTATCAATATTCTTAAATTTTAATTAATATCTTAAATTTTTACTTTTACTTCCATCTTCCCATTCTCAAGAAAAAAATGCCAGAAAGCAATTTTTTAGGAATGTTTTACAAATATGTCTGAAATTTCATGAAGCCTTTCTGTACTCAACTCCAAACTAAAAAAGATCTTGAAGATCGCTTACCGCTCTCATGTTCTGAGGATGGGATGTATGAGCCAGACATGCCTGGCCTCAACCTTGGCCCCACCACTTACTGATAGTTTATCCTTGGGAGAGCTTACTGACTCCTAGTTCCCTCATCAATAAAATGGGGATAATGATAATGCCCTATCTCAGAGGGTGACTGTGTAGATAAATGAAATCAAGTTTGTAAAGCACCTTATAATAGATATTCAATAAATGGTAGCTACCATTTACAAAAGTCAAGCGCTAAAGTAAGGAAGTAGGAGAGATAGTTTAAGAATTCAGAGACCTTACAGTGCTAACCAGACTACCTAAAAAAGTAGCATTTTCCCCAATACTAATAATTATTCTGAAAACAATGATTTAATTATTAATATGAAAGAATATATTTAAACTATTTTATTTTAATTTGGAGATTTTTATACGTGCTGGTTAAACAACTCAGCTCCAGTGTATCTGACTGGGTGCATTTTTTACCTGCCAAGCTTATCTCTGGCCTAGTTTAGACCCAGCTTTAGTGAGAACTGGAGATGGACAGCCTTTTGTGATATTTACTTTCAGACTACAGATTACAATGTGAATGAAATCCTATTTCTTACCAGGTAATTGTGGGTAAATTTTTTCAGCCATGTATTCTCTTAAGTTTCTGGGCATTTCTCCTCGAATGTCAACAAGTACTCGAGTTTCATCAGATGAAATCTGGTAGATGAGAACTGGACTCGGATTAGCCAAAATAAGTTCAGCATGATTTGCTTTAAACTGTGGTGCATTCTAGAAAAAACAAAAGCAAAACGTTTTAATAATTTTCCAATTCCAAAAAAAATAATAATAATAATAATTTTCAAATTCCAACTTGCTTTTATTTTTCTACAATTACATTCCTATAGTACCTTCATAAGAAAGCCAACAAAATGAGATGAAACAGAAACTTTATTGGAGATCAGGTTTTTCCTGAACTTGGAAAAAAGTCCATCTGCAACAACGGTCAATGGAGCGTGGAGTTCCTACAACAAAGATAAACAATGCTCAGCTAAATGGTTAGAAATACACAGTAAAAGGACCATTCTCTTAAAATGTGCTACATATTTTATTGGACAATGTTATAAAGGGTAATGAAGATAATGCTAAAAAAGAAGCTGTTTCTGGGTTTAAGTTAATGAATGACCAATCTCTAGAGATACTTCCTCTTGGGAGGAGGCCTGCCTTCCGAGCGCTACCATCCAAACCATCTGGGATTAAAGCTATGCTTTGATGAACAACAGAAGAAACAACTACAAAGCGAGTGTGGACCACAGAATACTGAATCTCATCACAAAGTTCAAGGACAACTTCACTGTTTATTCTAGAATTTTCTAACTTCATGTAGGGCTTTCAATCAGTGGCTAGAGCTTAGAAGAATTTTTGTATGCATGGTCCCCATGTTATTGTAGGTCCCCATGTTATGTTGCAATCACCCCCATTAGAGTACAGTTTCTAGGTGGTGACCCTAGGGATCAGCCCAGAAACGCCAACAGATTAGCCTTTCACTTTCTCTTCTTTTACTAAACCAACATGAGCAGGTACTGGCAACTGTTTTACTCTGCTATTTCTGCAGAGATTCTCTCTTTTCCCTTTCAGATTAAAACAATTGTTTGTTTATCCTAATCATTTCTTTTACGTTGAATCCTTCTTTTTTCCACCTTCCAGGTCCCCTCTGCTTCTCTGCGCATGTATATTTCAGTTTAATACTGCTGATCGAGTGGCACGTGCCTACAAAGCTGTTTGTATGGAGTTCTGCGATGCTCTAAGGAGCAGTGCGCTGCCATCTGAAATCCACCCTGCTGCAGAGGGTGTAGAGAGAACTTGGTCTGTTAGAGGAGTGAATTGGTGGGCCTACTTTTCAAAGGAGTAGGAGAAAAAGGAGGAAAAACATGTCTTAGGAAGAGCTAACACTTGCTATCTCTCACCTTGATGTCCCCAGTTTCTTTATCCCTGTACTGAACTCCTATCACAGCATCATCTTCTTCTAGTAACTGTAGCACGATGCCTTCAATAAACTTTGTACTGAAAGATAAACAGAAAGAAATTATACAGTAGCACACTTGAACAATTTAAATAAGGAATGACAAATTCCTTATTCTTTATCTCCAGGGTGCACACATGTACATAGGAAAGATCTGGAATGACAAAATGCAAAAACTTTAATGGACTTTAGAAGTAAGTGTAGTTTTTATTTTCTAATTTCTTGAAGTTGAATACATATATACTGATGTAATGATTTTTAAAAGTAACATGAGATTTTTACCTCGATTCATTAAAAAAATGCATGCAGAGAAACTTTACACACCACACAAATTCATACACAAATGGGAAAATATTGAATTGGGAGTTTATCCACCAAATTATTCAGAGTAGTTACTTCTAGTCAGAAGAACCATGGATAAGTTTTACAATCTTTATATTCGTGTGCATTTTCCCATGTTTCCACAATGAATATATTCTACTTCCACAGATAATCAAACTCTCAGTCCTAAGGGTAAGCCCGCTCACTTCTTCACTTGCTTTCTCAATACTTCCCCCCTTGTTAATGAGATGAGGGTTCTCTTGTGTAAAACTTCCACAATTATAGTGCCTAAGGGTAGGGGCAAATAGAAGTTAATAATTAAGAGAAGAGCCAGTTCTGTCCACTAGGGTTTTCCCTTGAAGTCTCTGTTTGGACTTTTAACAGAAAATACCATAAGCACAAACCCCAACCCCCAAATCGGCAGGCGAGGACCTAAACCTCAGTTACAACTGTATCTTCCAAATTCCAACAACATAAAAAGACCACGCAATGTATTCAGTCAAAGAAAAAATCGCAATAGTTCTGACATTCAAATGGAAATTCTCTACATGATATTATCAACAAAGGCACGGAAGATCTAACATTCTTGTAACTTACAGTTTACTTTAGAATACCTATGTACCCAAACACTTATGACAATTTATGAAATAGTATTTATGCAAAGGCCAAGTTTAATGTGTTTCTTTAACACTCTATATCTGAGTAGTCTTACTTAGGCTCTGCCATAGCTGCTTTCCGGAGACCCATAATGAATCTTCCATGATGGAAACTTCTTCCACTCCGCACCTGATTGTTTTCTGACAGAGGGTAAGGAACTTGTACCTCTAATTTGCTTTCCTGATCATGAATTATGTAGCCATCTACCGCCTGGGCATCAATACCTTCCACTGCATCTGCAAAACAATTCAGGGCAAAAAAATCAATTTTGTTAACATGTCCAGAGTTCTATGAGGCACCAAGGATAAGGAGGCATTGAAAATGAGTTTCTGGGGGCGCCTGGGTGGCTCAGTGGGTTAAAGCCTCTGCCTTCGGCTCAGGTCATGATCTCAGGGTCCTGGGATCGAGCCCCACATCAGGCTCTCTGCTCAGCGGGGAGCCTGCTTCCCCCTCTCCCTCTGCCTCCCTCTGCCTGCCTCTCTGCCTACTTGTGATCTCTTTCTCTCTGTCGAATAAATAAATAAAAATCTTTAAAAAAAAAAAAATGAGTTTCTGTCTTTATAATGCAATGAAACCATTTAAACAACTGGACACTAAAAAAATAATAATAAATAAATAAATAAATAAGTAAACAACTGGACATTAATATAACTATTTCAGAAATCTTAATGGCCTGGAAGACAACCGTCTTAGGAAATCTGTAATACCACAAAAGATTAATATTTATATATAAAATGTATTCATTAAATTCCATAGGAAAAATATTAAGACCCTAGTAACAACAGGTGAAAAGTTTATGGGTATTCACATGAAGTAAGATGGAAATATTGAACACAGCAGAGAAATGCTCAAAACCTGATTTAAAAAAAAATCAATGAAATAAATTAAAACAGTAAGATACCAAATCTATCAAAATTGCTGGTAAGATTATAATAAAACTGATAAATTTATCGGTCATACTATAAATTAAAAATATTTTAGAAAGTAACTATAGCACTAATTATCAAGAACCAAGAAGTTACCATCCTTTGATGTAATAATCTTAAGTCTTGTAAGTTCATCTATTGTTCATCCTAAAGATACGATTTTTAATTTTTAATAATCTTTAAAGTTATATGCAAGAGTAAGTTCACTACAGTGTTATCTCTAATACAGAATGACTGAAAACAACCTAAATATTCATCTATGTTAGAAAGATAGAGTACTTATGAAATATCAATTGAGAATATACCATTCATAGACCTAAAATCATAATGGTTAGTATAATAAGATGAAGTACATTAGACAATGAAAGGAATAGATGAAAGAAAATCTTCAGAAGCAATTCTATCACACATCTAGGGTAAGATCAAAATAAGTTAGTTTTCTGATATTCTTTTCAATTGCACTTAAAGTCCAGGCTGACACAAGCTGGATGAATACTGTTACACATCTGACCCAGAATCAAAACTAATTAGTTTTTCAGTATGGTTCTTAAATTATTACAGTTAAAATTCAGTCAGAGATTCAGGACACAGATATCCTAAAAGGTGCTGGTTGGCAGTGTGTTCAATTTGGATCTCGGCAAACTGCCAGTCGTTTCTGACCTAAATATTTGAAACCCATCTGGTATTTCTACACTGCTTTGTCTGGCTACTGAGACAGTTTTGTTTTTCTTAACCCATAACTGTATTACAGAAGTACATAAAATGTTTAAAGATTTTATTCATTTATTTGAGAGAGAGAGTGAAAGAGAGAGAGAGCACGATGGGGGAAGGGAGGGAGAAGCAGACTCCCCACTGAGCAGGAAGTCTGACATGGGACTCGATCAAGGGACTCAAGAATCATGACCTGAGCCAAAAGCAGTTGCCCAACCGACTGAGCCACCCAGGCGCCCTAGTACTTGAAATGTTTAAACTGGCCAATTTTAGAACACACCAGAAAATGTAAAAAGTATAGTAGCACAGCAAAACTTTTCCTTGGATAAACTAACTTAAGATAAGGTAAATAAGGTCTAATTTAAGATTTCTTAACATCTCTCTGTCTCTATCTCAACTTTATTGATAAAATCAAACATAGCAGACTTTGAACACTTACTTTCTTAAGCAGGCAAGAAGACAGTACCCTACACTTCAATGAAATTCATGCTTCATAAATACTAGACGTGAATAACTTTGAAGCCAGTGACACAATTTAGAGCTATCACCATCTATTAATCATAAAGCTCCACACTTAAGATACTAGACTACTGGTCAACATATCAGATAAAATGATATGGAAAACATTCTTCCACATCAAAAAATGCAGAATTGCCTGCTATAAAAAGGCAAATTAAAAAACAAAACTAACAACAAAAAAACAAGAAACAAAAAACCACCTATGCTAAAAACGGAAAGCAACTTCAAAGTCAAACCTGTGAGCAAGTTTCAAAGGCAACTCTGAAGCATAAGGGCATCAGCACCACAAGCCTAAATGACTGGGGTTTTAAGGGCCACTCCTGAATAGGAGGTAGGGGCCCCCATGGACAGGGACAATGAAACTTAGCACCATTCGTAAATTTCTTGTCAATAAAAATAGAAACCACAAAAACTCGATTCAATGCCCTGAGATACGGCATGGAAGTAAGCCATTCACCAGAGGCTATGGGTAAAGTCATCCATAAAAAATCCAAACACACCTTTGTGCCATGACCTGGTATAAAGTCTGAACCTCAAACTGTATACGGTGCAAAATAAAATAGGTATCATTTATGAAAGCCCAGATACAAACCAGAGTCAAGGGATAAATATAACAAAAGACACAGGAGATTTATGAAACTTTATTTAAATGCATTAAAGACCTAACTGAATGGAGAGTATACCACATTCATGGACAGGAAGTCCAATTATTCCAAAACTGAGGTATAGATTCAGGGCTATTTCAGTCATAATCTTGACAGTTGTTTTTTAAATCTAATTCTAAATTTTATCTAGAAAACAAAAACACCAAGAAAAGCCAAAATAATCTCAAAGAAAACAAGATGGGAAGGAGGTTCCCCACTAGATATTAAGACTTAATATAAAAATATAGCATTTAAATTATAATGTATTAATTTTAAGAATTCTAGATATTAAGCTTAAGTCATAGGGCAATCAATTATTAAAAACCCATATTCAGGGGGCACCTGGGTGGCTCAGTCGGTTAAGCGTCCAACTCTTGATTTTGGCTCAGGTATGATCTCAGGGTCCTGAGATCGAATCCCACATTAAGTTCCATGCTCAATGTGGAGTCTACTTGGAATTCTCTCCCTTCCTTTCCCTCTACCCCTCCCCCTGCTCCTGCTCTAAATAAATAAATAAATAAATAAATAAAATATTTTTAAAAAATTAAAAACAAATAAAAACTCATGCTCAGGAGGGATAAGTCCATATTATATTAAAAATCCATACTCCAGGGATGCCTGGGTGGCTCAGTCAGTTAAGCATCTGCCTTCAGCTCAGATCATGCTCCCAGGCTCCTTGCTCAGCAGCCTACTTCTCCCTCTGCCTGCTCCTCCCTCTGCTTGTGCTCTCTCTCTCTCTGACAAATAAATAAAATCTTTAAAAAAAAATCCATATTCCAAAAAGTAATATTCCAAGTGTTCCTATTATCCACAGCTCATCATACCTGAGGGGAAATTAACAGTATAATAAATGTTAATAAGGACTCTTATTTTTGATATTAAAGTTATTCATGGTATGTGGACTGGCTAAAATACTTTAGAGGCGCTCCTTACTCTTGCATAAACTACATATAAAAATCCACTAAGGCTTGTTACCACAACCTCGGCGATGTCCCCTGAAGTTAGATCTCTAAATGATTCTATGTACAGTTAGTTGGGAGAGCATTTCTGGTTGCCAGACGTTCAACTATAAAAGTAACAAAGTCCTGTCTCAGGATATTGCCACATCCTCAAGTGAACCTCTCATGTAAAGTGGAAATTAAGAAACCTAAAAGG
This sequence comes from Potos flavus, assembly GCA_028534135.1. Taxonomy (NCBI): domain Eukaryota; kingdom Metazoa; phylum Chordata; class Mammalia; order Carnivora; family Procyonidae; genus Potos; species Potos flavus. Next base: position 10,249,074 of record CM052900.1, read on the forward strand.
ACAGAGATGGAACGTCCTTTCTTCATAAAGCACTCTCTAAACTTGGGTCCTAGACCCTGCGGGCTTTTGCTTTTCCTTCGCACTTCCTCAGTCCCATCTTTTTGACTCCCATTCACCCCACTGATCTCTCTGCATCAGAGCCCCCGAGGGTTCAGTCCTGGACCTCTCCTGGTAACGTCTTCTAGTCTTATTTAAATACCATGACTCCTCTCTTCCTCTCATACCTAACACCTGATCCATCAGCAAGACCTACTGACTCTTCCTTCAAAAGGCGTTTCCAGATTGTGACCACTTCCCACCTCTATGAACCTGTTGTGGGCAGCCACAGGCTAGCTGTTAAAGAGACCTGCCGAGCCCGGACTCGTGACCCCTGCCCGAATGGGCGGAAAGCGGTCACTAGAGAATGGGCTTGTGCCCTGACTCGTGACCCCTGCCTAATTGGGCGGAAAGTGGGTGCCGGAGAATGGGCTCATGCAAAGGGCCTTGAGACATGCTGGTCTGTGATTGATCATGCCCCTTTGGAAAACAAGCTGTACAGGCTGTAACCAGTTATCTTATTGAGTTGGTAGTGTCTCTGAGCAGGTGCACGAATGACTCAGAAATCCGCCTTTGTAATCTCAGTAGTCTCTAGAGTGTGTATAACTTAGAATAGATAAATTACTACCCAGACTTCTTAGAGTCTCTTTGATGTAGAAGAACTTGTTTTGATGTGATAAGAGTAAATTCCAAGAAGTGTAACGTGTGCTACATGACTTCTATGTGTAATCATTCTTTTGAGTTTGTTTTTGACCCACTATATAAGAAAGCGCTCTGAAATAAAGCTGTACGCAATCTGGATATCATCCGTTGTGTTCCTCCTGCCCCCATCCTTTGTCTCTCTACTTCTTTTTTCCTCATTCCCTTACCCTCAGCCCTGGTTCAAGATTGTCGCGCCGGCCGCGACACCCTGTTCCAAGCCATCAACTCTCACTGATTCTGCAATAACCTCCAAACACGTCCCCCTGCTTCCGTCTTGGCCGCTTAATGATCTACTCTTTTTCCTACAGAATAACATGAATATTTCTAAATAATATTTTTTTTTTAAGATTTTATTTATTTATTTGAGAGAGAGAGGGAGCAAGAGAGCACACGAGAGGAGAGAAGGTCAGAGAGAGCAGCAGACTCCCCGCGGAGCTGGAGCCCGATGTGGGACTCAATCCCGGGACTCTGGAATCACGACCTGAGCCGAAGGCAGTCGCTTAACCAACTGAGCCACCCAGGCGCCCCTAAATAATATTTTTAATCACACTTCCAAAATGTGAGATTGAACGACTCCTCTTCTTAAAATTCTCCAATGGCTTCCCTTTGAACAGAAGCCAAATCCACATAGCAGGCTACAAAATAACACAGACTCAGGCCCCACGATCTGACCATTATTTACCTCTTCTCCCCTTCACTCACACGACTCCATTCAACACTATTCTCCCTTTTCACTCTTCAAAGAATTTGTGTCTGCACAACCCTGAGATCATGACCTGAGCCGAAATCAAGAGTTAGACCAATCAATTAACCAACTGAGCCACCCAGGCGCCCCCAAAATACACCTTCTCTATCCTCACATCTACATCTCATTACTGCCCTATTTCTGTTTTCTGTTACAGAAAAACTCAAGAGTCCTTTCCTAGTCTCAAATTTTTTTAACTCCCTTCACTCACTTTTTAACTCACTTCAGTCTAGGTTTTAGCCCCACAACTCTGCTGAAACATCTTGTCAATGTCACAAGCAACCTCCAAATTGCCAAATCCCATAGTCATTTTTCTATACTCATCTTACCTGAGCCTTCATTAACAAAGCATGACAAAGCTGTCCTTACCTTTCTTGACACATACCCATTCCCACCTACTAGAAACATTCTCTTATGGATTAAATGGCACCAAACCCTCTGGCTTTCTTCTGCCATTCTGCCAGCTCCCTCTCGGACTCTTTTTCGGGCTTCTCTTCTTCTGCCTGATCCTTAAAGATCAGTTTCCCAGGACTTGGTTTATTCTGTTTTCTCTTTTCTCCCTACATGCTCTCAATCACTACTGTGGCTTTTAAATACTACAAATATGCTGACACCTCTGAAATTTCTAACTCCGGCCAGCCCAAACCACTCCTCTGCACTCGAGACTCATATATTCAACTGAACTTCTCCACTTGGGTATCTCAACATGTCCCGCAAATTACCCCTAATGCCTGTTCCTTTCTAGGTCTTCTTATCAACAAATGATGCCACCATCTATCAGCTCTTCAAACCAAAACCTATCAATCACTTTTAATACCTTCTTCTCCCTCATATCTCACACTAATCCTATAGCAAGTCATGCCATTTCTGTCTCTTAATTTTAACATCAATCTGTCCACTTTTCTTTTTTTTTTTTTTAAGATTTTATTTATTTATTTGACAGAGAGATCACAAGTAGGCAGAGAGGCAGGCAGAGAGAGAGAGGGGGAAGCAGGCTCCCCGCTGAGCAGAGAGCCCGATGCGGAACTCGATCCCAGGACCCTGAGATCATGACCTGAGCCGAAGGCAGAGGCTTTAACCCACTGAGCGACCCAGGCACCCTGTCCACTTTTCTTTATATCCTCTGCTACCATGCTAGCCCAAACCACCATCACCTGTCATTTGGACTTAGCAATGAGTTCCCGCTAGACTCTTTGCATTGACTCTTGCTACCTCACTTACAGTGGGGTAATCTTACAGTCTATTCACCACATTTTATCCACATATTCTTTTAAAACAGCATTCTACAAACTGCAGGGTGTGACTCAATGGTAAATTATGAAATGAATTTCAACTTGTGAATCGCGTACTTGGGTAGAATCATGACAAGGATTTAAAAAGTAAAATGAAACAAACTTCAGTCAAATATATGTATGCATGTGCTGGGTCAGGATGTAAAATGGGTTTGTAATTGTGAGTAGACGTCAAAGGTTTGAAGCCACTTTATACCGGCAGAAACTAGGTCATGCCACACTCCTGTTCCACTGACTGCAGAGCCCTTTATGATGTGGCTGCTGCCTCTCTCCAAGCTTAATCTCAAGCCATTCTCCCTTCCCCATCACCCAATACTTCCTAGCTACACTGCTCTCCTTTCCAGCTCCTTGACAAAACAGCACATACTTACATAGTGCCAACCAAATACCAGACACTGTTCTGAATGCTTTGTGTGTATGACTTCATTTCATCCTCATAATAACCTAGGAGGCAAGGACTCATGTAAAATGCCCGTTTTACAGATGAAGAAACTGGTACATAACAGATTGAATAACTTAGCCAAGGTCATATAGCTTTTTAAGTGCCTGAGCTGGTATTCAACCCCAGGCAATCTAGTTGCAGAATCAATGCTCATAATTCCTACACTATCCTGCCTGCCACGTGAGCCAAGCAAGCTCTTCCTCAATTCAGAGCATAAGCATATTTTGTACTCTGACCCTTAAGAGGGGCTGGTGAATCTGTCTTGTTCACCAGTACATCCTTGGTACCAAGTCTGACACCTCACAGAGTAGACAGTGAATAAGTATTCCCGAAATGATTAGTTTGTGCTTAAAAATCATTGGTTTAACAGATGATACTTAAATAAAAGATTCTGTAAGAGGCACATAATATGTACTTTACCAGGGATAGTTCCCTTCACCTTTCACTACATTTCATGCCTTCATTCTAGTTTTCCAATCTTTAATTTTGACCATTTCTCTTTTTTAGCCACTTTACTCTATCTCCTCATACACTAAAGGCTTACTTTCTTCTTTGCTCTCATTTTCATGCAGATTTGCTGGTAAACAGTAACTTTTAGAAATGTAAATAAATTGTCATACATTTTTACCAGTTATAGAATAGTCTAAAGTGAAGAGTGCTTGCTTATACCACATAACTCCTAAAAATTAATATGAACCTACCTTCAAGACCAAGGTCTTTGAGGACATGATAACCACCTGGCTGCAGAAATTCTCCAACTATCCTGTCGGGCTCTTTTAAATCTCTCTCAATTACTGTCACCTTTCTTCCATCTCTGGAAAGCATGGCTGCCAAAGCAGAGCCAACTACACCGGATCCCACAATGATAACTTCCGGATCATTTTGAAAAGATACTGAAGAGGCAGCTGCTCCTGTTAAGGTTGTTTCTGAAATATTGATTCCTTTTTTGGGCTGTTTAAAAAAACAAAAAGAGTTAACTATATATCCACATTTGCTATCCTTAAATCATGCTACTACTATATAGAGACTCTGGACTTTCCCATCTTGGGCAAAAGCTACATCTCAAACATTATCAAACCAAAAGCACTATATTTTTAAATCCAGATCATATATAAAAACCAAGGCTATCAAAATATTTAGTTAAATAAAAAATGTACAATAATATCCCAATAAAATTAAATATATATTCTATTTTTCACATACATTTAGAAAATGCTATTATACAGCCATATTTAGAAATCCACACCAGGCTAAATATAAATTATGTTTACGAGGGGCTCCAAAGACTTATTATAGGGCAAATTCTATTATTAATTACTCAATTCTTCAAGTACATTCTAAGCATCTACCAGATGAAGATCACATACAGCTTCTATTTCGACTTCATGTTGCAAACTATTCAGCACCTTTTACAGGTTTCCATTATTTATTTTTATTTTCTCCTTCTGGATTTTCATCTGAAAAAATCTATCTTACCCTAAAGATCCCTTTTATATAACAAAAAGACTGTCAATCCTGGCTATTAATCTATTAATTGAGAATTATTTAACTCAAAAAAATTCTGAAAGGACAAAATAATTCATCCTGTCCCTTGGGATCTGACCCGTTCATACTTAAGTCCTTAACATATAAGAACATATTTAATTTGCCCCATCTTGACACTCGAAGAGAGCCTAGCTAAACAGTTGGTCCATTTAGTTATAAACATCAAATCTAACACTAGTAGGGCTGACGATAAAAACTTTATTTGTAAGATGATGAAAAAGTCCTATTTTGAGAGATTTATGCCCACTCAGAGTAACAGTGCCTATTGGGTTTTTTAACATGAATAAGTATTTTTTTCTTGGTATGTAGATTGACAAATATAAATACATTTCAGACACAAAATTGCAAGGAACAATCTTCTTTGAGTTCTCTGGTCGTATTGATTAAGATAAGCCCAAATGCCATTTTGAAGAGATTTTAATAAAAAACCTGAGGCGAGAAGGAAGGAAATAAAACCTCAAATCTTTTAGAACTTTGATTCTCTGTGATTTTAATATGCGTCCAGTCTTCCTTCACTCAATAGGGACTGGGGCCTTGTCATTCCATTTTTTTATAATTTCTCTTAGAGAAATTAACTTTTTGTCCTTTACCAAGAGAAGACAGGAGTCTCCTCTTCCCATAAGTATTTCTTAATGGCCAGAATAACTAACTATAATTAAATTATTGTTCTGAAAGCAAGATAGCCCTCTTTGCATCTTAGCCACTTCTTACTAGTTTTTCTTCCTCAGTTTTCCCTGTTAAAACACACACACACACACACACACACAATCCTGAAAGGGGGGCTTGAGTTAGTTAAGTCATCCAGACAACGGTCAGTAAAAGCACTAATGGGAACTTAGCACTCAATGAAGAGTCTACCAAGTCCCTGATGTTTAGGAATAAGCACAAAGCCTGAAGCATTCACAAAATGGAACCAAACACTGATTGCTGGCAATCCAATTCTCCCTTCCCAAAAATGTCTCAACATCACATGATGTAATCCCATTCCAGGCACCTACACTAGTGCTCAGCGTCCTTGGCAAAGTTACCTCAGATAACACCCAAGATTTCAAACTGAGATTAAGATTCTCTCTCTCTCCTTTCCTACTGCTCCAAGCCACACCCACCATTACTGCTGCTCAAAGCACTCGTCAAAAGGTTCCTAACTTGTTATGGCTAGATGTACACTACCTTTAGACTAACAAGAGCTACTATTTATTAGTCAGTTATGGACCACATTAAATCATTTAATTCCTTAACTAACAGCAAGACTGGTGCCATCCCCATCTAATAGAAGAGGTAACTGACTCTTACAGAAATGAAGGTCTTGCCAAAGGTCTCATAGCCAGAAGTGGTGGGGCAAAAATTGTAATTAAAGTCCTCCCTTCTATAACCTTGTTAATCTGTACTGTGGGTACAGTAAAATAATGTAGCTCCAGAACCCTCAAGGAGTAAACTACTTTTTTAGGCCACTCATAACTCGGAATCACCATCACCCCTCACTTGGCTTCCTACTGCAGTCTCTCACGGGAAAGCTCTGCTCCCATTCTCATGTCCCTGCGATCCACTCTCCTCACACCAATTGGATGTGCTTTCTAAAGTTAAAATCAAGTTATTGTTACTCCCTTGCTTAAAATCCGGTGCTCTCGGGGGAAAAAGTCCAAACACCCGTGGCCAACAGACCCTAAATGTTCTGGCTTTGAAGCCAGACCTCTTCTCCCTCATCTACCATTGTCCTCCTCTGCTGTCTTCACAGAAGGCCTCACCTCCCATGTGACCGAAGACTAGCCTCAGAATTAGGAACATGACTGAACTGTGGACCTCAGTCAATTATCCACATGATCCAGGACATCACTGTACTAATTTACTCAAGGCCCCATTGACATCGGAAGAGGAGGGATTTTGCCCAAGACTTTAAAATGCTGAACTAATTTTTACTCCACCGTTCTTCTGAATCGTTCTTTCTGTTACTTTCCCCAGTCAGCTGTCATTTGTAAGCACAGGACTTAACCTGCAGCCACTCTCTTTCTCCTCAGGTACAAATACAAGGATTTCAGTAAAACACTTTTTCCCAATAGCAGAAAGTGATTGTCCTCTTTCAAAATGAAATTCTAACATTTCATTTCCCCTCTCATAAGCAAGTCAATTTCATATAGCTTTGGCTCAACCAACACTAAATGAAACCAATCCAATCACTCCTAACTGTGGCAAGGATGTAGCCAAGAAACAGCCAAGAGCTTAAAAAACAAAAACAAAAAAACACAACAGTTAAATGAGAATTTATCATAACCAGGTTATCTAAATTGCTGCCTTTTTTTTAGACGAAAATTTATATTTGATTGACCCCAATCCTAATTTTAAAAAGAACATGCTCACTCATTTGCCCACTTAAAATTCCACCTACCCTCCTAGACCCAAGTTGCTCTTTTTTTTCTGATCCTGGGGGCGACTTGGCCCAGAAGAAGCCAATGAAAGGCAAGGCCGACAGAATATCCGAGAAGAGCGCGAACTGGGAGCCGCTCTGCTGGCGCCCCAGGAGGGCCCCGCTCCGGTAGCGACAGCGGTAGGAGAGCACCAGGCCCAGGGATAGGAACACCAGCACGCACAGCAACAGCTCCTTGTTGGCAAAAGAGACGAAGTCTCCGCATTTCTTGTAAAAATACGTGAAAGTGGCAATGCCCAAGAAAGTCCACATGGTTCAAAGGCTCCTCCGCGGTCCCCGGGTCAAAGCTGAGATCCTCTTTGTCTCTGTAGGGTTTTGGTGACTCGAGGTTCTCCCCAAGATGTGTCACCAAAAGGAGCACGAGGAACTCGCCAAACTCCAGCAAACACCGTCACAGGATTACAATTCAAATCAGAGGAATCTACAAAATCATATCAAGTTGGTATAAAAGTATGGAAAGAGGGTAAAGTTGTCCAGACTTAGAGAGCAGTATTAAAAAAATCTCCCTCTCCAACAGCTCCCGACCAGACTCTCCTCTTCCTAGCAATCCATTTATTTCTTCTGGACGGGCTTCTCCAGGCTTGCTGCTGGTGGCGTCTCTAAAGGTGATGTGGGCTCGCCGTGCAATAGAACTGTCCTCGCTCACCTGCACGCAGGTGCCCTCTCAGAAGCCGATGGGGAGATGAAAAAAACGTCTGGGCGCGGCCTGGCCAGGAGGCGGAGCGCGGAGAGACGCCGCCGCGCGCCGGGCCTGCCTCTTCCCACCGAGGATGGCCTCGGACTCGAGGCCGCGGCCCCCGCGCAGAGAGGCGCGACCGCTCCGCAGAAGCTCCGAGCCACCAGCCCCCGAACCTTCCGGTCCGCGCCTCCGTTTCCCCGCGGGTGAACGGCGCTCTCCAGGGAGCTTCCTCAGAGGGTGGCGGCTCCTGACGGCCTCCTCGCCAGCATCCTTCGCGAGCTCCCGCTGCCCCCGCCCCGACCCCGCGCCTCCGCAGTAACCAGAGTAACCACCACGCGCCCTTTGCTGGCGGATCGCCCAAGCGCGCTTGGACAGTCGAAAAGCTCCGCCCAGGCGAGGACCAGGAGGCGGGGCGCCAGGGCGCGATCCCGCCCCGCCCACCGCCGCCGCTGGCCAATCAGGGCGCGCACCGCGCGGTAGGCCGAGATGGCGCTATGTCGCGTTTGGCCAATCGCGGGCGGCGCGGCCGCGCGGCGTCGCCGGGTGAGGCGCTAGGGCGATGTTGCGTGGGGTGGGGTGGGGGCGTGGGGTGTGGGCCTGCCGCCGAGTGGGCGGATGGGCAGGCGCTCGCCGGCTGCGAGGGGCGGAGGGGGTCGTGCCCTGCGTCCCGCGGTCCATTTACCCGCCGCAGCCCTGGCTGCTGGGGTACTACCCAGGAAGAGGTGGAGCTCGTTCTGAGGAAACCGCTGCCAGGAGTAACGCCGCCTAATGTCGGAACGGGGCCAATCATCCCGTGAACGTTTATTGAGCGCTTACTCCGAGGCCCAGGGGTCCTAGAGATGAATCGGACTCATCCTTTCTGTGCCGAACCTAGTGTGTGTAGAGGGCAGTGGAGACCGGTACGTGGAGAACGTCAGACGTTCAAGCTGAACGTCTGCAAGAACGAGTTGGGCCGACTTGTGCCAGAAGGAGGAAGGAGAGGATGTGCGGGGTGTCTCCTTACGTCATCCAGAATTGTCGGGCGCCAAGCACTTACCACTGTGCTCAGACTGAAAATGCACTCATGTTCGTGGCCCTATTCGCTCGGGATCAAGCCGAAGCGCGGGAAGGGGGTTCCAGGGGCAAAGAAGTAAAGTAGAGGTGTGTCGAAAGTTCCCTGAGTGGGCGAACGGGGAACCGTGAAATAGGAGGCAGCCCTTCCCTCCCTCTCCGCCTCCGCCTGGAGGGAGTCAGGGAGGACCTCTGGGAGGGTAATTGAATTGTGTCCAGGACAAGCATTCTAAGGGGAAACAGAAATGTGTGCAAGAGCTGCAAGGTGAGAGGTGGCCCTTGTTAGGAAATAATGAAACCTCCCTCGAATTCACTGAGGACTAAGACCAGTGCCTTAGCTCACCCTGTTAACTTATCCCTGGACTGCCTACTTTAAACCCTGCGGTTTATGTACCAATCCTCTCTGCCACGTGAAGCACAGCTGCGTTGTCACCTGTTCCATGAGTTGGTTCATGCTTTATTGACCCAATCTCTGACTTTACACTTAGGGCTGAGGCTTATCCCACTAGTCCCCATGTTCCTTGAGAGAAGGATCTCTGACGGATAAATCACACCTGCAGCACCTAGCACACTCTCCCTAAAATGCTATTTAGTGAATGAACGAATGATGAACAATAATGGCATAGTAGGAAGACCAAGTGACTAGAAAGTGGAGACCTTGGCTCTGGCTGTCACTAACTAGCTTTTTTTTTTTTTTTTTTTTTTTACTAACTAGCTTTGTGACCTTGGACAAGTCAAAAGTCAGTCAGCCTCTAGGGGATGAGAGCAGTATCTCCATGAAATCGAATTCTACAATCCTGTAACACTTTGCTAAGTTTAAGAAAGTATGGTATCAGGGTACCTGGGTGGCTTAGTGAGTTAAGTGTCTGCCTTGAGGTCAGGTCATGATCTCAGGGTCCTGGGATGGAGCCCCGTGTTGGGCTACCTGCTCAGCTCCCTCTCCTTTTTCCCCTCCCCTGCTCATGCTCTCTCTCAAAAAAATAAAATCTTAAGAAAAAAAAAAAGATGGCATCTGTCATCATTTTGATGACATTTTGATGACATTTTGATGACATTTTGATGACATTTTGATGAGAATACAGTATCACCAGGATGTTATTTGATTACCCTGTACTTGAAATTAGCATAAGAGGATATTTTTCTTAAGTAGGTAACCATCACTTAAGTATGTTTGAATCTTGGCATGACTCCACTTATTCAAAAACAAAAATCTTGTCACTCAGGCCTGAAGCAAAGGCAATGAAACATGACACAAAATCAGCCACTTAACTGGCAGAAAGTAATAAACTATAGAGTAAGTCCATGAAAATTACTTTGCAATCCAGCCCAGGCAGTGTTAGGAGACCTCGGAGACCAGAGAAACCCCAAAGAAACAGGAAACATGGTGCCTGGCTGGTGGGAGGAGGAGTCATGCTAGAGACATAGCTGCCGCCAGAGAAGCTGTAGGAGGCCAAGAGGAAGTAGGAGAAATGGGTGTCTTCTCTTCTCCAGGGCCCCAACCTCCCACTAGTGTTCTCTCAACTGTTGGCTGGACACCAGCTGAAAAGAAAATTTGGGAAACACAGCCTACAGAGATTGGCCCACCTGTGATTCAGAGCAAAGCATGAGGTATTTCAATAGATTTGAGCACAGGTAGGCGTAGGATTGGCTCACTTTCTAATATTTATGCCTCTTGATTCTTTTTCTCATTTTGTGTTGATGAGGATGTGAAGCACAATATTGAAGAGTGCTGGGGATATCAGGTTTCCATGCTTATTCCTGGTTTTAGTAGGATTATTTCTAAGGTTTCAATCTTGAATAGGATGCTTATAATTGCTTATAATTTCTCTATTAAATTTTTTAAAATCAAATCTTTTAAAGCATATACTAATATATATGTATATATATAAATTTATTCTATTCATGTAGTGAATTTAGGGTAGTGAAATCTTAACACTAACAGATTTGGTAACAGTGAATCAGCCTTCCATTGTTTGGCAAAACTTTACTTTATCACAGTGTATCATTTTCATTAAAGTGTCATGTTAGATTTGTTTCTTTAAAAAGATTATTTGAGAGAGAAAGAGCAGAGCAAGCAAGAGAGAATACAAATGGGGGGAGGGGCAGAGGGAGAGGGAGAAGCAGGCTTCCCGCTGAACAGGGAGCCCAGTGGGATGTGGAGGGCTTGATCCCAGGACCCAGGGATCGTGACCTGAGCTGAAGGCAGAGGCTTAACTGACTGAGCCACCCAGGCATCCCTTAGATTTGTTTTGAAAAAATACTTTGTAATCACGACAAGAGCTAATACTTACAATCAATTACTCAATCAAGGGAAGGAGGGAAGGAAGGGAAGTAATGAAGGAAAGAAAAGAAAGAAAGGAGGGAGAGAGGGAGGAATGAGAGAGAGAGAGGGAGGGAGGAAAGAAAATCTGGTTCAGGAATCTGGGATTGTTTGACTAGAATGCATTTTTTTCCTCCCCATACAAAGATCTAGTTACCTTAAAACAAACAAAGAGCACATGTGATCTTCCAGTGACGCCCCTACTCTCCCTGTTGGCCTGATTTGGCATGTCAGGACTGGACTTGTGCCTTTCAAAGTGCCATTCTCAATTCAAGGAAAAGCTTTGCCCTCCTTTCTTCAATTATCCCTTCTTTCAGATCCAGATTAATCATCATCTTTTTGTAATTCCACCTCTTGGCCATAGCAATCACCGATTTATAATTGTCAACTTTCCTTTCTTCATTTTATGCTTTTTTTTTTTTTTGGTACAAACTGAGAAATTCCTTTTTCATTAATGTTTTTGTTTGTAACACATTATATCAAAACCCTCAGGGGCCCCTGGGTGGCTCAGGTCATGATCCCGGAGTCCTGGGATCAAGCCCCAAATCAGGCTCCCTGCTTGGTGGGAAGCCTGCTTCTCCCTCTCCCATTCCCCCTGCTTGTGTTCCTGCTCTCGCTGTCTCTCTGTCAATAAATAAATAAAATCTTAAAAAAAAAAAAGACTAATGTTAAAAAAACAAAAACAAAACCCTCAAGAGTTACTTGCTCACCATTCCACCAGTCCATAAACTTTTTAATGCCAGTCATTTAATCATTCTGCATCCCCTCAGTGCTTATGTAATCTTTTGCAAACTCTAGTTGGAATTTAGAACTATGTTTTCATTTTCTTTTTCTTCTTGAATACTGCTCGTAAAGCCATAGAGTACAGACATCAATGCGATTCAATATAATCAATGTGTCTCGAGTGTCTACTTTGTGTCAGGCACTGTACTTGATGTTGGAAGTAAAGCACTGAACAGAGCAGACACAGCACCTGTCACTTGGGAGTTCAGAGTTTCATGGAGAAGATAGCAGCGTACAGGTAATTAAGGATTTGATATGTGTCCAAAAAGGGAGCAAGTACATGTTGCACTGGAGGGTGAGAAGATCTAAATGAACCTAGGGGTCAAGGAAGGGGCCTCCCAGAGGAAGTTACGTTTAAGCTGAGGTTGGAAGAATTAGTAACCTCCAGTAATGGCAATGACCTCACCTTACATCTCTTTTCCCCCCTCTCACAGGGTGGTTGTTTTCCCCTTAGTAAAACCTCGATCCCTGCAGCTGACAATGCAAGTTCTTCCCTGAATTGTTGATGGCAGTAGGACGGGAAAGATGATTCTAGTCTTCTGAGCAGTGTCACTTGGTATCCTCATAAGCTTCCAATGTGCTTTTTCCACAACATCAATTTTACAAACAAAAAGATACTCATCCATTTGCCAAAACTGGATTTACCTTCATCTCCTAAATTTGGGGTGCACTTCGTTCCCTGAATCAGGTGACAGGAGGTATTGAACTAAGTAGCCAGTCCTTTCCCAACCATTTTTCCTTAGTACTTCCAGGCTTTGGGCATCAGGATCACGTCCCTAGATCGTAAAGCAGCTCCTAGCGCCATCTACTGGAATTGTGCCTGGAGCCCCAAAAGGAAAAGTCCAAGTGTAAGTTAAAATGAGGTAACTCAAAGTGACTCTCCACTGATCCTAACCCAGGAGAGGGAAAGAGCGGTTAAAATAAGGGGGAGGGGGGGGAGAAGGGCACAAGATGCCTTTAAAGAGGCTTCCATGATTTAGATGTATTGACTCCAAATGACATGTTTACCTCCCCCAACCCCTCCAAAAAATGTCTTCACTGGGGTAATTTAAAATTATTTCACTGGGGTCGTTTAAATTGATACACAGTTCTGGAAAGAGATTAAGTAACAGGACTTTAAAAACTTTTATGTCCTCTGACTCAATAATCTCACTGCTAGGAATTCATTCTAAGGAAATAATTAGAGATGTACACTAAAAGTTGTGTACCAACAAAAAACAAAATAATTAATCAATCACAATATCAAAACAAAACAAAAACCACCAAAAAAGCCTTGTTGACAGTAGCATTCTTTTTAATAGCAAACAACTAGAAACAATATCAACATCTACCATCAGAACAACTGAGTTGTTACGTCATTCGGTGTATTAAAAACCTCACAGTCATTTAAAACAAGGAAACTGGCAATGACAAAAGATTAGAGAAAAAATCAAGACACAATTCTCTATAAAGACATACACAAACACACCGTATGATCCAATTTTTAAAAATATTTATTCAGATATACGCTTAGAAAAAGGGCTATTGGGAAAGATCCCAGAACTTTCATGGTGCGTGATCTCTGGAAAAAATGATCACAGGCCATTTTTATTTTGTTCTTCATACTTTCATATATTTCCTACTTTATACTTTTCTGTATATTTTATAATTAGCAATAAGTATTAATTTAATGTTTCGAAAGTAAGCTTTTATTTTAAGGGGGAAATCTTTCACCTGTGGTCAGTCTAATCAACTACTATTTTCTTTAATCTGTTAATCCACATGATGCAACATGGCTCAAAATTAATCATGATCCTTTTTAACCAAAGCGTCCACTTCATCCCTCACTGTGTCAAGTCCTAGAACATCTACTGATTTTACCAGTGACGCAATGTTAGATTACAAACCTCGCTGTCTTAGCACTCTCAAGCTACCTCTGCTTGTAAGTGGCTACATGCCCTTGAAGTCATGACTCCCAAGCATCAAGTTTCCATCGGGACCTTTATAACCAAGTGTTTGGGCCATCCTTAGCCTTGACTCCATTCCTACTTCACTGGGAGGGAAGAAGGGAGAGAGGAGAAAAGGGAACAAAATAAAGGGTAGAAAAAGCCTAAGTTTGGGTTAGAATATGGATGGATAAAGCAGAAAAGGTTAGGGCCAAAGAGAAGTAAAAGAGAACAAAAGTGAAATAAAAGAGACGGGGAATTAAAGGAAAGGTCCTTTTTCAACAGAAAAGGCAGTCGTTGCCTAAACATCTGCCATAAAATAATAATGATGTGCTACATTATTAGCCTACACACTCAGCTTGCTACCTCCTCCTAGTCCTGCCCCTTCACGTTCATGGAGGAAACAGTAACAACAGGATTGTGCCATTCTAGCGGCCCCAGGCGACACCCACGTCTCTGGGTCTACCTTCAGAGATGATCCAAAGACCCATGGTTGTCAAGAGGCATTTTATAATGGTCTATCAGCTAACACCTGAGTGATTACTAGGTACTAGCAATGCTAAGCACATCACATGCATTATCTCACTGCTCCTCACAACAAACCTATGAGCTAAATGTTATTAAATATCTTTATTTTAGAAACCTAGAAATAATCAATCCAAGAAACGATTAAACATTTCTGTGCATAGAATCTATCCTTGGCAAAATTATGTGCAGATGAGGGCGGACGGGGAAGGAAAACACTATTTTCTTAACACCTATAATATGCCAGACGCCTTACCTCATTCACGGCTAACCAAATCTTACAAGGTAGGTACAGAGTACAAAGTGATGGAAACATGAATTTGAATCCTGGACATTCTGAATCAAAAGCCCAGGGTCTTACTTCCAGAGGATTCCGAACAATTGGGACATTGAGGGTCCTCTAGGGTCAGTGCAAGGATAGACCCAGCCTCCTAGGGAAGTCACTTTCACTTCCAAGCTAGCCCAGCCTCTATGGACTGGATGATAATGGTGTTCAAGGGACTCGGGGGGAAGCCGAGACTGGACAGCTTATTCCAGTAAACTTCACCATTGGCAAATGCCCTTCGCCCAAAACCAATAAACACTTTACATGCCAGGCTTTGTGTGAGGCTTCAGAATTCCAAAAATGAAATCCATTCTGTGCACTCAAGGAGTTGACAGTCTAACGGGAAGGCATATCCTGGAAAAGCATTCTCTTGGGCATGAGCATAAACACATAAGCTCAGTCACGGCTGACCACCGCTATGTGGAAGCACTGTGTCACATTGCACCAAGCTTGTGTTTTCACAGAGCAAACCTAACCTATTTTAATGTATAGTTATTTCTAGCTCCTTGCGATTATCAAATTATTTGAAGATGAAGATTTAAAGGTGGAGGGTTCAACATAAGTTATATAGTTCAAGAGTTGTCAAGAAGAAGGTAGTCATCCGAAAAGCTGCACACTTTCCTACTAGTCTATCCTTATATTTGCCCTTCCCAAGGTCATTTGAACGTCTGCTAAACATATATTAGGCATTAGGTACATTTCTGTTGAATGATGACCATACTGCTTGAAAGGAATTACATAAACTCAAATACAGGATCAAGAAGCAATGACAGTTTTGTCACTACCCTGATTTCAGAAAGTGAGACTGGCCAAGACTAACACATTGGACTAATGGATGAGAAGCAATAGTCACAAACCAATTCTACTACCTCTCACCATCAATGAGGAAATTTGTACAGCACTAAGGAGGAGGCTCATTTGGTACCTCCATCTTGGATGACCTGGAATGATGGGAACTAACCCTTTCACCTCGGGTACTATGATAAGAGATTCACTGCAAGCCTTCTGGCAGACTATACAGCAGCTGGGGAGTGAATTTCCCACTACATTTGTGGGTATATGCATTGACATGGGCTTCCTCATTCCATTGTAGAGAAAAAAATATAAGCCCCTTCTTTGAGTAGGAAAAAATAAATAGAAGAGTTTTCCCTTTAGTTAAAAAGAAACTATGAAACAAATCACTTAAATAAGAATGCTTTATTGGGGCACCTCGCTGCCTCAGTTGGTTAAGCGGCTGCCTTCGGTTCAGGTCATGATGCCAGGGGCCTGGGATCAAGCCGCACATCAGGCTCCCGCTCAGTGGGAGTCTGCTTCTCCCTCTACCCCTCCTGCAGCTCATACACCCTCTCCCCTTCTCTCTCTCTCTCAAATAAATAAATAAAGGCCAAAATTCAGTTGCGAAGTAGGAACTGTTGGAGTGGAGTACCATCAATCACACTATGCGTGGCAAGTACCAAGAAAGAATGCTTTATGTATTCCTTGTGCTGGCAAGAAAAATAAAGAATACAGAATATTTACTTCTTGGGGAGCTAAAAAAAAAAAACCTGTCTGCCAATTCATGAAATTGAGGCAAAAGCATCAAATATGATTAGATTTACGTTTCCTCATAAGTGACACATCTCTCTTCTGTTTTCCTAGTTTTCAATCTAAAGAGACAATGATTCTTGCTAAATTGTTTTACTCATGGAGCCCATCCTAACCCATCTAAAATGTGATCATCTATGATTCTATAAACATTGAGTTTGTGAAACAGGTTTTATGCAATTGTGGGCAGTCATAAAACAGAGTAGGTGATGGCGACAGGCCAGAAACTGTACCTGTTGTTAATCTCAGACGGGGAATTAGCTGAAATTGAACTTGCGATTTCGTTCTTTCCTAACTTAAACTGAATCCTTTGTTTCAAGAACAACAAAAAAATTCAGTAAGCCGAATCAAATAAAAGGGTTTTCAAAAGTCTGCAAACTTGAAACACTATATATAGTCTTGTGCTTTTACAAAATCGTATTCCTCAGAGTTCCTGAGGTTGGTCATAAAGAATTCACACATAGGATAAGTTGGGGTTGTGTTGCTTCTTCTGCAAATGTGGGGAGGACAGTTTTCAATTTATTTCCACCAATAATAACCGATTACCATGTATTTAGACCTTGTTATATTGTAAGTACTATGCTAGCTGCTTTGCAAACATTTATTTAATCCTGACAGAAACCCCGGGAGGCCGCCATGATCTCTGTTTTACACGTGAGGAGGCAGGTTCAGTGGTTCCTGCCACACATGACATGACTGATGATGGGGCACAACCCCAACAGCCCCTGCCTTGCAACCGAATTTCGGCCTCGATAGCAAATGTCCAAATTTAATTATCAAACATTAATCAAACTCTTAGTTGTCTGTGGTAAAAAATACTATAAACATTTGTCCCTGGATATTACAGTCAAAGACCATTTGGACGATCCTACCAAACATACAAAGGTGAAAAGATGCTTAGGTGAGGGTCACATAAAAGCCAATGATACTATCCCAATTATGTTCTCCCTTTTTTTGAAAGCAGAAAATCACCCCAAATGCTTTGTAAGTCTTTTGTTAACTTTTGGTTTATTTTTTAATCTTATAACAATACAAAACAGCTTAATTGCCTAACCAGTATCAGGCATAGTACGATCATGAAGGAAGAACAATATTCCCCATGCAATTCAGTTACCTACCAGCTACAGCCTTTTGCAGCAGCTCTAATTGGCCATTTCTGGCCCTACATTCCTAATTTGTATGTATACATGGTCTTCCAAAAATATATTTTGAATCAAAAATGAGACCAGAAATCCTGAGCAATTCAAGAGTCTTGACCTTCCTACACATCTACTCCCTGCATTGGCAGGAAAAAATAGGTGCTAGGAGCATAGGAAATAACTTACTACTTTACAAAGCATCATTCCCATTGGACAGACAAACAGGGAAGGATCCACACACCTTGTAAGTCAGTCAGGAGGCAAAAGAAAACCATCAAGACCGGAACTAAGGAGTCTCAGTCTCCAATGGCCCACTGTCCCTGCACACTGGCTCAGACTCAGGGAGTTATTTATTAGAAAAAGAAAAAGAACCCAGGATCTGATCTGTCCAGGAGCTGTGTAATGAGAAAACTGAGGAGAAAAGACTATTGGTCAAAAATTTTTAAATAGAATTCAAAAATTCTATCTCTTAATCTGGCTTTGGCCAAGACAATGGAATCATATCACTAGATTGATTCAGCCATCACAAGATGGCTGAACATAAGACATACAAGCATTAGAATGGCCAATCTCTAGACTGAGCGCATCTATCCCGTTTCTACTCTACGTTACAATTCTTCTTGGAGAGCAGACATCTCATAGTACATTTCCTACAGTCTTATAGGAAATCTTTGAGTCTGTCAAGAATAATAATCTTGAAAGAAAGAACTTTATATGATATCCCACACAGCAGTCACCAGTCACGTGTGGCTATTGAGTGGTTGGCAAGTGGTTAAAGCAACTAAGGAACGAGACTTTAAATTTCATTTCATCTCAATACAAATTTATTCAAATAGCCACATGTGGCTAGTGGCTATTGTATTAGACAAAATAGTTCTAAATACTACGAAAGCTAATTTTCAGCAAATAAAAATGCATTTTAAAAACTGAGCCTTTTCTTTCTTAAGAGCCACCAAAAGAGCCAGGAAATCACATTATTTGTTCAAAAAGAATCTTTCTCTGGATAAATCCCTGAGGCCAGTAATGAATTATTGCCACCCAATCAGGAAAGAGGAAATAGGCACATTCAATAGCTAGCTCAGCTTCAAGCTCTCAGGTGTTCTTATCCCCAGGATTTCTCTGTTTGCCTTTGAAGCTATTTCAATCTTACCTTAATCAAAAAACATTTCTTCTCCATCATTGGCAGCATCTCTCACTGGGCAGAGGTAATGAGCTGGGGATCAGGCCTTCCCATCATCTAACCTGGGAGGTTGACTTTTCCAGACACTATAGCAAACACACCAAAGAAACTCTGTAGCCACACCTTCACTGTAATGGCCCAGTAAGAAAAGGAAAAAAAATTAAAAAATAAACAGGCTTTGGGACTCAAGAGGAAGACGGATTTGGGACCGAAAAAGAAGAGATGAGGGCCATTTCCCCTGGACAGTTTTTCCAAGTCCACCCACGAGGAAAATCTTCAACTTCGGGAGACTCAAAAGACTTTTCTATGTGAATTTTCCGGTGCTGATTGAGATAGGCACTTCTGCTGAAGCATTTCTCACAGTCAGTGCATTTGTAAGGTTTTTCTCCCATATGAGTCCGCCGGTGCCTGATAAGATTAAAGCTCTGACTAAAGCACTCACCGCAGTCAGGACACTTATAAGGTCTCTCTCCTGTGTGCGTCCTTTGGTGAATCACTAGGGTGGAACTCTGACTGAAAGTTTTCCAACACTCCGAACACCGGTAAGGTTTTTCTCCCGTGTGCGTTCTCTGATGTCTAATGAGATGAGAGCTGAGACCAAAACGCTTTCCGCATTCACAACATTTGTATGGTTTCTCCCCTGGCTGGAGTCTGCATTCTTCTATCACACTGCAGTTCTGACTGAAGCTTTCCTCATATTCAGAACTTTCATAGGGCTTTTCTCCTGTGTGGGTTTTCCGGTGTGTAATTAGGTTTGAACTTCGACTGAAACTCTTCCCGCATTCTGTACACTGATAGGGTTTTTCTCCCGTATGAATTCTCTGATGCTTTATTAGCGTCGAATTACAACCAAAGCTTTTTCCACACTCAAGACATTTGTAGGGCTTCTCACCTGTGTGTGTCCGCTGGTGGCGAATCAGGCTGGAACTCTGACTAAAACTCTTTCCACAGTCAGGGCACTTATAAGGTTTTTCTCCGGTGTGAATCCTCTGATGCTCTATTAGGACATAACTGTGGCTGAAGCATTTCCCACACACAGGACATTCATATGGTTTTTCACCGGTATGTGACCTGTGGTGCTGAATCAGGTGGGAGCTGCTACTAAAGCTCTTCCCACACTCAGGACATTTATAGGGTTTCTCTCCCGTGTGAGTCCTCTCGTGGATAATGAGATGGGAGGTATTGCTGAAGCTTTTCCCACATTCACCACACTGGTAGGGCTTCTCTCCCGTGTGTGTTCTCAGATGTTGAATCAGGTGAGAGCTGTTACTGAAGCATTTCCCACACTCAGAGCATTTATAAGGTTTTTCTCCTGAGTGGGTTCTCTGGTGAATACGCAAATGAGAACCATTACTGAAGCTTTTCCAACATTCAGAACATTTGTAGGGTTTGTCTCTGAAGGTCGAATTCTGCTGGACAGAGCCACTGCAGTGTTCCCCTGGGTCCCAACTCCAGTGATTGGGTTTTTCATCTTTTCCTGTAGAATTTCCCTGATTCTCTGACTTGCCACCATTCTCATAGGAATCATTACACCAGATCTCATCTCCTTGAGACCATGTCAATGGAATTTCTTTTGTATCTTCATGCTTACAATTTTGCAGGCCATCTCTTTTAGACCACTTTGAGGCTCTCTCTTTCTCTGCCTTGGAGTTATTGTGTTGAGCAGTTTCCAAATTATTAGTTTCACTTCCTGTAAGAATAAACAAATATTCTAAACACATTCCCTAATCTTTACCGGGGAAGGAAATTCTGAATTGCAGTCGAAGGGAGGGAATAACAAATGAAAACCTCATAAATTCTCTTATATTAAAAAAAGTGTTTAACCCTGGTTTTATTTTTTCTACTCTAAGTGTTCACGAGAAGCAGGTGAATTTTTTGTGCTTGGTAACAACACTAATGAAGTATTTGAACAGCTGTCAGCAATTATCAAGGGGGGGCTTACTGATCTAAAAACTTCATTAAACTTTATTCTAGAAGACCTAAAAGAAAAAGGGGATCTGAGTAGGGGAGAAACTGAATAAGACACATTCTAAAGGGAAAACTTGACAATACTTTAGTTAAAATCTGAGAAAATAGAGAAATAACAATGATACCTACTATTTATTAAGAACAATAGCTTGGCATATGGTATCTCGTTAATCCTAAAAAATATGAGACAGATATTCATTTTTTGTAAAGATGAGAAAACTGAGGTTGTAAAAGTTAACATAGCTTGTAAGCAACTGAGCAGGAATTAAAGTTTGTCCCATTCAAATGCCCTGTTCTTTCTACACAGTCTATAGCACTCCATGGCACAACTTACATTGAATTTCCAACGGATTTAGATCATCTTCTTAATCTCTCACCTGTAAAAGGGCTTTTCAAACTCTCCCTCTCCTTGAAGCCACTAGAAGCTGAGACCAACAGTTTTTGCTCTTGCTCCATCAGTGGTCACAGCCAGGGTAGGGATCAGAAATCCTGTGGAAGGAAACAGGTTATGCTTGCAGGCTAAGATGTATTCTTTTTCCTTCCTTCCCAACCATTACAACATAACAACTGTAGGCACAGAATGTTCTGTGCACCAGACTGAAAAAAAGAAAAACAGTCTTTAGAAGTCTTTTTGAGGGAAAAAAAAAAAATTATCTCAGATGCAAGTGTTTCAAATTACGGTTAACCCAATTTACTTTTTCTAAGGAAATGCCAATAAAAACATTAAATCTTCACATTAAAGTCTGAGGATCAAGCTTCAAAAACAGAATGAATACTAATACTAATTGTCCACTCAGAGCTTAGAAACACTTTTAATTGAAAACATGAAGGTTTTTTTGGAAAAGGTAACAAGACTTCAAAAAATGGATATGCACGTATAAGAAGCAGCTCAAGAGAAAGCATACTCTTCAGAAAGAACAAGCTGGCCCTTGACATAAAGATGAAACATTTGAAGTTCAATTTCAAAATGAAGTTAGAATTTATATCAGAAAAAAAAAAGAAAGAAAAAAATAGGACAAAGCAGGGCTAGAATAATTATAACCAGTAACTCCTAAAGATAAAAAGGAAACTAATGAGGGAACTCTTCCTTGCCTCTAAATTTCTCAATCTGTCATAACCACAATATCCCTTTTAGCCTGAACTTTATCTTCTGGAGTCAACTAGGATTCTTGACCTACTTTAAGGGACTGATCTATCACTGGAAGGCAGGTATATATGGACTTGCAATCCATTTCAGGATATAAAGAACAGCTTTATTTGGGAAAAACGAGAGCCTAAAATAAGGATGTACAAAGGCACACATGGAAAACAAAAAAAAATGTTTTCGAGAGTATAAAAAGGTGTAATTATCTCTTATCATTGCCTATTATGTGCCAGGAACTGAGCTAAATACTTTACACGTAATATTTCTCATTTAATTTTCACAATAGCCCTTGGAGGTCTATAAACAATTACCAGCATGTTATTATAGATGAACAAAAACATTAAGAAACTTTCCCAAGGTCACACAACCGAAAGCGGTAGAGCAGAATTCAGTCCCAAGCCTGTTTGGATACTGACTTTCACACTCTTATCTATTACAGTAAACCAGAGCAGGAGGCAGAGCTGGGCATAACCCCAAACTGCTAATGAATCTCAAAGAGTACCCTTATTTTGGAAAACATTAACTCGATTTAAAAAAAAAGATTTACATCTATAGACGTGATATCAAAGGGAGCTGAAATTCCCTAAGCACCCTCAGCAACTAGGGATTTGTTACAGGAAAAGGTGACGCTAGTCTAAATTACAAATAGCCCTAGTGTTTGAGAGGAGAGGAGGGGGGAGTTCATACCCCTAAAAGGGGAAAAAAAAAGAAAATTGTTCCTATGGAGTAGTATGTTTTGCTGTCTGAGTTATCTATTTCCATCAAAGTCTTTACAGACGAAGTAAAAGTACACGTAAGAGAGACCCGTGCAGCACTTTCCCTGCTAAGAAACTATTAACTTTGGTAGCAGGGGGCCCTGAGAACACTGGCTCAGCAAACGGGTAGCAAACTCAGGCCATAAATGGTATTACAAGGCTGTCCCTCAGATGTCACTCCACAGGGACGGGCTGTTTTGACTGTCCTAGAGCAGAGGTGCTTAAGATGAGGCCGTGCTTTGGATCAGAAAGTCTTCAAAAGAAATGCACTGCCTGAAGCTTAGCTTTAAGAACCGCTGGCAGGGGGCAGAGGCTGGGTGGACTGCAGGGTGAAGTTCCAGGAGGCCAGATCGTCTCCAGCGGACAAGCTCCTTTAAGGGATCCGCCAGGCCAGGGAGAGGAAGGAGGCGAGGGCAGCGCGATGGGCCGGGCGGCGGGAAACCCTGGGCCTTGGCCCCTCGCAGCCGCGAGATCCCTCTCCGGGCACACACTGCAGCCTGGGTGATGCAATGGCCACTCCTCCAGCCCGCAGCCCTTGGCTCCCTTCCCCCCGAGAAGGAACTCACTGTTCCGGGGGCCACACGCGAGGCGCCCAGCACCCCAGCAGGCCCAGCAGTCCTGGAGCAAGGAGCCCAGGGCTCTTTCTGACCCCACCAACCCAGGGTCCTAAACTCTCCAGCCCGGAAGACAGAAACAGGAAGTCACCCTAGCTCCCCTGCAGGCTTTGCCGGAGCCCCTCTAGGAAGCAGGGATGGCCACGTCTCTTTGGTCTTAACCCTTAGGGTCCCGGACCAAAGGGGAGTGTTGGTGGATTTCCTTCCCTCGAGCTGTCTGTGGTCTGTCCACTTGATTCTCACGCCTCACATTTGTCAGGCGCCTTATAATAGGGGCCCGATTGGAGCGAATACTTTCCCTTGCCATCAGAGCATCATCGGCTTTATCATCATCAGAACAAGAAAAATGAATGGAGCATTTACTAAGCTCCTGTTGTTTCCGTTGCCACCGCTGTGAACAGGGATGTATATTTAGCTATCTGTGAAACAGTCGAATAGCCGAGGCATCCACCCACGCACAAAACAATTAGTTAACAAGGCGCCCTTACTAGTAACACTCGGAGAAGCCCTTAACTCTGGTCTTTCATTACAGAGAAAATGGAAGGCAATCCCTTCGCCTCCCCCGTAGCAAGCCTACAAATCTACTTGTGTCTGCGCCCTGACCACTCCCTTCCCTCCTGTTACAACGGAGGATTGATCCACATTTAAAAGGAGCCCTTAATGGTACTCACTTTCCTTTCCACCTTGGAATCCTTACACTAACAACTAACCTCTTAACTCTACCACTTTCATCCCAAAATAGGTCTTAGGCTTTTTTTTGTTTCCCCTCTCTCACAATGTTTCCATTTTATGGCTTCCTGCTCACGTTTTAACTTGTTTCTCCTGCAGCAAAAGCAATAAATCACTAACATCACCATTGACCTCTGTGCTAGTATTTTTCAGTTCCCAAGTCTTTTTTCAGGAGTTTTGAGACTGCTGAGAATTCCTCTCTTCTAGAAACAGTTTCTTTTTATTGTAACAGAGCCTTGTCAATCTTTAGTTATCTTTTGCCCTAGATTATATTCTCATCTTTAAAATAAATGAGGACTTTCAGAAAATCTGTAATTTCAGATATTACATAAGACAGCAGTGTAAATTTTTTAAGATTTATTTTATTTATTTGAGAGAGAGAGAGAGAGAGAGCATGCACAAGGGGTAGAGAGGCAGAGGGAGAGGGAGAGAAGCAGACTCCCCTCTGAGTATGGAGCCCAACTTGGGGCTCATTCCCAGGAGCCCGAGATCATGACCTCAGCCAAAATAAAGAGTTCACCAGTCAACCAACTGAACCACCCAGGCACCCCAAGATATTGGTGTATCTTATATAAGCTGATAATAGAAACACTCTTTTAAAGTGACACCACATTATCCTCATTGTCCTCCAACATCTTTAGCAGTCCTGATAGTCTATTTTCCAAGCCCGGTCCTCTCTAAACGTTGAGGTTCCTTAACGCCATCCCAGGACCTCTCTCTTATCCTGAAATGTCCTCTGTCTGGGCAACCTCACCCACTTCCACATTTTAAAATACCACCTGTGCAGATGACTCACAAATTTTATATCTCCAGCCGGCTCTTCACTCTTATCACAAAGGGTCTACTTGACATCTCATCCTAGAAGTCTCGGTAACACCTCAAAACCAAAATGTCAAAAGTGAAAATCTTCTCTCTCACTTTCTTCTCCCACATATACATACAAACACAAAATAAACCTGTTCTTCTTCCAGTATTCCCTCCCAACCAACCATCCCGTTCTGCAGAAGCCCCGAAGTCTTTTTTGTCAGCTTCCTTTTCTCTCCCCTCCCGTATACAATCCATAAGCCTCATCTGTTGTGTACTTCACACAGAATTCTCAAACCCAGATCCTTCTCCCTATCACCTGGGCCATCACCCTCACCTGAGGGATTTCAGTAGCACACTAACAATCCTACAAATCCTACAAATGCCCATTGCCCCTTCTCATCCAATCTCCTCAATGAGTCCAGAGTGATCTTTTCCAAAGATAAATTAGAACCTGTCACCTTTCCTCACCTAGGCAAAGCCTATTCATCCTTTAGACTTCAGGTCATACATCACTTCCTCACAAAAGCTTTCCACACCCTTCCTGACAGGGTCAAATCCTTGTTACGTGCCTTTGTAGCACCACGCTTCTCTCCTTCTTCTGACTGCAACTTTATTTTTATTTGCGTGATTATAATTTTATTTTGCCTCCCCAAACAAATGTTAAGCTCCACAAAGGCAGAGTTCACCCCTATTTTTGCTCACCATTCTATCTTAGAACCCAGCACAGTGTCTGACTCTGACAAATATTGGTTGAGAGCCTTCTATGTGCCTATTACTGTATATTCTTAGGCCCTGAGGCTATCACAAAATAATGTGGGGGAGACCAGCAATGAACAACACAACCACGTCTGTTTATCTATATATCTATATCTGTTTCTCTCTCTCCTGCTGAGGAAGCTCTATATTTTGGTTAAGGTGGTCATGAACGTTCTCTCAGATAAGGACATATTTCAACGGAAATCTGAAAGAAGAGAAACTCAGAACCATACAGTTATCTGAGGGAGGAACAATTAAGACAGAGGAACAGTAAGGGAAAAGTCCTTGAGATGGGAATGCGCTCGACATGCTCAAGAAACAGTTAAGGGGCAGCATAAGTGAGATGAACAATGGTAGGAAATAAGGCAGAGAAGTCAGGCCCCATAGTCCATGACTGATGGACACAGAAAGGCGTCACTCAGATTCCCTTTTAAGACAAGACTTGTTGGGGCGCCTGGATGGCTCAGTCACTTAAGCGTCCAACTCTTGATTTCAGCTCAGGTCATGATCTCAGGGTCATGAGATTGATCCTTGCATCCGGCTGGGCTGAGCCTGCTTAAGATTCTCTCTTTCCCTCTCCCTCTGCCCTTTCTCTCCATCCCCTCAAATATATAAATAAGTAAATAGAAAAGGCTTGCTGCCCAACTTCTGGAGTGCTATGAGCAGAGAGCTCTCAGCTCTCAGCCCCCCTCAAGGATTGCCTCAGTTGCAGAGAACAGCCTCTCCCAAAGTCACACTCTTCCTGAGCAGCTCGAAACAATGACCGATTGAGGCAGAAGGATAAAAGCCTGGACATTTGCACCCAAAGCAGACAACTCTCATGAATAATTTCAGCTCGTAAGTTCTCAGTGGGGTGGGTAGGAGAAGCTGAGGTCAGCACGCCCAGGTCGTAAGTGAACCTCTCCTTCTGCTCAGGCCTGAGTTCTTGCTCTCCCTTCCACATCTGAGACTGGATTCAAGAATGAATAAATGAGTGAATTTGCGCATCAGATCGTCTTCTATTGTAGCAGGCTGTGAAGATATCTGACCTCCAAGGTAGCAGGTGAGCTGAGCAGAAAATCCTGTCTCATTCTTACTTTCCAAGAACATAGAACATAGTAGGAGCCAATGGCTACTGAGTGCTTTAATAAACTCCAAGGATGCAAGGTCTGGAAGGCAAGGGAGGTTTATCCTATGGTGAAGATGGGAAAAGTCATTAAGTCTTTTTATTCCTCCTTCCATTTCCCTTGTTTCTTTTGTTCTTTCATGCATTTATTCAACCAATATCGAGTGTCACCTGCTGTTGACTTCCGAGAGGGCGCCCCCCCTCCCCCGCGCAGGAGTTGGGGTCACTTGCCCTCGCCCCTGGCTGAGGGCACTCGCAGAAGGAGCTTCTGCCCTTTCCCAGCCATGGCTGTGTCCAGGCAGCCGTGTCACTGAGAACAATAGTTGTAACTGTCTTTCTATGGGTTCTCCGGGAGTGTTTTCAACCCCACATTACAAATTACCTTACTTACGGTTGTTTAAACCATAAGGACTTTATTTTTCACTTTATTTTTCACTTAAGAAATGTGTAAAGTAGGGGCACCTGGGTGGCTCAGTGGGTTAAAGCCTCTGCCTTCAGCTCAGGTCATGATCTCAGGGTCCTGGGATCGAGCCCCGCGTAGGGCTCTCTGCTCAGCGGGGAGCCTGCTTCCCTCTCTCTCTACCTGCCTCTCTGCCTACTTGTGATCTCTCTCTCTCTGTCAAATAAACAAATAAAATCTTTAAAAAAAAAAAAGAAATGTCTAAAGTAGGCAGTACTGGGATAGATTGAGCCACCCAAAAATCCTCCTGTGTCTAAGAGAGGGAAGGGCTTGGTACTCGCTGTAAACTGAATTACGTCTCCTCAAAATTCTTATGTCGAAGCCCTAACCTTCAATGTGATGGTATTTGGGCCACAGGGCCTTCGGGAGGCAAGTATGTTTAGAGGCGATCATGAGAGTGGGGCCCTCATAATGGGGTTATTGGTACTCTGATAAGAGGAGGCAACAAAGGTCTTTCTCTCTCCCCCCTGTGAGAACACAGTGGGAAGGCCGCTGCCCACGAGCCAGGGAGAGAGCTCTCAGCAGCCCACCGTGCCTGCGCCCTCATCTGACCCCCAGGCTCCAGAACTATGAGAAAATAACTATCTGTTGTTTAAGCCCTCCCAGCCTGCGGCATTTTGTTACAGTATTCCGTTACTGGAGCGGACCAATACGGTACTGAGCTGACGACGTGATCACTACGGCTTGCACGGCTTGCACGAAATTGTCAGTTGTCAGGCTTTATTCTTTGCAGCGATATTTGCATTTCAAAAGAGGAGGTGGTTAGAATGATGGCGTCCCTCGTTGGCAGGTGGGGCAAAGCCATGTGGTGAGGGGCCGTGGACATACAGAGTTTCGCTACTGCAACAATCATTAATCCACGGGCCTTTGCGCCTGATTCAACGCCTCCAGGCGCAATCAAGCAGAGCAGAGACTTGGCGGAGCGAGAAAGTATGGACTGGCACAGAGCGCCAAAGGTATCCGAAGTCCAAGAGCCATCCATCCCCGACGCAGAGGATTGCCTGGGTTGAAACGGATACCGAGGAGATTCTACCATCTTCTTCGAAGGTGGGTGGGTGGCTGGCCCAGTGTGGAGGTTGGGAGGGGAAAGAAACGTCCAGGTTGATGGGATTCTGGTGCTACAGCAAGGCAAGGGGATCAATAGAGCCGAGCCTACATTGTGCCTCTGTAATAATCCCACAGGAGGGCTCTTTCCTGGTCCTAGTAAATGCTCACGATTCTAAACTGTGTCAGCAGGGGGCCCCAGAGGCAGCTGTTTGGAGAGACGATTGAGAAACGTATCACCGCAGAGTGACTGAAAATCCTGTAAAAGCTCGGAGTCTTGACGCAAACACAAAGTGATATTTGTACCAATTAGGGTTAACCAGGATAAAACTGGGTGTAATGGAGGATTACAAGGATTATGGATTCTCTCTAACGTGAACCATTTGGAATTAATTAGCATAGAGGAAGAGAGACTATGGTCCCAAGTGCCAAATACAACTCTCCAGAATTTTAGGGGTCACTTCTCCTCCTTGGCCACAGATTTTTCTCTAAGCTTAGTTGTCTTCAAATGTCCTCATCTTGGCACCCACTCTGCCGTAAGCCAGTCTTCCTCCGGAAAGGAAAAATCAAGGCTAGGCAGACCTCATTCCTGGCTAGAGAGAAGAATTCTAGTTCTTGGGGCCAGGTCTAATTCTCGGAGTCACAGAGCTGGGGAAACCTACAAAATTGGCCTCAAATTATACGGGAGCTTTGGAAATTTGAGATTTGGTAGGGGTGTTGAGGAAGAATGAAGAGCTGCGGAAATATCTACATATTTTAATGGCCTTTCAACAATATTAACTCAAATGATAGCCTGTATGGAAGGTTCATATTACTATGCTTTGCATTGTAACTACTCAGTACATAGGCCTAGTGTTAATATGGAAAACACATGCAAAAAGACTTTCTGGTTAATATATTTCATATCGTAACTGCAGCTTGGCAGGGGGGTCATGCTCTATTTTCTTCTTTTCTTTTAAAGACTTTATTTCGGGGGGTCAGGGCAGAGGGAGAGAGAGAGAGAGAATCCCAAGCCAACTCTGCACTGAGCATGGAACTTGATGAGGGGCTCGAACTCACAAACCTGAGATCATGACCTGAGCTGAAATCAAGACTCAAATGCTTAACTAACGGCGCCACCAAAGCCCCCCTGTATTTTCTTCTTTTATCTAGAGCTCATCTTTCAGTTCCCCTGAGTCTCTTCTTCCCTCTAAATTTCTCACTAAATCCATTTTACATTAGATCTCAGAACAGAATGTGACTGATTTTTATGATACTCATTTGTGAAAAATGTATTCCATCTCGGCAGGCAATATATAAGTAACGGCTTCGAGTCTATCTGCCCGTCCCTGATCGCTTATTGCTTTGGACTAGCAGGCTCTGAAAGAGAGATGGTATTATCGCCTTTCCCTAATGATATAATGAATGCATTGCATTTCCACTGGAGTCAGTTAAGAAGCACTTTTCTCAGAGAACCCCCTTAGCTGGCATCACAAAATGATAGCCAAAATCGACAGGCAAACGGACCTTTGGAAGTATTTAAAGTAATGTGGAAATTCTCAAGGTTGTAGAACTTTAGAACAGGAAGTCGTCTTAGAGTTCTAGAACACATTCGAGAATATGTGGGACTTTTTGATGACCTTGGGTCCCTTTGGTTAATGCTACCAGTAGTTAGTGGGCAAGTACTATGTACTGAATGGGTCCCCCAGATTTCAGGTATGAAATCCTAACCCCACAATGTGACCGTATTTGGAAATAATACAATATTAAGGGACTTTAAGGAAGTAATTCAGGTTATATGAGGTCATATGAATGGGGCCCTAAATCCAAAAGGACTGATCTCCTTATAAAAAGAGGAAGAGATGCTAGGGATTCACAGGCATGGAGAAAAGACAAAAAGACCGCCATGTACAAGCCAAGGAGAGAAGCCTTGGGAGAAACCAGACCTGTTGATACCTTGGTCTTGGACGTCCGGTCTCCAGAACTGTGAGAAATAAATGTGTGATGTGTAAGCCCCCCAGCCTGTGGTATTTCATTATGGAAGCAAGAAACAGGAATGCTGAGTGCCCTACAAAGTGTAGGATGGCAGATTCTGCTCACTAGAACACTGTCCTGCCTCGAATCCACGTAGCATCCTCTAGGAAAATACCACTGTGGTCCCAACTCTTCATATTCCAGAGGACCCTATCAGATGTATCATTGAGGGAAGGTACCATATCTTATTTACCTTCGTTCTACAAAGAGCTAGCATCGTGTCTGGTACCCAGTAGGAGCTTAGCAATTGTGAGGGTGTGATATTTTGTGTTTTTTTTTTTTTAAGATTTTATTTACTTATTTGTCAGAGAGAGAGAGAGCACAGGCAGGGAGAGCAGCAGGCAGAGGGAGAAGCAGTCTTGATCCCAGGACCCAGGGATCCTGACCTGAGCCGAAGGCAGACGCTTAACTGACTGAGCCACCCAGGCACCCCTCTTTTAAATTTTTCACATGCTTATGTGCAGTTTACCTTTCGTCTCAGTTCACCTGAGCCACTTATCTGCTTGGGGGAATATCGTTTGTTACTGAGGGACTGCCAAGAGACAGACTGGGGTAATATTTTGCTGTTGACATCCAAAAATAAGATTTTGCTGCAAGACAACCTGGCATTCTTTGCCAAGCTCTTGTCTTGAGAGAGGATCATTTAAAGTCCTTTCACATATGAAGGGTCTGCTTTAGGGCTCAAAGAGTTTTTCCTATGGGGGTTCCCAAAAGAAGACAAAGCCCTTTGGCCGAAGGTGGAGAGCTTTAGATTTAGAAAAGGGACCCTGGGAACAGGAAGCTAGTGCCCCCCTCCTCCCTTCCCTAGCCACCCTGTCTAGAAATTGTACCCCAGTCACTTATGGTTACCTGACATTCATTTTATATTTGTTTCTTTGTTTATTGTCTTTCTCTTTGACTAGCGTGTCGATTCTAGGAGGCAGTGTTTTATGTAATCACCGCTATATTCTAAGCATCTAAAACAGTACCTGGTAGTTCTATAAATATTTACTGGACAAATGAATGAGTTTCCTTTTTTCTTCATCTCCCTTCCACATCTAAAGAAGAAGGAGAAGAAGAAATAATTTAATATGAGAGAATATCTTTAAAACTTTTGAACTCACTCCCCAGATTTCCTCTACTTGCAGAGGAAACCCTAAGAACTGCTCTCATAAATTCACATCCTGGAAGATCGAAGGCCCATCTCTGACTCACTGCTCATTGTTCTGCACTACAAGTTTGCTTCCTTTGGATTCCTTCTCAGAGTTTATGGTGTGACAAATGATACCTCTAATGGCCTTGGGCCACTAGTTGTTCAGAAAGTGCATAGAGAAAGTAGAGGTCATGCCCTGGGTGCCTGCCTGTTTCTGGCAAGCACACCTGGGAATGTGTCGCATGGATAGTGGTGACCCCTTCTCGGTCGTGGGTTTAATGGGCACTAGGGCTCGGAGGAGCTGCCCAAAGAACATGCCATGTCACTGAAGGAAGTCATCCTTCCTTGACCATCGTCTCTGTAGGAAGCGGGTATGGGTGAAAAGGGGAAGACAGGGTTCTGCATTAGAAACCAAGTCTAGCAGAAAAGCCCGTGCATTCAGGTCACTGAGATGTAGCAATCCGCATTGGGACTTATCTTTGCTATAAAAGAATACACGTCCAAGGAAACACCAGGCGGAGTGACCAAGGATGCGTGTCTTCACAAAGGATTGGGACCATTGGGTTCTTTGTTTATCAGGATCCAGAAAGATCAACCACATTCCTTGGGGATAAATTACACGGTGACTATTAGGGTGGAAAAGGGAAGAGGAGAGAAAGAATTCACGAAGAATGTGGCGCTTTCCAATATGATATCTGTATACTGTCAAGTTCAACAAGAGAGCTAGTACCAGTGACAGTCTCGATTCTAAACTGGAGTCTCATCTAGTATTTTGCTATTTCCTTATCATAGAATTAACAGAATTCTAAAGCCAGTTGGGAACTAAGAGGTGTTATCCAACCTTCTTTTGTGGATGAAAAAGTGAGAAGGAGAAACATTAAGTAACTCAGATGGGTTAACTTGCAGCCCAAGTGTGATTTATATCCGTACTTCATTTTAGTAGGCAGCAAATATGTATTTTATGAAAAAAAAATTTTGCTGTCTGCTATCAGGGGACTAATTAATGTAGTTACATAATATTTTAATTAACTTGGAAAGATAATAAGGTCTCTGTGGCACCAATGTGACAGACATTTTTCAACACTTATAAATGTTACTGGCTTTAGATAGAAACTTATCCATTGTTGAAATTTCTTTGCTACGAAAGCATTTTGCTAATAAATACATATATTAGGTAAATACAGAGACGAAAATTGAACAATGCCGCTGTTCTCACTATAAGCTGAAGAAACTAACAAATATATATTAGGGAGTATTTGTGCCCTGTGGTGCCCCACCCATCATGAAATTTTCCAGAATATTTTCAGGTTTACAAATTTTTACTCCTTTTCATGAATGTTATTTATAAAATGTGTGACTACATGTGATTTAATTTTTATATTTTGTATGACTTTTCCATAAATTTTAAAATTAGAAAAAAAAAAAAGAATAAAATGGAGTCTCTCCATCTGCCTGAAGGAAAAACCTAGTAAGCTATTAGAAAATAGTAGGAAATAATGGGCTGCTAATCTAAATTGTCATCATAAAAAGACCTTTCATCTGCTGAGCGGTGCAAAGCTCACCAAGTACTTCCCTACCAACATGTCATGTATTCCTCACCACACGTCTGTGAAAAGAACAGAGCAGGAACCATGCCCATTTTGCAGACAGGAAAACTGAGGATCCAAGAGGGGAAGTGAGTTGCCTAAGCCCATAGAACCAGTGGTGGAGTCGGGTTTTTTATTTTTATTTTTTTAAAGATTTATTTAGAGAAAGAGCGAGCGAGTGAGTGGAGGGGTAAGGGTAGGGGAGTAGAAGTAGAGGGAGAGGAAGACAAGCAGACTACCTGCTGAGCAGGGACCCGATACAGGGCTAGGTCCCAGGACCCTGAGACCATGACGGAGCCAAAATCAAGAGTCAGACGCCCAGCCAACTGAGCCATCCAGGCGCCCCTGGAGTTGGGTTTCTTGAAGCCCTGCTCGTCCAACCCCCGTTCTCAATATGTCTTGCACTACATTTGGAAGCAGCACCCCAGGGTGGGTCACCAATGGAGTGACCATGAGATTTATCAAACCAGGACACTCTGGAGAATAAAAGAGGCTCTATGAGTAATTACTCTGAGACGATACCCGGAAGCCAGGACTGTCTCAGGAATACTTGGATGAACAGTCACCTTAATCATTGGGCAGAAGCAGAGGTGACAGGACACTGTCCTGCTCCTCTTTTTTTGGCAGAAGACATCAACCTTCATCTCTTTTTTTGGGAAGTGAGTGACTTTTCAGTCCTGAGCAGCACAGTTCAATAAACAGACCTGGTTGGGTCAAGTAACGAGGAGCCAGTTCTCTACTTTGGGCCACTACTTTAGATCAGTTTGGACCCCAAAGCTCAGGAAATATGGCCAGTATTTGGAAAATGCAATCAAGAATAAAGGAAGGAGGGGCACCTGGCTGGCTCCGTTGGGGGAGTGTGCGACTCTTGATCTCAGGGTTGTGAGTTCAAGCCCCGTGCTGGGCATAGAGATTACTTAAAAATAAAATCTTAAAAAAAAAAAAAAAAAAGAGGGGTGCCTGGGTGGCTCAGTCGGTTAAGCGTCTGTCTTTAGCTCAGGTGATGATCCCCTGGGATTGAGCCTCTCAGGCTCCCTGCTCAGTGGAGAGCCTGCTTCTCCCTCCCCCTCTGCTCCTCTTCCCTTCTTGTGATCTCTCTCACTTGCCCGTTCTCACTCGATCTCAAATATGTAAATAAAATCTTTAAAAAAAAAAAAAAGAGTAAAGGAAGGAAAGATGAAGCGGCTTCGTAGGATGGAGAGTAGGAAGCTGATGAGAACAGTCAGGAAGGAGGATGTGGCAGCTCATGATCTGACAGCTGAGCGGCACCGAGCCTCGGTGTTTTCCGTGTCCATGTGTTTCTGCTGGGAGAGGCAGATTCTTTCATGGGGATAAGGCCGTGAGGCTTCCTAAAGGGGTGGAGTCTGCCCCATCTGGCTGGCTAGGTTATTTGTTTCCCAGTTCCTGTTACTATCTCAGTGGCCCCTGTGATATCTCTTATGGCAAGAGCTTGCTTCTGGATAGAGCTACTCCTGCAAACGTGCCTGATAACAATGAACAGGAATTATATTTCTAATAATAGCACATTTCCTTTGCCGAACCCATTTATCATTTTTAATGTTTTTCCCACTGTCTTGAGTTCAAACATGTGAAGTTCCTAAATCAGTACCTGCCACGTAAGAAGTGCTATAGGTTTTCTATTATTAGTTTTATTTAATTTGATTCTCACAAACACCCTACAAGCTAGACGAAACAGATAACGACAGAAGAGAAAACAAAGCACGCCTCGCCTTGGCTTATTTTCCATTGTTAACCAGCCTAATCTATTTCATCAGCATGACCCTGGTCAGAATTCTTTGAGTTCCGCTAAGAACATCTTCAAACCTATGATCTTAAATTCAGCCTATAAGTCTGTACTCCCTCCTGGTCTGGGCCACTTGAATATTTGGTAACACTTGGATATTTGGAACCTTGAAGCAAGCCTGTCCTCAAAAGCTCATCAGCATCTTAAGACGACAGTGTGGCCTGCTGATCGTGTCTGTGTGTGCTGTGTCCCATCTAATTCACTCTCCGTCACCAGCTCAGTAAAACGATGTCCCATCACAGGAGCCACGTTTCAGAGCCCACGCTATAGAGCTGTGTTTGCAAAGGCACCACGGGAGCCAAAGACATCTGTCAGAGTACATTTTTGGTGCATTTCCAAAAATACTCAATGAACGAGGAAAGAATTAGCCTCTTTCAGTCACGTGGCAGGGCATTGCTGATTTCTATCAGCCTCCAGCAGCAAGGGTGGAGGAGTGGAATCAATACAAAAGCAAACTGAAGTTGCTTCTAGGGTAGACATGTAGACGGTTTGCCAAAATCATGTCTTTAGAACAAAAGAAGAATCCAAGGGAAAGGTTACTGTGGGTTTGCCCATTGAGAAAGGTCAGATCTGAGTAGGGATAAGCCACATGGTGCCAGCCCAAGGTCAAAGTCATTTGAGAATTAGATGTGGAAACCAGAACAGCAGGTGCTTGTGTTTGATTCTGATGAACTTACAAGGCTGGTGACATCTTGTTGGGGATTCTCTGGAAAGTCCCAGTCCTTGGTGACTTTTGCTGGCATATTAGTCAGGGTTCTCCAGAGAAACAGAACCAATAGGAGACAGCAGGGGGAGGGGAGGGAGGTAAAGAGATTTATTATAAGCAATTTGGTCATGCGGTTATAAAGGCTGACGAGTCCCAGAGTCTGCAGAGTGATTAGGCAAGCCGGACACCCAGAAGAAACAACGCTTATTTCTAGCCTGGAGTCCAAAAACCTGAAACCTAAAAGCCAATCTTTCAGTTTGAGTCCAAGAGGGGAAAAAAAACACCAGTGTCCTAGTTCAAGGCTATCAGGCAGGAAAACTGTCTCTACTCAGGGAAGGGTCAGCCTTTTTGTTCCTGTCAGGCCTTCAGCTGATTGGATGAAACTCACCCCCATTAGCGAAGGCAATCTGCTTACTCAGTCTATGGATTTAAATGTTAATCTCATCCAGAAACAGCCTCACAGAAACACCTGGAATCATGTTTGACCAAATACCTAGAC
The DNA here is from genome assembly GCA_028534135.1 of Potos flavus. NCBI lineage: Eukaryota > Metazoa > Chordata > Mammalia > Carnivora > Procyonidae > Potos > Potos flavus. Next base: position 10,284,890 of record CM052900.1, read on the forward strand.
ACCATGGGGCCCAGTAAGTTGACACAGTATTAACCATCCCAGCTGGGATCATGGGTGCACCAGAAATGACCAAGAGTCACCGGGAACTGCCGGAAGCAGACGTCCATGATCTTGGTGCACATATGAGGAGACGTTCAGCTAGCCGGGGCCTCTGGTGGAGTGCTAGAACTCAGAGACATAAAGGAAACAAAGGAAATTAAGACCACGAATCAGCCCGCCAGGGGAATCGACACAGCCAGAGAGTATTACTGATATTTCTGGACTGAGAGCTCTTCCTACATCTGGCTGTTTAGAAAGCACATCTTAGGCAAGGGCTGTGTTTACTGCTGAAACAATTCCAAAACCTGAGAAAAGAAACTACGACCAGAACTCCATCAGAATCCTAGCAAGTATCATTTCTTCATTGTTTCTCCCCATTTTTATTCACTTATATACAGGTTTTCATAGAGTGGTGTTGTATGTTGAGTATGTGTTACACTTGACCAAAGGCAAATTTGCCCCCCACAGGACATTTGGCAAACATTTTTGGTTGTCAAAACTAAGCTGAGGGGTGTACTACTGGCCCGCCGGTGGGGCCAGGGGTGCTGCTGATAACCTGTAAGGCCGAGGACAAACCCCGCCACCAACAGAGAAGTACCTGACCCCAGTGGCAACACTAAAGGTTGAGAGACCAAGTCCTAACCAACAAGTTAGAGAAACCAACGGTTGAGAAACCAACGACAAATTTTACTTCCTAAACAGTGTTCAATATTATCGCGTGTCTTTGATTTAATTTAGTCTATGTGTTAAGTTGTTGGCACTGAATTGTGGACACTGAGTGAAACGTAGGAATGCATAATATTCCATGGAGTCGATGTGTAGAGATTTCCAAAACTCTCCCCCTATTGTTGAACATTAAGGTTGAGAGGTTTTGTTACTAAATATAGCACTGCCATGAACGTTTTGAAAATACCTGGTTTGAAATATTTCTTTAGGATTAATTCCTGCTTGGAGAGATAAATGTACAGAATAAATAAATAAATAAATAAATAAATAAATCATAGCTTCAGTGCGTGGCCTCCCTTTCTGGTATCTTTAAGAAGAGCACAGAACTAGTTGGAAAAAAAGTATAATGCCAGACTAACATAAATCTCTTTCAAGTAAATGAATGAGTAAATAGCTTTCCATCCTCAGAAAATTTATTCAATGTTTTTACATACATCAATTATTCAATAAATATTTACTAAGCACCTAACACAACCAGCCATTATGTTGGGTGCTATAGATATCACAGTGAATAATTTATTCTGTCTAGTGGAAACAGCCATGTCTTGGAAGGTACACTTTGGGCAATGCTACTCTTAACTCAAAGTGCTGGAGGAAAAGAGGTGATTTCTTGAATTATGAATTTAGCATACGCTTAGTGGAAAAAAAGAAAGAGAAAAACACCAAGAAGTGTATATATACCCATAGTTCAATTACCATTTAAATAGAGCTATTGTCTTTTTTGTGTATAAATGTGTAACAAACAACCCCTAAACATAGTGGTTCACGCAATTTATTCATGTCTGTCAGAGTTCTGGGCCTGATGCGCTCAGTGAGGCAATTCTCACTAGAAGGGTCTCAGATGGTGACATTCAGAGAGCATCTTTCTACACAACCTCCCTGCATGCCTAGCTCAGGCTTCCTCAGGCACAGTGGTTTCTGGGCCCTCAGACTTCTTAGGTAGTAGTTGGGTTCTCTCAGAGCAAGCATTCTAAGAGACCCAGGCAGAAGCTAAAAGGCCTCTTAGGACCTTAGGCCTCTTAGCTTCCGAAGCCACATAGCATGACTTCAGTAGCATTCTGTTGCTCACAGCAGTCCTAAGTCAGGCCACATTCAAGGGAGCAGAGGAACAGGCTGCACTTCTGACTTGTGGACACAGGACAGAAGGAATTCATGGCGGTCAGCCATGTCGGAGACAAGCTACCATAATTGCTCATCATCATCCTAGAGCCTATGGATAATTATTCTATGTAACCAAAATATAGCATTAAAGTCAGGAAATCGACATTGATAATTATGACTATCTAATCCACAGAACTCACTCAAGTTTTGTCAGTTGAGTCCAATAGAAAAATCACACACTGTGTTGAGCTATCAAGGCTCTCTCTAAAGAGCCTTTAGCTTAGAACGGTTCTTCCCTTGATGTTCATGACCTTGACAGCCTTGAAGATTACAGGCAAGTTGGTATGTAGGACATACATAAACCTCTGTGTTATGGGTAGGGCTAGGTGAAAACAGGAAGCCCCAGACCTTCGTTGCACTCACTTGGAATTTAGCCTGTGCCACAGGTCTTTGGGAGGGTCAAAAAATGCTGGTAGCCTGATCCTTCAGAGAAAATATCAAAGTCCTTGACTAGGAGCATCATCAAGATCCTATTGACTCACCGCAGTGTCTCCTTACCTCTATTCTGGTCCTGACCCCACCTTCTACTTGACCATGACAAAAGCCTCCTACCTTTGTTCCTGCTGAGTCCTCACCAAAAATGCAGTTCACTCACTTCCTTAAAAATTCACTCAAGGGTCTTCCAGAAGGTGTGCAGTCTCAGTCTTCATTGATCACTCTTCAACCTTGTTCTTGATGTTTCACCTCTACTGTTATGCATCCCAATGGCCAGCAGCAAAGAGGATGCAGTTATTATTGGGGACATACCATGTGTCAAGCTCTGTGTTAATTGCCTCACATGTTCTAGCTCATTTGCTCCTGACAACAACCCTATAAATTTGGCACTTTCCTCATTTTACGGATAATGAAATGGGAGCTTAGCAAAGTAGAAGTAGGAGGCCACTGTTTTACAGCTAGAACGTGGGAGGCTAGATTAAACGGAATGAGGACCCAGGATCTCTGTCCCTGATGTCGTTGGCATGTACACGGGACAACAAGACCAGTACATGTGCAACAATTAGCAAAAGACGTAAGATGTGTTCAATTGCTTTGCTTTCATAATTTTATTATGGCTCATTTTTTTCCCTCTCCAAATTGTAACTGCAACCAGAGCAAAGACTGCGTTTTCCATTAACTTTATGTTTTAGAACACTCGATGCTCTGCTGGGCATAAAATGAGCCCCCAGTAGACTGGTGTTAAGGGACAGTGAGCAGAGAGACTGAATACTTATGGACTAATTAGGAGGTCTGAAATGTTAAGACAAGTTCAGGTTTCACTAAATGCCAGCTGGAGTGAGAATATGAAACTCAGAAGGGAGGTAACCCACTCAAGATCACCCAGCTCGTTCGAAACAGACTAGGCAGAAACCGGTCCCCCAAACTCCCTGCCCAGCATACCTTCCCCAGAGCCCACAGCCTGCTTAGGTCAGCACAGCTCATATGGTGTCCACACCATAGTTTCCTAGTCCATGGGACTCCCTCATCCCAAAATATACTGCTTTTCTCTTACTAGCTCTTATTTATACTCAGCTCGAGAGTAATTTCTTAGAAGGCTGGTCAGAACCCTCTAGTCTGGTTGAGATGCTCCTCTTGTCTATTTTTCTTTCTTCTACCAGAGCTTCCTGGAGGAATTATCCTTACTTGCCTGTCTTTCCATTAGATTAGAAGTTTTTTGAAGGCAGGAACCATGGCTCCTTTGACTCGGTGAAATTACTGCCTAACACAGCATCTGGCACATGGTCTTCTAACATGGATGGCTTAAAAAATGAATTACTGCAGTCCTGGTAACCCAGTGTGTGAGATAAAGGTCAGGGTCAACAATGGCTTCATGGAACAAGAGGCAATTAGCATGAAATGGTGAGTCCAGTTAACCAACTGGTGGCAGGTGAAATAACACAATATGTTCCTTTGTTTTACAAGTATTTGCGG